>CP093830.1:10713671-11432014 GCA_033063855.1 Smittia aterrima | reverse complement strand
ATCAAAAACTTTTAATTAATAATTTTCTGCTTTTTGTAGGGAAGTTTTAAATAGTGCATCAATAGAAGTAAAATTCAGCGACGACAAGTTCTATCCATTGATCACCAAGAGACTTTACACAGAAGTCGACATGATCGCTTTCACCGGAGGATTGCTCGGATTGTTTGCTGGATTGTCCGCTTTGTCTGTGATTGAAATATTTTATTTCTTCACTCTTCGCCTTTTCTTGGATATGTGGAGATCAAAAGTTCATCCAATCAATTACGAAATCAATGAAAATTCGACAACTAAGAACTTTATCAAGAGCTTTATGAGAGATTCATCAATTCACGGATTGTTTTATATTTCATCTGAAGACAGAAAAATTAAAAAGTTGGATTTTTCAATTATTTTAGCTTAATCTTAAAATTATTTTCTAGATTATTCTGGATTCTTGCATTAGCTGTCTCGACTTATAGTTTTAATGTGATGGCAACAAAATCATATCAGAAATTCTCTTTGAAAGCAGCTTCGATCTCGCAAGATAGCCGGACAATTAGTGTCAATCAGGTACGAGTCGAATTATTTTTAAAAGCTTTTCATTCTCACTCAAAATTATTTCATTAGATTCCATTCCCAGCAATCACATTCACTGGAGCATTTGAGAATTCTTACAGCATGCTTTTATTTTATCACGTTCTTTTTACCTGTTTGGAGTGTGTTAAAGAATATTCAACTCTCAGGTAAAACTTTTTTAAAACTATTTATAACTTAAAACATTTATTTTTGTAGAAGCATGGTTGAAATGTATGTTTGTAATGTTGATCCTGATTACGACATGGAACGATTTCCGTTCAATTATTCTCGAAATTCTGATTTCATCGATATGTTGTTGAACATTACATTCAACTCGCAAATGCTGTGGTTTGAAGAAAGAAACGCAACTTGGCTTGGCGATCCAAATCCAAAATATGTTGAGACTCTAACAATAAACGGAATTGGGTTTACGTTCAACACTTTTGATGCTGGCGAGATTTTAAACACTGAAGTGTGAGTCAAAGAATGCAATTAATTTATTTTCTCATCAATATTTGCATCTATTTCAGCATTTCAAAAGACTTTATTCGCATTCAAAGTCAAGTCGACGTCAAATCTTCAATTCAAATTCCTTGGATAAATTTCTTGAGCTACAACAACGGTTTCCAAATTTCTTTCACAAATCAGTCATATCTGGTCAATGATTATTATAAAAACGATCGTTGCAAACAAGCCGCATTCCTTATTCATTCTCCTTATGAAATGCCTGTGAATGTTCCTTATTCAAAGTTTGTTAAACTCTTGTACGGGACTTCGATGGATGTTTTAATCATTCCTGAAATCATAAGATCTGATGAGAATATCAAAGAAATGGATCTCGAAGATCGCAAATGTTATTTCGCTGACGAATATCAACTGAAATATTTTAAACATTACACAAAGTATCATTGCGATTTAGAAGTTCTGAGTGAGATGACTTATGCAAAATGCGGTTGCGTTGTCTTCAACTACGTCAGGAATGATTCAATGGACGTTTGCGATATTTCGAGATGGTTCTGCGCAATTTCTGTGCAGAACGTGGTTCAAGATGGCAAAGGAAACACGAAATTCTCTCGACACTGCTTACCATTGTGCGATTCAATCAACTACGACATGGAATTTGTAGTTAACCGCGTTGCAGAGAACTACAGCTACAAGTAAATTAAAATTATTTCAAAGAATTTTCAATTTTAAACTTTTTTTTATTTAAAGTTATTTGGAAGAAGTCACACTAAGTTTCAAGTTCAAGGAACCAGAAGTCGCTTTATTTAAGCGATATCGGCAGTTTCCAACGATCGACTTCTTGAGCAACATCGGCGGCTTACTTGGACTGTTCGCAGGAGTTTCCGTCTTGGCAGTCTTGGAGACGTTTTATCTTCTGATCATCAGACCAATTGTGGATTTTTGCAGGAAATAATTTAAAAAATAAAATAAAAAATAAAAATTATCAGAAATGTGTTTTCAATACGAATAAAGATTTTAAAGCAAATTGTCAAAACCTTTGTTTCTGTAATCAAATTTTTAATCAGACTTTAATAACGAATCCAGATATTATTTCCACCTTATTTTGTTTGCGCTCGTGTCTTCTCATATCATGTGGCTCACAAGCTGTTTATGTCACGAACTTTTTATTGAATTCACATTCGGCGTGTGGTAGACGCTTGACATCTGATACAAAGTTCACTTGAAATGGAGACAACTTAAAAACAACTTTTTACTATAAATTTCACCTCATTTCAAAGAGAATTATCGAAGCAGAAGGATCACAACATTATCAAGAAGATCATCGAAATTGAAGGAAGACAACTGAAAATGAAGCTTATCGTTTTGTTCTTTGTGCTCGCTTTTGTGGCTCTTGGTAAGTTTTTCAAACTGACAGTTTGAGAGGGAGACCAAAATTTTTGTCTTTCAGGTGAATCCCAACAAAAATGCAATCAATGCTTCAACGGAAAACAGAGTAACTGCGATACCTGCACTGTTGGTAAAAACGATGCTAAATGTACCGTTAAAGACAACAACACTGGAAAAGAAGGATGCTGCCGCCGAAATAGAATTTTTGGCTGCTTTAAGAAAAACCTTCTCTTTAGACAAAACCTCGAGTACGGACCTTATACGCCAAAGCCAGAGCCACAGCTAGCGTCACAGCCAGCGTCACAGCCATTGCCACTGCCACAGTAATAGAAACACAAAGTCAATTGAAAGCTGCTATTCTAACGTCAAACCCGAGTCAATCATCTAAATTAAATTTTTTGTATTAATCCGCTTAACTGAAAATAAATTCCTTGTGCAATTGGAATCATTAAAATTTGTCGTTTACTTATCTATGCTAACAAAATAAATTTAAAAACTTTTGTGATAAATCAACAATTCATGGAATCTCGAAGCTCTGAAGTTCGCCACTTTTGAGACCGGCTTTTAAGTGGCGAAGATAGAGAGGTTTGAGTGTAGTTCATGTGAGTTTTCTTAATAAGCGATAAACTTCCTCCGGTCAAATCCAGCGAATTCAACGAATTTTATTTAAACTTGTGCGAACGTGGAACAGTTTCGGCCTTGTGCCAAGGAGTCACCACGTACCACCGTCGCCTTTGCTTTGCTGCTATTGCAACGGTTATATTCAGCCGACGTTACAAGCAGAAGCATAAGCTTATTAAGCACCTAAAAATTATTGAGAAAACAATATGAAGACAAAAAAAAAGTTTTTGGTCCTCATAATTTCATGAAAACCGTCAGACGGCGAAGTGAAAATTTATCAAGAAATTCAACATAAATTGGAAAAGCTAATTGTGTATTGAATATCATTTATCGAGACTATATTTCATTGTTTACAAGTTCAGTAAGTATCTCTAACCACAGTCAACTAAGAATCGCCGGGCAAATTTGTTTATTTCCCCGAAAAACAAGAAAATGAAATGACGAGAAGAAAATGACGAATACAAAACAAAATTTCGTGAAAATCTAATTTTAACCACCCGAACAATCGATGAATTGCATTCGTGAATAAGTAATTAGTTCTCTTATGCACTCAGTTAAAGACTCACAAGAAAAAACTGAAAATTAGTTGTTCCCAAGAAAAAAAATTGATTAAGATCCAGTTGAGCAACACCCAGAAGCAAAATGATTCCAATTGCTCCAATTCAGTTAATAAGACAAACTCTTCTTCAATTCAAACAGAAGATTGTGTAATAATCAATGAAATCCTTTGTTGTTTTAGGATCCGCGCATTTGAGCCCAGTCACGGCATGACGGACAGCAAATACTTTACGACCACCAAGAAGGGTGAGATCTTCGAGCTTAAATCAGAGCTTAACAATGACAAGAAGGAGAAGAAGAAGGAAGCAGTCAAGAAAGTCATCGCCAGTATGACAGTTGGAAAAGACGTCTCTGCACTTTTCCCGGATGTCGTCAATTGCATGCAAACCGATAACTTGGAGCTGAAGAAACTCGTTTATCTTTACTTGATGAACTACGCGAAATCTCAGCCTGACATGGCCATCATGGCAGTTAACACTTTTGTTAAGGTGAGTGTTTATGAAAAAGAAATCTCCGTTGCCTCGATTTGTTTGTGTGTTTTCGAAAAATGAGAAATCTTCTGCCTTTCCTTCCTTTTATCGGTTTTAATTTGAAATCCCTTTTGTCGCAATTGAAGGATTTGCCACATTCACAATTGATGAAGGTAAAATGAGAAACTGAGCCTATCATGAAATTTGTTCAAAAGCTTCAAAGATCATATTTCATTTATGTAGCCGAGCAGCTTCTGGCTTTATTCATAGAACTTGATTGGCGTTAGCTGATAAGAATTTTGTTGGCAGATAAATCTTTCTCATTATTTGGATTCATTTGCTATTGCAAAATGATACAGCGCTAACAAAGCACACACATAACATTTCAGATTGTACTTTGTGAGTGTTCCACGCATGAATGTCGTTGCTCACTGTTTTATCTTGAATGTCTCTTATAACTCCAACTCAATTCTCTTCTTTTAGGATTGCGAGGATTCAAATCCATTGATTCGTGCTTTAGCCGTTAGAACGATGGGATGCATTCGTGTCGACAAAATCACCGAATATCTTTGTGAGCCGTTGCGCAAATGCTTGAAAGATGAAGATCCGTACGTGCGTAAGACAGCTGCTGTTTGCGTTGCCAAGCTCTACGACATTTCATCGTCGATGGTCGAAGATCAAGGTTTCCTTGATCAATTGAAGGATTTGCTTTCGGATTCTAATCCAATGGTCGTCGCTAATGCTGTCGCAGCTCTCAGCGAAATTAATGAAGCTTCAGCTTCTGGACAACCTCTCGTCGAACTCAACTCGGCTACGATTAACAAGCTTTTGACTGCGCTTAACGAGTGCACCGAATGGGGTCAAGTCTTCATCCTCGATTCATTGGCAAACTACACGCCAAAGGACGAACGTGAAGCACAATCGATTTGCGAAAGAATTACTCCACGACTCGCTCACGCTAATGCAGCTGTTGTTCTTAGCGCTATCAAAGTTTTGATGAAACTCCTCGAAATTCTTTCATCTGACAGCGACTTCTGTGCAACTTTAACGAAGAAGTTGGCTCCACCTTTGGTGACTTTACTTTCATCAGAGCCTGAAGTGCAATATGTTGCTTTACGTAACATTAATTTGATTGTTCAGAAGAGACCCGACATTCTCAAGCACGAAATGAAAGTATTTTTCGTTAAGTACAACGATCCAATCTACGTTAAGTTGGAAAAGCTGGACATCATGATTCGTCTGGCTAATCAAAGCAACATCGCACAAGTCTTAAGTGAGCTCAAAGAATATGCAACAGAAGTTGATGTTGATTTCGTTCGCAAAGCCGTCAGAGCTATCGGACGATGTGCTATTAAAGTTGAACCATCTGCGGAACGTTGTGTTTCGACCTTGCTTGAATTGATTCAAACTAAAGTCAACTATGTCGTTCAAGAAGCAATTGTTGTTATCAAAGATATTTTCCGCAAATATCCAAACAAGTACGAAAGTATCATCAGCACACTTTGCGAGAACTTGGACACTTTGGATGAACCAGAAGCTCGCGCTTCAATGGTTTGGATCATTGGAGAATATGCTGAGCGCATTGATAACGCTGATGAGTTGCTTGATAGTTTCTTGGAAGGCTTCCAAGACGAAAACGCTCAAGTTCAATTGCAACTGTTGACCGCAGTTGTGAAGCTTTTCTTGAAGCGTCCAGCTGATACTCAGGAACTTGTTCAACACGTACTTTCACTCGCAACTCAAGACAGTGACAACCCTGATTTGAGAGATCGTGGTTTCATTTACTGGAGATTGTTGTCAACTGATCCAGCAGCCGCAAAGGAAGTTGTCTTGGCTGATAAGCCTTTGATTTCTGAAGAAACTGATTTATTGGAGCCGACATTGTTGGATGAACTCATCTGTCACATTAGTTCATTGGCCAGCGTTTATCATAAACCACCAACTGCATTTGTTGAAGGTCGCAGTGCTGGCGTTAGGAAGTCTCTTCCTAATCGCGTACCAGACAGCGATTCAAATCATCATGAATCTTCTACAGTCATTCCGAACCAAGAATCCCTTATCGGAGATTTGCTTTCAATGGACATTGGAGCTCCAGTCCCTGCTGCAATTCCTTCCGCTGCTCCTCAAAGCAATGTCGACCTTCTCGGCGGAGGTTTGGATATTTTACTTGGAGGTGGACAGCCAGCGGCTGATCCAATCATGAATACTGGAACCGGCTTGCTTGGCGATATCTTCGGACTCAGTACCGCCTCCAGCACAATGGCAGCAGTTCCAAAAATAACCTGGTTGCCAGCGGACAAAGGAAAGGGTCTTGAGATTCAAGGAACTTTCGCAAGACGTGGAGGAAATATCTTCATGGACATGACATTCCACAACAAAGCAATGCAAGCGATGAATGGATTCGCCATCCAATTGAACAAAAACAGCTTTGGTTTAGTTCCTGGTGCGCCTCTTCAAGTTCCATCATTGCCGCCCCAGCAAACAGCAGAAGTCTCTCTCCAACTGAACAGCACTGGCCCTGTCACTCGAATGGAGCCAATTAATAATCTTCAAATCGCAGTGAAGAACAACGTCGATGTTTTCTACTTTGCCTGCTTAATCCATGGAAATGTCATGTTCGCTGAAGACGGACAATTGGATAAGCGCGTGTTCTTGTCGACTTGGAAGGAGATTCCAGCTGCCAATGAAGTTCAATACAATTTGCATGGAATTGTTGGCAATGCTGACGCTGTTGCAGCCCGAATGAGTTCTAACAACATCTTCACTATCGCGAAGAGAAACGTTGAGGGCCAAGACATGCTCTATCAATCGCTTAAGCTCGAAAACAACGTTTGGGTCTTATTGGAATTGAAATTGGCTCCGGGTAGCAGTGAAGGAACACTCAGCTTGAAATCGAGATCTGTCGAAGTTGCTCAAATGATCTTCACAGCATACGACATCATTATTAAATCTTCTTAAGCATTTCTCTCCTTTGACGATTATTAATCAGTAAAGTTAAATTCTATTGAGATATGGCCGAAGCTTAGCTGGTCACTATCGGGCATACAAACATATTAATCAAGAGTTGTAATCGATCGAAAGCAAAATATTCCAATAAAAGTAACAAAATAGAAAAATCTCAGTGATCACATTTTTGAAGATTTGATTTCAGAAACTTTAAAAATTTACTGTGAGAGGTCAAGATGGTTTTCGAAACGAAGGATCAGATCATCAAACGGAAGAAGATGGCTCGTTATAAATTTAAAGCCATCGCTCGCAAAGCTATGTTGAATGCTTTCTGGTTGGCTGAGCTTGACGATGTTGATGTTGGCGTAATTGTTCCGAAGAACGTTGATATTCTCTTGAGACGACCGAAAGAAAAACGAGGAGTTCTTACACTTCAAGACAAGGCTCTGCTTAAAAAGCCATCAGCTGAGAGAACTTCATATGAAATTAAACATTTGGAGAAGTTGCTTGATGACTTTCCAGGGTTCAAAGAGTTCTCACCGGTAATCAAAAATTTTCTTTTTTATTCTAAGAAACTCAAAGTGGATTTTTAGATAATCCGAACACAACTCATTGGAGTTGTCGAGTTTCAATATTTTGAGAAGGATCGACTTCTCTTCAAGGAAAATCACATGTCGCTTTCGATGTATTTTGTTCTAACCGGAGAAGTTCTCATCACACAAATCGACACTTCTGACAATCAAAACAAGCCAGTCAATATTTTAAGCAGCGGCTCGTGCTTCGGTCATCTTGGACTAATTCATGACAGCAATCGAAACGCGTCAGCTTCGACTCAAAGTAGGTTAACAATGAACTCGTTGTACGAGACTGGCTTCCAAGCAAATTGCTATCTGACGGAAGAAATGAATGTTAAATCGATGCGTGCTGTTGCTTGAAACCGATAAATTCCAGAGCTTCGAGCATAAATTGATTCCACGCCTTTGCACAATGTCGAGAACCATTCGAAACATCTGACAAGACGAGCAGCGAGTGAATTATGATTATTTTGATTCTCCCTCAACAAATCATGTATCGAAACGCTGTTTAGATTTTTATTTTCATGTTTCTCGTAATTGCTATTATGCAAACGATAGAAAACTTCAATCGATTTCGATGACTATGAACTAACAAGGGTTTGCGATGGAAGATAAAAAAATTCCTGGAGGGAGGGAGGGTTATTGAGAATTAGAAATTCATGTTTTCCCTAATCGGGAATTTACTGGCACGAGATTTTTTTTTCATCGGCAGTTCTGAATAAATAAAAATGTGAGTGGGAGGAGATTTCGCGATGGCACAGTTCCTTCAATCAAATCCATCCCGGGGTGAAAAAAAAACTGAAAATTGAAAACAAGTTGTTTTGATGAATTTTCCGGCTAAACGGGTTCATTCGTTGAAAAAAGTTCAAACTGATAGAACGTTCTTTTCAGCAAACTGTGAGTTGCTTTGCGTGTACAAAGAAGATTTCGATGCGATCTTGAGGAAGGAAATGACGAAGCGACATGAGAACATCAAATTGGCGATTCAGAGATTTGGATATTTCAAGAACTTCACAGAAGAAAAGGTTTGAATTTGATTTAAATAATTAATTGCTTCATTAAATTTTTAATTCGTTTAGATCACTGAAGCTTGTTTAATATCAAAAATTGAAGAGTTCAGTCCTCAAGAAATTATTTTCTCACAAACCGATATCGTAAGTTCAACCTCAAATTTAAATTAAATTTCTAAACAAAGATTTTATTTTCAGTCAAACTTTTCTTACTTCGTTTTGTCGGGAAAGTGTATGATACTTCACTGCTTAAAGATTCGAGATAAAGGTAAAGGTAAGACAGAGCTAGTTGAGACGAAGCAAGACTTGGGCAATAACGATTTGACAATTCTCAAATTTCCAACGCGACAATCTGCTCTCGCCTCGATGATTGATACCAACTCAAGCGATATTAAGCATCAATTTATCGACGTTGGCAGTTTAACAGTCGGCGGTGTGTTTGGAATTGGAGAAGAAATGATTAATCGCATAATCATCGCCAGAAACGTCGTTCAATGTCTTCTTATTCCACGGCATTGGCTTTTCCAAAAAGCTCAAAATATCGGAAACGTTTGGCAGCGAATCAAACTTTTCCTCAACTCATCGGTTCCATCTGAAAGACAATTGTACGAAAGTTATCTCTCAAATCAAAAGTGGAAGAAGTACAAGAAGAAAACGATGGATGAGATCAAGCGAGAGCTTGGACTAACCGCAGCAAGAACTCAATATTACAATATTCCAATAATTTGTCGAATTGAAGAAAACTAAAAATATTTTCATTAATTTCTTTTATTTCAAATTGTTTTCGTCATCACATTTGACTGATGACGCTGCAAGACTCAATGTTCTGTGATTGATAGCAATCTTCTTTTCGATCGACTTAATAATTTAAAGATAAACTAAAGCAAATAAAGAAAAACTTATGGCGTAAAAAAAGTATTTTTTAGCTGAAGAAAGAAATAAAATGTGATCATAAATATTAAAGAAAGGGAAGTTCTAAACGATGACTTTACTTCCTTTTATTGGAATCGACCCGAGTTCCCTACGTTGTAAGGAACGCCTTGCGAAATAATTTGTGAAATAATTCTAAAATCATCGGCGGATCGCGTGTTTATTCCTGAATGCTGAAAAAAGTTCTGTAGCTGATTATCTAGCGAGGAGTTAATCGGATCGATTTGTTGTTGTTGAATTTGGTAACTCGGCGATTCATTGAATCCGAAGTTTCCTGTTTGTGATGCGTCTTGTCGGAACACTCGTGTTCTGCCTTGAGTTTGAGGCACAATCTCTGTGAGCGAAGGGAGAACAGTCAAAGGAGCTGAGTTGAATGTTTGGAAAGGCTTTTGTGGAAGTTCAAGATTGGATGGGAGTTGAGTGAATTGAGCAAAGTTTTGTGGTTGTCTGACTGGAAGTTCCAAATTATTTGGTAAAGGAGAAGCTTGCGGGAGTTCACGAACTTCGTGTTGTTGAACGAATCCGTTGTTACGTTGCTGAACAAATCCAGTGTTTTGCTGTTGCTGTGGAACGAATCCAAGGTTTTGTTGGAAAACTTGTTGGTTTTGAGCGAAGTGACGTTGGTTGAACTGTTGTTGATTTTGTGAGAATGTTCGTTGAAGTTCTGGTCTGTCTGGATTGAATTCTGATGGTCCCTTGAATGGCAATTGCTGCTGCACTGAGATTCCAACTGTATGACTCAATGGAATGCTTGGAATAAATTGCACGTTAGTTGTTGAAGATGGTGGAGCTTGCAATGCTTGAGCTTGAGGTTGTTGAACGACTTGAGCTTGTTGCTGTCGTTGAAGGAATTTCTGTTCTTGCTCGAATCGTTGACGACGTCTCTGCTCTTCGTCAAACTGCTGACGTTGTCTCTGTTCTTCCTCGAACTGTTGACGTTGTCTTTGCTCGTTTTCAAAGTTCTGTTGGCGATCATTAACAAATTGTTGCTGTCTTGGTTGTTGCTGTTGAGTTTGAAGTTGCTGATGTTGTCGAATAATTTCGTCTTGTTCTCTTTGACGAACTTGAAGAATTCTAATTTGTTCCTCGAGCTGTCTCTGCTTAAGCTCAAACGATGAAATCAATTCTTGATTTGAGTTTGTTCTTGGTTGAAGTTCAATTGAAGGAGAAATTGTTGGATTTGGATTGGGAATTGGTTGAGACGCTCTGAATTCCATGTTGATGATCGATTTCTCTGTCACTTCATGCGCTGGATTGTTAAAGAGTTGGATAACCTTCTCAGGTCCGCCCTCTCCATGTTGTTGAACAGTGAAAGCCGCCAACAAAGGAGCTTGCTGAATCTTCACGTCATTCTTCAAAACTTTGTCGCTATTTTGACCTTCAGCGTTCACGATCGGCTCAGGTGTTGTCGTAGGATTTGTGGTGGATGGGATTGCAGTTGTCGTGGAATAAGATTCCGCGGTGATAATGAACTTGTTGACAGCTTTCTCTGAAGCTTTCTTCTTTGGCTTTTCTTCTTTCTTCTCAAATGTTGGTTTCTTAACGGAGTTTCGAGGCTCAGTGCTGCGGACGATTTGAAGGTTTTCAGTCTCATCGCTTTCTTCATTGACTGGATCAGGAATTTTCAAAGCCTTGACTTCGATGTTATCTTTGCGTTCGCTAATGTAATTTGAAGGTGGCAAAGCAGACGGTCGGGGCGGTGTCAAAGTCGTTCTTGGTCTCGAGATGATAATCGTTTTGATCACTTCGTTTTCATCCGATTTGTCGCCATCAATGGCAAATGTGTGGATTTTGACTAACGGTGGGAGTTCTGTTGAATCGTCAGACCTTTCTGTGACTCCGCCGGACGTAGTAGCATCATCAACAACTTCAGTGCTGTCCTCTCCATCATAATTACTCAAAGCCTCCAGTAGAGCTCTTCTGAGTTTCGGATTGATTGTGACCGCTGTGGCTGGAGTCGCTGTGGCCTCGCTCGTGGGTGGCGGCTTTGTAACAGCGGCAAGTGAGCACGTAGCCAAAGCGAGCAAACACACGCCAATCATCTGTGAATAGAGAAAGAAATTTTGAGCTACACTGCTAAGCTGAACAATACTTTGATCTATTATTATCTGTAAACTCATCAATTTCATAGACGGACGATCGCAATAGACCACCACAATGAATCGATTCGTGAACAGCAATGGTGCGAAAAAGAAATCAAAAACACAATTGAATGAACGTTTCATTGACTTACGAAGATGGTTCTTTCATGTTTTCACAATTTTATGCAATGAATACGAAGTTCGCAATCTCTTTGAGTTTATGGTCCGAACGCGGCTAATTAATCTCACTTGGATTACTAAATATCCGCTTAGCTTACATAAAAGCGCCAAAATATTTCTTTTATGAAAGAACATCTTCACAAAATCAATTCAATCGAACGGCGTTTTCCATTAATTCACAACTAGACGTTGAATTGAAAAGTTGTTTCATTTTCGAGCCATAAATTAAAAATAACTCTTCCGGGGAAAAAAAAAATGCTTTCAGAGACTTTCCTGGCTCGACTTTGGCATTTTAATTCAAACTTGAAAATCCTAATCAATCGCCTGAGTAAATTTTCTTATTGTGGTGATCTCTTCGAAGAGAATTCATTATCAGGTCTGTAATAATAAAAGAGAAACGCAAATGACCTGACCGACGCGATGCCATAAGACTCGTCGCTCGATGCATTGTCGGTTAAGAAAAGACCTTTAATTTTAAAGACTTTAAACGATTTATTGCATCTGATCATGTCGAGGTCGTCATCGAAACTTTTCGAAACTCAGCAATTGACGGATGAAGAAGATCTTAAAAACTTTCTTCTCTTCTTCGCAGGTAATGTGATAATAAGTTGCGTAAGTAGTTGAAAGAAATTGCTACAAGTAATGAAAATTGTTTACGCCTTTGGTCACTCTTAATAAAAAAGTTTATCGTCGTTGATTGAAAATTAACTTCTTCGCTACGGCGTAATTTTGAGAGGAATTGAAGAAGCAAAACTTTACTAAATCAAAGAATTTAAAAAAGGGAAAACGTGTTTGTGTAAAATATGAGGAAGTCAAAAAACGATTAAATTAAATTTGATGAGAATTTGTAAGTCTTGTTAACATAAAACCGAAATGTTTGATGGTTTTTTATTTAAATTTTCTGTCAGCCGTCGATTGAAAACTAAGCCATCGGATGGACTTGTCGCTTAGAAATATTTTAAAAAATCATTTCATTTTGTGGGTCTCTCATGATAACGCGATATCTAAATGCAAATTGAAACTTTCTTCTGACCTCCAAAGCGATTCGAGGCGTGCACCGACGATTTTTGAAGAATGCGAATTCTCTGAGCTTATCGAATCTTTAAAATATTTTCATAACCGCCGTGACGATAACTTTCATTTGACATTTGATGATACAAAGATTTTTATTGATCGCTCGAAGTGTCTTCAAATTTTTTCTTCGCACATGCGATTACGTCGTTTATGCAATAATATCGAGAAGCACGCACTACAAGAGCCTTGGGAAGTGGGTGAGTAATTAAGACTTCAATGGTTCATTTACATTAAACTTAAGCTTCAATGCTTGAACAAATGAAAAATGATTCAATGTGAACAGAGCTTGTTTCAATTTGTTATGCAAATCTCATGAGATTTTCTCTCGAGATTCTTCTCGCCAAAAAAAGAAAAACGAGCTCTTAGGTGATTTCTTTTAATATTTAAATTGAAAAGTCAAAGTTATAATAATTTCTCATTCGAGACTGAACTCACAGCAAGAGTTTTTCAATTGTTTTCTAAAGTCTCCCGCGAACCATTGAAGTGATATCAAAACGACGAGACGATCCCAGCAATGACACGCTGTTTGTAACTATCAATTATTTGAGTTTGGTGGAGCAGTTGTCGAATTAAAGTCACAAAATGGAGCAGAGTTCATTACGAAGCACTTCATTAAACCTAATCCAGCCATCGACGTCAACAATCAACTGTTTTTAATCGAAAGCAGATGATTGACAAAAGCTGATTGAGTTTCTTGTTTTCTTTTCTTTGCCGCTTTGTACGTTTGTGCCAGCAAGCTCTGCAGAGCATAAGGCGTGAGAAAAGGTACAGCTGGCGTATATGGCAAAACAATGGCATCATAAAGCTCTCGTCTGTAATCTCAATTCAATCTCAATGCTAAAAATGCGCGCCACGAGGGCGAATCGAATGCTCGCAATTATCTCGAGTTATGCAAGAAAATTTTCGGAGATTCTCTTGATCTTTCACGAACTACATTTTCAACGAAATCTATTGCAATTTGCAAGTGAAGTGATTTTCCTCACAGCCAATGTTCTCGATCGATCGGAAGCGTCGCGCGTAGTTTAAAATAATAAATTTTCTTTGCATGCTCCAAAGTCATTTCTCTAGTGTAACCTCGAACTCGTGACATCATTTACAAATCTTACTCGGGCTCAATTGCGATCTCTTGGAAATGTTCCACTCACGATTTTCAGTTTAGGCGCGTCGCCTCAAACGAAAATGATGATGCCGAGCGAAAGGTTTTCACAATTCGAATCTTTGTATGAACTTTTCGATATTTTTTAGACTTCAAAGTAAGGTATCGATGTTAGAGCTATTCAATTTTCAGTTTTCAAGCTTCATTTACTGTCTTGCGAATTATTTTCACTTTTCTTTAAGAGCTTAGTCTCGAGACAATAAAACTTGAGTTGTCCACACAAAATGTCATCGTCCGTCTCACTTTTCACAGCTTTTTATTAAAATTACTTTAAGACTCTTGTGGATTGAAAGTTCAATAGAGATTTTAGCACGAGATTTACGCATAATTTACATTTTCTCACGACTTCTGCCTGAGGTCTAATAACTCACTTTTTATTGCTCGTTTAAGTAAAGTGAGCGAGATCTAATCTTTAATGCTCAATGACTCGATTATGTCTCCACTTCGATCTTGAGATAAAAGGAAATTCCTGAAGCTTACACGGAAATATCTTAAGAAACAAAGTGATTCGTTTAAGTAACTTTCAATTGAAATAATTTTACTGGAAACTCGAGTACAATGAACTGAAGAGTTCCCAACTTTTTTTGTGCCCTTTGAAGAGAAAACTTCAAGAGACGAATTACACAACGAGCAGCTCACGATCAGACTACAACTTGTTGCTTCCAAGACTTGTGGCCCTAATTGACCCAGTCACAAGTGCCTTCACGAGAAAAAGGCTTTTATTGCTGTTGTTTTCACATCTCCAAGTCGTTTAAAGTTTTATGAGATGAGACGTCAATTGAAATCACGATGATGCAAGAAGGAAGACGAAGAAAGCAATAAATATTGGTTTATCCATCCGCCAAATTATCCTATGCTCTTCAGACTCTTACTAATGAGGAATATTTTTGTTGTCGAATAATTTGCATGTCACGTTGCGTGTGACGAATAAAATTTCTCGTCTCAATTTAAATTGAAGCTTAACATCGACAATTCAATTAGAGGATGTGTCACTTCGTGAACATCTCACAAAATATTCATGAGGACCACAAAAGAAGCACAGGGAAGTGAAATCAGTGAAGTGAGAGAGAGAAGAATGCTAAAGCTTCCACGGAGAAAGTTGTCTCTGCCAGAAAAGATGGCATTGAATAAATTTAATTTATGAATTTATGTTTTCGTTTCTTCTTCAGTCCGAAGAACAAGTGGATGTTTACGTAAAGCTGAGAAACGAAACTTTTTTTTTGCACACACGTTGCTTTTGAATTATCTGCAGACAATTCGATTGAACTTAGTAACAAGCTTTGTATGCCTTCGGATATCATCTGCTGGCGGCTGTTAACACCGACAGCATAAGCTGCATTACAATTTCTGGTATTCGCAAAGGAGAATTATTTTCATTGGAAAGTTCAAGCATCTCGAACGGTCAATGAATCGAGTTAAACTGTCGATGTTCGATGTGAGTAAGTTTTACGTGTTATACCGTTTGAAAACCAAAGAGAAGATAAATTCAATTCGAATGCTTCGTGTTTTACGAGTTTTCGCTTTCGCCTTTGATAAGTGAGTTGAAGATCAAGTCCACTCAATCGAGATGGAAATTAATTATTCATTCAAACAAATTTATATTGGAAATCAATGAAGTTGCTAAGGAATTCCTCGAGTGGGAGTGTTGATTCAACTGTTAACCAAGTTTTGACACAATTCACTGAAGCTATGCACTCTGAACTGTCAAGCCTTTTCCATGTTTGGTGATGCATAAAATTAACATTTGTCATTTTCATCTTAAAGACGATTTTATCCTCCACAATTCGCAGAGATCTTTGGAATGAAAGTGAAATCTTTCATTTTTTCTTCTTCGTTTTTAGTGAATTATGAGCTGAATGAATTGCTTTTTCATGAAACTCTGAAGGATTTGGAGATGATGGGAAAAGATTGATGAAAATTCAAATTAAATTCGGTTTCAATTTCAATCTTTCGCGAATCAATGATGTGAATTTTATATGAAAAGTGACCAAAGGCGTGATGAGCGTAAAACAATTTTCATTACTTGCAGCAATTTCTTTCAACTACTTACGCAACTTATTATCACATTACCTGCGAAGAAGAGAAGAAAGTTTTTTAAGATCTTCTTCATCCGTCAATTGCTGAGTTTCGAAAAGTTTCGATGACGACCTCGACATGATCAGATGCAATAAATCGTTTAAAGTCTTTAAAATTAAAGGTCTCTTCTTAACCGACAATGCATCGAGCGACGAGTCTTATGGCATCGCGTCGGTCAGGTCATTTGAGTTTCTCTTTTATTATTACAGCACTGATAATGAATTTTCTTCGAAGAGATCACCGCAAATAACTTTATCGCTAAGTAATTTTTATCTTCCGACCTGTCTGATGTTGAAGAATTGATTGCGATCGGCAAAATATGGAAGAATTAATTGATTTCAACTTTTTGCGGTGAGCTCAAAACATGGCTTTGTCGTTTTCTCAGAAAAACTCAACAGTCGGAGATTATCTTAGCTCAGAGAAAATTATAGTTTTGATTGTTTTGACAGATTCGTTTTACTACAAACAGTTCAATTCAGGAAGCTCTCTTTTTACAACTGGAACTGATCGAACTTTTTAAAATTTCGATATAATTTCGCTTTATTGCGTCGATCATTAATCATTTTAAGATCTTCCACTGACTCCGCTTTCAAACTCTTAAAACATGCTCAAGCTTAATGTGACTTAAGTTGCCGCGAGAGGCAACTGGGATCTTGCTCTCCAATTCTCATGCTGTGCATGCAACGATATGTTAGAAAGCAGACGTAATGATGATGATTGAAAATAATTTAAGCAACAATACATCACATTGTGAGAAAATATTTATTTCCGAGACAATTCTTGACTTTATGCTTCTGATGTTGTACCAAAACCTTTCCGACATGGACCAGAACTAATGATTTGTAGACACAACAATGCAAATTAACTAAAATTGAAATTACTCAAGCTCATCATAATAATTTTAATGTTCCAGTGGCGATCACAGCAAGTGACTCATTTGGAAGTGTCTTCATACGCCCAGTTCAACTCAGTTAAGCCACAGCAAGTCGCTAAGAATAACAACAAAGACAAGAGTTACACGAAAAAAAAACTTTCTCCCGAGACTCTGCTCGGATGCTTAAGTTTTAACAACAGAAGACGGCATACAAAAGACGGTGACGAAAGCATCTGCAAAGTTCGCGCATTCCAACAGCACGAACTTAACGATTTGGAACTGAATAATAAACAAGATTAAATCGTCACAGAATTGGCTCAAATCAGCACTTGCATCAACACGACCGAGGAATGGTCACAAAAAAAAAACATTTAATCTGCGATTTATTTAATGGCTTTAATTTCAATTAATTGACAGATGTTGTTGCTCAATCGAGAAAGACGAGACAATCTGATTATGTGATTGCGTGAAGACGATTGAGCATTGTGAAATGAACAATGGAAGAGTAATCGGCAAACTTTATTGATTCACGATCAATCTTGTTATAACAAGAAGCGTTTCGGCGAATTAATGACGAAAGTTTTAATTGCATTAAGTGATGAATTTTCATAAATCACTTTAGCTAAATGCGAAGGAAATCTTGTGCAATTTCCTATGAAAAAGGAGCGTCGAAAATAATTGGACTTTTATTTCTGCAACCGCAATTTACTTTTAATTTTGGAGTTTTGATTTATAATTATTCTCGACTTCAAGTTCATCACTTCTCTTTAAGTCTAAACAATTCACTTTTGGCCACAAGATTGATTTGATGGATCACACAGCAATTTGCGAACAATTTCTGTGATTGATACTCTCAGACAATTTTTTTTCAAACGAGGATCACCGCTCTAATGCACGAGATGGTAGTTTCAAGTCGAGCAATAACTCATATCGCACAATTGAAACTACTTTGTAATTCATTGTGCTTGCAGTTTCTTTGGAAAAGTCTTTAATCATTTATTATCTAATCAAGTTTAGTTCCGCACACTTACCAACTTCATGATTTCTAAATTATTGTCTTATCACGCTTTTTCTCAACTTTTTAAACTTCTGCCGAACTTTTGTTTTTTTATTATTTTGCCAGAAAGAAAACGAGAAAAGAAAGGAAAATTCACTTTTAGTTTCAACTTCACTTGAAAATTGATGTTAATTGTTTCTGTTAATTTCTTTCAATTACAGTTTCTCGTCTGCTACTTTTCGATGTTTCGTCAAAGACGAAAAATAAAAAAATCACCTTTTGCAGTCTTGAAAAATCAGACTTCACTCTATGAACGTTGGCAGTAAATAAACAGCAGAAATATCTGAGACTCGTGAAGCGTCTTTAGCCGTGAGCGGCACGAATGGAAATAAGAAAAGCATCAACGACTTAAAGCACGCGAACTTGGCTGCTTAAGAAGATGTTTTCTCCGTTTTCAAGCTCGTTCCACTGCATGAATGAATGTAAATATTTCTTTGAGTTTATGAAACAATAAATTCGGACATCATCGCGTTCTTTTCAATCAAATGAAAATTAATTTGTTCGGCCAATTAAAAATTTCTCAAATCTCGTAATTTTCTAATTGATGTTTAGTTAATTGAGCGTGACAATGATTTTTCTTAATTAATTTAGAGCTGGATTAAGACTTTGGCTCACGCATTCGCTTGGAGTTGAGAAGCAAGTCAAATGATAAATGCGAAGTTAAAATTTTTGCAGGTAACTGAAGGTCTAACTAAAAAAGACAAAGGTCCCTCCCTTCCACTAGTCTCGGCTCAATTAATACTCTGACTCGTTAATATCTCATTAATTCTACAATTCCTTTGTGTAGTGTGAACATCGAGCTTCCAACTGACAAACTTCGTCTTTTGTTGTTCGACTCAAAAAATTAATCATAAATGATGAAGATCGATGACTGAGTTTAGCTTCTGATGTTTCGCAAAGTTTTCGTCCGATCAATGAGAAGGAAAAATATTTTAGCTTTTACTCGAGCTTTTATTTTGAACATTTTTGGTGTCGTTCTCTCCTCAACTTTCTAGTGTCGTCGTCCCTTCGATTTTTAATATATTTTTTTATTTATTTAAATGAGTCAGATAAGCCTAACTGTAAAGCATTAAAAGAAGTTGTAATACTTAAAAACTTAGATAACACTTCAACAACCGAATCACTTTAAACTCAATAACTAATCACCAAACATTATCATTTTTTTAAATTATCAAATTAAGTAAATTAAACATTATAAGATGAACGATGTGTTGAAACTGTATAAAAGGTTTTGTACCTACACAACTCTTGGCTTATCCGGCTATGCAAACGTTGCATCGGCTTTGTCATCATCTGCTGAAATCGATTTGTCTTTCGCATCGCTTCAACGAGAGAGAAAGCGAAGGCAGCAATAGTTTTGGAGCTTAATGAACGAATTTGCGTTGATCATTTTCAGGATGTTCAGACGAGAAATTTTAATATCGCAGCTCTGTTGATGACATGGAATTTAAAATATGTGCCGCGCCTTCATTCAATGAACTTTATTGCAAATCATATTTTGACGTTACTTGGCACTGATGAGCTTCATTGAGTCGAGATAAACCAATAGTTTGGGTCATGTGGTGAGTCCGTGGAGAGTCGCTTAAATAATCTCGCGAAAATTGTCTTCATCAATTTCATGGACTAGCAATTTATTCTGATGTCTATGATCTTCAACTTACACCGCATCTTTGATCTACACAGCAACAGCAGCTGGTATTACACAAAATTTCTATTCAAGCGTGAAACTCACGACAATCTTTTATCTCAAAGCGTGCCATACTTAAACTGAAATCTTCCGATCTTTTCGAAAAAATTTCTGCCCGCCCAAGTGAGATTCCGGTCATCGAAAGTGTTCAATTATCGCATCCGCGTATCGTTCCGCTCATCAGTCACTTCAGGTAAAGATGAAGATAATTACAACATCGAAAAAAAATGAAAATAAATCTTCGAGAAATTGCTTGACTCTTTCTCGGATTTTTTTTCGGTTCGTCATCTTCAATCTGAAGAATGTATGCGAAAAATTCACAAAGCTGGAAGCCGCGATAAGAGAAACTTCGTTAACGAGTTCATAAAGATATTTGCATTTTAAACAAAAATTCACAGAATAACAAAAGTCTTAAAGCGCAAAGCTTAATCGCGAAATGAAAGCTTTGAGTAAACAAAAAATTTAACAAGTACCACGTGCCATTGTTTTAGATCTTATCGCAAAGTTATCTGGTTTCTTTTTGTAATTAATTTGTCAGTGATTGAGTATAATCTGAAATTTATTGAAAACTTTGAGATGAAAGATTGAATCAATGATCAAGAATTTATTAAATTTCAACGATGTTTGTGAACAATCCCTGACTATGCTCAAAGCTTTTTATTAATGTTTGCGGTGAGAATAAAGCTTTTGCTGTTGAAATGTTTTGTTTTCAATTCAAAAATATTTCAGTTGACGAAAAGCTTTTGGCGATCAATGAAAAGAATTTCTTTTATTCGTAAATCAGATTTAAATTGAGTTATCTTAAAACCAATAAGAGTGATCGTAATTATTTCAGTCGCTTGGAAAGTGAAAACCTCCATCGTTTGGTTTTAAAGTCGTTTTTGTAATTTCCTCTGTGGGCTGAGTTGTGTTTTCAATTTCTGTTCCAAAAGAATTCGCTGACGTTGTAATCTCTTCATTGTCTTCAATGCAAGGCACAATCATTCGTTCTAATCCAACGAATGTTTTTTTCTCCGTATAACAAAGTTTCTAAAATAAAAAAGAAATGAAAGTTCTTAAAGAAATATATGGAGAGTCACCTAAGCGAAATGGAAGCTCAAAATCCTCGGTCACATCAATAAATATTTTATTTCAAACAAAGCAAAGGCAAAGCAATTTGATTTAGGATTTTCAATTTCCTAATAAATATTTTTTAATTTGAATAAAATAAAATTTATTCAAAGTCGGTTGATGACTCATCACCGCTCGACTCGTCGTCATCGTCGGTTTCCGTAACTTCCTCATCGAACTCAAGAAAACTTTCAGTTACGATCTCATCCAAATCCACTTCGTTCAGATTAATGATTGCTCCGAAGGATTCTTTTGTCGGTCGTTGATCCTGAAAAAGAAAAAGTTTCAATCTAAAAACATTTTTCATCCATTTCATGGATCGTTTATTAATATTTTATCAAAAGATAGCCTTAGTTTGGATTTATTTCTTTTGTGCAAACTTCTAACTAAATTATTACGAATGGCCAGAGCACGTCTCTTAAATTATTCTCGATCAAATCAAATATCACAGGCACATTTCTTTTAATTATGAGGGAGCGGAACAAAGTATCGATTGCAAAACGAAAATAAATTATTTTTAACAAGCTACAATTAACTTAGTCGATGTCACGAGCAATTGCACAATCAATCTCAATCTGAACTCTCATTTTCGATTTATTGCTCGTCAATTCACAATTTCCTTTCTCTTAATAAGCTTTTAGTCATGAATGGCAGTTTGATTATTTATTTTTGTGACACTGAATGGAAACTGAAAGCGAACTCAAAACTTTCTGAACAAAAAAAAGCTCGCAAAGCTCAACAATAAAAGTTTAAATACTGAGACTGTTGTTGAGTCTATAGTTGGAGCTGATGATGTTTCATTTTGAATCCTCGCCAACTTCTGAATACTTTCGATTTCTTCTTCAGTGTGAACGCAGTGCATCCATCGTTCGGAAGAGACGCGTGGCTTGTTGACTTCAAGAGTCATTTTAAAGTCATCAAATTTGTAATAAGTTCGGCCGCTGAAGAAATAGGTGACGCCGTCTAGTTGCATAGCCGTGTCGAGTTGGATTGACTTGACACGTTTCCAATTGGTGTAAATTTTCTTTGGATAGCTTCTCATTTCAACCTCAGCAACATGAAGATTGTCATCGACTCTGTTGGAAAATAAATCTTTGTTAAAGTCTAAAGTAAACAGTCGCTTTCAATTCTCACCTCCAGAAGTCATCGCCACTGAAAATGTAAGTCTTGTTGTTATGACCCCATCGGAAGATTGCATCGATTTTCTTCACACTTCGACTTAAGCCGAGATACTCTAAGTTGTGAGTGTAAGCTTTTTGATAACTGTCGATTACGATGACTTCTTGATCAATGAAGAAAGAGAATTTTCCATCGACACGTTCGAAAACTGCATCGATATGACTAAAGCGTTGAAGCTCAGGCCACATTCGAGCAAATTCAACTGGATAGCCTTGAAGCAAACGATTGTCACGAAATCGCCACATCCAAACGCCTTTAAAGATCATCAACTCATTTCTAATTACTCCGATAGCATCGTAGCTTGTGTTGCACATGTCGGGAGGTGGAGCGTGAGTTGTTGTTGGTCCTCTTGTCGGAGTTAACCTTTCAGTTGACGTCGTGAGAGTTGTTCTAGGTGGTGTTCTTGGTCCCCAAGAACGTTTCCCTCCATAAATCTCAGCAATTCCAATCCTGTCGTCATCGTAAAGCTCCTTCGTGGATCTATCGAAAGTTCGAGCACTCGAATACCAAGGATACATGATGGACTCTGTCGTACTTGAGTGAGCCAGTCCCAATGAATGCCCCAACTCGTGAAGTAACGTGTAGAAGAAGCTAACGTCGCCTCCATGACCGTCCTCAATGTCCCAACTCTCATCGTTGTCCATGTGAACATCGCCACTAATTCCAGAGCCAGGATAAAAAGCGTGAGCTGTGAAATGAAGTAGAACATGTTACAACGTCAATCAGGACATTCGAGATTGCAGAAACTCACCCAGACTGCCGCCAGCGCCATTAAAGTTGAAGTTATCGCCGTGATTGCCTCGAGCGAAATCAATCAAAATGTCAGCGTCGTCTGACCTGACCTCTTGAAGCTTCAAAACACTGTTAAACTCCCAAATACTCATCGCTTCGTGAATTAAACGTCGAATCTGTTGATATTCATTTTGACTTCGAGGATGGTTTCTGTTAACAAATCTGAAAGATGAAAATGAAATTTAATTAAACGAACGTCGCTTAACGGCGCGAGAAGACTTTTTAATGAAATTTCAATTTTTAATCATTTGCTTCCTGTGAAAGTGCTGCTCAATTAGCGCCTCCTTCTTCTCTCACGAAATGCCAAAGTTGTGTCTCTATCGATGAATTTTTATCACTCATTCACCTCACTCAAGGAGGTTGTGATTGTTTATCATTCATTATTCCGTTTCTCCTTTCAACGGACACCCTCCGCGCTTCATTCTCTGTGTAATCAGAGCTGACGGTGGCGTCGACATGACGCACACCCGCTCCATGATCCACTTCGAGTTGAAGGCGAGAGGCAAAAACGAGCCCGAGAATTTGCATTGGACAATGAATTATCATTAGGATGTAATCACACCCAAGTTGAGTGAGTGAGTTTATGATAATTTCGATGATGATTCGACGCTGAAAATCAGAAGTTTCTTTATCACGACAGAGAGAGAGATATTCGAATGGAAGAAAACTAACGCAAATCTTCCGCATGAAACTACACGATGTTGATAGATGTTGGAGAAAAAAATTCAATTAGTTTTCATAACGCTCGCTCGTCCCCTCCCCAAACTCGTTCCCCCATCGCCTTTTAATTCCTTAATTTCTCCAGTGTATTTATGCCATTTTATGCTAATGAAATTTTGTTTCCATCTGGAATGATGATCTCGTTTGAAAGTTTGGTGACACTCACTCGACCCATCGCCACGAAATGAAGTTTTTTTTTCATATTTCTGTCATTGCCCGAGTGTCGACTCGATGGTCTCTTGATCCCAAATTAGATAGTTCACTGAATAATTGTTTTCATTAAAGCTCATTGCCATCATCTCATTCTTCTCTGTTATTTTTTTTTGAGCGAACGGTGCTGGAGTGGAATATTGATGGGTTTCCATATCAACAGTCGGACAAACTGTCGTTAACCTCAACACACTCGAGCATCGCTCTGTAACTGCTTGTGCAGCGAAATCACAATTTTTATTTGGTGTCGGGGATGAAATGGCATAAACAATCATCAACATAAAACACCACAATGTTGTTTTATATGCGACACATGCGAGAGAAACAAATCTTGATCGACAGAAGCGCGCGCGGCCTAACGCGACTCGCGTTTTATTGATTTTATCAATTGATTTCAATTAAAATTTATGATGAGTTTTAATTGGAGCCGAAGCAATCAAAAATAATTTTCTTTTATTCTCCCTCTCTCACTCCCGCCCTGATTCTTTATCGTATTTTCAGATGCTGGCTTGAGTGAGTTTATGATAGTTCATTTAAAGTGAGGGCGACATCAATCATGAATAATGCCAGCGAGCAGCGATAAAAAATTCAAATTCGTTTCAGTTTCGCTTTTGTCTGCAAGTGAATGTCGTCTGGATCTTGACGATAGAAAACTTTTTATGGAACTTTTTGTTACGGGCTTTCTTTTTTATGAATTCCTCAATTTCCTAGGATTGAGGAATGTAGTCAGGAATTGCCCGAGATTTATGGAATCTCTCGACCACCGACTCCTCGAGAATGTTTCTTCGAATTCTCTCGCTAATAAAGTGACTCAAGAAATATCTTTGCCAGCTAAATTCTTTATGACGACGACGAAAAAAGGGGGAAAAAAGGGAAAAGACTTCACTCATCCTTCCTGACAACGACAATTTACTCGACGACGGCAACGAAGCCTTAAATCAAACATTAATAATTTAAATCGAAATTTTTTAATGCTCGTTTTATGTTGCTGCTTTTTTTATCGAGTTCGGAAGAGTTGAAAGCAGCGGCAGCATTAATCATCAGAGACTCTTCATCGAAAGAGTACCCCCGTGTGTTTGGTCGTCACTTGTCAACTACAAGTGGACACGAAGGATTACGCAAACCTCTGCACTCGATTTTATTCTAATTGTCATTCAGATTAATGACAAACAAATAGAACTTCTCTGCTATTGAAGTCCATCATGAGCCCATTATTGATTTCAACAACTCTCGAGTCTCGTTGCCATCACCGCTCTCTGTCCAACTATCAACCATCCGCTTTTGTTCCCTCGCTCGTCTCGACAATGGAAAAATACTTTTTTTGTCAAGCTAAAGAAAGGAAAATTGAGAAATTACTTGAGTGATAAGTTTCCCCTCTTTGCACCTTCAAACCACTTCTCGTGTGCCCAATCACCCATCAATGCCCTGAGTTGGGTTTGGAATAATTAAAAAGGAAAAGAACCAGGACGATGAATGATGAATGTTTATTGAATGTCTATCGATAACAACGGCGCATTCTGCTTTGTTCATTAGAAGTAGTAGTTAGTGGCACTTTAATTCCTTATTATGCCTCGTTCCCTTACTCTCTCGAGAGTGATGACGGCAGGAAAAAAGGGTTCGGTTACGGGGTGTGTTCGCTTACAATGAACACTGACTGTCCTTGTCGTGTGTGAGTTTAAGCTGAAATAATGGGGCCGCCTTGAGATGATGAGGAATAACAATTAAAAACGAGTAGAGAGAGTGAGAGTCAATATCATTTATGCAAATCATTTTTCAGGCCGATGTAAGCAGAAATTGAATGAGATCAGTTTTTGTGGGCTCAGGAACAGCAGACGAAAGAAGACATCAAATGATGATGGACGAGAATGAGTAAGAGACGTTTTAATTTAAAATAGAAAAAAAGTCTTGAAAGTTCTTTTTAATTTGTTTTCGCCAAAGTTTCATTCCATTTCAAAACATTAAACGCATAAACGTGCCGATTTTCATCAAAGCAGATTTTCTCATGTTCGAACTCTAACGAATGCCGGCACGTTTCAATCTTCTCTTGACTGAGCTTCCCTTTTTTCCCCTCTCCGCCACACATGTTTGCATTCGGAGCTCATTGCATCTCGTCAGCGTTGAGTTAAGTTGAGCCGCTAATAAACACTTTACAAGCCTTTTTCTCCCAACGGCAAAATGAGAACCACTAAGGAAAAAGAAATTTTATGTTCTCAGCTCTTCAATGTCGTCGTCCTGTAATTTATTCTGTCGTTTTCTGCACCATTATTACAGTCGCTGCAGTTTTATGTCTGATTTTCTCTTCCACATTTTTTTTTGGAGAGGCAGAAGGATAAAAGTTGAAATGAGTGACTTTAGATGGAAACGTGAGGATTACCGAACTCGGCAACAGCGAAATAACATTAATGAAAATAGCTTTCTCTCCACTTCTTTTGTCTCTCGGCTGGGGTTTCTCTGGACGCGAAAGAAGCCAAAGCAAAAAATAAAACTCCTTGACTTGGCACATTCGGCGACTCAAATTACCAGTTTTATTATCGTTCGCTTCTCGATATGAGTTTTTGAAACGATTTTCATTATGCTTCTTCATCCCCTTCTTCACCCGAAACTTTAGAAAGCAACTCAAAATAATCAATTAAATCGAGTATTTCGATACTTTTTGTTGTGTTGTCGCTGTTCGTTTCCTTTTTTTTTGTTTCTCAGTTTGCAGTTGTAAAAACGGTTTTGTTACATGACTCACGAAGCTAACACAATCTAACTCCACATTCGAGTGAAATTTTAATGACTCTTGATTCTCGAGAATGGGACGATTGGTTTATTTGGCATTCTCGATGATGGATCTTGCGGTTGATGTCGAACGACGGGAGGAGAACGAAATTGGAATGGAATTCAATACTTTTCCATCCCAAATTTGAAATCGGAGACTCGACCCGTTCGCTTTCGTTTCTTTTTCCTTTGCCCAGATTAATAGAAAGAAGATCTTTAATTAAATGAAGTTTTTGTTCTCTTTTTCTCTCTCTGAATTTAAAAAAAAACGCGAGCTAAAGTTTGATAAAAGAAATCTGCACGACACACCAAAAACACTTGTTCAAACTGTCACCACTTAGTCACGTTTTTGTCTTCAATATGAACTTTCCCGCGAGCTTCTCGCCCCAACGGTCTCGATCCAACTGAAATTTTTCATTCTCTGGATGATGATTTTATATCGTCGCTAGTTCTACTTCACTCCGATTGAAGGCGCGCGCGTCGATGATAGAAAGGCATGCTTATTGCTCTGTTCAAAAAGAATGTAACTAGATAAGGAGGGAGAATGTGGATAAAGCGATCGTGGTGCTCACGCAAACAGAAAGAAATTCTTATCTTGTTACGTAATTTACCATGAAACCTTCATTGATCAACCCGAAAGAAGTTCTACACATTTTTCGACACAATCAACTTGATTTTAATTGCATGAAAATTATTATTTATTTATCGCATAGAAATAAAGAGTTCGAAGGGTGAAAATAATTCCGTAATGTTGTTTTCGTTCAGGACAACATAGGAAGTAGTGGAAGGAAAAATTAACTTCGAGACGACGACGAGCTCGCCAGCCGATTAATTTCTTTGTTGTTGGCGATTGGCGTTAGAGCAAGGAATTTTTTTTTCATTATTTTTTAAACCACATATTGAACACGAGAGCGATGGAAGCGCACGGGGGCGTAATTCATGCCATCCAATCCAACAGCCATTAATTTGATATGAAAGTTTAATTATTGAAAATAATTTATTCCTTCAAGTGTTCACTGAAACTGAACTAAAATTGAAATGAAATGGCACCCTCGGTGGACGGTGACACAATTTTTCCAACGATTGCACGACTGTTTTAACAATCCGGCTGTAGTTTTCATTGAATTAATTATTAATCGCTGTTCTTTTCCATTATTGAATCGTTTTGGTGTGACGATGTGTGTGAAGGAATTTTCGGTCGCAAGCTATTAACGCCATCGGAATGTTTACGTTGTGATTTCAGAGCAAGTCTATTTGATTACAGCGTCGTCGCTAAATCAATTGGCTTCGACCATTCGACAGCCGTTAAGGCGGAAAAGACGAGGAAAAGTTTTCTTCTTTCGTTTTACGATGTCGTTGAGCGGAAAATGATTGAGGCAAACTTTTCAGTATCAATAACAACGAAGATGATCCATCCCATCCGAGTGACTTAATTAAGCGCAAATTAACAACAATCTTACGTTGTTGCTTGAATCTTTCTCTTGGGATTATTCTACAAGAACGTAAAAAGCTCTACTCTAATGAACTGTGGCTTAAATTAACGCTCGCATTAAACGAAATCATCGTTGACATCAAGATGAACCCAATCAAAAAATTCCATTCCGATGTCTCCGAGAATGTTTTTTGGGAGAGAATGAACGAAAGACAGAAGCACAGCACGTCTCATTCCTCGTGCGATAGAGCAGAGATCCATTTATTGAGAGCCCTGTCTATGTCTCCCCAACACGACAGCAGTCATGAAGACGGGCTACATTTTTGGAGCATCGATAGGAGGGCGTAAAAAACTAATCAAGTCAATTAATAATAAATTTATACTGTTTCTCGCTTTTCATATTTCCATCAAACCAGAAGCCATTCGGCGAGAGAGAAAGAACGAAGCGATTGCGTTAGATGGGTGGGAGAGACAATTTACGATGATATCGTTGATGGCTTCAGAGAAAATTAATAAAGAAGAAGCGACATGGAGTGTTGCATTATCGAAATTGTAACGAAATTTCCCTTTGGTCGTCTTTGTCTTTAATTGCAATGACAATCAGAGCGAATGAGATTCCGAAAAAGAATTCGTCATGCTCAAGCGTTAGTTTTGTGCTTGCATCATCACCACATCAGGAGCACTTTCTTTTGCTCAGCGTGAGGTTGCCGAAGCGACTGCTCATTGAGTTAGCATTTTCACTGGCTCGTGTTCTTGACATCGAATAAAATAAGTCAACTTTTCACTTCGTACATACTTCCAAGTTAGATCATGCTTATCCCACTTCGTTGGGCCGGTTGTGTAACGCTTTTGTCTTCTTTGTGTAATCTCAAAGTCGGGATTGCCACATCTAGGTTTCCTTAAAAGTTCTCTCGTTGCATCATCAAGCACTCCCGTCTCTTCAATGTTTCCAAGTTTCTGTAAATAGAACAAACAAATATTTAAATATCATGAGAAGTAAAACGTGACATGTTTGTCTTCCTCACCTGCAGAGCCTTAACGGCGGCTGTCGCTGTATCCTCGTGAAGTTTAACCAAGTCATCACCAAATCTCGACTCTATTGGAGTCGGTTCCTGCAAGTAGCCGTAGCTCCGAAGGTAATCAATCTGAAGAGAACGACGAGAAGGAAACGAGACGGAATTACAATGCGTGTCAATGGATCATAAACAATTGCAACATAAACGATGGAAATGATCGTAAAAGCAGCTACGAAAATGTGATGGAGCGTCTAAAGAGCATGTAAATTCGCAATAAAGTTTGTTAAATGAATTGAAAGGACTCGGATATGTGTGTGGATGGAAAACATGAGCCGGAACAAGAGCTTTTAAGAAATTGAGCGGTCACAACTTTTTATCGTCAATGTCTTCATCATTTCATCGCCAAATGACGTATATACTCATCATCTTTAAACAAGAAGAAGAAGACGTCTTTGTTAATTGCTTCACTTAATATTGTATGTCAAAGTTGTAGATTGAGTGCTCGACAAACGAGGGAAACCGAGATTTTTCTTTTTGTCTGAAAAATTTTAATTCTCGGTAGGAAGAAAATTGAGAGTTTTCGTAGAGGGACAGTTCAGAAATTATGTGAGTTTTCAACTTTGCAATCAGGAAGAGATTCCTTTCATTAACGAACAAACCCTTCTTTAGAATGTGCTTTCAGAAATAGTGCTCGACGAGCAACAAAATAAATGTCACAAGTTTTATAAATTATAATGAAGTAATTTAATTATTTACACGAGCGTTTGTGCGTTAATGTTTTCAGCGCAAATCATTATTTGGATGTTGACTCTCGGAGCAAAGAACGACGAGGAGAGAACTCTTGAAAATTTCCATCGCTTAAAGTTATTTAAATATTTCATTCGATTGACATTGTCATGTGATTTCTTTTTTTTGTTCGTTCGTCGTTTCTCATTTCTCCATTGCTCGCCCCAGGGACATTAAAATATGTGAGCTGCTGAACTCTCCGGCAATGGTGAGAAAGCAAAAACGTTTCGGAGATGATAACAGCAGAAGAAAATATCAATAAAAATCGAATGGAGCATGGAACCATAATCGACAATTGCTGTTTCAACAAATGTTCTTTCATGTAATTTTCCGATGCACTTTTCTCTCGGCAGGAGGGGGAGATCGGGCGAAACTAAAATGTTTTCGTAAAAACATCAAGAAGAATCTTTTTTCCAACTGGAGGGCGATCCGTGAGAATATCGCAAATCGAGCCATCGGTCGATTAGAGTTATGAGCGATGAAAACATTTTTCCATCACAAGAAACACCAAATCTCCTCACTAGCTTCACTTTCCATCATGTTGCGAGTAGTTTTTTCTCGTTATTAGATACGAGAAACATGAAAACATTTTGTAAATTTCTGGCACGTACTTCGGGGCGAGAGGTTGAAAAAGGAATAACAATTTTAATTGAAAAAGTTTTGCATTTCTCCTCTCCTTTCGAGAGTTAATTTTCGCACGATCGTTTTGGTCGCAGTGGCAAAACGGGATGTGGTGGAAGCGAAGTAGGTTACGCGAGGTTTAATCGGATGAGTCTCGAAGGATTTTTTCGGTCGACTAGGGAGATGCAAGCTGTCATCATCACTCTCTTAGAATCCGAAAGGGAAATCGATAACTTATCTAATCGTCATGACAATGTTGCTTTCTTCAAAACGACAGCAATTCATGTTTTGGAATGAAATGGAATCATCATTGTCAACGAGCGGAAACCTTGAAACACTTAATCGTGAATGATCATTACTAACGACAAATTAATGGATTGCATGCAAAGTTCATTTACATAATTTAATTTTTTATGGATTTTCTCCGGGGCTGAATATTTATTGTAACAATCAAGTTGTTATTGTCGAAAGCTTCACAATCTACCCATTATCATATCCCTCATCCTCTCGCTTTGAAAGAGGTGGTAACGGGGTCGTTAAACGACTGGGGAATCATCTTGAAAACATGTCGCCAAGTCTTACGGTTTCTTCAGCTCTTTGAATAGATTACAAAGTGACCTCTTGGCGACTCATCGGAAACTATAAAAGCATCACCCTCTCTTCTCATTCTCCCCTCTCGAGTAATTTCTCATTTTCCCGACTTTTTACACAAAGTGATTCTATGGAAATTTTCCTTTCTCCCCGCGTGTATCATTTATATTTCGTTTTTCGTCAGTTTGTGTTTCGGGCGCTCGCACATCTAAACTTATTTATAAAACATCATAACTCGAGAGAGTTCATAAATAATTTAGTTTGATGAGATTACTCTATCGGGGCAGAGTCGTGGGTGGAGACCTAGCGGGAACATGAACGAGTTGTTTCAATGACTCTTCTGCTTTATGTCTGATGAGTGAGCAGAAGATTTTCACTTTTGAACGAATTGATTCACCGGAAATTGTGAAGCTCTTGCAATCTCTCTCGTCTCGCTTTGAGTGTTTCTTTTAATTATAGTTGCTCTTCGCCGTGATCTTCTGAATAGAAAACCAATGACAACAACAAACAATTTAAAAATAGAACACGCGTCGCATTTAATGTAGGTCAGGAAAATGATTTTCCAAGAAAAAATCGTTTGGCTTTCTCGATATGTTGTGTTGTGTGTGATTCGCTCGAAGCTCACTCGATGTTAAGATGAATTAATAATGAGACGAATTCAGGGGCGTTGTGAGCGAGTCTTCACGCGCGATGGGCGTTGTAACATAAATCGAAACTAAACCTGCGTGACGTCTAACATTTAATTGTGGCTTTCCACCGAAACAGCGAGAAATAAATAAAAATGTGGAAAACTTCGACTCCTCTCATGAATATTTTATCTTTCACCGTAAATAGCGTCAAATGAGTTGACAATGACAATGTTTTTAGATGATTAATAGATGTCAATTCGTGCTAATTGAAAGTCAAACAGCAACGTAGAATGCTTCTTGCGAAATAGTCGCAATCATTGTGAAAAAATCTCGGCGAAGGAAACATTTTAATTCCTTTCATTCACTCTCATAATTATAAAGTTCCAGATAAAGTTTTTCCTGTTTCTCTCTTTTTCTTTTCGTACTTAAGTTCTGCCACCGCACTTGAATATAAAACCGTGTGAGTCATCATAAATTTTAATGATTTTTTCTTCGCTTTAGATTTCTTCTTTTACCCACAAAATGTTCTTCACACAAAACCCCTTTCCTTAACCCTTGAGAATGAAAATGCACTTGAAAATAGCTTCAAAGGGGTGATGCAGTGTCTGATAAAAAAAATCTGTAATTGGAGATAATAAAGAGATTCCCAGAAATAACAAATATTTTCGTAGAAATTCGAGAGTTTCTTGCCCTTCGGCTTCAATAAAGCGTAAATTATTTTCTGCTTGCCAACGAGTCAACGAATAATTTCCGAGAAAAATCAGAGCAGAGTGAAGAAGCATCAAAAATGAATGAATTGCAAACGCTTGAAGTGAGTGACGATAGAATGAGAGAAGATTGATTCGATTTCTTAATTCTCTTCCAGTGAATTGATTTTTTGATTTTCATCGACTTACCGCAACATCATCAATTGGTAATGAATAAACAGCGTTCAACACTAAGCAACTTCCCATCAACCAACAAAGAACGAAATTCATTGTTTTGTCTTTTGTCGTCGATAAGCAATCACACATACACACACTACACTATCACTACTCAGACGTCGTTGACTCGATCGCCTTAATGTCGGCAATGTCCTTGCAAAAGGATTTTAAACTCGAGTTTACGTTGATGGAAGCTTTAATGACTGAAACGAGCTCTCAAGCTCTTCCTCTGCACTCTGAGTCGAGTCACTTAATCTTCACTTCCGTTTTCTTTGCTTTCAATTAGCCGTCGCCTTTCTTCAGTCACAAAACAAAACTTAGGATGAATTGAAGGCTTCAAAACTACACAGAGAAATATCACGTTTCACTATTTGCGAAAACTATAACAATCGTTGGGCGCATGTCTGGTTTCCTTCTTGATGACTAAGGTTTTAATCGCCACTGAAGTACGAGGACTCACAGAGCTCGTTCGCATTCAAAGCTCTTTCGCACACGTCAGGCACGGTATCGAGTTCAAAGGATCTCTCGATAAATTATTCGCGCTTAACGGTCGCCGCTTTTCTTCTTATCTTCACTTTTTTTTCTTTTTACTTTTTTATTTATTAAGCGCGCAAGCGACGATTTTATTTTTCTCGCGCCTCTTCGCGAATGTTTTATTTCGTGTGTAGCTTTGACGAGACCAGGTGATCAACTAAAAAAACTCACAAACTTATTAAGACGCACGGCTTTGAGCTCAAAGCAAAGCACAAAGAGCGAAAAAATGAAAAACTTTTCTTCAATCGCGTGATGGGCGAATATCGTACGCCGTCAACTGCAAAACAAGTTTTAAACTGAGAGCGAAACGAATCTTGTGAGAAACGAAAGATTCATCTCGTGAATTTTGTATGAGTCACAAAATGTATCTCGGTCTGCGATGAAGAGCTTTCTGCGGGGATTCCTTGTCTTCTGATGGCAACAGTTGAAAGACGATGAAGTAACTGAGGTGGCGATAAACGAACATCGAGTTTGCTTTGGAATCTTATCGCTGTTTATGGAAGCGTCAATGACATAAAATCGACATTTAGGTGGGATCGCGAGCGATGTTAAGTCACGCAGCGATTCACGGGCGCTTCTCGATCACAATATTACATTCCAAATGTTTTGAAATTGTCCCCGTGTTTTAAAAGAATGAATGACAAGCAACGACAACACACCCGATTCTTCCGAAATACAAATCGTACGATAAAGATAAACAAGAACAACTTCAGTCACTGAAAATCCACAACAATCAACGAATTGAGCAAGCGAGCGAGTTCTTAATTATTTCATTTCAGTGAAGCGCCGTCATTTCGATAATTGAGTCACTTTAATTTATTGCAAAACTTAAGCTACAGCGACGCTGCTTTCACAGATCGTCGTGAATCGCACTGGTCTTTCGTAAAAGGCGCGATCATGTTTTCTTCGGAATTCTCATTGACGAGCAAGACAATCGAATGACATTGCAAAAAAAAACTCCGACTGCAGTTTGGGCGATTTAATTTTTTTTATCTTTGTTGCGAACGTAAAAAAAAGTTTTCGAGTTAATTAAAGCAACTCAGCGAGAATTTGCAATGAAAAATGATAATTACAATCAGCTGACAGCGAGTGACGAGCGTTTAACTCAATTCCCTTGCGAATTCCAAGGGAAATCAATAACAGATGTTGAATTCACAGGTTCCACATTGTCCGTGACGTGACATTATTTCGCAGAATTTATCGATCGCTTCTGTGGAATGAAACCTTGGGAAAACCACCTGTGGAATCAGAGATTTGTTTTCGGAATCAACGACACTTGTTAGCACCTCATTCACATTAATTTGTTTCTTCTTTTCGGTTCGCCACATTGTTGAATCATTCACCGAACACAAAATAGCCAGCACTTGAAGCCAATTAGAAATCTAGCGATGAATAAATTGAGTTTTGAGCAGACGGTGAGTTGAATCATCGACTCGCCATTTCCTTCGCTCTCACTCGATACGAGACTCGTGAGGAATTTTAAAATTGGAATCGTGATTTTCCGTTTTGAATTCCTAAATTCTCTTCTGCTTTTCGTATATCCAAGCTCGACTATTAGAAGATTTTATGATGATGCCGTTGTCGTCGTTGGTGCAGCGTCGTCGTTTACATGTTGCTCGCTTTCCTTTCATTTGCAGATCCGTCTCTTTCAAATCGAGAGCTTTCCGTACGTGATTCATTTCAGAGCGAGGACGAAGTTGAAATAGCTGTGTTTATTTACTCCACTTTATCCAAGCCTCCCCCCAATGTGTACACACACCAATTTTTTTTTTCGAAGGAAGGAAAATTTTATGTTTAATTTTTCTCTTTTTTTTCGTATGCTCGACATCGTGTCGCCGGATAGCTGCGCTCGCTTGGTTTGGTACACACTCACACAGTTTTTCCTTTATTTTGTATTCATTTCCATTCTGCAAACTGAATTATGATGATTCCCGGCAAAGAAGGAGGCGCGTCGCCTTATTTGACTGACTATTAAACTCACCCCCAATCGCTATAATTTTGATGACACAAATTCAGCCGGATCTGTCGCTGTGCACACGGACTAACTAGACTTTTATTTCTTTCTCTTTTATTTTTTTTGATGACCCTGCTAGGAAAATAAAAATTTAATAAACCGACGACCTCCATTCAGCCCCATCAGAGCAGAGTATTATCCTGCTCTCCATCATTGTTTGTTTGCTTTTGTTGAATGGCGCTTGTTTATAGAAGACACACGATGAGCTTAAATCCGGTGTCGTAAACGACGATGTCAACAAAGGGAACTCATCATTAGAGCATTTAAGTAATTTTAGTGTCGAGAAGACAACTTCAATTTCTTTCTTTAGCGGAGATTTTTCCATTACAGCGTTTGAACATTAAAAAGTGATTCGACGATAGTTTACGGCACTCGGCAACCTCAGGAATTTTAATCCGCGCTTGGTTTATAGCAAAACAGAATAAAAATTTTATAAAGCTAGGAATGAAAATATTTACAGGGATTGAAACTAAAAATATTGCGAATGAGAAAAAGGTTGAGCGAGACGCAATCGACTAAAGATTAATTTGGATTTTAAAATTTTGACAAACGATGCTGTCTGCTAGTCATTAAATTTCTCAGAAGGCGAAGCCCTGCTAAAAACTCTGAGCAATGTTGAACATCGTCACGAAGATTTCTTTGAAACCAAAGCAAAGAGTTCAAAGCTCGGCAGTTCTCTTCATTGTTGCATCGATTTCAAAATAGAAATCGGTAAGCGATGAGTCAGACAGGGGAGATCTCACAATTTGAAGAAGTTTCTTCATCGGTTCGTGACATCACTCACAAACAATTTCTTGCACGAAATTCAATCGCACATGCAATCTTAACTTGAGAAATCAAAGCTCGATCAGAAAGAGCACCTGGAGAATTAATGTCGCTAAACGAAGGGAAGTTGTCTCCCTCAACTCCAAACAACACCGAGACCGATTGTATAACAAACTAAATAGAGAAAAGGAACGTGAAGAATTATTTAAACAAAGGAAAATAAAATCCTCGATGGGCTCATCGTTCGTGCTTCAATTTCTAAATCAACATATCAAGAACGATTATGGATTGGGACGCACAACAATGTATTATTTTACTTTTCGATGGTAAATGACATCAACGACGATGATAGTGTTTCGTATGACATCGGTATATTAATGCGAGGGTGGAAGGGAGTGGAAGGACGAGAACAGACGAGCAAATGTAGCGACGGGTCATCAATCAATGAAATTATTTATTGTCGTATTGAATTTTATTTTCGCCTCTCGCTCAACTAAAAACGAATCGATGAGAATGCTCGAGAGATGGCTAATGATGCCAGCAGAAGCAAGAGGAGGAGATTAAGGGTAGCGGCTCTATCCGAAGTGTTTTCAGTCTTGGCAGTATTTAAACTTGTCTGTTCGAACTTCTCGATGTTTTCCTCGTCTACAGGGAAATCTTCGACAAGTCCATCGTCGATGACATCGAGATATTCATCGCCGAATCGACTTGAGATTTTAAACTCTCTCGGCTGTTTCGGACAGTCCATGAAACGATAAGCCGATGTCTGCGGCTTCATACGATTTATTCGCATTGTGAGATGATCTAACTCATAGAAGGATGGCCCTTTGAAGAAAAGGAGTTGCTCGCCATCGCTGAAAGCTGTGTCGATGTCGTAAACCTCGTGCCAAGATCTCAGAATATCCTTTGGGTAGTGAAAGTCGACTGTGTCGCCGTTAAATCTCCAGTATTCCTCGCCACTAAAGATGTACGTCCTTTGATTTAAATGCCATTTAAAGATTGCATCGATTTTATCGAAATGATGGTCAATGCCAATTTCAGAGAGCGACGACCTGTAGAGTAAAGTCACTGCATCGAAAACATAAATATCTCGACCAATGAAAAACCAAATTTCTCCGTTTCCATTTTCATAAACCGAGTCTACTCTCGCGAAGTCATCAGGCAGATCTCTCCACATTGATCGAATTTCAATTTCGTCAGTTCTTCCGCCTTCTGGCCTCCACATGTAAATTCCTTTGAAGATGAAGAGTTCACCTCGGATACGAGCAATTGCATCGTAGCTCATGTCACATTTGTCAGGAACTTTTTGTTGAAATGCTGGACTCTCGGTTGTTGTCTGTGAAATTTTTTTCATTTAATTTTAATTTGTTAAAAAAATAATTATTCTTACTGTTGTTTCTGTAGGAAAATAGAAAGTTTGTCGCCTAGGAACTCCATAAATGTGTTGAATCCCTTTAATATCGTCTCTCGACAAAACTCCGGTTGATTTTGAATAACTAAAGTACATGACGGCTTCAGGGTTTTCTGAATGATCTAATCCTAACGAATGTCCAAGTTCATGAAGCACAACAGCAAAAAAACTTATCGAATGTTGTTGTGGCTCCTGATCATACATGACATCGAAATCCCAAGTTTTATCTTCCCGAACATGAACATCTCCACCGATTCCAGGTCCAGGTCTAAATGCGTGCGCCAGAATGTCATTACCGAGCTTATAGCGATCAATCTCGGGATGATAAACGCTTTGAAATGAAACGACAATGTCTGTTTGTTCTGAGTCGAAAGTTTCACGAAACGTTAAAACTGAACTTCTCGACCAAACGCGGAATGCTTCAGTAATAATTCGTCGGATTTTAAAAAGCTCGTTGTAAAAATATCCGTTGCTGGCATCGAAGCTATGAGTACAGTCGTAAGCGATGATTCAATGTCAAAAACTTGTTTACACTCACGTCCAAGTTATGTGATGCTTATCCCACTTGGCCGACAGCAAATCAAATCGCTTCTGTCGCTTATGGACACGGACGATGTCGGGAACTCCACAGCGTGGTCTTTTAATTAAACTTAAAGTGCTTTCGTCGACTTTTCCCGTTGCTTCTATGTGACCGAATCTCTGCGAAGTCATCATCTCGATAAGACGAATGCTCTCAATCATAAATTCAAAAATAACTTCTTCTCATACCTGTAGTCGTTTTAGGGCGGAATGAAAATGTCTGTGACTAACGTTTGCTGCATTTTCTGGAAGATAACCAAAAGATTTGAGATATCTGATAACATCCAATTGATTTCCTTTGGGAGATCCACTAATTGGATTTTGAATGACGAGCACGGCAATTAAAACAATCAATAAACACTTCATATCGGTTGAACTACTTAGAATTAATGAGGATCGATCAAAGTTTCTTTAATGTTTTTCCTTTGAAGGCAATACGCGAACTGAAGAACTCTAAAACCTTTGCAAGCCAAATTATTGATAAGACTTCTGTTATCAGATAAGTCACGTTAGACACATTCAACATTTATTTTCTTTGTAATTGGCAGCGAGTAATAAAGTGCAAACAAATTCATTCACAAAACGAATTTAGGTTTGATCATCCACGCAAATTAGAAAACAAGTTTATGAGTTTAGTTTTTCCTCTGATTCAATGTTCACTAATTGCACAAAGTTTCCTGTTTAGTCATGTTTACTGGCGTCATTTAAATTACGACGAAATTGTCATCCAAGTCGAGTTATTAAATTAATTTCGCAGCAACTGCGAATGAACAAATTGAGTTTAACGTTTTATCTTCATTTGAAGTTGCTTCGTTGGCCGACATGTAGAGCGCTCTGCTGAATTCTCAAATTTATTCTGAGACTCAAGAAAATATTCTGAGACTTAAGAATTTTATGCAAAAAATATTTTCATTTGTTAAAATATTTTCAATAATTTTCGATCGTAAAAAAAGAGAATGTAAAAAAAATTTATGAAATTTTTGGTGATCATGTTTTATTAAAGTGAAACATGCGGTGAAAATTTCTCAGACATGCGTGCTAATAAAATATTATGAGTTGCATCGAACTGTTCACTCAATTGGCAATAATTTAATTTCATGGTATCTGATTTTCGTCGCCTCGAAGTGTTGCCCCGAACTTGATACAATTTCTGAAGTAAGTTTTCTTCTTTCTAAGGTTGGTGTTTCGAGTTAAGGAAGACCTTGCTGTGCAAGCTATTTATGTTATTATTTGCAGTTCGTTACTTTTCGATTATCCAAAAAAGAATTTTCATCGATTTGTATTCTCTGTCACCTGTTTTCTCCTCGTAAACTTCTCATAAGTTTCCTTCTCTTTGTTCTGTTCTTCTTTCCTTATGAGAGCGCGAAGACATTCGCTCAGCGATCGCCTGGCTCGAAAATAATTTTAAAACCCTCGCGAGTGAGAGCGAGAAAATTAAAAATATCAGTCACAGATCGCACGTTGTTGAGTCAACACGCTTTTCTTTCATTTGTTTTGTAGCCGCTGCGGGCTTTCGCTTCTAAATTGAATTAATTTCTTTGCGCAATATTTTATGCTGCTTTCAAGTCAATAATGAAAACAATTAAACTTAATTTAAATGAATTGAACTGTCGGGTGCTGTCGTGATGATCTGACAGTTGTGAAGTGAAAAACAATTGAAATAAATTAGAACTAAATTGCATTCAAATATTCAAGAGAACGAGACTCGATAAGAAATTCGCAATGCGAAACGGGAAGTTGTGTTGTTATCAGTAATAAAAAGCGAATCTCGAATTATGAAATCGCAGTTCCGACGCAAATAAAAAGAGTTTCGTTTGGACGACAACTGAATTAAGTTTCGCGGCGAATCTTCAATCGGATTACCGCGCCGAAAAAAAGAAGTTAAGCGTCTTCGTCTTGAGCCGAAAGTTACTTTCAAATAGAAAATGAACGAGAAGCTCACTTTATTTAAATTACTCATTCATTGGATTTTGTGTCAAACGTTATCGGACGTCGTCGTCGTGTGTAGTAGCGGCGGAATCTTCAATGAGTTGGGTAAGTGGACGCCACATTATCTCCTCGCTCTACTCTGTCCGCACATGGAATTAAGTTGTTGATTCTGATGATTCAATTTTGTGTTTGCTGCTTTTATTAATCTCTTCTCTCTTGTCCGATTATGCCGCAAAGCGATTGAGAAATTAGCATCGCTCGGTCGTGTGATAATTTAAATTGCTGCAGCCGATCACGGCTACTCGTCCTATCCCGCAAAATTCACTTTCATTCATCCGTTAAACGAGCTCTTCCCTTCTTCAACATCAACATGATTTATGGTGATCTCTCATCAACGTTCTAAGGCAATTCAAAGAAAGAAGAAGAAGAACGTCGTAAAACTGCCTCGTCGCGAGTGATCGTTAAATGTATATCATGTTTAACATTCATTTTAACGACTTTTGATTGGTTTCGATTAACAGTAATTATCAGTGGCTGTTTCAGCTCTGGTCACTCTTCTGTTGTCTCAATCACAACTTTATTAGACGAGAAATAATTTCTCGACGGACATTTCCGCTCAATTTAAATCACAAAACGTTTCATTCGACAACGATTTTCTTGCTGCCATCTGTGCTCTGATCCACATTCCTCCAATCAGCTTCTTCACACCACATGTTGGGTCGCCGCGTTTCGCATATAAAACTTCATATGCGCCAAACTTTGAAATTTTAATTTCTCATGAGTTCAGGTTTGAGAAACGGGACGAGTTCTTCAGTTATGTGATACACGCGCCTCGCATTACAGTCAAAGTTACTTTGTTGATTCTTAATGTTTACTCTTCGGCTTTTTTCCGCTACGACGACCAAAGCAAATACACAAAATTCAGTTTTATGATCCGCGGTGAATCGCAAAGAGATCATAAAACGTCGCCAAGTGCAAATCGCGCTTAAAATGTTTTCGCTCGTGAGCATTTTGGTTAATGAACTATTAACGACAAAATCGCCGGGAATGTCTTGCACACTTCGTTTTCAACTTTAAGATCATAAAATCATTGATTCAGTCTACAGCTTCACTTCAAGTTCATAAGAGTTTTACGATGTTTGAACAATGTTTTCTTTAATAGCCGCGAGTCGCTGGTAAGAAACATAAACAGCGATTAAAACTATTTTGATTTACAAAGAGCGTCTAAAAATATCGACAACTCGCAGATCGTTACACGAAATGGTTAATTAGGCGATTCGTTTGTCGCGTCTCTGTCCGCTTAGGAGAAGAAAGAACATCAAACGCGTTTGAGGTGTTTCTCGCTTTTGTTTCGCTTTCAAATGTTTTGACGCCTCATTAAACAACTTTGAGATCAATCAGCGAATTTTCTTAGATCAACGAGCTGATGATTTGTTGCAGTTTCTGCTTGAGCGATCGTGTCGCGAGAAAGAACAACAGAGCGTCTGGCAAAAGCGACAAGACAAGAATGTTCCGAGAAAGCTTCTAAATATAGAGCGACAAGCGAACATTTCTTTTAATTATAAGAATTTAAAGAACAATTTCTCGTTCCCGGGTTTGGCGGAAAATTCGCGCTTCGCATGTGCAAAAAAAAAGACTTTTCTAATTTTCTGGTGTCAAGTGCTGTCGTTTCGGATGGAAGTTGCTGCTTCTCCATGACGAGGACAGGCAGAACGAGGTGCACGCGAGTCATAAATATAATTAGAAGCCATTAATCATTAAGCGAACTTCAGTTGGAGCGCGGAGTTTATTTTTAGTAGAAGATCGTTTGCCTGCAATTTCTTCTGCGACATTTCTCCTTCTGATCCAAAAAGCAAACACAGAAAAATTTATTTCACATTTCTGCGGGCATGGCAGAAAGATGATAAATTGTTTCTCCGCTTGAATTCGAAGGAAGTTGATGGAAATTGCAATAATTGAGACAATTTTCTCTTTTTCATTTCTTTCAGGAACATTTTCTTGCTGCAGCGAAAGAATCTCCGGATCATGCAAAAGCACCTGCGAGAACGTAAGTATCGCCTTGACTTGATTTAATTCGTAAGCAACTGAATGTGGGCTGGATAATTCAAATCTTATTTCAAGATTTCGATTGCCTCAAATCCAATCATTTCAATCAAACTTGAAGATGACGACAAAGTTGCAAACTTGTTTTGATTTTAAGTTTTAATCATCAAAATGTTATCGAACCTTTGATCGAAACTTTTGAGTTAGAACTCACGAATATTTCATTGCACAATCTCAAAATATTTCTCTTGACTCACAAACCTGTTAAGCTTTCAAAAACCAACATTTTGTCGCATTGATGATTCAACACTCGCCTGACTTTGTCTTTCCTTTGCTGGACGAAACAAAAAAATTATTATTCAAAGTGAAGTATCAAGTTTCTCGGAATGAAATATTGCGGCGAACAAATCATAATCGTAATCGATCTTCGGATTGCGTTTGTGACTTGGATTCAAGTCCTCATTTCGCCTTTGATGTCATGACCGATTTCGTCGGTCGAAGGGATTTCCGTTCGGTCTTAAGCCGAAGACAACAAACCTAAGGGAATGCTACCGAACGCATTCAAGTCGACACCTTAATATTCATCTGACGACCAACTACAATAGATTATCATGTTTCGAATGAAAAATAAGTGACGTTGAGTTTCCTTGGAATATAAAAACCAATTGAGAATACAAATGAGTGCTCACAGCGTGCTGAACAACAACAGAACTTGCTCAACAATTAATTCAGACCTCTCTTCTCTTCCATTCTTTCGTTTTGGAATATCTTGTTACAACCGAATTCTAATTCTTTTGACAATTCAAGACAACAAATTATTGTCGCTCCTGCCATAGAAAATTTATTCAATAAGAAAACGATGAAATCTGAAGAGGTAGAAGGAGGCAGAGTTCGAGAGACACTCAAACGATCAAGAATGAAAGAAAGACAAAAAAAAAAACGTTTAATAATTGAATTAAACGTTCAACCATCCTTCATAATATTTTCTTACCTTTTTACACCTCAGCTCTTGTATTCTCGATCTGCTCGTTGTGTCGTTCGCTCATCTCCGGCGTTGGAATAAATTGAAAAGATTTTATCATTCAATTTTTATTTTTCTCTCTCCCTCGACTTCATCTCGTGTTCCTTTCGATATTTCTCACACCAAGCGCTCGACGCGAGTGTGGAGGCTCAAGATCGTTTTGTAGTGTTTATGTTTGTTTTTGTTCGCGTTTTCTGATTTTTTTTTTGTTGTTGACCAAAGCCTTCAGGGGATTTTTGACGAATGAGGTGTGGCTGGTTGATTGTTTTAATAATTTGATGGGCGGAAGATTCGTTGTGGGAGATCGAAGGGAAGTTTAAAGAAAACATAATTCTAGTGAGCTTAATGATTGAGCTGTCAGGCTTATCAAGCCCTTGAGACCTTGTTGATCATCTCAAGTTCGTTTTCTTTAATCAGGTGACCTAATCCCGGAATGTGGCCCACTTGATCTTTGACTGACATTAAGAGTTTATTTAATGTTCTCTGCAGTTCTTTAAATTATTTTCTTCTCCACCTTGACATTCTTATTAGTTTTACTCGCTTCATTTCGCCACGAGAAATACGAAATCGAATCTGCAATTGAATCATTTGTGATTTGTCTTTTGGCCCGCGTTGTTGCCTCGCTCTGTCGCCGGTTTTCTCTGATTCCGTTTTGTGTTTTTGTTTATTTGAGACTCCGTATGAGCTCAACTGACTGACTCGAAGCTGATTGAGCTTCATTGATAAGAGAAATTCTTTGCTCACATTCTCGTTTCTCGACTTGTTCTTCACCCTGAGACGTTGTTCACTTTCCTTATGTGAATATTCACTCGAGATGACGTTTTTATTGCCTTCAATTTGTGTTTTGTTCAGCTCGGACTACTCAAGAGCGCTTAAATATTTAATTTTTATTAATCAATTGAGATGAGTTTAGATGAGGCAACGCAAGAGATAGACTCGAGCATGAAAATAATTAAACAACCCGACGATGGGGAATCCGAAAGATTTCACACTTCAATTAAGTCGAGTAAGAAAATTCTGGGAATTTCACGTCGAGCTATGAGAAAAGTAAATTTCCACAGCTGAGCTACAATGCGACTCGTCTCTTTTCTTATATTTTTAAAAAGCAAACATGTTTGCTCGATGCAAACTCCACGCACCATAAATCACTCTTTATGACGCGTTAAATGCATTGAGAGCAATAATGAGGTGCATAATAACAAATATTTGCATTTATCTCGTGTCTTGAGATGTTGCTGAGCCGCATGGGAGGATGCTTGTGCAGAAGAGCCAACGAACGATCACAGATGCTCAAATATCCCGCGGCTAACGACTTAAATCACTAATTTATAGCTCTCGTCTCATGATACGCGTTTTAAAATAATTAATAAGCGAACCGATTATTAAATTATTGAAATTGCTTCCATAATATTTGCATAAGCAAACTGATAACTGTAGAGTAGCAGGAGAGAGAGCAAGAGAAGTTAAATAAACAAGCGAACCTGTTTAATGAAGCTGCTGACCACCATAAAATCAGAATCTTCTCCTTACGGCTCGCGAATTGCTGAGATTGAAAAGTTTTTGGAGCGTTAAAGTGGGAAGAGTTTAGCAGTTGTGTCACCACGAAACTTGAGACCTCTTCTGGTTCGAACAAGATCAATCCACTCGTGAAATGATTTAAATTTATTTAAAGCCTTCTCGCTATTAAAACCACTGAAACATGATTTTTACGTGTCTCCCTCGGTCTTAAAATTTGCATTTTCTCCTTCTTCCAACTTGAAACGGAATGGAAAGAAGGTTTTCGGTTTGTAAATTTATGTAAGGTGGTCCCCTCAAGCTCGAGCACATAAATCAGAGAAATTCAATTTTTCAATCAGAATTCATTACATTGTGCTCAACGTTTTTCATGTCACATGAGTTTCTTCTTGAAAAGAAATGAAATATTTAAATAAGAAAGTCGGTCGACGGAGGATCGTCGTGACAGTCTGACGGTCGTCTTGGACAGAAAATTAATTAACTGCTTCAGTTGACTTTTTCCTTTAAGCATCGAACTGAGAAATCTCTAATCGAAAATGATTTTGTTTTCTCGCTCGCGACTCGCAGTTCTAAGAATAAAATCTTTTCACTTTTATCATCATTTCTCTTCGCTTCTCTGTTTTGACTTTTCACAACAACACAAAAAGTTTCCGAAGAAAAGCGAAAACTATTTTCTTTGGCTTTGAAATCGAATCGAAAACTTTTCACATCAAACAAACGAGAGAATTCTCACAGCTTTGATGTGATAATTGCTTGAAATCAAAACTGAATCTCATCGGAAGTTTCGTCTTAAATTCAAAAATTTCCCGTAATTTACGAAAAACTTCCACAGAACTACCCAGAGCGGAAGTGTCGAGTTTGAGAAATTCTTTAAGCGTATTTGCTTTTCCTTCAAAGCTGATTAATTTATCTGAATATTTGAGGTAGAGAACGACAAAAAATTTTATCTCGAAGCGACAAGACGATTGACAACATAAACTGAAAACAAAACGAAGAAAGAATTTATTAACTTAAACTGTCGTCCATTAAGATTATGGATTTTTGTGTGTTTATCATCGCTTAATCTTGCTTTGCATTCCGTTTGGCATTTATTAATGAATGTCTTGCTCGAGAATGAAGATGATCGCGACTAGCGAGAGAAAGAGTTGAACAAATTTCTCTGTCAACTCTGATCAATTCCCTTTGCTGTTCGTTGTGGATTAAGACATTTATTCGAATGATTTACACATGTTTAGAGTCTAACAACCACATTTGATATTTATCATTCCAGTTGTCACTTGTACAGTTAGCGACGTCAACGTCAATCAAAGACAATCGCCTTCAGAATCTTCGAAAGTTTTGTCCTGATATTCAAATCGAGTTCTGGACTTGCATGAATCGAACGATTGAAGCGATCGACCGAGGATCACATTGGGTTGGACGATCATGTTGTTCTCAATCTCTATTACCAAAGTGTCAGCAAGGCTGCGCCATTTCTGCTTCAACGACGGATTTAAAGTCCTTTTGCAGACAAAGCGATGAACTGACTTTATTCTCATGCATCGATCAAATGGAGAGAAACACTGAATGTTGTTCGAATGCAAATTCTCCAGATTGTCGTCAGGTGAGTCAACAAAAGTCTTTTAAACATTTCACTCTTTTAACTCTTCACGTTTTACAGATTTGCCATCAAATGTTGTTCGAGAAGAATGGAACTGTCCAAGAGCAAACTGAAATTCTCCATCAAAACTGCAAAGAAAACAATTTGGATGTCATTGACTGCGTAACCGACAATGTAGACACGAGAACCTTGACGAATTACGAGGATTTCCTTCATTGCTGTCGCTACGGGCAATCCCAAGAATGTAAAGAAGTTTGCAAAACAAATTTAAACCTTCAAAATTATACAGAAGGAGAAATCATTGACTCGTTTATTCCGAGTTGTGGCGTCGTTAATTTATCGTCAGAGTTTTGGACTTGCTTTCTCAACGGAAAGAACCACGCAAAGAATGTTCAAAACGTTGACGACGTGTCGAGGATTAAACAAATTGGAATCGACGCTGCAAAGCTTCATTGCTGCGAGAAAGCGCAGAGCACGCAGTGTCGTCGTCAATGTTACAATTCATTTTCTGGTGATCACTTCTCATCATCATCAGGAAATTTTGAGTTCGATTGTCTTCACAACAGTTACGAGAGTTCTCTCAAACGATGCATCGATGAAGTTGATTTTCCTGCTGAGCTTGGTTGCGATGGTTTATCGTTTTGTAGCAATTTCAATAATCGACCTACGGAATTGTTTCGCAATTGTAATCCAAGAGCTGATCACGCAGCTTTCAATGAGTTTTCGCTGTGGAAAGAACAAAACTCTTTGAGCTTCCCAGGCTTTGAATTTCCTGTGAATAACATTTCTTATTGTCTTCCTGATACTTGGCACGCAATCGCTTGCATCTTGCAGATCAAGCCCACAACTTCATCTCAGCATCTTACGCAAATCTGCTGGGAAGACTGCTTCGATATTTTAACGAAATGCATGGATTGGAAGCGAATGGAAGGTTTGGATATGGAACCGGCGACAGTTTGCTCAAGACTTTCGCCTGACTCGAAAGGACCTTGCATCTCAATCAAACCTTATCTCGAGCCAAGTGATAATCCAAACGCGAGAAACAATCCAAAAATAATTTCTCCTTGTCGTGGTCAACAGTGCAACGTGACATCCGAAATCTGCGAAGTCAATCGAAACATCGACAAACCTTTTTGCGTTCAAGGATGTCAACTTGGAGAGGCCTCGAATTATTTAGTTCCTGTAGGACAATACGTGAAAATCCCATCGTCAATCAACAAAGGATGTTACAAGGTCTGCAAATGCATGGAGTCAGGAAAGATCGAGAAGTGTCAGCCAGTCCCTTGCGTTACTCCAAAATCATGTCACATTGGAAATAGAACGATCGACCATGGTTCATCAATTAACATCGAGTGCAACGTCTGTTCGTGTTTTGCTGAAGAAATTACTTGCACGAAGAAGCAATGTCGAATCGCAGGAATCGCTGAAAGATCCTTCACGACTCTTCCTTGCAATTGTCCTCCACATTTCGTTCCAGTTTGCGGAAGAAATGGAAAAACTTATCCATCGGCTTGTCTCGCAAAATGTGTCGGACTTCAGGACGTTGAGTTCGAATTTGGATCATGTGAGAGTAGAAATCCTTGTGACAGTCATGACTGTCCTCAAGGAACTGTTTGTTTCGCAAAGAGAAATGTTTGTCTATCGAATATGAGCAAACCATGTCCGCAATATCGATGTGGTAAGTTGAAAAATATTTACGTGATTGATTTGAAGTTTTTTGACTCCGATTGTCTTTGATTTAGTTTCTTCAACTGGCGACGATTGTCCATTGGAACCTTTGACTGATACAACACTCGCACTTCATTCTTCGTTATGCAGTTTAGTAATTACGAAGAAGAAACTTGCGTACTATGAAGTGTTTGATGAACATGTTTGTCGAAGCAGTGGAACAGTTTGTGGCATCAATGGAGTTACTTACAGCAGCGAGTGCGCAGCTATGAGCGGTAAATTTGAATCATCTCATAACTTAAAACTCTCTTCTTACTCAAGACTCTTCCACAGACTTCTCAATGGTTGATTACTTTGGACCTTGTAAAGCTTTTGGCTTGATCGATACTGACCCAAAATGTTCTTACGTTAAATGTCCACGAAGACTTCCAGAAAATTGTTTAGGAATTATTCCAACTGGAGCTTGTTGTCCAATTTGCGGTGCTGGCTTGAAAATAGTTTACTCAAGAAAACAAATCGATCGAGGGATCTACGCATTGAAGAATACCGACCTGGAGTCATTGACACTCAAGGCAATTCTCAAATCTCTTCAGCAACTTATCAAAGTCTCGTCTTGTTATCTCAGCGGATTTCTCACTGTTGAGACAGACATCATGATCGTAGTTTACAGCATTGACAAATATCCGCAAGCGGATCAAATTGGAGTTTGTCAGCAAGAAGCGATGAAGATCGCCAACCTGATATCAACAAAGAGTCATCATTTTACAAACAACTTGGGACTCTCGTCTTTCGTTCTCGCGACTTATGTGAAACCGTCATTCTCATCTTCCACAACTCTCTTCCCTTCATTTCAATATTCACTTCTTTGTCTTTTACTGATAGCTTTGCTAACAAACTTTAGATGACTTTTGTGCCATACTTAGAGACATGCGAGTTGATAGAACTCAGAACAGTGTGATATTAATTGATAGTTTTTATTCTGATTCGCTATAAACTAAACAGACCAAAAATTTTGTAAGAGATCCTTTTAAAGTCTAAATAAACAAAGTCAAATCCTGCTCGATTCTGTCACTGGGCTTGGGAGGTTGCTGATTGCTTTAGATTTCCTCATTTTTCTCACACAATAAGAAATAAGATGATAAACGATTTCAACGAAGGAAAGTACTGAACAGCCGAGGAAGAGACCGAAGATTCCGCCAGTGGATGAGAGGAAATCGGAGAATCCGTAGATCTCGTATCTCTTCAATCGAGTGAAGTGCGCGTTTTTGAAGAAAATGTTGAAGCTCGCTGTCAAAAATCTGAAAGAGATTGAGAATATAAATAAAGCTTTTAGAGCTTTCAAAGCTTATTGAAACTTAAAGCTCAATCAGAGCTTTCTTGTAAAAGCTTCAACTTACTCTCCGTCGTCTTTATCGACCAAATAATCAGTTTGAGAAATCTCCATGTCGTATCTCAAAGAAGTACAAGAAGGTAAGCAATCGCAAGACTTCATTTCTTTCAGTTTCTTGAATCCAGGATCATTTTCCTTTATCTTTTTGTGTTTCAAATCTTTCTTCAGCTGTTTACTCAAAAGACTTCTTTCTAAATCTCGAGAAATAAAATCCAATTCAGCTTTTTCAACGCAGGCGAGTTGAGAGTGGTCGCAAACTTTGGTCTCGTTGTTTCGTGGCATTGAAAATTTAACGCAACCACAGGCGGTAAGAACTTGCTGAGTCAGACATTCTAGCTCGCAATTTGGTTTTGAGTAAACTTTGAAGAACTCACATTCCTTTTCGTGACTGAAATAGCATTGTCGACTCTTGGGGCTGTAGTCGTGAATATCTTTCGAAGAATAGATCATTTTGGGCTTCACCATTAGTGTCGTTTGCTTTTGGAATGGAATGCTGATGAATTGTTTTGACATCTGGGGAAGTTCAACTGGAGTGTGAAGCGATATTCGAAAGCCACGAATTCCCCGTTTGCATCCAGGATTGAGATCTGACTTCTTAAGTTGAACTTCGATTGCGAGTCCTGACTTAACTCCATGTCCAATCACTCGACGAGGATAAGCCATCAACTTTTCAGATTCGTATTCTTTATCAAGAAACCATTCAGCCTTCTTACCAACTAAAGGAAAACGAAGAGACGACTCGATTGATTCTTTGAAAAGATCACTTTCGTCCAACATATTGAACGTGTAACAAACTCCTTCTTCTGTGATTACTTTCGAGAAAAGCTCTTCGCATTTTGAGAGATTTTCCGATCCGTAGCGACATCGATTAAACATTTCACTCATTGGACTCGCTAAACCTTCTAAAGTCGAGAGAACATTTTCATTGATTGGACTTTGGCTCAGAATCTTGCTAAGGTTTTTGTGATCACTAAAATCGCAAACTTGGTACAAAGCTTTGAGTTTAGAAATCTCATCGTCTGAGAAATTTCTTCGATCATTTTTCAGCACAGACATCAAATCAATTTCGTCGCTCGTTGCTTTAGTCTCAGCGCAAATTGTGACAGCAGGAAACGGAATTTCAAACGTATGCGACAAACCTTTTGCAAACGAGATCATCACAGGTTTGTTAATGCGTTTGTCGCAAATTTCCATAACATTTTGAACACAAAATGCGATCGAGATAATGAAGATTGTCACCCAAAATGTTCTGAAATTATTTTAAGCTCAGTCATCAAATTGGTTTGGTTAATCTGATTTTTCTTACTTCTCAGTCCAATGACGTTTAGTCTCGCTGAAGTACTTAACGCCATGGATTGTCGCTTCCTTAGAATAGTCCTCCATGAACTTAATCGGCACGAGCACTTTAAGAATAAATAAATTTTTATTACAAAAATAAACTTTGCCAGAAGCTTCGATCAAATACTTTTGTTTGCAAATGCCGAATGCACTTTCACATTGTCTTTCAAACCAATCGTCATCGTAAACTGAAATCTCTGATTATCTTTCAAAAGCAATTCAATTCAAAAGCAATTTAATTTTCCCGTAAATCAAATCAAATTTAATTACTCTCTTCCACAAACGATTTGTTAAAATGTCTACACGATGTTTAACAGCGAACGACTTGTCACTTGAAAGCTATTCGGTCTTTTGAAAACAATTGTATTCGCAATTTGTTCGACATCGGAAAATTGAAGCTGAGCAAACAGTTATGACGATAGTTTTGTTTAATTTACCTGCAATGTTCTCTTTTCTTGATGTGACTCATTCGACGTTACGCTCTTCACTGACGATGAAAGTTCTAAGCTCTAAGCTGAACAATAGACAAATCATTTAATTGATGATAGGAAGGATTGATAACTGCGTGAATTGATTTGACAATGACGACACGTACATCACGCGATTATCTCTACTTCCAGCACGAGACAAAAACCTTTTGTGACGTCGTTGTTGGACTGAAATAGAGACGAAACGGAAAGTGATAGCTTTTAAGGCTCGTCATAATATTTTCATTTATTAGGGAAACATCTGTACGGCCATGACTTTGCTTTGATCTCCTGGGGAATCATGCGTGGGCGGTCTTTAAACCAGGACTTATAATTGATATCTGCATTTTTCACCAAGTTTATATTTTCGTATAAGATTGTGGTTTACAGATTAATACACGAAAACGGACCGATAAGATATCCGAATGGTATAAAAGAACGTGTCGCATAAAATTTTATTTCATTAACAAGGTTTCTTTAAAAACAATAAAAATGTAAGAAATCATTTTTTTCTCATTACTAATGAGTCATTATAAATCAATAAAATTTACTTTTTCAAAAGGTTCGCCAATTTAAAAATAATTTCCGTCATCGTTTGCTTTGTGGCAACTCATGCCGTGAAATTCAATTGCAAATTTACGATAGAAAAGTTAAAAGTTATTGGAGACCGATATGTTTGTCACGCGACTGTGATTGAATCTGGAGATTTGAGAAGATTAGAGGAAGTAGTGACTGGACATCCGATTGGCAAAAGCAATGCTGATGTTGAAGGATTGTTCTTAGATAATCAAAACCTTGGTAAAATCTTGATGGGAATTGAAAATATATTTCCCAATTTGAAAGCAATTCAGTGGAGCAATTCGAATCTTCAGACGATTGAGGCCGAGGACTTAAAACCTTTTTCAAATCTTTTGATGCTTTCTGTACAAGGAAACCATTTCAAGACACTTGATGGAGATTTGTTTAAATATAATCCGCAAATTCGATACATTGATTTCGAGAGCAACATTTTCTGCTGTTTTGGCGATAATTTAATTTCTGAATTGAGTGATCTCGAATATGCAAGTTTCAGTGGAAACGATAGAAATAAGATTAAAGCAGAAACACCTCAAGAGATTGACGAATTGAAAGAAAATATGACAAGATTGTTTTCGTGCCCGACTACAACTCGAAGAACCAGTAAGTAGCAAGCAGTTGAGACTCTTTACTTCAGAGGAATTTGGAAATAATTATTTAATTTCAGCGACAACAACTAGAGCCCCGAATACATCAAAGAAAAGTAACAAAAAAAAATTTTTTTATGTTTAAATTAAATCAATTTTAAATCATTTTCTCCAGCAACGACTCCTAAAACAACGACTACGAAAAAAAATTCAACAACAACTCTAAAAAGAAGTAAATTGAATTTATTTTATTTTATATTTAAATTGAATCATTTAAAAAAAAATTCAGCAACGACGACTCCAAAAACAACGACTACAAAAAGAAATTCAACCACGACTCCAAAGAGAAGTAAATTAAATTATTTTGTTTTATGTTTAAATTAAATCAATTTCGATTTTTTTTTCTCAGCAACGACAACGACTCCTAGAACAACGACTACGAAAAAAAATACATCCACTACTCCAAAGAGAAGTAAATTAAATTATTTTGTATATGTTTAAATTGAATCAATTTCGATTTTTTTTTCTCAGCAACGACAACGACTCCTAGAACAACGACTACGAAAAAAAATACATCCACTACTCCAAAGAGAAGTAAATTAAATTATTTTGTTTTATGTTTAAATTAAATCAATTTGGTTTTTTTTTCTCAGCAACGACAACGACTTCAAAAACAACGACTACCAAAACAAAAACAACAACGACTCCAAAAAAAAGTAAATGAAACTATTTTATTTTATATTTAAATTAAATCAATTTTGAAAATATTTCTTCAGCAACGACAACGACTCCAAAAGCTACGACTACAAAAAAAGTTACAACCACGACTCCAAAAAAAAGTAAATGAAACTATTTTATTTTATATTTAAATTAAATCAATTTTGAAAATATTTCTTCAGCAACGACAACGACTCCAAAAGCTACGACTACAAAAAAAGTTACAACCACGACTCCAGAGAAAAGTAAATTAAAATTATCACATTTTATATTTAAGTTAGATCAATTTAAATCTTTTCTATAGCAACGACAACGAATGAAGCTTCAACAAGGACTCCAGAAACAACGACTACAGAAAAAGACACAACGACTCCAGAGAAAAGTAAATTGAATTTATTATTATTATATATTTAAATTGAACCATTTTAAATCTTTTTTCCAGCAACGACATCCACTGAAGTTTCAACAACGATTCCAGATGAAGATACAACGACTCCAGACAAAAGTAAATTAAATTTATCACATTTTACATTTATATTAGATCAATTTAAATCTTTTTCTATAGCAACGACAACAACTGAAACTTCAATAACGACTACAGATGAAGATACAACGATTCCAGAGAAAAGTAAATTAAATTTATCACATTTTACATTTAAATTAGGTCATTTTAAATCTTTTTCTATAGCAACGACAACAACTGAAACTTCAATAACGACTACAGATGAAGATACAACGATTCCAGAGAAAAGTAAATTTAATTTATCACATTTTATATTTAAATTAGATTATTTTTAATCTTTTTTTTAAAGCAACGACAACAACTGAAACTGCAACAACGACTCCAGAAACAACGACTACAGAAGAAAATACAACCACGACAACGGTAGCTCAAACTGAGTCGACAACTTCAAGTTCTTCTATATCAACCCCAACGACCACAGTTAGCGGTAACTTGAATAAAATGTCTTGTTTTAAATATTTAATAAAATATAACTTTTTTCCGAAGTGTCAACACCATATCCTTTCGATTGTGATCTCAGTGGAGTCGGAAATGTTCCGCATGCTGTCCATTGCAATAGGTATTATGAATGCATCAATGGAATTAAACATCTGCGTTTCTGCCCAGACAATCAAATCTTTGATATTAACTCGTCCGCGTGCAATAAACCTGAGAACGCTTCTTGCGTTCACGATACGATTTAAAATTTAATTTATGATTATGATTCACAAATTGAGACAATAAATACTTATTTAAAGATTTAACACTTCGAGTAATAATTTATTAGATTTCTACATTATCGCTGCCGCGATAACATGAATCAAAAGTCTTTATTTGTAATCAATTTAAAACGTAATCTCTGATTTAAATCGATTACTCATCAACGACGATAATTTCTTCGAAAATATTTTTGTTGTCTTGACTTAAGACTCTTCAGTCTCACCAGTCTTAATTCTCGAAAATTAATTAAGTCAAAGTGGAGACACTTGATGGAGGTACGTTCAAATACCGCAAATTCGATACATTGATTTCGAAAACAAAAACTCCTTGTGCTTTTTTGGCGATAATTTAATTTCTAAATTGAATGATCTCGAATAAGCAAGTTTCAGTGGAAACTTTAGAAGTAATATTAAAGCTGCAGTACCTCATGAGATTGGCGAATTAAAAGAAAAAATGATAAGATGGTTTTGGTGGCCGACTACAACTCGAAGAACCAGTAAGTAGCAAGCAGTTGACTCTTTACTTGAGAGAGGAATTTGAGAATAAATTTTTATTTCAGCGACAACAACAGTAGCTTAAACTGAGTCGACATCTTCAAGTTCTACTAAAGCAGTCGCAACGCTCACAGTTAGCGGTAACTTGAGCAAAATGTTTTCTTTAAAATATTTATTAAAATATAATTTTTTTCCCGAAGTGTCAACACCAGATCCTTTCGATTGTGTTCTCAGTGAAGTCGCAAATATTCCGCATGCCGTTTATTGTAATAAGTATTATGAATGCATCTATGGAGTAAAACATCTGCATTTCTGCCCAGACAATCAAATCTTTGATATTAATTCATCCGAGTGCAAAGAACCTGAGAAAGCTACTTGCGTTCACGCTACGATTTAAAATTTAATTTGTTATGATTATGATTCACAAATTGTGATAATAAATATTTATTTGAAGATTTACCTCTCGAGTATTAATGTATCAGCTTTTTACATTATCGCTTCAGCGATAACATGAATCAAAAGTCTTTATTTGTAATCAATCTCTGATTTAAATCGATTACTCACCAACGACGAAAATTTCTTCAAAATATTTTCGTTGTCTCAAATCTCTCAAGGTGTTTTCAACCTGCAAAGAAGCGAATGCAATCGCGTGCAATCACACACGAGACTGCAAATTGCGAAGCTCATTCGATGACTTTCAAATTGAAACAAAAAATCTTTGCGAGATTCCACATTTCTGTTTTATTATTTCATTAATTACGTTGTTGATAAATAATCGTATAATCTTATTAACGTGTAGCTTATTAATCAAGGGTTTTGAATTTTGGAAGAGAATCGGGTTTGTCACAACGGAATTTTGTATCATTCAACTTTCTCCAAATAATTTTCTGATGATCTTGACATCAAGCCAAGGCTTGTCCGCGTAAGAGAATAGAGATTTTTACGTTGTGAAGCGAGTGGAAGTCAAAAGAAAAGGAAACCAAGAAACAAAATTGAACTGAGAAGTGCTCGGAATTTTCTTTTCTTATTCTAACATTTTTAGGGTTTTCCATCCGAAGGATGGAACACCCTATTGTGGTCGCTTTGTCCGTGGTCCGTGGTCCGTCTTCCGTCGTCCGTTATTGAGATAACTCGCGAACGCGATGAGCTAGCGAATTGATTTCTTCACTAGTCGATAGAGAATTTAAATACGAAAAACAACTTTTGAGGATTTTTGGCTAGCTCATCAGGATCGGGCCCACGGGCCCAAAACCTGGAATCTCCATACAAAAAGTCGATTTTCAGATTTGAAATACGTTTTCTCTAAAACGGAAGCACATTTCAGCTGTGACTTGTTCACAAGAAGTGATCCACTTGTTGAATCGAGTGCATGGATCTTATAGCTGATCAGATCTGGGTCCACCTCTTGCCAGCTCAAAGTGAAACTTCTCTTCCTTTGGAGTTAGAGCTTTGAGTTGTTCACATGAAATGATCAGCTCGACACGACAAAGCAATAAATCCCAGAAAATCCAAGCTCAACACATTGGATCCATCTCTGGTCAGCTCAAAGTGAAACTTCTGTTCCTTTGGAGTTAGAGCAGTGCGTTGTTCATATGAAATGATCAGCTCGACTTGACAAAGCAATAAATCCCAGAAAATCCAAGCTCCACACATTGGATCCATCTCTGGTGAGCTCAAAGTGAAACTTCGGTAAACAACCAATCAAAATGTCCCCTGTAACCAGTTCATCCAGAGGATGAAAAACCCTACAGTAAGTTCGGTACGAACTGCTACTGCCACTTGTTAGTCTTTGAGAGACTTCGAATTCCAATTGTTTCATTCACTTGCTAATCTTCCGCAAAATCCCATTCCGAAAAAGATTCCGCCAATCAATCCGGCAAAGTTTTGCTGCCATGGCAATGCGCTCATTCCAAAGAGACAAGCTGCTATCAAGAGAAGCTTAATCACAGCCAGATAAGGATTTTTCAGCTGCTTCCAGTGACAAAAAGTTAAAATATAGCTAAAGATGAGATAAGCTATATCCCGCGAGTGATGCCAAAGGTCCAACCTGAAATTGAAAGTTATATAAAACTCACTTAACATCATTTAAAAATTCTCACACAATTAAAAATAAGATGATAAACAATTTCAACGGAGGAAAGTACTGAACAGCCGAGGAAGAGACCGAAGATTTCGCCAGTGGATGAGAGGAAATTGGAGAATCCGTAGATCTCGTATCTTTTCAATCGACTGAAATGCGCATTTTTGAAGAAAATGTTGAAACTCGCTGTCAAAAATCTGAAAGAGATTGAGAATATTAATAAAGCTTTTAGAGCTTTCAAAGCTTATTTAAACTTAAAGCTCAATCAGAGCTTTCTTGTAGAAGCTTCAACTTACTCTCCGTCGTCTTTATCGACCAAATAATCAGTTTGAGAAATCTCCATGTCGTATCTCAAAGAAGTACAAGAAGGTAAGCAATCACAAGACTTCATTGCTTTTAGTTTCTTGTATCCAGGATCATTTTCCTTTATCTTTTTGTGTTTCAAATCTTTCTTCAGCTGTTTACTCAAAAGACTTCTTTCTAAATCTCGAGAAATAAAATCCAATTCAGCAAACGCAGGCGAGTTGAGAGTGGTCGCAAACTTTGGTCTCGTTGTTTCGTGGCATTGAAAATTTAACGCAACCACAGGCGGTAAGAACTTGCTGAGTCAGACATTCTAGCTCGCAATTTGGTTTTGAGTAAACTTTGAAGAACTCACATTCCTTTTCGTGACTGAAATAGCATTGTCGACTCTTGGGGCTGTAGTCGTGAATATCTTTCGAAGAATAGATCATTTTGGGCTTCACCATTACTAATGTCGTTTGCTTTTGGAATGGAATGCTGATGAATTGTTTTGACATCTGAGGAAGCTCAACTGGAGTAAATTGATTCGGATTGATTCTTTGAAAAGATTTTTCTTACTTCTCACTCCAATGACGTTTAGTCTCGCTGAAGTACGTAACGCCATGGATTATCGCTTCCTTCGAATAGTCCTCCATGAACTTAATCGGAACTAGCACTTTAAGAATAATTAAATTTTTATTACAAAAATAAACTTTGCCTGAAGCTTCGATCAAATACTTTTGTTTGCAAATGCCGAATGCACTTTCACAGTGTCTTTCAAATCAATCGTCATCGTAAACTGAAATCTCTGATTATTTTTCAAAACCAATTCAATTCAAAAGCAATTTAATTTTCCCGTAAATCAAATCAAATTTAATTTTCCCGTAAATCAAATCAAATTTAATTTTCCCGTAAATCAAATCAAATTTAATTACTCTCTTTCTACCTTCAGCACGAGACAAAAACCTTTTGTGACGTCATTTTTGGACTGAAATAGAGACGAAACGGAAAGTGATAGCTTTTAAGGCTCGTCATAATATTTTCATTTATTAGGGAAACATCTGCAAGGCCATGACTTTGCTTTGATCTCTTGGGGAATCATGCGTGGGCGGTCGGTCTTTAAACCAGGACTTATAATTGATATCTGCATTTCCGACTAAATTTATATTTTCGTATACGATTGTGGTTTACCGATTAATACAGGAAAACGAGCCGATAAGATATCAGAATGGTATAAAAGAACATGTCGCATAAAACTTTTCTTCATTAACAAAGTTTCTTTTAAAACAGTAAAAATGTAAGAATTACGTTTTTTCTCATTCGAAATCAATAAAATTTTAATTTTTCAAAAGGTTCACCAATTTAAAAATAATTTATCTCGTCGTTTGCTTTGTGGCAACTCATGCCGTGAAATTCAATTGTAAATTTACGATAGAAAAGTTGAAAGTTATTGGAGACCGATATGTTTGTCACGCGACTGTGATTGAATCTGGAGATTTGAGAAGATTAGAGGAAGTAGTGACTGGACATCCGATTGGAAAAAGCAATTCTGATGTTGAAGGATTGTTCTTAGATAATCAAAACCTTGGTCAAATCTTGATGGGAATTGAAAATATATTTCCCAATTTGAATTCAATTCAGTGGAGCAATTCGAATCTTCAGACGATTGATGCCGAGGATTTGAAACCTTTTCCAAAACTTTTATTGCTTTCTGTACAAGGAAACCATTTGGAGACACTTGATGGAGATTTGTTCAAATATACTCCGCAAATTCGATACATTGATTTCGAGAGCAACATTTTCTGCTTTTTTGGCGATAATTTAATTTCTGAATTGAGTGATCTCGAATATGCAAGTTTCAGTGGAAACGATGGAAATAAGATTAAAGCAGAAACACCTCAAGAGATTGACGAATTGAAAGAAAATATGACAAGATGGTTTTGGTGGTGCCCGACTACAACTCGAAGAACCAGTAAGTAACAAGCAATTGAGACTCTTTACTTGAGATACTTGAGAGAGGAATAAATAATTTATTTCAGCGACAACAACTAGAGCCCAAAATACAACAAAGAAAAGTAACTAAAATTTATTTTATTTTATATTTAAATGAAATTTATTTAAAATCTTTTTCTACAGCAACCACTCCAAAAACAACGACTCCAAAGAAAAGTAAATTGAATTTATTATATTTATATTTAAATTAAATTTATTTTAATTTTTTTCTACAGCAACCACTCCAAAAACAACGACTCCAAAGAAAAGTAAATTGAATTTATTATATTTATATTTAAATGAAATTTATTTAAAATCTTTTTCTACAGCAACCACTCCAAAAACAACGACTCCAAAGAAAAGTAAATTGAATTTATTATATTTATATTTAAATTAAATTTATTTTAAATCTTTTTCTACAGCAACCACTCCAAAAACAACGACTCCAAAGAAAAGTAAATTAAATTTATTATATTTATATTTAAATTAAATTTATTTTAAATCTTTTTCTCCAGCAACGACTCCAAAAACAACGACTACAAATAAAGATACAACCACGACTCCTAAGAAAAGTAAATTAAATTTATTTTATTTTATATTTAAATTAAATCAATTTTAAATATTTTTCTCCAGCAACGACATCAACTGAAGCTTCAACAACGACTCAAGAAACAACGACAACAAAACAAGATGCAACCACGACAACAGTAGCTCAAACTGAGGCGACAACTTCAAGTTCTACTAAATCAACCTCAACGACCACAGTTAGCGGTAACTTGAGCAAAATGTTTTATTTAAAATATTTATTAAAATACAATTTTTTCCCGAAGTGTCAACACCAGATCCTTTCGATTGTGATCTTAGTGGAGTCGGAAATATTCCGCATGCCGTCTATTGTAATAAGTATTATGAATGCATCTATGGAGTAAAACATCTGCATTTCTGCCCAGACAATCAAATCTTTGATATTAATTCGTCCGAGTGCAAAGAACCTGAGAAAGCTACATGCGTTCACGCTACGATTTAAAATTTAATTTGTTATGATTATGATTCACAAATTGTGATAATAAATATTTATTTGAAGATTTACCTCTCGAGTATTAATTTATCAGCTTTTTACATTATCGCTTCCGCGATAACAGGAAACAAAAGTCTTTATTTGTTATCAATTTAAAACGTAATCTCTGATTTAAATCGATTACTTACCAACCACGAAAATTTCTTCGAAAATATTTTCGTTGTCCTAAGTCTCGCCGGTTTTAATCCTCAAAAATTAATTAGGTCAAAGTGTTTTCAACCTGCAACAAAGCGAATGCTATCGCGTGCAATCACACACGAGACTGAAAATTGCGAAGCTCATTCGATGACTTTCAAATTAAAACAAAAGATCTTTACGAGATTCCACATTTCTGTTTTATTATTTCAATAATTACGTTGTTGATAAATAATCGTATAATCTTATTAACGTGTAGCTTATTAATCAAGGGTTTTGAATTTTGGAAGAGAATCGGGTTTGTCACAACGGAAGTTTGTTTCATTCAACTTTCTCCAAATAATTTTCTGATGATCTTGACATCGAGCCAAGGCTTGTCCGCGTAAGAGAATAGAGATTTGGTTTATGTTGTTTGCAAAAATAATTTCTGTCGTCATCAGGTTGATCAGGGATTTGCGTTGTGAAGCGAGTGGAAGTCAAAAGAAAAGGAAACCAAGAAACAAAATTGAACTGAGAAGTGCTCGGAATTTTCTTTTCTTATTCTAACATTTTTCGTCTTTGAGAGACTTCGAATTCCAATTGTTTCATTCACTTGCTAATCTTCTGACTTTTAATTTCTAGTAATACGAGGAAATGAAAGATCTATTAATAGTTTTTATGACCAATGTTCATGTGAAACTGCGAAGGTGGGCTCCTAATGCTCGAGACAATCCCTCCGCCAGTATTATAATTGTTAATGACTCCGTTAAAGACATTCTGGTTGTTATTATTGGAGTTGATGTTGCTATGCTCCGTATCGAAGTGTCCTGGTTGACCATTCGTGAAGTGATCGTTGGGATGAGAGCCGGCAAAGCCAAGCGATGAGAATAAAGTTGGGAAAACGTAGAAAATGACAAACATTGCAGCGTAGATCAGCAAGTTTAGCAAGATACAAGTCCAAATTAAATTTATCTGAAAGAGAAAAAAAATTAAATGAAACTCCTAAGACTTAGAGATCAACTTACCTTTGATTTACGATTATATTTGGTAATGTTCACGAATGGCACTAAAGCGAATGTCAATCCCATTCCGAAAAAGATTCCGCCAATCAAGCCGGCAAAGTTTTGCTGCCATGGCAATGTGCTCATTCCAAAGAGACAAGCTGCTATCAAGAGAAGCTTAATCAAAGCCAGATAAGGCTTTTTCAGCTGCTTCCAGTGACAAAAAGTTAAAATTATAGCTAAAGATGAGATGACTCCTGCGAGTGATGCCAAAGGTCCAACCTGAAATCGAAAGTTTTATAAAACTCAACTGACATCATTTAAAAGCTTTACCTCCGGTCGATATGGAACCAAAATTGAACTTGTTAAGTTCCCAGCGATTCCCGATGCGATATAAATGATGGCAGTTCTCAAAGGTCCGAGCAGACGCTCGAGATCAGAGAGGAAAATGTGTTGAAAGGCGATTGTGATCGCCAAGTGCAAAATTCCAGCGTGTAAGCAAAGAGACGTAAAAAGTCGATAAAACTGATCGGGAACGTCGTTCGAGAAGAACGGAAACATTCCACAAACGTTGCTCATGCATGAAACCTAAGACAAAGAAATTTTTATTAAATTTTGTAAAAAAATAACTTTTGATCCCACCTGAGAGCATAACGAAGCTTCTTCATGGAAATAGCCGTTGATGAAATCGCAATACTCTTTAGTTGTTATGCGACACTCTCCATAGACTCCTGTGCAACAAGGATGACCGATAATCTCACACACCATGTGCTCAGCTGTATGATCTTTGAGTCGAGAGCGATGAGAGAAAGAATTCGTCTTTCGACATATTGGCCACTTTGTGATATCGTCAGGCCATTCATATGGCGCTACTGAGGTTGGTGCGTCGCAAAACTTTGGATCTAAACCACAAACACTTCCTGAAATCCTCCCTCCAGGTCCAGAATCGCCAGGCGACCATTTCTTCCAAGTTGAAATTGTTTTCTGTGTTGGCCACAAACCGCCAACCGAACATTCAGCTTGCGATGTCTGCACGCAACCAGAGTCATCGTTCCTAATGCAACAGGCCGTCTCTCGTTCCTTTCTCTTCGTTTTTGCGATCACATCAAGTATCTTCGCATCTCGTCTCATACAGCCACCAAACTTAGCACCAAGATGAACGAGATCCATGCTTCTAGGCCCAATCCAAACGTTTCTTTGCTCGTGATGCGAGACTTGCTGCAAGTTCAAGTTGGTGACCATGACTTGTCCTGATTTATGCTCCAATCCAATACCAAACGCAACGATTCCATAGCAGATCAAAGTTATCGCCAAGACGAGAATATGAACCGTGTTAATCCAATAAGTGAAGAACGGCCGGTAATCGTGACGATCATCGAGATCATTCGGTCGTTGCAATTTAATTTCATTCATGAGTGGTCGTCTTGAGTTGTCCATGATACCATCCAACAACTGTGATGAGATTCGGCAACCAACTCGCATTCCTGAATGTAATTCATGCTCGTGTTGGTTTGATTTGATTTGCCAGCCGTTGTTGCGAACTGAAGCGCTCGCTGCTGAATACATTTGACGATTACTCCCATCTTGACTGTTCTGATTGGAACTGGGAGAGTCGAAGAATGTCTCATCGCTCTGAATCGGACTTAATCCATCGCACAAGTCATTGTCATCATTGTTCTTCACATGAGCTGGTGCAAACGATCGTGACCACTGCTTATGCTTACGAGGATTTCTTCGACTGATTAAATATGAAATTCCATTCCACATCATCGTCGCGACTGAAGCTTTCCGTTCGATTTTATAATGAGTTCTTTCATTCTCTTCAGTGTTCTGCGCTGGAAGAATGTCTGGCCTATAGCCAAGCTGTTCGTTCCTTCCTTGATGATGACGTGGTGAGTTCGAGATGTCCATGTCGTCACGAAGTTGACCGAAGCATCGAATTGCCAAACGTTTTTGTCGTTCGAACCATTTGATTCGTTCTTCTTCTTCACTCAAGATATCGACCCCAAAGAATTTTGCAATTTCACGTTTGACGTATTCCTTGACCTTTTGCTTTCGAGAGTAACGCGACTGATTTTGCTGTCGTTGCTGCAAAGCATTGCGTTGTTGCAGATTCATATTTGAATTCAAAAGATTTGAAGATGAATCGTTATGTTGGTACTGGAACATGAACGAGCGATTGCTGTCGTTAATCGATTGATCGGGTTGAATTGATTGATGAGAAATCTGCTCGTTAATCGTCTTATTCAAATGAATTTGTTGCTGATGACCAGCGCTCAATTCTTCTTCAACCTTTTCCTGGTGAACGACTGATGAGTAAGCTGGTTCAGGTGCCAAAGACGCAACAGATTGCACAGATGCGACTGAATGAGTCGAAGACGGTTGTGGACTCAATGGCGATTGAGATTGATGACAGTCTGGCATCGTTGGCAACGTCATCGGTTGCTGTGGGACTGGACTAAAATAAATTTTATTTAGTGAAAACCTTCGCAAGGGATGAATGATCAGAGCTCACCTTATTGGACCAGTCGTTTGTGTCGTCTGATGGACACCTGTTGTTCGACGACAGTTCAAGCACGATTGATCTGTTTGATTCATCAAATTAATCGGCGTAGCAACTCGACTTGAGCTTGAGATCGAACCGTAATCAGAACCTGAAGCTCGAGATCCATAATCGCATTGTCCTTGACTTCCAGTTTGACAGCAAATTGAGGTGGCGGTTGATGAATTCGAGACACCTGAGCTGCTGGTTTTTGCACTGACGCTAGCTGGGCGAACTCGGGGTGTTGTAGCATAATGATCAGCATGAGAAGAGGATGGCAGTGGCAAAGTTGTTGTCGTAATTTGCTGTTTCTGAGAATCTGTACAACATTTCATGTTGATTCGATACTGTGGAGCTTGTTGTTGATTCATTCGTGACTTTGAAGGCTTCAAAGTTTGCGACGAACCAATTTGGGACAAAGCATTCTGCGGTGGAAGTGAAAGATGATAACCTGGGTTGCTAAGTGAGGGACCATCGCTATATTGAGACGAAGGGCCATCGCTTGTACAAGTCAATGGTGGAGTTGGAATGTATCGCTTAACTGGAGTGTGAACAGTTGATGACAAGTAAGTTGTGTAGTTGTCATTTGATGCCAAAGGTGTTGAATTCGCAAGAAAATGTCCCGGACTTTGCGACATCTCACGATAACGATCAGACATGCTACTTCGGTATCTAAAGAAAGAAATTTTAAATTTAATTTTTTTTTATAAATTTAGAAAAGTTGTTTTTTACCTTGAGTTAGGAGACATCGTTCGTTGTTGTTGCTGCTGCTGTTGAACCATCAAACGATGTTGTGGCCCAGGCATTCCAATCACGAATCTATCATTATTTGGAGCTGGCGATGGCGGAGGAATACAACAAGTGATATTCTCTTCATATCTCGACTGTGGTCGACTTGTCGTTGTCACGTAGCAATCATAACGAGATGGCGATGAGCATCCAAGATTATCCTGCGATCCAATCAATGAACACGAATCTTTGAACATAATTGGAGCTGCTGCGAGCTGCTGAGAGAAGTGACTTTGTCCATAGCTTGAACGTCTTCGTGTTGAAGATCCATTCGATGACGATGAGTGATGATGATGGTTGGGGACTGGCTGTTGGAAACATCCCAAATGATGATACGCTTCGATTTCTCCGTTGTCGGATGAAGGCATTTCCTCAAATCGAGATGAGGAGACTTCTTTACTTTTTTTTTCTCTTTAAGTATGAATTATCGATTTTTCTTGATTGTGAAAAGAATTTTCATCGACGAATTAGCGAACTTGCTTTATCGTTTCCTCAAACTTTTCCATGATTCACGACGACAAAGCACCAAATTTTCGCTTTATCGATTGCATTTTGTGTTTGAAGTGAATTGAAGTTGGAAACAAAAAAACTTTTCACAGCTGAGCAATACGAAATTGAGGAAAAATTTCTTTATCACTTTTTTTCAGCGACTTGGCCACAACTTAACAAAGAAAATGATAAATTTTCACTTCACAAGGAAAGTTAAATGAAGTTGAAGAATTATTTTATTAAACAACTCAGTTATTTCCTCTAAAACTGAGTTTTTCCGAATTTTCCTGATGGAAAATTTCTCCAGTCTAAAACAGAGGCGAACGTTGGGGTTGCGATAAGCGTTGGGGTTGGAAATTTTCTCTCCAAGAGAACATTTTCATTGAAAATCCTACAAATTCCTTCGCTCCCTACCTGAATGAATCAACGCGTGCGCGATTGAGAGAAGGAAAACTTCTCTTAGAAAATAACAAAACTTCACATGTTTTCCGAGAGCGGCGAGAGAGACTCTGACTCACATGGAAAACCAAACTTTTTGTCAACAGAGAAATTCAAAGACGTGTGATCTCCTAAAAATGCAAATGTATTTTCTCATCCTTTCACAAAGCATAACAAATATTATTATCTTTTTTTCCTTAATGCGAATGTGTTTGATCAAAAGAATTAATTTAACTCCAGACGTCAGCCGAATATCTCTTTTGAGTCTCCATCCGCTTAATGTAGTTCTGAGCATCAGTGTCGTTCATATTGCCCTTGGTTTTGATGATTTTAAGCAGAATGTTTCTGACATCAGTTGCCATGCTCTTGGCATCACTGCGTAATTCAAAAGAAATGTTTTAGATGATTGTCGGAAGAGATATTTTCAAGAACTCACCCGCAAAGATACAAATGTCCTTTGTTTTCGCCAATGATATTCCAGACTTTATCAGAATCCGCTTCAAGCAAATGCGTGACATAAACTTTCTCATTGGTGTCACGAGAGAATGCCAAACGCAAGGTGATTGACCCTTGCTGAGCGTAATTTTCAAGCTCCTACAAAATAAAGTTAAATTTAAAGATTTGATTAAGGGAATTAAAAGTTAATCACGAACCTCTTCATAGATGTAATCTTCAGAGCGCTTCCTGCATCCAAAGTACAAGATTGTTTCACCAATTGATCCTAATTCTTGCTTTGATTGATGACGTTCTTGAATGAATCCTCTGAAAGGTGCCAAGCCAGTTCCTGGACCAATCATGATAATCGGCGTTTCGGGTTTCGTTGGCAAGCGGAATTGACTCTTGCGAATGAAGATGGGAACGCGCGGAAGCGGTTCTCCTTCTTTCGGTTTTTTAAGAGCTAAGAAAGTTGTCGCGACACCTTTGTTAGTACGTCCTGATGCTGTTTCGTAGTTGACGAGAACAGCTGTGACATGAACAGTTGTTGGATGCAGCTAAAATAATTAAACTTGAGTTGACGTCAAAGAATCAGCAAATAAATAAGTCACTCACCTTCGATGACGATGAAATCGAGTAGAAACGTGGTTGCAGACGTGGAAGCAACTCACAAATATGATCGATCGGTGGACGACACGATGGAATGTCCTCAAGAATGTGAACAATGTTGCGACAAGCATCAGCAACCCAAGCTAAATATTTTGCTTTTCCTTCGACTGTAGTCGAAGACATGAGTTTCAAGAGCTCCTTATCTTTCTCGTCGCTACAGTATTCAGCCAACTCTTTAATGATATGTGTACGAGGCACGGCGGTGATTTCCAAATAGTGAGTGAGAGCTGCTCGGTAAGTTGTAGGGCAAGGGAATGGATGTTTCTTGCTGCTGTCTGTATCAGTATTGACCAAAGAGAATATAGTGTCAAGGTCAGCATTGCACAATTTTCCTAAACGTTCGACAAGATCCGTGTCGTTAACGGGGTAGACAGCCGCATGATCACCAGCCTCATAACGCATCTTGGATCCCTCGATATCAAACTCAACATGCATACACGAGCGACCACCACTTTTGTGAAGCTCTCGATTGACGGTCATTGGAGCAAGATAAGGGTTTTTCGCGTCGAAAGGAGGTCGCTGATTAGCTAGAGAATAAAGTCGAGCGACTTCGCCTTTGTAGATTTTATCGGGAGTCAAATCTGGTTGTTCCAGCAAACGATATTGTCTCATCATGACTTCTTCTCCAGTGCTTTCGATTCCGAAGTGCTCGCAAACCTTTGGCCAGAACAAATCCTTCCATGTGATGAAATCATCTTCAATACTAGAAAAATAAAATCGAATGAAGAAATTGTTGATTTGATTTTAATTAAACTTACTTGGCATCATCATCTCCCAAGCCCAACTCGTAGACTCTTGTGGCCCCAAGCTCTTCAAGTCGTTTGTCAACGAAGACAGCGACTTTGTTGTAATGTTCGTATGTCTTATTTCCCAAACCAAATACCTAAAGCAAGACAAGATTGTTTGTGATGAAATCCGGATTAAAGTTTGTCTTTTTTCTTCAACCTTTGACAACGTGAACCTCTCGATTTGATTAAATCTCACTAAACCTTTGACTAGAAGATGATTTCCTGTCATTGTATAACAATGACGTATCAGAATTAAACTTATTTTCTTCATTATTTTATCTGTCTCGAAGAATATTCGAGTTTCAGTGATGATGCAACCAACCACGTTTTCTTGGTTTTACGACTTGATCTCCTTGACCCTTCAACTTGATTTGAGTTAAACTTTGACTAATTGCACCTTGCACTAATTATCACGGCATTTTAACTTGAACTACAGCTCGAGCGACCGCTCATTTTAATTTGTAATCGAGAACGAGCTCGAGCAAATGTCGAGTTGCCCAATGCGTTGGTGTGTGTGAGATTTAGTTGCTCACAAAGCGCGAGCAACAATTTTTTTAGCGACTCTTGATATCTTTCAATTGAAAAGAAGAATTTCCTAAGATAAGAAATTAGATTTGATTTGAAAATTCTTCAGAGATCATCATAAATTATGTAACTTAGTAAAATGATGAAATCTCATTTGATCCAGACGAGAGAATAAATTTATCTTGGATGACTTCACGATGATCTTCGTGTTTTTCGTTCCATTAGATTTGATTGAAATTAAAATTCTTCGGTCTAGTTGTGGTTTGAGTCGTAGAAGGTTTTCAATCGATATTTGCTTTCACTTCACTTTCGTTCACGTTGTCAGCTGCTAATGAATAATTCTTATGAACTTACGGCATAGTTGAGGCCTGTGAGATCGACGTCACCAGTGTTAATCCATTCATAAAATTCCATTGCGTTGTCGGTTGGATCACCTTCGCCATAAGTTGCCAAGCAGAAGACAGCGAGTGAGTTCTCAATGTCTTTAAGTTGTAAAAGTTCTTCCATGTCACATTCTTCAGGATCAGCAACCATTCCTTTGAGTCTATAACGAAGTCCTTCTTTAGCTAAACGTCCGGCGAATTCTTCAGCCGTTCCTGTCTGCGATCCATAAAAAACAACAAGACTACGTCCAGATGACTTCAGCTTCTTGATGAAGGAGTTTTCAGCCATTGTGAGAGTGTTGACTGCAGTCGGTTGAATCGAATAAGATTTGACTGCTGGCACATCCTTCTTTTTACTCCTCAAGAGCCACCAACCAGCTCCAGCGAGCAAAAGTGCTAATAAAATGAAGTCCAACAAACTGAAGAAGGGCTCAGCTTGAGCTACAGCTTCTTCCTGAACTCCTTCCATCTTAAAATCTGTTGTCAAATTATAAAAATAAAACTTTTTTGAGTCTCAAGAGAGAATACAAGAACACGTCTGATGATTAAGCAATTCAACGAGAAACTGAAGAAAAGAATTTTTTTTATTCTGTCAGTCTGTCCCACTCGCACACGTTGAAGCATTCAACCAACTGTTGCTGATAAGCGTGAGGAAGATTACATAGCAGAATTGATAAACAACTAAGTCTGAGTTTATTTTTTATTTATCGGCAAAGATGTCCCAGCAACAGTCGAGAATATATCTAAGTGGATGACAAGACGAAACTTTCACACAATGTTTGCGATTCATTTTTAAATCAGTGACTTTTTAATTTTCAAGGGTTCTTCCTTATTTGGTGTTGAACTGATAAGTAATGTTTGCTTATCTCAGCTGTGTGATTAATGTCCCGTAAAAGGAATTTGCTCTTTCCACGTCACGGAAGGTTTTGATAAAAAAAAAATTATCTCAGGCCATCGAATTATCTTTCCCAAGGTTGAAGTTGGACCATCAATTATTTTTTACATGTCAAACGTTCATTAGCTGACACGAGTAAAGTTTTTTTTTGAATCGTCATCTTCATCGCCACAATAATTTCCCAGTTGAGTCTTGATCATGTACGATCTTACATGTGTGCGCATCGACATTGAAATGAAAAGAATTTCGGTTTCCATACATCGGAGAATATTTCGCAATCATTTACAAAATTCGCGGATCAATCTTGAAAGTCAGAAGGCGAATAAACTTAAATTGAAAGATTCTTAACCTCTCGTTGTTTCTGATTAAGAAGTTATTGAGTTTCACAATGGAACTTGTCGAATCGATTTGACAGACCTTGAAAGTTATCAGCTCGTGGCTGATTTCATATCGAATCACCTTTTGAAGTCGCGTCTCTCTCTTCCCTTTTGTGAATCACAATCAAACATTAGCGATAAGGTCTTCAAGTCCATAAATAAACTTTTCTTAGATATTTCATCATTGAGTTGTAATCGGCTAAACGGGAAAATCTGTTTACAACATGCTTAACCGCCTAAAAATATTTTTTGCAGCGTGACGCAAGTGAAAGTTGGGCAGTCAACCACAAATTATGCAATGAGAGCATGAAATAAAAAGACGTTCGTCTGGTTTACTGGCTCACTGAGCGAGTCTCTGATGTTGTGACGTCGCATTCTCAATCAATAAACTTTTCACAAATTATGGAAGATCAGTAATTTTGACTCGAGACTTTTGATAAAATATGGTGCGAAGGTCAAACACCCGAACACGGGAATTACGCAATCGCCGATCTTTTGTGCTGGCAAACGATTGAATTGACCATGAAATTAAATGCGAGTTCTGTGTTTGCCTCGAGAATCTTCTCATGTTTCAGGAGAACGCCATTTGCGTAATTTGATGAGAGTTTCCTCCAGTTTCATTCAATCTTTGATATGACTAACAATTTCACACCTTTTGATAAAAATCACAAACTCAGCGAATAACTTCGAACTTTTAAGCTGAATTAACTTTATGGAGCTTGTGTTGACGTGTTCAATGGTCAAGTGATTTCCGATGGCCTCAAATCAATTCGAAAGCAAAATAACCAAATGCGAATTTGTCACGTACTCCGCGAACTTGTTAATTAATTTGCCTCGAAAAACTTTGCACTTTCGTGTCGCGAACAGAAATTTTTGTTGAACCGCTTGTTCGGCTGACGTTCGATTGAAAACTAAATGTCTTTTTCCTGTTTGAGCGATTTGTTTCTCGCTATCCACATGGAAAGAAACACACACTCGTATCATCACGACATAGCTCGACGTTGTTTGCAGTTGAAGCTCATGATTGTGTTGACTGAGAAGAGAAGAGCTTGCTACGCAGAAAAGCGTCTTTAAGATTAGGCTAAAGTTCACTAATTGAAAGAATTATTAGAATTAGGAACATTAAGATTCACACGTAATTTCAAAATATTCGACGTCATTGAAATTATTTTCCTTTCTTTTGTCTGATGAGGTAGAAGAACTCTTTTCAGGTTCCCGAGTCTAGTGACGACATTTCGAATAATTTAGTTGCAAACTTGTTTGTCGTTTCCATTCTTATATGACTGTGCAATTTCGGGTCTGACGACAATGGACGGCTTCTCTCGGATTTGTTTTGACTCACAAATCATCAAGCTCAGAGCGTTTGTGTTGGAATTTCCTCTCATAAAACTCGTAATTCGCATCATTACAGTTTCACAAAAAGCTTTTGAAACTTCTCATTGTCAATCTCGCTAATTAAGCAGATAAAACTTATTGATTTAACTGTTCCTCTCAATGAGATAGCGTTAATTGTGGTATTTCATCCTTGATCAGCTTCCGATTTCTATTTAAGTAGTTTCACGAGTTCGCGAGGGAATTTTATTCATATTTGGATGCTTTCGTAGTACAAGCAAATATTAAGAATAATTAAACATTCAAAAGTAAATTAGGGCAAATATTAAGAAATAAAATTCACTTGTACACTTCAAAACAATCATTTCTTTTATTCTGGATGATTCCAGTTTTTGAAGTGACCGCAGATGTCAGAAGAGCTCTTAACAATATGAAAAGATCATTGAGGTGAACGTTTGTTTGAAGATAACTAACATTGCAAAGGTTGATCGTTGATTCTAACGATGATCGACCATTTCAGGATTGTAAGTAAAAATGAAGTTGAATGTTAATTTTAAAATAAATTGATTTAACAAAATTTAACAGACATTGAATCATTTTTAATTAAAAGTTCAAACAATAAAGACAATTTGTCTTGTTTCAAATTCATTTTAGAAAATAAAATTCAAGGAATATCAAAATCATGGACAATAATTAATAAAACCGCTTTCACACAATTTATGCAAATCACCTTCAGTTTAAATGCACGAATTGAAATTAATATTTTGTGCAGGAAACATTGTTGTGCTTCCGCGGAAATGATTTTTAAAATAATCTCTATCATCAAAAAGTTTTGGAAGAAATAAGACAAGTTGTAAAACAAAAGTTCTGTGTCATGATCATCTTTTTTTTCAGATTAGAAAGAAATTATAAAAAGATATTTTAAAATTGTTTGTGTACAAAATTTGTCTTTGACCGAGATTGATAACAAAACGAGAACGTCCGGAGATGGCATCAAAGTCGTTACGCTTGGATTTAGCAATTAATTGAACACGCATAATAATTAAAAACAAAACTAATTCACACACTAATTCAGGATTTAAAAACAAAACTTCCGAACTATTTTATTTCGTTAATTTTTTTCGTATCGAATGAAAGCGTTGAGTGTGAACAACTCAGCCATTCGCTTTCTATTTTCGTAGCGACCCATGAACTTGAAGGACACTTTAATTCTTCCTGGAGGCATCCAATCTGGAATCGATCCGCATTTGCCTCTACACAGATCGTACGATTTGCATGAGCTGAGATAAAATCCCTGAAGAGAAAAAATATGATTTTTGGGATCTTAAATATTTTAACATATCACCTTTGCAAACGGACATTTCATCTCAAAATGTTGACAACTCTCAACGAAAGCCTCCGCAATCAATTTAAGGATCACATTCGATTCCGTTGTTGCCACGTACTTGCACATGTTGATCGTCGTTTTCATCAATGAAACATCAAAATCTCTAGAACTCGATTGCTTGGGAACACGAACTTCAAAAATAACTATTTAATAAATATTCATTTTATTAATTAGAATAAAAGCTAAAAATGTAATTGGACTACAAACCCATCTCTTGCGTAATGACATGATGATTCCAGACTCTTAAGGAATAAGAAAAGTTGAATCCTCCTACCACAGGAGTGCCAATATCTAACTCTACAATATTTGATTGCGAGTTTACTGAGACATTGTAAAAATATATTTGACTTTCCGTGGAAATTCTTGAAACCAAAGTCACGATAATGAAGAGATGTGCAAACATCATCAACTGTTTCGTTAAAACTTTGTTTCTAAAATGAATAGCTAATCCGTCATTAAAATAAACCTTTGATAAATATAGATAAAAAGTAATTTAAAAGAAATTAGTTGGAATTTTTCAACTGACAATATTTGTTCGCGATTTTCCAAGAACGTGAAAAATCCGTGGATATCTGAAGCCATTTATGCTATTTTTCGTATCGAATGAAAGCATTCATTGTGAACAACTCAGTCATTCGTTTTATATTTTCGTAGCGACCCATGAACTTGAAGGACACTTTGATTCTTCCCGGAGGCAGCCAATCTGGAATCAACGCGCACATGCCTTTACAGAGATCGTACGATTTGCAAGAGCTGAGATAAAATCCCTGAAAAGAAAAGATGTTTTCCTTTGAAATTTTAAATTTACCTTTAGTGATTTAACTCTTACCTTGGCAAATGGACATTTCATCTCAAACTGTTGACAGTTTTCCACGAAAGCTTCAGCCATCATTTTAAAGATCACGTTCGACTCTGTTGTCTCTGCGTACTTGCACATGTTGATTGTCGTTTTCATTAACGAGATTTCAAAATCTTTAGAGTTCGATTGCTTTGGAACACGAACTTCAAAAATTGCTATTTAAAAAAAAAATATTTTTATTGATTAAACTTAAAAATTAAATTAAAGTACAAACCAAGCTGATGCGTTATAACAAAATGGTTCCAGACTCTTAACGAATAAGAAAAGTTGAAACCTCCAAAGTAAGCAGTGGTTACATCCAAGTCAACAATATTTGAATGAGAGTTCACTGAGACATTGTAAAAATATATTTGACTTTCCGTGAAAATCTTTGAAACCAAAGTCAAGATAATTAAGGAATGTGCTAACATTTTCGACTGTTTAGTTACAATTTTGTTTTTAAAATGAAGGGCATGAACATCAATAACCTAAACCTCATGTAATAATTGGTCATAACAAGTGATTTAAAATAAATTAGTTAAACCGAGCCCTATGGAACCCTTTAATGAGGAAGTCATCATTAACCAACACTTGCTATTTCTCGTATCGAATGAAAGCATTGAGTGTGAACAACTCAGCCATTCGCTTTCTATTTTCGTAGCGACCCATGAACTTGAAGGATACTTTGATTCTTCCTGGAGGCATCCAATCAGGAATCGATCCGCATTTGCCTCTGCACAAATCAGCCGATTTGCAAGAGCTGAGATAAAATCCCTGAACAGAAAAAGTATTTTTCTAGTTCGTAAAAGAATTAAAGATTTACCTTAGAAAACGGACATTTCATTTCAAACTGTAGACAGTTTTCAACGAAAGCCTCAGCAATCAATTTAAGGATCAAATTCGATTCCTTTGTTGCGTCGTACTTGCACATGTTGATCGTCGTTTTCATCAAAGAAATGTCAAAATCTCTAGAGCTCGATTGCTTGGGAACACGAACTTCAAAAATTACTATTTAATAAAAAATATTTTTATTGATCAGACTAAAAATCAACAACTTAATTGAACTACAAACCAAGCTGTTGGATTAAAACAAAATGATGCCATACCCTCAACGAATAAGAAAAGTTGAAGCCTCCAGCCAAATGAGTGACAATATCTAAGTCAACAATATTTGATTGCGAATTCACTGAGACATTGTAAAAGTATACACGACTTTCCGAAGAAATTGTTGAAATCAAACTTAAGATAATGAAGAGATGTGCCAACATTTTCGACTATTTTGTTGCTATTTTGTTTTTAAAATGAAGAGCAAAGTCATCACTTCAGTTTAATGATTAAACTACTCTTTATTATTGATAAAAAGTAATTTAAAAGAAATTAGTTAAATGTTTTCAACAGATAATATTTGTTCGCGATTTTCCTGGCATATTTTAATCTACATCGACACTTGCTATTTCTCGTATCGAATGAAAATGTTGATTGAGAACAAATCAGTCATTCTCTTTTTATTTCCATACTGGCCAATGAATCTGAAGGACGCTTTGATTCTTCCTGGCGGCATCCAATCAGGAATCGAACCGCATTTACCTTTACAAAGGTCATAAGATTTGCAAGAGCTGATGTAAAGTCCCTGTAGAGAACAAAAAAGAATTTGTTGCGATCTTAAGTGATTAAAGCAATTACCTTAGAAAACGGACATTTCATCTCGAACTGTTGACAATTCTCAACGAAAGCTTCAGCAATCAACTTTAGGATCACATTCGATTCCGTTGTTGCCATGTACTTGCACATGTTGATTGTCGTTTTCATCAATGAGATTTCAAAATCGGTAGAGCTCGATTGCTTGGGAACACGAACTTCAAAAATTGCTATTTTACAAATTTATTTTATTAATTAAAAATTAAAAACTTAATTAAAATACAAACCTAGCTGTTTAGTTATAACAAAATGATTCCAGACTCTCAACGAATAAGAAAAGTTGAAACCTCCCCACAAAGGAGTGTCAATATCTAAGGCAACAATATTTGCTTGAGAGTTCACTGAGATATTGTAAAAATAGACTCGACTTTCCGTGGAAATCCTTGAAATCAAAGTCAAGAGAATGAAGAGAAGTTTAAACATTTTCGACTATTCCGCTGCAATTTAGTTTTTAAAATGAAGAGCATAGTCATGATTAAACTTCACTTCGAATCATTATTGATAAAAAGTAATTTAAAATAAATTAGTTAAAATTTTGCAACTGCAAATATTTCTCGCGTAACGGTCGTTGTTAATTCAAAAGCGCGTAGTTATATTGAGGGACATCCTTTCCAATATTGGAACTTTGTGGAAAATTGGGAAAGTTAAACCCCCATCTGGTGGTACATCTTCGAGGTTCGTGCTTGTCTAATGTTGAAAAAAAAAGATGTCAGATGCAAATTTAATTTCTCACAATTTAAATTCTAAAACGGGCTTCACGAGTGAAAATAGCTCGTTCTGCGATAAATATTCGGCTATCATAGAAGGTGAGGATTGAGCAAAGTAAATTGTTGGAGGCGAAATTAGGTTTCTAGATCAATTCTGTTTGTAAACAAATCGCTTTTCGACAGAAGATTTATTTGTGCAATTTACACGTGAAAAACTGTTTCATTTCTACCGAAATGACTTGACTTCGATTTAATTTCCTGTGCAGAAGCGAAATAAAATGTGTCACGTTAGAAAGAAATCATGATTCGATCGCAAGATTTCACTCAAATTTTTTCTAATGGAAATTTTTTAGAAAATGACGACAACATGACGGAAAACAGCGATTCCGGATTCACCGAAATCAATCAAACAGGATCGACTGACATTAGCAAAGCAGCGTCCCCTGAACCGGATTTGAAAGACGAAGTGACTGGAGAAAATTCCGATCCAGTAGAAACAAAATCATTAGACAGCAGCTTAGTATCCCGCGCAGCTTCAAAGAGTTCCGGCTCGAACAGTGAGAATTCCTCGTCAGATGATGATGATTCGGACGATGATGATTATGATGACTCAGATGGAAGCAAGCCTAGAGTTCTTCAATGGGTAAGTTCTTTATTAAATCTTCAAACGAGTAAGAGTTAACTAACTTGACGATTCTAGGTTCGTCAGCAAATGCAGAAAGGTATCAACCCACGAGAAATCGTTAAACTTCTACTGCACAACTTTCAAATCCCTGAAGACATGAGCGAAGCAATGTTATGGAGAATCATTTCATTTGCTGTTACACCAAGACGTGAGCGACTTGACGGCGTTCGAACAATGACAGATGCGGTTCAACAGATCCGAAAAGCAAAGAATATCATAATTCTGACAGGTGCGGGTGTGAGCGTGTCTTGTGGAATTCCTGACTTCAGATCCCGCGATGGCGTTTACAGTCGCTTGTCAAGAGAATATCCAAATCTTCCGGACCCTCAAGCAATGTTTGACATTAAGTTTTTCTATCAAGACCCGCGACCGTTCTACAAATTTGCCCGTGAAATCTTCCCCGGACAATTTAAACCGTCGCCTTCACATCATTTCATTCGAAAGATGGAAGAGCGTGGAACACTTTTGCGCAACTACACACAGAACATTGACACTTTAGAGCGCGTAGCAGGCATTTCCAGACTAATCGAATGTCACGGATCATTTGCTACTGCTTCTTGCACACGTTGCAAGTTCCGCATCAACGGCGATGCTATCAGAGAAAACATTCTCCAACAGCGCATCCCTGTTTGCTTCATGTGCAATCCCGCTCAAGAAACACAGAACTTATCAACAGCCCTCGACGATGAATCTCTCGACAGCGAGCAGCTAAAGAACTTAGTAGAATTGGGAATCTTTAAGCCCGATATTGTATTTTTCGGCGAAGAGCTTCCCGACGACTTTCACGATTCTATCGACACTGACCGTAACAAGTGCGATCTGCTGATTGTCATCGGATCGTCGCTGAAGGTGAAACCGGTCGCAATGATACCAAATCTTGTTCCATCGACCGTTCCGCAAATTCTAATCAACCGCGAACCTTTGCCGCATATGAACTTTGACGTTAATCTTTATGGAGACTCAGATGTTATCATTCATCAATTGTTAAATTTGTAAGTTGTTACTTGACAAAAGTTGTGACAAGATATTTCACATCAATTATTCATTTACAGAGTGGTTGATGATAGCGACTCAGACAACGAGCTCTGCGGGATGGAGAAGTCGCTAGAAGAGACAACGATTGAACTACCTACAAAAGTTTCGTCTTTACATAAAGTGAACGTCGAGCAAGTAACAACGACAGAGAACTTAACAGAAGAAGTATCAGCTGCTCCAGAAGAACCAACATCACATGCTGATAGTTTATCGCATCTTCTTCCTGCGAATTCATTTGCTCAAATATCACCGCGCTGTTATATGTTCCCTGGCGCTGAGGTGACGTTGGATAACATGGAAGCAGAATCGGAGGATTCCGATGATGACTTCAGCGAAGAGGAAGAAGAAGAGGAGAATGAGACGGCCTCGGCTATTGCTAACGAGATCATTGTACCTGATATTGATGATAACGTTATTGAAGTACCAGTTCCCGAAATTTCCCCGTCACCAGCGACATCGAGTACACTCTCGCCCATACCATCGTCTTCTCATCTCCAATGCAACGACCGCGAAACTGCGGAGAACATAATTGATATTCAAGCAGATGAAGCTACTGAGGATCTCGAGCCAGCGCCAATCAAACGGCCACGATTGGAAAACGATGGCAAAACGATTTGCTAAAAAGATAATTATTTAATTTCTAATTCGCATTAGCAAACTTTTAAGGAAAACCCTCCTCTTTGACAAAACAACTTCCTTCCATTAAAACAACAAATTGAGTTCAAATTTATTTTATTTTCTTCAACTCTCTCTCGTCCGGTGAAATATTTATAATTTTTGAAATTAAAGGATCAAATGAAAATCTCAGTCTTTCTTTTCGTGCAAATAAAAAAAAACCTTTTTAAATCCTATGTCGAACTCAAGCTGATAAATAAAGTGAAACTTCTTGCAATAAGAGAAATTTTGTAATTTTTTTTTATTCAAGTGAGAATCTGATTGACAATTAAAATTCAAGTTACATCTGAACGTAAGTGGCATCAGTCATCACTCCACAATTATTATTTCTTGCCGACATCAAAATGTATCCGTCATTGCCCCAGTAAGTGCTGAAAAAACAAATCGTTTTTAATCAAATTTAAATTAGATTTCAAGTCAATGATCTCACCTCCATGAATTTTTAACGAGCCAGTAGAGCTCTCCCTTCATTGTTCCATATCCAACTGCGAGGACTGCGTGATCTAACTGCTCCAATTTGTTACCACAAGTTTCTTCGTAGAAGACACCGTGAGAATAGAAAGTGAACGATCGCTTTGAAGCATCAATAGCAACGGAGAGCGGGCCATTTTTGAAGAGAGCGACTTTGAAAGCATTTTCATTATCTGAAGTAACGTTAACGTATCCTTTGATTGGAGCAACGAGTGTAGTGTTGTCAATGTGACAGTATCCATCTTGACCAAGGTAGCCACCATAGCTTTCTTCAGTTGGGATACCACCGACTTTCATCATCCATTGATAAGCTCTGATCCAAAAATAATTAAATTATTTACAATCTCACGTGAGTGAATGAATATTTACCGGAAGTCTTCCCCACCATCACAACCGTTATTTCCTTCTCCCCACGAGCAATCAATCAAAGCTTGTTGAGAAAGACGAACGAGATTTCCTCCATTGTTTAAGAAGAAAGCTCCTTCAATTGCTCCGACAGTTCCAAAGCTCCAGCAACTTCCGCAAACTGATTGATCTTTCACAGGAGTGACAGCTCCGAAAAGCCTCCAATCGTATTGATCGGGAAGATGATCCATTTCTTTTTCGACGTCATAAGGGAATGGCTTGCCTCCATTGTAAATTTGAGAAGACTTGAATCCACGAAGTGATTTTAATTCATCAGCGGTACGATCGGCTAAATGATTAATGCCGAGAGAGAAACTCAAACCTGCGCGATTCTTTGAATGAATGAATCTCAAATTCTGACGGAAAACATTCTTGCGATTCTCGTGTTCATGTTCGGAGTCATATTTCTTACTGTGCTTGCTCTTGAATCTGTTAAACTCATGATCGACATGTTCAGTTGCATGCGGATAAACGAATTCCTTCATCGGGTTGAGAGTTGCGTAGTGACCGGGTCCAGGGAAAGAAATGCAAGAATCCATTTCTACTTCGAAAACTTCATTCGGAATGTCCTCGTGACTGTAGTAGTCGTAGGTCAGATAATAATGATCAATGTGAGAGCCGAGCAATGTGTTGTAGCCTCGCATCTCGTAGCGAACGGGAATCGGCATCAAACTCGCTGGGTATTTGGGAGATTTTTTGTAACGAACCCAGAGTGTGTAAACGTTTTTCTTCTGTCCGATCATCTCCGTCAATTGGAACTTATCGCATTTCTGTCCATTGTAATCAACTGTTCCGATGAGAGAGAAGTTTTTGACGTCTGGGAGAATAGATTGAACCTGAATGCGATTATCTGTTGTGCCATTGACTTGAAGACAAGTGTCTCTGTTTTGATATTCGTCAGTTGAGACAGGAGCGAACTTTAAACTTGTTCCGTAATTAAAAGATCCCGAAAGCTGATAGGTCTTCACCATTCCACCGTAATAATCGATACGAGAGCGTCCTGTTTGCTTATCATACCAACCATAGAAGCTTTCTTCGATCTCGGCGTAGGGAATGTTGAGAACACCTTTCACAGTGTAGAGACTTTCCCATTTTGGAGGATCCTTTGCTGCTACTGCGGAGAACAGCAGAACGACACTTAGTAATAAAATCTTCATTTTAAGCGACTTCACTCTTCGACGTTCAAACGTCAACTGACTCGAAATTATTCGCTCGAATGTTCTCTTCAATTCTCAAATCCCTTTTAGTAGGAAAAATGAAAGTGATGTGATGAGGTGCAAGAACGATAATTTAATAAAGAAGAACAAGGAATCGACATCACTTGTTAACGAAGCTTCTTACTTTGTTCTGATTTCCATAACGCTTTAGTGTTAGTTTTCGCTTTCAATGCAAGACAAGTCAAAGATTCTTTATAATGACCCGTATTTCATCTTTCACATGAAGATTATTCTTCTCTGCTTTGAAACTTTCATGCGTAAATATGAAAAGAAAATCAAGGGACGAGAGGATTCTCTTGCGATGATTATAAAGATGACAGGTAACAAGTTTCTTTAACGCAACAAGTTTACCTGCTTTAAAAGTAAGAGTCGTAAATAAGTTGGATCACAAAAGTATTTGATTTCTAAAGAAATTACTTTCTCAGAGTTTCCTCAAAAATTCTTAAAACGTAATTCCTTTTTAATCTCGTTACGGTTTGATTCGTTAAACCAATTTTTTCAAAACGAAAACAAGTAGAAAGGGTTATCAACGCACCAGCTGATTATTCGGTAAACATGATCCTAGGTCGTGAAACAACATCAATAGCAGTTTTCAACTATATTTACTTTAATTGCTCATCGAGTAGAAAAGTTACATTTCGATTACTAATTAGCCTTTTGTTGGAGGATCGGCGAGTGTTCTTGCTCGTAAGGTTCGTCTTGATGCAACATTGTAGAATTCTGTAAACGAAAAACTTTTTAATGATTTTCTTTTATTTAAATCAATTGAACTTACCAGCTTCTTTGCTCTATCGACGAGAATGTTGAAGGCAAATGAACTCATTGAGAAACCAACGGGTAGAGCAACACCTTGAAGACGGTAGAGATTGCAAGTATCTTCAGGAGCTGAAATTTTGTGTGCTGAAGAAATGCTACATCTCGAAAGGAAGCTGCTGTTTGCCATCATTGGACCTTTGCTGATGTCAATGTGATCGCCTACTCTGTAGAGTGGCACAATGCCTTCATTGTGGTTCGAAATGCTTGGCAGTTGCTCACGTTTAAATGGATTTTCTCTGAAGATTTCGAGTGCAACATCATGTGAAACTTCAAGTCGTTCGAATCTTTTCTTCTCTGAAGCGAGCTTAACCATTTCAACAGTCAATGCGTGTAGATCTTCACTAGAAGGTGCCCATTTGCTTTCGTTCAGTGCAATGTCGTGAATGAAGCTTCCACTTCGAACATTGGGTTTCGGGAAACTATGAAGAAACAGTCCAGAGCTTTCCTTGAATGTTCTTTCCATCACAGCGCCAAGGAGAAATGAGCACGAACGCCAGAAGGTTTTATTGACACCGGCAGGATCCTTTCCATTGAAGTTAAGTAACTGAAGTGTGCAGGAATTCTGCAAAGGTCGATGAACATCCCAAAGAATCTTATGGTCGATCAAAGCAACGACTGATGTTTGACATTTTGATTCACTGATATCTAAAACCAAGAAGAAGAAGAATTAGCCGAAACGCAAATTATCATCATTGCCGGGTCTTTTACGTTGTGCGCAGTTGTAAGGAGTCGAGAGATTTTTGTTCATCAACATCGTTGCATCATTAGGAGTCCCAACATACTTTACTTCAATCTTTTCAACTCGGCCGACATTGTCGCGCTGTTTCTTCTGCTCGAAGTCGAAGATTCGATTCCTTTTCCTCACAATTTCTTCGTGAGACAAGTTTCCTGCAAAAATATTTCCAAGACAAACATTTTAAAAGCACATTTTATGATTTTTTATGATAAACTCACTTTTCTGGACATCCATCAAGTTTTTAACATGATTCGCGGAGAGTCGACCACGAAGGTTGACAAGAAAGTATGTTGTCATTTCGTTTTAGTTTGTTTTGCAAGTAGAATAATTAAAATATCTTTCTTTTCCGGATTTCTTTTCTTTTTTGTTGTGAAGAATTTTATTAGTCAATTTGAACGCGTCCAGAGCTTTCAATTTTTTCTTTGTCTTGGAAAGCTTCTAAAACTTAATTTTCTTTGAATTTTTGAAAAACTTTTATTGCAAGGTTTAGAAAACTTAAAATTAATAGATCGGTCCATCGCCTTCATCTAAATTGTCATCCTCTTCGTTGTAACCTTCTCCGTTGTCGAAATAATTGTTCCCGTAGTCGATATCATCGTCCATCTCGTGATCTTCAATCCGTTCTTCGTCCTAAAATCAAAAGTTAAATTAACAAATTATCAATTAGGCTAATAAAATCTTCTTACATCTTCGAGCTCCTCGTCAGTCTCATTCTCCCCTTTGACACTTTTTTCATCGCCGTCAGGATTTTCTTTCTCCTTCTGCTCGAGAATATTCAGTTTCTGCTCAACGACTTCTGTTGGGACGACTTTCACTCTCTTTGCTTTGTTGGCTTTGGCTGTTGATTTTCTTTTACTACTTTGAGGTCGTAACTCACCGGGCATTTGATTCCAAGCGAACTTGAATTGAATTTTCTTTTTGTGTTGTTTCTCGAGCGCATTCTAAAATAAATTATTTCAACAAAGTTTTCCTCAGATAGTTTCATTAATTTCTCACCGCAACTTTCGATGAATAACTGTCATCTGTTAGATTTAGTTCAGAATTACTGTGAACTTCAAACAGATGACTTCTGAAATCTTCTTTCCAAACGACTTTGTAATCGAGAGCAACATTCTTTTCGATTTCAATAGGACGAGATATCAAAGGCGGAAAAAGTGGAGTCGTTGTAGCTATCGGAACATCTTTTCCAGTCACACCTAAGTTCGTTAACTGTTCTTTTGTAAACCCTGAGTTACGAAACGCGTACATCTTCAATTACTCTAGGAATTTAATTTAAATTCAATTTTATTCCGGCACATTTGATTTGTTTATGTTTTATAAAAAATTGTCGTAGCTGCTTCCCCAGTTGCGGGAGTTTTCAAATTATTTAATCAAAGAAGAATCATGAATTAAAAGATACTTGAGGAATCGAATGAATGATTGCCGTAAGATTTACTAAAATCCATTTGTCAAGGGTCATTGTATCAAAAAAGAAAGTTAATTCATGACAGCTCTGATCATTTATAATGTAAAAAGTTTGAGAGACTCTGCTTTCAATGTTTCGAGACTGATTCGCTCTTTCTTCTTTACGTTTTCTGCATTCGATTCAGATGTATTATGTAAACAAGAGAGACGTATTTTGAATATGTTACGCTGTGATTTTTATCGCGACCAATCTAAAAACCAGTCGACCTTAGACTTGAAAGTGCAAGTGAAGCTTTAACAGAAGCTTTTCTCTCGATGTGATGGAAGATCTTGACGTGACGTAAGATTTCTAATTTAATATCAAAACAAACAACTAAATCAGGTTTTTTTTTCTCAATGTCCTTCCGATTATTTTCATAAAATCGATGCAGTTCCTGCTTCCAGTGCATTCAGTTTAATTCTCTCGTGTGGAAATGTTACAAAACGTTTTAATATTTTTCGCGACTGTTGCGATAGTCTCGTGCGGTCGAATCGATGTCAGCAAAGCATCGACGGATAAGGCGACGACAGAAAAGTCTCACATGGATTTAATTATGGAGAATATTATGCCATCAGTTGACGAAGATCTGTTAAAGATCCTTGACACAAGCAACGGTTCGATGTACGACTCGAGTGCGAAGGGGAAACCTGAGTTCTTCCGAAAATTCGTGGATAAACTTCATTCAATGAACGTCACGCGCTTCAACGAGTCTGAGATCACAACAGAACTCAATCCTGAGTCAACATCTCACTCTCATGTGCACGAGCGAACTGCGCACACTAAAACAACTGTTCACAAAACAAAGAAAATTAAATCCACGACAGAAATGTCGCCAATCCATCTTTCGCGATCGAAACGCAGTTTTACCAAAGAAGAAATGGAAAGTTTTGCTGAGATGGGAAAGATATTCTCAACAGAGTTCAAAAAGTTTAATGACGACGCAACGAAAGCCCAAGAACATTTCATGAGCTTCATGAAGAAACTCGACGAGATCTCCAGTCATGATCACTAATAAATAGTTCTCGTTTCAAGTTAAATATTTATTTATTTATGAAAACTTCGCCCGATCAATAAAATATTTCCATAAATACAAACAACAACAAGAAAGTATCACAAGTTTCAGTTGAAGTTAAGTTTCGTCGTTTCATCGAAGGCGATAGCGCATGATCAAATAGGTGGCGGAGTGAAAAACGATTGCAATTATCGCTAACGAGTAAAAGACTTTCGGAATATTTTCTTCCATTCCGATTAAGTTGAGAAACTTCTGCGCTGAAGCAAAGTGACAATACTTGTCATCGCAATTAAGTTTTGGCCGATTTTTGAGAATCAGAGAACCGTATCCGTCTAGTGCGTGCTTCATGAATGAAATCTAAATCAAATAAATGACTTTTTCAATTAAGAAAGAATTTTGTTGAGAGTCCAATCAAACCTCAAACATCCAATGCCAATGATGCGAAACATCTTTCATGAAGACTAATCCTCCAGCGAATATTATTTGGTAAACCATGAGAAGAGCGGCAAAAAGAAGAGAGAGCTAAAATAAAGATTGTTAATTATTGAAAATTAAGAATGTGTTTACAAACCTTAAGTTCAACGATCGAACCAGCAAAAATCCCATAAGCTTGAGCCGTGAAACTAAGAGCGATTGCAATTCCGAGAATCGTGCCAAGTCTATAATCTTGAAGTGGATGATTCGTCATCACCTAAACACTCCATTTAGTTAATTGCATGGATATAAGTCAATCTAATTAACTCACATAAGAGACAGTCGTGAAAATTACAGCGCAAATTATAATAACAGGAATATCGGCCAAGTTGAGTGCAAAATAATGAGCTGCGACAGAGTAATGTCGATTGAAATATTCTCTTCGAAGAATCGGAAGATCCAATGGAACTAAAAAAGAAGAAATTTTCTTCATCAATCGGAAGTCTCTATTTAAACATCGCAGCAAACTAACATCTCACAGTAAGCGAATATAAAGAAGTGTACATGAGAAACGCAACCATAATGTAGATCGACTTGAAGATGTTAATGATTTGCTTCGCTTCGTTTCCAATTCTGAAGTACATCACTCCGACTAAAATGCCGACAATTAAGTAAACGAAGACTCGGATCATCATATAACTCTTGTCGCGACGATTGAAAAGCATATTTCGTGCTGTTAATTGAATCACTTCATTCATAAACGATGGTGTGAACTCGGAAATTGCATTGATCGTCGAATCTTTTTCCTTGCTTTTGATAAACGTTGTCGGCGAACTTTGTCTATAATTAGAGTTGATTCCGTTTTCGATTCTCGCGATTAATCTGTGATTTTGCATTCCATAATCGTTATTAGCGATTTCTAGTAAAAAATCAGCTGGGTTGAATGTTTCCGGGCACACAAGATCAAGTTCAGTTAGAAAGGGAACGAGATTACTTGTTGAACCTTGATAGATACACGAACCATCAGCGAGAGCATAGAGATGATCGAATTTCTTTAGTAACAGCGCTGATGGAGTGTGAATTGTGCAAATGATTGTCTTTCCTTCTTGTGCTAGATTCTTCAAGAGTTGAACACATTGCGTTGTCGAACTTGAGTCCAATCCAGTCGTTGGTTCATCGAGAAAAATTATCGACGGATCATCCACGAGCTCGACTGCAATCGACAATCTTTTCCTTTGTCCGCCACTCAAATGATGAACGTACGTTTCAGCGTGCGCTTCAATCCCCAATGTCTCGAGTATAAACATAATTTTCTTATCTCGTTCCAGCTGTTTCATTGCGCGATTTGTTTTTAGTTTCATCGAGAAGTTCATCGTTTCTGCAACAGTCAAAAGTGAATGGAGGCTTTGTTCCTGCATGATAAACGTCGATTGTTTTCTGAGCGACTCCAAGTTACGCGGCTTGCCGTTGACCTTTATTGAACCCGCAATATCAGACGTGATAAAGCCAGACAAAATGTTCAGTAACGTAGTTTTGCCACTCCCGCTTGGGCCTACGATCGCGGTTAACTCGCAACCACGAAACTCTCCGTGAATTCCTTTGAGAATCGTTTTCCTGTCTGAAAGTACAAGACTTTAGAGAAAGGTGAACGAATAACTCTTTGGGTTCAAAGCACAAACTCTTTCCAAATACATCGTAGAAATTCATTTTTACGCTGTAGCGCAGCTTGTCAAACTTGATATTTATTTCTTCACCCATGTTTAGGATTTATTTTTTCTAAAAACTGCACGATCGCGATCGCTTCTGCGCATTCCACTTCTTTCTACAGCGAGAGGACTTATGCGACTGAAACAAAATTTCATTTGGCGGCTTAAACGTCTACTGCGCGAGAGAAGAAAAACATTCGAAATAAAAAACTTTTGTGCGTGTTCGTCTCAGTCGAACTCACGATATTTTACGAGAGTCTCGTTTATTTAATTATACCTATGCTCAAGTTCAAATAGATCAACGGAATTTTAAACAAATTCAATACGGTTTACTACAATCGCTAATAGCGCGACACTCAATTGGAATAATTTTTTAACCTTTTAACGATACGAGGCGATCCATTGCAATTATGTTACTGAGAGCATAAACTTGTTAAGTATTACCAAATGCACAAAAATGCACGAACGTGCATGATCGGTTGCTGCTGCAAATACTTGTTCGTGAATAAATTTAATGGTGAAATAAATTTTTATGTTTTATTAGCTAACCCACAAAAGGTTTTCAACTACGTTAAGTCACTTTCGGCTCTAAACTTCATAAATAACTTGGAATGATATTTTTAAAATATTTTAACTTTGGTTTAGGTAAAAGTAGCGTTGCCGCTTTATCACTCAATAATTTATGAATTAAAAACTAATTTTTTGGAATATCCTTGAGCTGAGCAGTCTCATTTGGTTTTGCGGTGATCCGCGGATATCTTCGAATCGGGAAATATCCTTCAGGCTGTCGATAAATATTTCTGCATCCAGGATCGAATAGATTCTCTCTTGTTACAGCGTAAAACTTGATTCTCAATCGTTCAGACTTCGGTACAGCAAATGGAACTGCCATCTAATGAAAGAATTTTTAATTATAGACTTTGAAGGTTTGAGAAACTTTGTTTAAAACAAACTCACTTTGGCACAACTTTTATAAATTAACTTTTTTGATGCAAAGACTAACTTTTAAAATAAATATTCTTGGTGTTGATCGTGTGGATCGTCTTGACGTAATGCGGAGAACTGACGAAAGATATTTGCTATTAGATCATTTTAAGGACCTTCTCTCGTTTTCTTTCGTTTCTATCTTCGCTTGCGAAGTTCGCTCACCCTCGCAATGTTTTCGTTTGGCCACATAAGTAAATAGCAAGAAGATGTAGCGTATTTTGGGGATGATTCTTTTAAAGTTGAACACCTGCAACGCAAGTGTAGAGATTTGGGTAAAACATGTTCACTCAAGATTTTGTTCATTGACCTTTTTTCATTCTCACGATTTGACTTTAAAAAATAGTTTTGCATGACAAGATTCTTTAAATTTGTTAAAAGGAATGTTATCATAACATTGTTATGTAACTTAAGCGTTTTATAATTTCATTTTCCACGTCGTTTGCAAATTATCATTTTCTTTAAGTGCAAGTTTTGCCGATTCGTTTTCTGGATGGTCTGGGAGCTGTTGTCAAAATGGATAAGCTTGTGTCCTACACGGTCCTACACTTAGGAGATGTGAAATATCAGCTAAAAGCCAACAGGGGTGCAAACCTTGAGGTCACGGTACTTGTCTGCGGACTAAGTGCCATCCGGAAAATCCGCCTGCGGGACGCCGCGGGCTCATTCTCAATGAGAATGCCGACTCGAATCTTAAAGATTTAGCAGCTCCAATTGACAATCTTTTACAAAAAAATTTGATTTTTTATTTTTAAATTTTAATTTCAAACTGGGAAAGTATATCACGATTTTTTCACAACTTTTTAGGCACTTCACTCGAGGAGATCACAAAACTAAATATTTTTTCCCGTTGCAACTCCTTTTATAGGCAAAATGCAGCTGCAACTAAAAATTTAGAATACGGACGATTATGCGTGAGACAGAAGATCACGATTCGTTCTTCACGATGTTTATGTACACGCGCTTCGTGAATTTCCCCTTTGGATTTTTTATTTTTAAGGGGAATGTTTTATTCAGGGGAAAATCTTCATTTGTGGTGCCCATTCTGGACACTTCAAACCGGAACATGATTAATTGAAAGCTTTGCGAAGTACATTACGCTACGACAGACAGTAAGATAATAAGAAGCCACTTCAACACTGACGTTCGTGTCTCATATCTCGAATACGTGTAGCGATAAAACTTTTCTGTGTTTTGATATCTGCGAGAATTAGTGAAACCGAATCAGTTTCGTTTGGTTCTTCGTTGTAAATGGTTCGAAATATCGTCTGAGCCTTGAAAACTTGGATTCAAAATCTATTTTAAAACTTGGATTCTAAAAATAATTTAATAATTGACCAATTAGTGAAAACAAAGTGTTTGATAAGAGCTTAAGTGTTAATTGATATCCGCAACAATGAATCGCGACGACAAAAAGTCTCGTCGACCAGAAAATCCATACGACAAAGCTAATCTCTTATCGAAGTATTTTTATTGGTTGGTAAACAGTTTTGTTTTGATTTGTCGCGAATGTTAATTAATTCGATGTCGATAGGTGGCTGCGAGATCTTTTTAAAATCGGATTATCCAAGGAGATCAGAGAAGAAGATCTTTACGTTTGTAGTCGCGATCAAGCAAGTGACAGAGTCTCGAGGAATTTCGAAATGTTGTGGGAGAAGGAATTAACGAAACAGAAGCCGAGTCTCTTGAAAGTCACTTTATCAGTTTATTGGTCGAATGTGATGATAATTGGATTTTTATTCTCTGTCGTCGATATGGCTTGCAAGTAATTAGTTGCGACACTTCTGTCGGTAATTACAAGAAGATAATCGAAACAACTTTCAGATTAACGAATCCACTTCTGCTTGGTCTTTTGATTGGATATTTCATGAACAACGAGAGCGACTTCTCGACGAACGACGCTTATTTAATCGCAACAGGACTTGCACTAACTCTCGTGATTCCGATTCTTCTATTTCATCCTTTCATGTTGTATTTGTTCAAAGAAGGAATGAAGCTGAGAATTTCTTGCTGCTCTCTCATCTACAGCAAAGTAAAAGATTCTTTCTAAACATTCCATTGAATAACTTTTCTTCAGCTTCTTTCATTTTCTAAACACACAATTCACGATGGTCTCGCTGGACAAGCAATCAACTTGATGTCAAATGACGTGGCTCGATTCGATTGGCTCATGAGTTTTACTCACGATATTTGGCGGTCGCCGCTTGGTTCACTCATCGCAGGATATTTCATATTTACACAAGTTGGCTTTGCTGGACTTTTGGGAATGGCGATTCTCATCCTCTTCATGCCATTTCAAGGTAAGTTTGACTTGACAACTCCCCAGCTTCTATAAAGTCGTTTAACTTCCCAGCTTGGCTTGGAAAGAAAGCAGCAAATTATCGTCTTGAAACAGCTCAGAGAACTGACAAGAGAGTTGAATCGATGTATTCAATAATCAATGGAATTCACGTGATTAAAATGTATTGCTGGGAAAAGGCTTTCGAGAAGATTGTGCAATCGATTCGAGCAAACGAAATTGCCGCGATCGCTAAAACATTTTACATCAAAGCGACTTTGCTTTCAATTGAAGTTCTAACGAGCATCGCAGTCTTTGCGACTTTCACAACTTACGTTTACATGGGAAACTCGATCACAGCTCAAAAGGCTTTCGTTACAATCGCTTATTTCAATTACGTTAACTTGACGCTAGTTCACTTTTGGCCGATGGCTGTGACGAGTGTAGCGGAAGGAATGATTTCTCTGAGACGAGTGGAGAAGTTTTTAGTTCAGTCAACTTCGGGAAAAGATAAAAATTGGTTCACAAGCTCAGCGCCTTCTGTTTCTTCATTGAACCCTGGAATTACTTTAAAGAACGCGACTGCCGTTTGGAATCAGAATGGTCACAACAATGTTGGAATAACTTCAATGGATTTAGAGATTGGCGAAGAGAAACTCACAGCAATCGTTGGTCAAGTTGGTTGTGGCAAGACAACATTACTCGAAGTAATTTTAAAGGAGCTTCCTCTTGTCGAGGGTAAACTTGAAGTCAGAGGAATCGTCAGTTATGCAGCGCAACAAGCTTGGATCTTCGAAGGAACCGTCAAAAGCAACATCGTCTTTGTTGAAGACTTCGACGCTAATCGCTACAAGAAAGTCATTGAAGTTTGTGCACTCGAACACGATTTAAAGCTTTTCCCTCAAGGAGATGAGACGAGAGTCGGCGATCGAGGAGTTTCATTGTCTGGAGGACAGAAGGCGCGTTTAAATCTGGCTCGAGCGATTTACAGGAAAGCTGACATTTATTTGCTTGACGATCCTTTATCAGCGGTTGATGCTCACGTTGGCAAACACATTTTCGACAAATGCATCAGAGAATTTTTAAAAGTAAGTCAAACAATTGAAAAAATCAAAAAAAAAAAATTTAAAATGCTTTTTAAGGATTCGATCTGCGTCTTGGTGACACATCAACTTCATTTTTTGCGAGACGTTAGGAATGTTGTTGTTATGGAAAGTGGAACAGTGAAAACGCAGAAACCATTTGAAATTATCGAAAAGGAAGTTGACAACTTCATCAAGAAGAAAGTGGAGGATATTGAAATGAGTTCGACGAATGAGCAAAAAAAGTCTGAGCAAGTTGAACCGCAAAATCTTGCAAAAGAGAATCAAAAAGCCGGCAAAGTCTCATCCGAAGTTTACTCAGCTTATCTCAAAGGAGTCAAAAATTCTTTCATGGTTTTTCTTGTCGCATTTCTGTTCATCGTAGCGCAAGTATTTAGCAGCGGAGTTGATTACTTCGTTTCAATTTGGTAAGAACCGAATCAAGAAACCAAAAGTTTATTAAAATTATTTTTCCTCTTATTTTCCAGGGTTCACTGGGAAGAAAACTACGGACATCTCAAGCAAATTGTTAAAGAAAATTTAACAATTTTCGATGGCGAATGGTGGACAACTGATCGTCACGTTTTCTTCTACACGGGATTAATAGTTTGTCTCGTGGTTTTCGTGATTCTACGCTCATTCTCTTTCTACCAAATGTGTTTGAAAATATCATCAAACCTTCACAACTCACTTTTCCATGGAGTGATCCGAGCTACGATGTCGTTCTTTCATCAAAACTCTACAGGAAGAGTTCTCAATCGATTTTCAAAAGACATTGGAGCAATTGACAGCACTTTACCTGTGATTATTGCTGATTGCGTTGAGGTAAATTATTCGACTAATGTAACCGTCTCAGTGTCCCTTTCTGTAACTTTCCAAACACACATTTTGTAAAATGTTGAAAATTTATTTAGTTCGTTCAACTCACTTCGACGGAATGTAAAACACTATCACTTCTATCAGCTAAAAACACTCAAGTCTCAAACGCAGAATTTCTATAATATTTTATTTAGAAGTGAACCCTGCAACCGATAGAATTAAACTATCCCTTCCCTACAATTCTGCTCGCGTTTTATACTTGCCTGATGGTGTTTCGCTATGCCGCAATTGGATGCAAAGTAATAAAAATATTTGTGGATTTCATCCGAAATTGCATAAATTAAGTCCTTGCTTGTTGACTCATCATAGACCGTGCAACGTGCTAGACAGAGAACTCAACAAAAGGAGGAAACATTATGTTGCGCATGAGTGGGAATGATGAAGAATGATGGGGAATGATGGGGTATGGTGAAATGATTTTCATTTAGACCTCACTGCGATGATCTCAGTGATGAAATGTTGTTGCACATTCGTGGCCTAATATGAGTTTAAGGAGGAGAGTTTCATTTGTGCTGCACCAATTGTGTATAGCAAGGCGCTTTCAATTTTTGTTTATATTATTATCCCTCCTCGGATTACAATTGTATAAACATTCTAGCAGTTTAAACTCGCGTTCGTGCCAAAAAATGTGCACATCTCACTTTGTGCAAATTGAGAACAAAAAAATGGGCAGCTCAAATTGTGAAGCACATTTGTGACGTTTATTAATCTTTTTCAATCAGTTTTTCCTGGCTCTATTTGGAATCGTAACGATCGTCGCAATCATAAACTTCTGGCTATTGATTCCAACGTTGTTCATGGCGATCATGTTTTTTGGACTGAGAAAAGTTTTTCTAACAACGGCGAGGAATGTTAAGCGAGTTGAAGCGATAAGTGAGTTCAAATATCTAAAACAATAAAAATTTAAATTCAAATATTTCTCTCGATAGCTCGCAGTCCCCTCTTCACCCACGCAACAGCATCGATTGAAGGACTTACAACGATTCGTGCTTTTGGAGCGCAGGATCGTCTAAGATTTGAGTTTGATGAATATCAAAATGTTAACACATCAGCTTGGTTCTTGTTCATTGCGACATCAAGAGGATTCGCATTTTGGCTCGACAGTTTCTGTGTTCTCTATGTCACTTGCGTCATCTACAGTTTTCTTCTTCTCGGATCTGGTGAGTGAAATGTTTCTCAACGGTCAATGAAATAACTAAGATTTACAGACTTTGTTGGGGCAAATGTTGGACTTGCGATTACACAAGCAATCAATCTAATCGGAATTTGCAATTGGGGACTTCGTCAAACTGCTGAGTTAGAGAACCAAATGACGTCAGTCGAGCGAGTGATTGAGTATTCAGAGCTGCCGAGTGAGAGATCGCTTGAAACTGAAAGTTCCATCATAGAAAAGATTTCAACGAATTGGCCAACGACAGGAACGATAAAGTTTGTTAATGTTTCCTTGAAATATTCAGAGAACAGCGATTACGTGCTGCGCAACTTAAACTTTAAAATTCTGAGAAATGTTTGTTTACTGTAAAAGTTTCCTTTTTCATTTAAATTAATTTTCGATTCACAGGAAAAGATCGGAATTGTTGGCAGAACTGGAGCAGGAAAGTCTTCGATTATTCAAGCTTTGTTCAATTTAGCGATCGTCGAAGGATTGATTGAGATCGATGACGTGGACTTACAAACTTTGGGTCTTCACATGTTTCGTCGAATCATTTCAATCATTCCCCAAGATCCTGTTTTGTTCGTTGGAACACTGAGAACGAATCTTGATCCATTTAATGAGAAATCAGATGAAGAAATTTGGCGGGCACTTGAACAAGTTGAGCTGAAGCGAACAATTGAATTGTTAATTGGTGGACTTGAGTCGAAAGTTTCCGATGGAGGAGTCAACTTTAGCATTGGACAAAGGTAATTTGATTTTCTAATTGTTCTTGATGTTAAGTGAAATATTCTGATTACAGACAACTCTTCTGCCTTGCGAGGGCGATTTTAAAAAATAATAAAATTCTTATCATGGATGAGGCAACTGCGAACGTTGACACTGAGTAAGTATGAACTCCTTGAGCTAAGAAATATTCTATTCATTCGTCTACAGAACAGACAAGCTCATCCAAGCCACAATTCGATCGCAATTCGCTGATTCAACAGTACTAACCGTGGCTCACAGATTAAACACAATCATTGACAGTGATCGCGTGATGGTTCTTGATTCTGGTTCCATTGTCGAGTTTGATTCGCCGCAAAGACTCTTTGAGGATGAAAAAGTTTTCTTCAAATTAATTGTTGAGGCTGGTTTGGAGTCAGAGTTGAAAGAAAAGAAATAAATTAACTTTTACATAAAATTGCGAAGGTTTTATGATTGTTCTGGATTTTCCCAAATATTCCTTTTATTGCTGTGCTCTGGTTGAAAACTTGTAACAACCACAAATCTGCTTAATTTCTAAGTTACCTGAGTCGGCTCTAGGACTATCGTCAACTCTTTTATGATTAAATTTTATGACTTGCTTGTTGTTTTAAGTTTAGGATTATAAACCGAAATGTCTTCGCACGTGCACATGCGAAAAGAGAATTGAAGATAGCGATAGACTAATTAAGATAGTTTCCTTGAAGTGCATCAGGTACCCTCAATAAAACTATTTTGCACGTGAAAAAATATTGAAACAGACTTCGTAAAATCTTAGAAATCTTGAATTGAATGAAAGGCAAATGAGTAAAACTTCCCAACGAGATCCCTTAGCATAGCTCCAGCTGCACTTTGTTTTGATTGAGCTTTGGCCTTTCCGCTTCCAGTCGTGATTATGTCGCCAACTGAGCATCGATAGGCGAAACTCTTGTCATGAGCGTCACCAATTTCCATCTCAAGATCGTATTTCGGCAAAGGAAGTTTTCTTGAGGCACAAAGCTCTTGTAGAGCTCCAATAAAGTTTTTTGTTCGAATGTATTCACTGGAAAGTATCTTCTCCAATGAATTTTGTGATGGTTTAGGAGATTTTTTGCGTTTCTCTGTAATTACTTCGGGAACGTCGATTCCTCTTTCCTTGAGCATTGCAATAAGAATCCTGGAAGCATCTTGTTTTGCAATCTTCTTGTTTGTTCCAACTCCAGTTGCTGTAAAACAATTTTCTTATTGAAAATCGAAAATATTTAAAGGTTACTCACCTTTCAAGTCATCGAGTTCTATTGAGCAATCGAAAATCCTTGCGTCAATCTGATTTTCTTCGAAGCTGATTGTTGCAACCTTTTTCGTCATCGAGAGATAAATTGAAAGCTTTTCAGCTGGAGACTGGTATTGATCATCAGATGATGATGGATCTGTTGACATTGGACTCAACAAAGATTTCTGAGGAAAGTTATTGCTTTCAATGTTTGCGTCTGGTTCGTAATAAAATTCCTTAGAGATGACTCTTCCAGCAAGTTTATCGAGAAGATCCTTTGCTGCTTCTTGTTTTGCTCTCATCTTTTGTGATGCATCTCCTTCGCCTGTGTAATCGCCAAACGATACTTTGCAGTAGAATTTTCTTTTGTCTTTATCTTCAAGAAAGTAAAATTCCGCCTGAATTTGTCTTTTATTTAATATTTCTTGTAGAACTTGTACTGGACTCTTAAGTTGCTTGTAGTCAATGGACTCACAAGAGCTTTGCGAGTTGTATTCCATGTTTAAAGTTAAAAAATAATTTTTTGTTGTAAAAAAAGTAGAAGTGGTTTAGTTCTAAGTGAAAAGCGTAGGAAGACGTGGCAAGTCCTGTTTCAAAATATTTCCAACGATTCTCAAGAGTTTATTAATAATCTGAGAACTGACGAATCCACTTGACATGAAAAGCAACACTTTCGAATAAAACTGTCGTGAATGGATAATTTTGACATTTTTCTTCTTCTCTAATTGGCGACGAGTAAAGCAATCCAAGCAAGAACCATTTTCCTTCATCCTTCAAATAAAACGGATCGTTCAAGTTGCAAAGTGAAAATCCAGATGTTCCTGCGCTGAATAATTCTTCGCGTTTGACGTCTGAAACTTTCAGTTCTATGTGTTTCTTTTGATCTGAATATTCTCCTGTTTCGTCGACTCCCCATCCGACTGAATAACCAATTTTCCCGATAAATTTCTTCAAGTCGTTCTTATCAAACTCTGGGAGACAAACTGGCGAAATTTTTGAAGTGAAGAAAATTGGACTTGAAAGGATAATGAGAGCAACGTCGGCATATCGAGGATTTTGAAATCGAATTTCTGGATGAAGAATTATTCTTTCAGCTCCGTCGAGAATCAAAGCTCCACTTGTCTGATAAACTTCTCCAAATCTGCTAACGCCAAAATATATTTTCAGACGTTTCACATCAATTGGGATCAAATTGTTAGCTTCGTCTAAAAATGAGATCGCTGTTCCAATCGACACAATATGCTTTCTAGAAATTAAAGTTCCAACAGTTGACAACTCAAAGAGATCAGCATCTTCCTTCACGAAAATCGCAACTGTCCATGGAAAGAGACTTGTAGACGTGTCGGTTTGAAATAAACTCGTTTCGTCATTCATCACGCCACAAGAAAGTTCATTTGTAATTGTTTTTGTTGTTTCTTTTGTGATTGGATCTGAAGGATTCTCAATCCATTGAAGAAACTTCTGAATATCTGTGTAGACTGCGAAATTGTTAACATCACAATTTCCGTTTTCGTCAAAAAGAGATGACGAGACGATTCCTTTGAGAAAGAAAGCAGATCCAACTTTGACGAATAAACCGGATCCACTATCACCTTAAATATGATTTTGATAATATTGGAATCAAAGTGAATTAAATTTTACCTCGACAAGGTCCCATTGTGTTCTTCGACCCACCGCAGAATGTTCGATTCGACGAGATCTTTGCCAGAATGTGATTATCAAGGAAACATTCGATATTGTCTTTGATGTCGACTTCAATCTTTCGCGGAATAGTCTCGTGAGTCTTCGATTTGTCTTCACTCTGACCGAAACCAACGACAATTCCTGCCTTGAAGTTTTCGCTGTCACGAAAGTTTGTCAAACAAATCGGAACAATATTCCACGCAAAAGTAAAATCACTTTCAATCATAATCAAAGCGAGATCAGCGTCGAATCTAAAACTAAATTATTTAAATAATTTTTCTAAATATTTAGTTTTCACCTTAATGTGAAAGGATTCCAATCTGGATGAACTAAGATATCCGTTGGTGAGATCGAAACAAGTCCTGGCTGATAAATATCGTTGAGGTCATGAACTCCAAGTAGAACAGTAACATCGCGTGCCAAAAGCTTTTCTAATTTATTTTTGTACTGAATGGAATGAGCAGCTGAGAAAAAGATTTCAAGTGACAACCTTCAAAAAAAAAAGTAAACAGAAACGTCTTCGCACCTGTGAGAACTTTAGTTTTTGACACAAGCACTGCGCCACAGAAAAACGATCGATTGCCTGTTCCATTTGACTTGAGCAATGCGACCAACCTTTAAACAAGAAATGTGAATAAATTCCAAAGTTTCATTCAAAAGCTTTTACCATGGAAAATCTCCTTTCTCAATCTCTGTTCCTCCAACAACCAATCCAACTTCTTTTCTCGACTCTCCACACCTAAAGTTCTCATCTTGATTAATATTCTTCGAATCCACTGCGATCAGCAACAAAAACAAAATCACGAGACTCTTCAGTAACTCGAACATCTTCAATCACTGAAATCCAACTCGGTAATTGATCGTTACAAACTTCTAACAAAACAGGTTTTCACCATTTTGATGCTGACACATAAAATCGCACTTTGTGTTTATTCAATTCATAAATTGATTATCAAAACCTTTTTTCTACAATTTAAAAAACTAAATTTTAATTTACTTTAAGTTGCTTTGTGCTCACTTTCATTAAATTTGTTTAATTAGAATACTCAAATGCAAGTTTGTAGCGCAAAGCTTAAGACACTGAGAGAATTTGTTCATGTTTAAGGGAACCCAGATTTGGACGGTGGCAGAATGATCTGACTTGGCAGGAAATAATCAGGATAGAAAACGTGGAAACAGATGCCGGCAACCATGAGACCAGTGTAGATTGTCACAGCCGCCCACCAAAGATATTTCTCGTATGGTCGAACGTTCAAGTTCCTCAAGACTCCGATGCCAACGAGAAGGCCAGCGACTGCTCCACAGAGATGAGCAATGTATCCGACGCGATCATTCGGATCACTCAAATGACGATAAATTGAGAAGCCCAAGTCCGTGCTGCAGAAGACGACAAACACGAAAAGTTGAATGATCGCATATTCCATTTCATGGAAATTCATAACAATCGTTGCGATATGAGCTGTGATCAAAGCATAAACTCCTCCAGATGCTCCAGCGAGAAAGATTCTCGGATTCGCGATTGACGTGCCCATGGAACCAGCGAGGACGCCAGACAAATAGACAAGTGCCACTCGCCACCAACAGTGAACGAGCTCAAGGGCAGTGCCGAGAAAGAGTTGAACCTGAAAGATCGCCGTTGAGATCAATTTATCGAAACTTCTAATGAATAATTAACTTACCACAAGGTTCATCATGATGTGCATTATTCCAACGTGAACAAACATGTAAGTAACGAATCGCCACGCTTCCTCTCGTCTGTATGGATTGTAGATGAATAATCTGGCTGCTGGTCCATTTGTTGACGTTCCAATGTTGTTGAGATTTCCGTCATGATAATCTCTACAAAATAATGAAATTCAATTAAAAGATTCTTGAAAAATTCATAGATTCGAACTCACTTGAAGTAAATGATATCAACAACAAAGAAAACCACTTCAATGATACTGAAGATGACCATCGTTAAAGGCGGTGGAAAGAACTTCATCTGGCTCTCATACGCTCCATCTAAAATATTCTTAAAGTTATTGATTGAACTTCGTCGATGAATGAAATCGATCGTTAGCAAATTAATTTTCGAATGTGGAAACTGAAAAGTTGTCTAAGAATTTTGTTAGTTTGTTAAATTATTTAGAAGCGTGCGAACCAAAAAACTTAAGCTTTGCTAACTTAACAGATTTCAATGATTTTGACAACGACAACACACCTATCGAATCATATCCTGTGGCTACCGAATACGCAGAAACTGTGAAGTTATTTCATTTAATGAGAAACGTAAATGTTAAATTAAATTACTTAGATTAGTTCTGCTTCTGCTAAATTGGAATTAAATTTAATGCTAAGTGTCAAACATGCAAGCTACACGTGCAAGCTAAAGCAAGTGTCTCGCTCTTATTCACCTGTCTCGTCGGAGACTGCTCCGTTACGTCGAGGAACGACATAGCGACAATATTTCACACAAACATCCTTAAACAACCAATGATGATCCTGCGTAAGTTTGTAGAACTCGTCAAAGTCAAGTTTGCCGTCGCAATCAGAATCAGTTCCTTGAAGGATTGCCTTGGCGAGTCCTTGTGGGAGATCAGCACATTGAGATGGATAATCTTTGATAAGACGTTTGAGTTCTCGCCGGTCGATGTATCCATCATGGTTGACATCGTACTAAAAGAAAATTTAAACGGTAATTGAATGATGAATCACGAATTGGGTCATAAAGCAATGCCTCACCTTCTCAAAAATTCTTCGTACGCGTTGACGGTCCGTCCTCTCCTCTCTAGAAGTATCAATATCGACTTTCGTTAGCTGCTCTTGAACCTGTGAGTAAGGATTTTTAATTTCAGACCTGCTGGTCATTCGATCAAGTGGAACGCGGTAGTTTGGAGCGTTGAGATGTTGTTCGTCATCGTTGATATGAACGACCTGTTGCGGGTGCTGCGAAAACTGCACTGACATCTTGATTAATTCGCAAATTGGTTCGAGGAATGCAGGAAGTTGAGATCACGACTGATTTCGGATCATTCGCGGAATGAGAAGTAGAACAATCTCAGATGACTGACTCCCTTGAAATGATTTTCTTTCACTGCTAAGCAATCCGATAAAGCGCAATCGCTTATTTTATTGAGCAATAGATAAGATATCGCCAGGAATGTCTTGGTGTAGATTTTCAATATCGCGAAAGATAAATAACCGCTTCGAACCACGAAAATTCTGTTTCCTTCTTCTTCTTATCAAAGAAGATTTCACCAGAGAAGGTAATTCAATCGCTTTCCGAGCGTCTCCGTTGATTTCACAGAAATTGACACTTAATTAACATGAAGACGCTTAAAAACGATCTTTACTCGCGAAAAAACCGCAGAACAATGAGTCAACTCGATTGACACTCTCTTTATGCTTCGCGACGTAAACAAAATATTTTCACGAATACATTGAAAGCCTTTTAGGAGATTCCAAGCGAAAAATGTTTCGAGTTCTGAGTCATCGCTTTACTGATACGAACGAGCAAGTAAAAACATAAGATATGTTGAAAGCGATTCATCGCGTTGTGCTTGTTGCAGAGATTTTCATGAATTCTGACTCACATAATCATGAGACCGTCGACCAAATGTTTTCCATCTCTGACTTCATTAAACTTTCCTCGTCTGTGTTGGTGCACATGCCTCAAAGCCCGTACACTCGCTCAATCAATTTTTTAAACCTCATTGTATCTGAAACCAGATAGAACGTCTTGCTGGAAGAGACACACAACCATTATATACAAGGCGAAAACACCGAGAGATGAAACATAAAAGTTTTTAATTACAAATTTCCATTTAGAAATAGCAGAGACAGAAAATACTTTAAAAAAGTTATTCGTTTTGATGGAAAACTTAAAGTCAAACCTTCTGGCTCAATCTGGAGAGCGCTGCCATTATATTTTATTATTTTTATTGTTATTTCGCTTTACACCTGTGAATTAATGACCTTTTGATCGTCGACATTCTCGGCAATAGTCGTCATAGCAGTTCCATTCATTAAAGACTCTTGCGAAACTCTTTAAATTGAGTTGAGGGCGTCATTGACTTTAATGATTTAAATGCATCGTGCGGCATTTCCTTCCTTTCTTTCTTTCTTCCCTTCAGCTTCGCAATTAACTTGCGAAAAACCCCAGCCGAGGCATTTCGAGCAATCATGAAAATCCATAAAATGGCGCTTCGAAGAAACACAGAAAGAGCGACTGTGTAAGACATGAAAACGGAAGGCGCAAAGTGCTAAAAATACCAATTCACGCTGAAAGCACTTGTTTCGACGCTTCTCAAGAAGAAGTCTTCGTCGCACAACGAACGGTCGCATCGAACATTTGTCAGCCCTTTGATGTGAACGAGAGATATTTTTTCTTTCTTTAATATTTCACGAAAGTTCATGCGAGATTCGAAGGATTTTCTCAACCTTGATTCTCATTCCACGCGCATTTCCCCGTTGAACGAACGTTCTAATAAAAATGGAAATGAGTAATGTAAGATTAATGATGGCAACATTACAACAGACGCATTATACATGGAAATTGCTTAGAATGTAATGTCGAGTTGCTTCCCCTTCATGTTCGAAGGCGATGTCTTTGAGCGAGAAAAAAAAGGTCAATTAGATTCACGAGGAGTTTTTCTCGCTTTAAAAATCAATAGCGACTGTCAGACGTTCACGAAATCGTCGGGTTGTTGATTGTTCCATCCATCCCACCATTTGTAAGCGAGAGAAGTCATTAAGTAATATTCTTTTGGTTTTTTATTTTCGCAAATCATTGAGCTCATCGCGACGTTGCCAGACAACGAACATCGAACACAGAAATTATTTTATTTTTTCGTTGTTTGCACAGAAGAATTGCACAACCAGAAGAAAACGACATCAACATCAAAGTTATTTTTCCTGAGAAAACTTTTCGCTTTTGTTTATGGAAATTTAAAGCGACGAGCTCGACCCACGTTTCCATTAGACGACAAAATAAAATCTTGTTTTACTTTCTCCTCGACACCAACACGAGCCGTCAAAACCAAGTCAAGCAATCGCTTGTGTTTGTTTAATTAGCGAGTCGCATTTTTTTACGTCCGTCACTTATTTGATTCCGTCATCAACAACTTTGTTGTTTTTCTGAATTATTTTATTTATAATGTGAGATCGCACAAGCTGTTTGCTTCACGAGCATCGCTACGATGGTGTAGGCGAAGAAGAAGATTGGAAACATCGCAAATGGCTGATAAAAAAATAAGCAAACATGCTCTCGAGTATTTGCACAGCGAGGCTCTCGTTATGAGTTGGCGAGTTGTTTTGGTGATGAAATTCAGGCAATCTGGTCAACCGAGACGACGGCAATTCTATGCTGGGTGATAAAATATTCCGACTGCATGCCAACGACTTCCTTTCAAGTCTCAGGGCCGTTCAAAGCCTCTAGAGAAATTCATTGAGCTAATTTGCAAAGTGAGCACTCAACAGTCAAAAAGAGGCTTCGAGAAACATGAGCAAAGAATTTTCAATTACTCCGACGGCTTCAGAAACGTGAGAAACGCTTCTCGCTCGTTGTGGGTGAAATTTAATTCAGGTTTTCTTTTATTAATTCGGCAAGTCAGAGGTGTCGCTTATGAAGAAGGCAACACATCCCGTTCAGCAGGTTTTCTTGTGATTATTCTTGTCAACGTGTCATTTATCTCAGACCAATCGATACAAACCAGAATGGAGCGAAAAGAAAGAGCGATTCGGCTTGACGAAGAAGTAAAATTCCTTTTTGTCATTCAGCCAAGAAAAGCCAGAAATTCAAGAAATCGTCGACGAAGCGAGAGAGAGAGAAACACAAGGCACACCAAGAACCAGAGTACAGTTAGAAATTTATGATAATTTGTTATTCTTCTTCTTCTTCTTTGAGCTGCCTGGTTTATACGAGCAGCGAGAGGTGAAAGAAAAGGAGACAGAGAGAAAACGTAGGAAAATCTTGAAATTATTGCGACGTTGCCATGCCGATACTTGATTCTGATTTTACTGAGCAGCATTTAATCAATGTGAGTCATTCATAACACGCCAACGTGAAGCATTTCCTACATATCACCTCCATTAATTGCAATCGACGAACTTTTATTATTTTTTCTTCTTTCGGATTATTCGTAAATCACGAAGAGCTCAACGAAAATATTTTTAAATGAAAGCGAATGATTCGTAATTTCCGAATAGTTCCTCATTCGCAAAGACCCAAATGTGCTAATAACTCAAACAAATTGAAGTCATTCGCGACATTGATGGTCGAGAAGTCACGACTTCAAGTGAACTGAGACGACGTCGAGTAGTTAAATTTATTTATTTTCCCCGTGAGTGGATTCCCCACGAAAAAAATCGATCGTGCTAAAACGTCTCAGCGTTAACGACAATCCAGTTGTTTTTACGCTTCGCATAACTCGACAACAATGCTTAGCTAGAATATGACAAGTACATAACACCAAACACGACAAGAAAGGAGAAAGAGAGACAAGCTCCGATGATGATGATGAGCCGACCGAAATAAATAAAGTAACAAAGAAAATTTTATTTATTCAGGTCTGTTCTCCTCTTTCCATTTCTCTGGCTGCGAGTTTCATTTATTAGTCAATTCATTTCCTCGCGTTTCTGTTGTTATGTGCTCGAATTTGTATATTTTTAAAGTGCTTATGTACACAGAAATCTTTTTCCTCATTATTATTTCACTCTCTGACAATTTTTTGACCTTGGAGAAATTATTGATGTCTCTACACTTTATTTTCTTTTCTTTCTCTCTCTCTCTCTCTCATCTTCGCTCGCATTGATGTAATAATAATGCACAATTATCCAACAATCTATGTACAAGTCAGTCGGGCATTTCGATTGTGTTCCTTGATGGAAATTTATTTACTGAGCGTAATTGAACGAGGCAGGCAATTTCTCGAGGAAATAGAATTAGAGATCGTTAAAACCTTCGTTGGGCTGGCGATGATAAGATCATTGTTCCGACGAAAATAAGACACAGCGGTGGAGAAAAAGTGTCATTAAAAATGTATTAGGAAGGGTCTGTTGGCGCTTAACGACGGAAGAACGCTGTTCGGGGGAAGGCGAAAGGAAATGGCATGAAGCCTTGTCTCTCTCTCTTTCCCTCTGTCATCCTCACGCGAAATTTCGTTTCCATAAGGAAGAAAGAATGGGAGAATTACGTCAATGACTGTCTTTGACATGAAAAAGCTTTCTTCGTTACAAAAATAATGATTTTGATATGCGCACAATTTTATATTTTTTCAAAAAAATATTTTTTGGTTTGATTCTGGGAATTTTTCCTTTAATTCTCAGTACTTCAAATCTAATCCAGCAGCATCATCCCTTCCCAAGTGAGCTTAACCTTTCAACTCAGTCATGACACGTAAAGCAAATTCTCCCCTAAACGAAACTTCTGGGCTTTCAGTTGAAAGAAAGCGGTTGGGTAAATGACGTGGAACAGCAAGAAAAGGTCTCAACGTTCTTTACATAAACTTTTTGCGTACGAGACCGAGAAAGGATTTCTTCGTATGAAGGGAAGAAAGCAATCATAACAGAAACAGAGATCCTGTTACAGTGCTCAGCTTTAGTTGGATAAAGATCACGTCAGGAATGATGAACCCACATATACAATTGTACTCGATTGAAAAGAGATTCTCAACCTTTTTTTAAAACAATTGAATGTCTGTCGATTCAAACTTTGAAGAGAGTTCACCAGCCCTGCTCGACATCACATTATATGCTGACGCTATGTACATGACTCAGAGTTTATGATACTGAAGAACGAAGCGGAAAAGGAAAATCAATGGAAACGCCAGCAACTCGATAGCGCTTCAATAACGTTTCTTTTCGATTGAATCGCATTTCTCTCGTTTTGGGGGAAAATTAAATATTTTTGCTACGCAGTAAACGAGAAAAGAACAGCGCCAAGAGTGAATGAACGACGTCAGACTGGAAATGTAATTTTTCAGGCCTTAAGTACTTGAACTGATAAACCAAATCGGCCCCCATATTCCGAGCGAGATAATCCCGAGTTTTTTGCTCTGTCGGTCTATCAAAAAAAAGCAGCCTCAATTAGGGATGAAAACATCTCATTAAAATGTAAATATGTAGCGATTCGGACGAGTCTCCAATTAGAATTGAAATTTATGTACATCGGTTTGCCCTTTTCTGTTCATGTTTGAGCAATATTTGGAATTCATTCTGGTTCTGTGTCGCATTTAGTAGCGACAACACATAAACACACATCGGCGATAAGTAAATAAATGAGGTTTGTTGTCTCCATTCATGTGCGACTGTATACGTCAAGCGAAAATAAATTTTTGATAAATTTCAGCATATGGTTCTGTGAATAGATTGTAGGCAGAGCGGGAGATTGAGAGACGAGCAAAAAATCAATAACCACATAAATCGAGCTGTGGTGAGATTGCGGCGTTGCCATGATGAAAAATCGAGCAATGACGAATGTTCGCGTAATCATGTGCCCGCGAGGCTTGCGTTCTTATCTTATCCAGCAACGACTCATCTCAGGAAGCGGCTGTTTAAATGTGACGTCACGATCAAATGATTATTATAAGAATACTTTTCGAGTTCTCTTTAATTTATCAGCTGAACTTGTTCGATTCAATTTCTTCTTTCGTTTAATGAAATGGAAACCTCGTGACAAGAATTGAGAAAGCCGTAACTTCTTATCAACGACGGTTGATAAAACTTTGCAAATTAAACATTTCTGCTTTGGAGCCTCGAGAGGATTTTGTCTTCTTCTCGCAACGACGGAGAGGAGGAGGATAAAGAAGGAAATTCTGAGCCTTGAACATAATGAACTACAATAAAATGAAACGAGGCTGAAGAACAAGAAAAATGTCTCAATTTCTTCGTTTGTTTCCTTCTTTGAACGAAACAATTCTCGAGCAACTTGTTATTTCATTTTTCATCGACGAACTGCGTAATTTCTAAGCTTCTTCTTATCGCCTCGGAATTGATGTTCATTTATTTTTCTTTCTTTCCTTCGCAACGTTACACAACAGAAAAAAAAAGTTCTGCGTAAATAAAGAATTCGCTCTGGGGTTCATTCTTCCCATCTCCGCTTAAAGGAAATGAAGTTTGAATAAATTTCACGTGCGAACGACAGAGCGAGAGAGAAGCTGTGCAACTGTGATCAAGGCAACAAAGGGAAAAAATCGATTTTTTCGGGACAGCAAAATCAATGCGAAACGTAAAATTTTCTTCACTTTTTAGCCATGACGTAGTTCAGCTCACTTCTTCTTAACGGAGCTGCTCATGATGAGGTGATGAAATGAGTTGAAATTCCCTCTTGATGTGTATAAGTGAAGTCAGACGAGCAGGCGAAAGAAAAAAAGATTTTTCCGTTCGCCGATAATTTTTCTCGCGATGTAATTTACATTTTGTTTTCGTTTGTTATTTTCGTTCTCCGCTGAACTATTTCTGATTGCGTCAAAACTTTATTGATGCGGTGAATGGGCGGTGAATAAAAGTTTCGTCACGAAATGAGCTTAACGAGAAATCTAAAACTTTTCAATGAAACACGAGAATATTACATTCTCAATAAAGTGAAGTTCGACGAAGTTCAAAAAACTTTGATAAAACTTCTAAGTTTTCATGTTCGTTGAAAACTTAAAAGTGAAAATCTCATGAAAACCAACACGAGTGAAAAAAAGCTTCGATTTTTTATGCAAACTCTAACAAATGGCCGCCGCCTTAAGCTAAAACACGCGATGTTTTAATAGTTCTTTGCTCTTTAGATTCGTCTCTTCCTGTTCGCTCAGAATTATTCTTAAAGCTTACAATAATATTTTAAAGAATCAACTTTAATTCATTGAAATTCAATTGACGAATCGGCAATGACGTGAGAGAAATCTTTATCGATGCATGTGATCTCCATAGGGCGAAAGATTATCTTGATTTAATCCCGAGAGTGCTTCGAAAGGAGCATGTATGCGCAACCGACGATTATTCGCAGGCAAATGTTTAAAGAGGGAAAACCCACGCTCACAGAACTTCCTCAGAAATTCGAGACCTTTTTTTTTCGAGAGCCTTCAATGCCAAATCATCATAAAGGAAACTTTTCTATTCTACCTAACAAAGCATGTTCTTTACGAGTTTGCTCGGGTGCGAATCGTTGTTGCTGCCATGAAGAATAAATTCTCTTTCGAAGGAAAAATCGATGAAAATCCATAGCAGAAAGTATAAACAGCAGAGAAAGGAAACATTCAATGAGAGAACCCCAGCAAAATGTGAAGGCTGCGAGAATTGTAGAGGTCGAGAGTTTGGGGCTGGGGGAGGATTTGAAGCGTCGACGAAAATTCTCGAAGGGATGAGGAGGATGGGAAATGTTTTCGTGCTTTGGATAAAAGCGAACCTTGTGCTTTGTGACAGTCTCTCGCTTCAACGCAGAACGATAATGGTGAGCCACCCGCTCGCTATCATCTTCCCTTGTGTATGAGAGAGACAGACGAAAAGTTCGATTGAACTGAAAATAAAAAAGTTTATTAAATTTACGTGCCATCAGGAGACGGAGAGTGTGTGCCGCTTAACTAGATTACTGAATGAAAATATGAAAATAGTAGGAAAATGTGGAAGGTTTTCTCGTCGACTACACAGCAAAGCTCTTTAATTTTCCGTTCATTCGTGTCTCGCGGCGTGGGCGAGGGCGCGTGTAGATTTACAACCGTTGTAGTTAAATTCGTTAGGAAGGAAGCGCACGGCAGTCGGAAAATTTATTGTTGTAAGACAGCAACGATTATTCCCAGGTCGACCTCATACTACTTCGCGTTCAGATGAAGAATCTAGTCGCATGGGTGCCCTTCAAAAATATCGTCGAATACGTTTGCTTGTTCTAGAACTAATTTAAACAGTTTTACATTCATTGCATAATAAAATGCTTTCGCTTCTCTTTTTTTTCCTTCAACTTTTTTTTATAGTTGATCTAAGGGAAGAGAAGACTTCTCGTTTTCCTTATGTACTCGGGGAATGTGAAACTATTTTATGCTAATTACGTAATCGCACTAGAGCACACATTTCTTCTTCTCGTTCTTCTTGCTTCTTTCATTTAATTTCAAATCTGCCTTCTTCGTTTTCATCTTCAACACAGTTTGCAGCGTCGTGAGTTATTCAAATGTAACTTGCATCTGCTAAACCGGGACTTTTGCATCAACAATCTACCTGCAGGTTGAGACATACGTCGCCCGTGATTTAAAAGGAAGAGCTCTGTGCAGTCGATTTATTGATTTACTGAGATCAGTGGTCAGTAACAGAACCAGTTTCAAGACTTCATCAATTACAAGCTGCGCTCCCTCATGACAAACTCCTCTCGCTCTCCCTCATCCATTAAACAGTTATGCACATTTCTTTTCAGCCGCCTTAACTTGTACGACTTCTCTTACATTTCGCATTTCTTCGTGGCTTTGAAAAGCGAAGACAGAGAAAAAAAAGGCAAAAACCACTTAAGAAAATAAAAGCCATAATACATATTTTTTATTTATTTCCATTTCAATCCACATATTCATTCGTGCTGGCTTGTTTCTTTTTAGGTCATTACTATTTGCTCTGTTTCTGTGAGTTCTTTTTTTTCTTTCTCGCCTTCGATGATGATCAAGTCCAAAGTGAAAGAAAAAAAATGTCAGATAACTGCGACACGCGGATGATAATTATTGAACGACGTCTTTAAAATTCTTGCTTTTCTTTAAAGTTCATCGTCAAAATATTAAATGAACTCACTCGAGCGAAGTTTCTGTCTCGCTTTCTTCAATGACGACGGTAGCAGACGGAAGATTGAACGAATAATATTAAACGTGGAAAAAGGGCAAGAAGCAGCAGTGAGAAGAAAAATACTTTTCAAGACTTTTCCTTCTTCTTTGTCGTTTGAAACTTTTCAGAAATTGGCAAATAAAAGAAAATTTGCATGAAGCGTCGTTATGAAATTCTCTCGCTTCGGAATTGGAAAGCGGAGTTGTCTGTTTCACTCTGTTCCTCGATTCTAATAGCCATTTGTTTTATTGCCCCATAGCTGATGATTCTCGTGTCTGGTTAGATATTTTCAGTATAAATAGAAGAAGCATATAATCACATTGAGCGAAACGAAGCCCCCAAAGCCTTTATGTAGATACCTTTTCGGAACGAGATGAGGAGGAAAGAACAAAGTTATTTATTGAGAAAGAAATAATGAAGTTCAGAAGAGTGAAACTGTCTGTGTTTGTGGGTTTTAAGAGCAGCGGCGAACTCTGGGGATGAGAATATTATGAAGCTGTGAGCGGCATCGAGATAGTCCGCCGACTCTGAGCGTTCGCTCTTCGCTTGTGTGAAAATTTTTGTAATGGCCGGAATGAAATTCTCATTTTTTTCTGTTATTTATTGTGTGAAATTTTTTTTATTGTGGGCAATTTTTTTTTTGTTCTTGTTGCAGACGAAATAATGATAAGAGCTTCAAATGAAACGAACACAAGTCTACGCGATACGATAATGACGACACTTCGCTCTATTTAAAGGGCCGCACAATCGATCTATTAATACACTCGTTATGTGCAACGTGACAGCTGAAAGATTGCAATCTATTGAAAGAGAATTTATGCATTTCGATGACTCGTGCAAACGATTTTTAAAATGTGTCAAATATGTTTCAATATATAGAATTTAAATAGACGAGCGGGAGGTTAAAGAAGGTCATTGTGAATGATTAATATCGGCGAGAAAATACATCGATCAATGTATGGTGGATGTAGGAAAGGAAAAAAAAGTAAAAATAAATAACTTTAATTTGTCAATATACTTTATGTTTCGTTTTGATGTTCTGTCGAGCGCCCCCTGCAGTCAAGCCACGAGAGAAACCATCAGTCATGTCGGTTACAAAGGCTTTTCCCATGCATTTTCCTTCTTCGACGATTAATTCGTCGTCACGTCATTCGCGCACATCGCAACTGTTCATAATAATTCTCTCATTTTCTCTCTCGCCAAGTGTACGGAAAATGCGATCCGAATGAAGTAGAATGGGAAAAACCGAGAGAAGAAAAATGGAAAAGAGTCTGAGTGAGTGAGCAAGGCGAGTGTGTGTGAGCTCTCAATGGTACCAACACATTCAGTTAGGGAAATAAAATAAGAAATGGCTGCTTAAACCGAACACGCGACGTTTGTGCTCTTGTTCTTTAACTAAAAAAAATCGTAAAAACTAATTTAAAAGGATTTTAATAAGAAATTTATATTGAAAAGAATTTTTTACTTCGATTTGTAATTGAGGATACAAGTGTTGTTGTTTTAAAGCTGTAAATTTCGTGTAAATCTGGTAAATTTCAAAAATTCACATTTTCCTTCAGTTCCCATTCACTCTTGCTCTTCTCTCGCTTGCCACCACTCGACGTGTTTGGCTTATTTTCTTGTGTGGTGTCTTAAAGTTCTGCTGAGCTCTGAGAAGTGAAAGAATTGTACTCCAACCATTGAGAAGCTCTTAGCAAGGTTCCTAGACCTCGACAAAATGTGCTAGTGTCGTTGAAAGTCAGTGAAAATCGAATGAAGTCGCAGAAGCGAATAAAAAGTGCGTAAATCGCCAATAATCAAGAAGCGATGTTGAAAAAGTTTAACTCAGTGCTTTCGAAAATAAAATATCAGCCAAAGTTCAAGGAAAATTACCTCAACTCGGCATGAAATGTATTTGAACATTGAAAGAAGAAAAAAAAATAATCAGCAGAAAAAAAATGAAAATTCTCAGTTCTCGAAACAATTTGGGCTTACGTGTTTGAAATTTCAGCCGATGAATTTAGGGCGAACAACAATTATGTAATGTGAAATTTTTCGAGGAAAGCTGAAAGCTGATTTTCAAGAGAAACTCAAGCAAATGAAGCAGAAATTGTTCTCGAGTGAAATTTTTCTACGTGAACGAGTTTGGTTATTAGTTTGGCTTCTGGAAAAATGTCAATTAATGTGAACAATCGAAGCTTATAACTTTGGCATTCGATTCAAATTGAAATTCTGTTTGTTGCAGTCTTCCACGCTCATGGAAGCAAGTCTCTTTTTCCCTGGGTGTGTCCTTCTGTTTCGCGAATAAAAAGTTGTGATTTCTCAGAAGCCAAGAATGGGAGCAGACTTTTAATTCGCAATTTCAGTTCGATTTGTGCTCAAAGCGATTTAAATTCTTTGTGGGTCGTTTGTGAGACGTGCTTCGTTAGAAGAAAAAAAAAGTGAAGTGAGAGTTGGCAACGCAGCATTTTCTGGCTGTCGCCAATTTTTCGTTGGATTTAAGTTGATTAATGAATTTTAACAAAAGAAATATTATCGGCCAAGTCGTTGTCTTCGTATCTGTGATGATAAAATATCGAAAGGTTTAAAATTTATTTAAGCTTCACTCACTTCGAATATTTTTTTTCGACTTCAATTTAAAGCAACTCAGTTTGCAATTCAAATGTTTGCGAAGCCATTATTCGAGGAAATTAGCCTAATTCGAATCGCCTTGCCGCATTTAAGTTTTTCTTTTCATAGAATTCGTGCTAGACAACTGAACGAAGCTCTAATTGCATTTCGCTTCCATCGTGAAACTGAAAATTAAACGTCTCTCGCTTTAAACTCCTTGTCTCTGCCTGCCACATGTCTTCTGAAAGCCCCAGAATAGATAATTCTCGCCTATCATTGCTGGGGGAAGAAAATTAATCAAAGAGAAAAGTTTAAAAACTTCCTCGACACCCGAACAAAATATCGCAAGCGAAACGTCTTCAATAAAGAGAAAAATATCTGAAAGTATATAAAAAAAAAATCAGCACATAGCCAACTTATGTACAAACGTCATGAGAGAGAAAAATACAAAATGGCCGCTGCTATGTGATTTATTTTGTTATACACATTTTTAGTTTCACAAGCAAAGTTATTTTTTCTGGCTCGTTCATGTCGAAATGAAAATTCAGGAAAATAAATGCGTTTTATGGTGTCGATGTATGTTGGGTGGGTTTGCTGCTGATCCTGCGAGACATTTAAATGAAAAATCAATTTCTTTCGGAACTTTAAAAAGGAAAACTAAAAATTAAATATTCCTTCAAGCGATTTCATTCGATTCAATTAATTTTTGCATAACGAACACAAGCACACCGGTCGATATAAATAAATAAAAACATGAAAACATTTGATGACGTTTTATGAAACGAAGGAGACAAAAATCTTTACTTTCTTTCTTTTATTTGCAGAATCCGTTTGAATACATAATTAAACAAGTGAATGAATGTTTAATTTTTGTAAGATTATCGTGAATAAAATATTTGTAAGCGTCGGAGAAAGCATAAACAGAACTAGCTTGAACGTTTTTTTTTTCGTGTAAATAAGAAAATATAATAATTGTGATATTAAAGTTAAAGAAAAAGGAGAAAAAAAGCAAAAAAAAAATTACTAGAAGTAATTAAGTGTGTTAAAAGGCAGCAAGAATAGTGAAGAAGCTCGTCAGTGGAATTTAAAGTGACAAAAAATGTGTTGATCGAAGAAGTTGCTAATTTAAAAGCTCTTGAGTTTTTCTTATAATTTTTGTCACGCAGACGAGCAGAAAAAAACTAATTTCTTGCGCCGCAGTTTGGCTTCTCGGTCCTTGCCCAACAAAGAAGAGAAAGAAATAAAATCAATTTTTCAAGTGGAAGTTCAAATCAATGCTTAAAGAAGGAAAGTCGCTTGAAAGTTAGAAGAAAGTGCTGGAATAAAATTCTGACGAAATTATAAGAAATGATGACATCGTCGGAATGAAATGGAAGCAGCAATCCGGTCAGTTCAGGTTGGCTCCGGCCAGCAGGCTTCCTCTCAGCAGCCTCAAACCGATTTATCTGGTCCGAGAGGTCAGACGACCGCTGGACCACCGCACTCTTTACCGCCACACTCAATGTCATACAGTCAGCAACGTGGCGGAGCTGGTGGAATCAATGAAGTTCATAGGTAAGTTGAGAAAATGAAATTTTTGTCGCGAACAAAGCTTTTCCGCGTTTCCCTTCTTATCTCAAGAAAAATTCTTACTGAAACCATGTCACGAAACATAAATTATAACACTTAACGGTTTTCTTTGTCTCATCTCATCTCGGAGCGGAAATCGTGAAGTTAATTGCTTCCCAGCTTCAAGCAACATCGCGGTCTGCGTAAATCACTCCACGAGCATTTTTTTTCTTCTTTCATGTAAATTGACCTTGAGAGCTCACTTCCGACGTTTGCTACCGCGAACCTAGACAAGTTAACTCAATCTTTTACATAACTTTGATTGCCATGAAGCGATGACTTGTCTGAGCGTGGCTCATTACTTTGTTGCGAGAACTGGGCGTCTGAAGTCATGGCTGGGAAGCTTTAAAAAGTGATTTCTTATTCACGACAATGCGCTTTTCGTTCGTCATGGTTTTTCGACTTTCTTCGGTGCTAAAATTTAGTGAAGAGAGAAGTGTTTGCAAATATTAGTAAACCTCGAGTGACCTTCAAAGTTGTTTTTTAACTCTGCATAAATATTCTATAAATATTTTATAAGTCACTCGGCTAGGAATTGTTTTCATTCTTTCCACTGTGGGAGGCACGTTTTATTGTCCCTCGGATAAAATTGTCTTCAATTCTCATAAACGTCGTAAATAAATTTGTCTTTAATTCATATGAAAGGGATGAGACGTCGTCATCGTAACGACTTGGCTGCTTTAATCTAGAATGATTGAGCGCTGTTTGCCTTTGGCTCTCGTGTGAGTTTCACCTGCCGCTGATTGCTTTCTCAGCTTTTTATGATGCCTAATCGTCTCGGAAACAGGCTCCAGGCGGCTAATTCGACAGCGAGCAAAATTAATGTTTCTTAATTAAATTAAATAATCTTCAAGCTTCGAAACAGACGAAAAAAAGCTTTTCCGGCTGTGTAAACTCCTCTTTATGAATCATTCACTCACTCATGAGTCTTCAATGCGGCTAGAAACTTCGTTGAGAACAGAAACTTTATCACCAACTCAGTTCAACAACTTTTTCGTTGTTGTCTGTTGTTCGCGTAGAAAGTTTGCTTCATTAAAAAAAAAAGTTGAGTCGTTTTTGTTTAAACAGGTTTCTTTTTTTATGAAAAATCGATTCATTAAACAAAAATGCTTTCGTCGACTTCTCTCTCTTGCATCATTCGAAGTTGCAAATAGAACAAGCATTACTCATCAATAACAACTTCCCCGACAACTTTCCCTCCGAGACTGATTTCAAATTCCGACCGCCATTAGAGTCGATGAATCATTCATTAGCCAACCCCCCCGTTCCACTTAACATGTCACTCGTGAAAACAAAAGCAAATGCCGAGAAACAAAGTCGAGTTCAGAGTTGAAGGCTATTCAATGTTTGATGAATGAAGTAATTAAAACTGAAATTTCGGTTTGTGGTAGGTGTGTGAGTGAAAAAGGAAAAGAAGATCAATATTTAATAAGCTCGTGGCATTAAAATTTGAACAAGGTGTAAGCTTTCTTTAGATTTCATTGGGAAAAGGGATTTTCCGATTGAGGAATGAGAATTAAAGATGGAAAGGTCACGACACGGAGACATGCGCCCGTCAATCGCTCGTGATCCGGGGCGAATTCTTATCTGTCGAATGTTCATTTTGTTCAAAAATTCCATACGACTAGCTTCGATTGTGTGGATGTATGTCCAGGTGTTTTTCACCTTCCGAGTTCCATAAAAATAGAAACTAACGGAAATTTCAATTTCTTTTGATTACAAGCACTTTGTGCAGCCGGAAAGTTCCCCTGCTCGTAATCGACGCTTCATTATCGTAATTTGTAAATAATCGATAAGCCAAGTAAATAAGTTGAAAGCAGAAGAAGAAAACAATACAGAAAAAGGCTTTAATGAAGCGATAGTCATGCGATCGATTATTGAGGCGTCGAAAATCGATTTCGATTGGAATTTCTCACGCCCTCGGACAATGTCATAAAAGTTTTTGCTAAAATAAAATTGAATTTCCCCGGAACCGTCGCGCTTGATGACATCACCTTCGTTTGTTTAACATCTAAACCTCGTGAGTCGTTCTACTGAACTTCATTTTACGTTTTTGGTTCTTTTGATATTGTATCTTATCGCTAAGTACTCATAACAATTTCATTCACTCAACAACAAGCGAATTTCGAATGCGCACTGAAATATTTTCGTTATCAGACCGTGACGAGCGTGATGCAACTTTAAGCCATTTTAAACAAATTCAGAATGTCAACAAATGAAAGCTTATCAATGCTAGTCGTGCGAGATTGCAAATGTGCTTCGATTTAATTAATCACGCGTTCTCGAGTGACCCCGAAAGGCCGATTATGACTTTTTTTTCTTTTTTTTTGTTATTAAACTGGATATATCAAGTTTCTCGCTGTAAAGTTTGAAGCGAGTTCATTCCGTTGGCATATGAAGCAACATTGTCGTTGAGAAAGGAAACGAGCTTAATATGTTGCGAATCTTCGCTATGCTTTTCGCTTTATCGAGTTGCCAAGCGAGTGAGAGGAAGAGTGTGTTTATGTTTGAGCATTTAATGATGGAGCGCATGATAATGTATGCGAAAAAAAATAAACAAGTTTCTGCTCCATATTCAACCTTTATTGACCCAGCAAAGCGCGACGATCTTTATCGTTGATGTCGTAGAGCCGCAACGTTAAAGCTTCTCTCTCACTCACTGGGCGACGACGGGTTCATCGAAAAAATTTTGGCAGCAAAAAACAAACTCGTTTTACGAAAAGCCAAAGATCGTACAACAAAAATACGATTTTTAAATAAATGGAACAAGTATTTTCTTTCCTTCTCTGTTTTCACCTAAAAAAAAATCAAAAACGTCCCCAGCATCGACTTTTACAACAGCAGAACGAAAAAAATCTTGACGGGCGGAAAAAAAACTACCAAGAATTTATCAATTCGAGTGAAACCGGTTTTTCGTATTTTTAAACACAAAAAAAAATGTTTTCTTCATCGCTTGGCTCGTTTACTTCGCCTTGCTGACTTGCGAGTGAAAAATTGCGTGTGTATATTGTTGTTGATGTTTTTTCCTTTAGACGAGTTTGTAGAGAATGAAAAAGAAAAAAAAGAAGTTGTGTCTGTATATAATGTAACAGATTCATGATGTGATGGGTACATAGAGAGGTTGACGTCGTGTTTAATAGCTTTGACGATAATAAAAACTTTGCTGAGCACATTTTGCGGCAAAAAAACCGATGAACGGACAGAAAACTGGTTTTTCTGATTCACTTAATTACTTTCGATGTAGTTTTATCTTTTTAGAGTTGCTTTCTGCCATTCGCCGACTGTTATTTTCGCTATTCACACTCGCGTGGATCATCGTCGATGAGACGATTAAAATCTGCTCGTGGAGCGAAACTTATGACTCGTCGTCGCGTTTTTATATTCAAAACGGATGCGAATGAATTAACAATTAACAGTTATAATCAATTCAAGATATTTTCGGCAATGCGCGGGGTCAATCGCAGCTGAAAAGCAAAGGCGGCAACAGAGAGAGAAATTCCGACGCGTTATCTTTATTTTTCTTTCAAGGAAACTCGGCGAATATAAACAATTGATTGTTTACAAAGAATTTGTTATAACATTGAAGCTTTACTGCTTCTCAGAATGTGTTGACGAGATTTCTAAATCTATGTTTATGCTCGGATATCTTGATCTATGCGCCATCGCGTCTTCAAAATAATTTAAATCTTTGAGCGCTTATAAGCGATCAAAGTACAAACAGAACTCGTGGCGGACTTTGGCCTTGGAAGAGAATTTCTGTAATCATCGCATGACGTGGAATTGAAATTTGATGACGTGTCTCAAAACATTTTCACGATCGGAAGTTTGTTTAAATAAAAAGGAAACTTCCTCGATTGCCCTTCAGAAAAAAAGCCTTACAAAGTATCATGATTTCCCAAGCGAAGAACGTTAGGGACAAAAGTTTTGCGGTTCGAGAGTAGAATTTGATCGCTGAGGTCGTTTTCTCTCGGAAGGAAATAGAAGTTTCAGATGCGAGCGAATCCCGTCGGTTCTTCAACTTAAAACATTTCCAACAAAACTTTGGTTTGTCTTCACATTCTCGCCCTTCAATTCTCTGGAGCTCTCATGCTAAATATTCATGAAAAATAGAAACGAAACGTTTCGCTACGTGCTTTCCTTCACACCGCATGCTTCCTAATGACGCAGATATCACCACAAAGTTGTTGATTATTTGCATTTTATTGCTGGAAATTAGAGCTCCTCAAGCCTCCATAACCACCGCGATCAAATCTTATCGCTTTCGAATCGATTATTTAAATCAGCGAAACGGCAACGAGAGCAGAAGCATAAATTAAACCTTAATGTGAACCTCGCTATGCGAGATAAGACAATAAAGCATCCCCAAAAACTCAACAGCTTTAAGTTTAATCCCCTTAGCAATAATGCGAGCTCAGAAAAATCGATGAGTAATCCAAATAAAAAAGCACCAGCTCACTCACTCATTCCCTATCATTCATCCAAAGGAACAACAAAAAGAAATAAATGTGGCAGCATGAGTTGAATAGCAACTCGCACACGGAGATGTTGATTCGAATAAATTTAAAATACATAACACAACAATGAATAGAGATGAATAAAAAAATATGACGACGTCGACGACGGAGATGACGGAGGAGAAGAAGAGGCATCGGAAAATAATGAAAAGCACATAACAATAGCCTTGGCTGTATACGGAATTATATGGAATGAAATTATGTTACATAAGAGGAATTAATTCATTATTCTCGTACTCGACGGGAGAGTGAGCCAAGCCGTCGCTTTATTATTTGTTGCTCTTACGAAAAGAAAAAAAAATGAATTCTCACAAAACTTTTCTTCTTCTTAACTCGTCAGTTCGACCGGAAAGCCCGGAAAATTTTTCTATTCTAACGTTTTTCTCATTCATTGAATTCATTTGCTGTTTTGAAGCTTCAGACAGAGTTTTTAACCTAATTCTTTGAAATAGTCGAGACAACGGAAGGAAAGAGAAAACTTTAATTATAAAGCGAGTCTCGCTCACCAAGTAGCTTTCAACGTCAGTTCCTTCTTATCACAAGTTCAACGAGTCGGAAAATCGACGCCCGCCTTTTCAATGAAATATAATTTTGCGCAACTTTTCTCGAGTTATTCAATAGAAAGAAAAACACGAAATTCAGCAAAAATTTTCAATCGACGAACATATTTTAAAGCTTTTCCGTTTAAGTCTGCTAGCGACGAGCGGGTTGGGGGCTGGCTGGAGTGAGAAGGAAGGTCGAAATGTGCCATAAACACAGAAAATTGGATGATGCTTCCCATCGCTTCCATAACTTTTCCTCTCCTTGTTGTATATAGAATGCGGACGAAATTCCGAGAATCGAAAAGTTCTCTGCCACGTACATAAGCCGCCCATTCTCTGACGCAAAGCACTTGGTGGGAGCGACAACAAAAAAAAATATTTCTGCTGCCTTTTGTTGTTGTGCAGCCTCCGTTCTTGGGGGGTGGGAAGCAGCAGCAGTCTTCTATCTGTATGTATATGTCTGTATGTACATTTATTCACTCTCCATGAGATGATGAAAATGTTATTTTCCCTCAGCCCCGCTAGCTAAGTGGAGTGGAGAGAAACACTTCCTCTCGCCCGCCGCGCCATTTCCACCCGTTTCCCTCATGAAATGTTGTTTTTATGCTCGAGCTATGTATTTATTTATGCTCGGGCTCTGTTGTTTGTGATTCCATTTAAATGCTCTGAATGAAAGAGGAAAAAAGAAACTTTGCTCTCGAGAAGAGTTTTCTTCTTGTGCTTGGATTTTATCGATTTTCCTCGAGCGGGTGAGATATCGTTACAGTTGCCTTTTCGCTTTTCATGAGTAGCAGAAGGCAATGTTATGGATTTTCTTTTTTTAACGCGTGGGATCCTCAACGCGCTACATTTGACGACTCTTTGCCTTCTATCATTCCAATTGAGATTTTCTCGTTTCTGTTTGTTCTTTATAAAAATCGACTTTTGTTGAGATTCGTATTCTTCTTCCATGAGAACATTTCGGGCGTTTTCTTTAACTTAAGACATTCTGCTCTGAAGATTTCTAATGATTGAGGAAAGTCTGTTGGATCCATGAGAAAATTCAATTTCGCAAATTTCTTTCGGAGACGAACTCTGATTTGCTTTGATGGGAAGCCATTACTTGAATGGGATGACGATTTTGTCGACATGATTTGGGCGTCTTCGATTCTTCGAGGCAATAAAAAAAATCTGAATTACCTCCAAAGGTTGGAAACGAAATTGCTGAAACGAATTTCCTAAATCGTCTATCGAAACGTGGAATTTAAATTTCTTTACAAAAATTTGCTGCGTTGCCTAATTTTCATGCAAACAATAATTTGTTTTATTTATTGAATAAACTGCGACGACTTTACTTGAACTGATGTCATAATTAAACAATTCTGTTTTAATTAAAAATCAAATTTAATTTCGCAACGAACGTAATTGACGTACAAACCCTTTTCTTGGAATTCTCAATTTCTCATTAAGTTTCTCTCATTTCCGAATTTTATTCTCTCAAACTAACGGAACTAAATGAAGGTTTAGAAGATTCGTTGACCATTACATTCCGAAAATAAACAATTAACTTGAGCTTTGTTCGCTTTTATTTTGTAAAAATTGATCAGAAGTGATAGAAAATGGAGGATTTTGACAAGTGCGGCGAAAAGACTTTAAATAACCTCCGATTATTAAATTAATTTCTAATTTCATTTCAGGTCTTCTGCAACAAACTCAAACTCACCATATCCGCAGTTTCACTCGATACCTTACGATCCATCGAGAGGCAGAGTTCGACCACCGACGACTTTCAGTTCCGCTCCTACAACAGGCAAAGCAAGTTACAGCTGGGTAAGTGCTTCCTCACCTTTACATTCCTCTCCACTGGATCTTCATTCTTGCATAATTAATTTTAGCAACCTGCAAACACTCAGTTTGAATATTCTCCGAGAACATCGCTCCACCAGCCAACAATTGGAACAGGGCCGAGTAGTTATGTTAATGCTGGCTTTCATACAAGCTTTCAACCACGCGTCTCAATTCCGCAACAACAACAACCTCCAACGCAAACACAACAATCAGTGCCGACTTCGCAACTCTTGGGAAGTGAATACATCACGTCCTCTTCAAGTATTCGTGACAATGCTGGCGTTGCTCGACTTCAAACACAGCAGCAACAAAACCAGCGACAATCTCAAACACAAGCGGCTCCTCCAGATCCTGGCGGACAATCTCAATCGCAACAAAACATTCAGCCAGCTTACAAAAAGATCAGGCTTGGCGAGCAGTACCACCAACCACAAACCAACAGTCTCCATCATCCTGTCGCCACGCCAACTTCAATTCCCGTTCGATTGCATCACTACGAGAAAGCTGGAAACATCCAGTCGAACAGTCAAGTTGTCGTGCACGTGGCACCGCCACCGCAAAGACAAATGCAAAACTCAACTTCGAGTGGCGCGTCTGAGATCCAATATCAGCAGCAGAAACCGCAAACGCAGCAAGTCAACATCGCTGTCTCGCCTCAAGCACCACAAAATACAACAACTAGTAATACGAAAATTCCACTAGGATCCATTTTAAAGATTGACACTCGAGAGCCGTCAAGTGCAGCGGGAGGTAGCGGCGGCTATCATCCTAAAACTGAAGCCATTTCGCCAGCAGGATCACCAAAGCTATCGAAAGACGACTTGTTACAACAAATCAGCAGTGTCGACTCGAGCATGATGGCTTTGGAGGAGCGTAAAAGAATTCTAAAAGAAAAAGAAAGGGTTTTGATTGAAGAGAAGAAAGATGACGGAACGTCAGTTGAAGTTCTCGAGCAGCCCACGTTTAGACATCGAACGTTGGCACAGCAGATTTATGCTGACAACAAGAAGAAGGCTACAGAGAATCATGCCGTTCTCAATGCTTTTAACTTTATGGGACAAACATCGGAGCTGCCGCTTTATAACCAACCGAGTGACGCAGAGGTGTGTCGAAAGATTCACGAACAGTATCTGACGTTTCGGTCGAGCCTATTGTTGCATTTAAGAAAAATTAAGTCTGAAAGAGCTCAAAGGAGTCAAGAGCTGGCTGATAAGTACGCGAAGTTGTCAATAGATTGGCAAAAACGTGTCGAGAAAGTCGAAGCGAGCGCGAAGCGCAAAGCACGTGAAGCCAGAAACCGTGAGCTGTTTGAGAAAGTCTTTGTTGAGTTGCGAAAGCAACGAGAAGACAAGGAACGGTTTAATCGTGTCGGCTCTCGTGTGAAGTCTGAAGCTGATTTTGAAGTTATTGTTGATGGACTTCAGGAGCAGGTAAGAAGGAAATTCCTTCTCTCCAGGGAATCAGCTAATTCCTCAACTTCTACTCCCCAACAGGCACAAGAGGATAAGAAAATGCGTTCCTATGCGGTCATTCCACCGATCCAGTTTGATAATCGTCAACGTCTTTTGGTCTTCCACAATGAAAACGGCTCCATGGTCGACATGGAGACAGAACTGAGTGCTTACAAGACAGTCAACCTTTGGACAACGGGCGAGAAAGAAGTGTTCCGGGACAAGTACATTCAGCAGGCGAAGAACTTTGGCTTCATCGCAAGTCATCTTGAGAGAAAGAGTGCACAGGTAAATTTATTTTTTTCTTAATTTTATTCAATTTTTTTATGGCTTTTCTTATTTTCTCTTTTAGGATTGTGTTCGTCATTACTACCTCAGTAAAAAGGATGTTAAGTACAAGCAACTGTTGAGAAAGTCCAACAAAAGAACTCGCAGCACAAAGAACTTGCCGAAATCAAGCGAGAGCCAATCCCTGCTGGATCTCATGACGTCTGGCGTCACAACGCGTCTTCAACGAAAGTCGCGTAATACTAGTCGCTCTTCAGCAAATTCAGCTGCAGCTTCAGCTGCTGAAAGCCAAACGACCACCAGCAACTCGATTTCAACTACGAGAACGTCAGTCACGTCTTCTGTTCCTCTTCCGACTGTTACTGTGACAGTTAACAGCAGTCTTCAAGGTCAAGAAACTGCTAAAGATGAAGTTGATCCGCTCTGCATTAGATCAATGTCTGAGACAGCTTCATCATCTCCAGCTCCCAGCGGAAGTGCGAGACGTGCGAGTAGCACTGGAAATCAATCGAATGAAGCGAACAATTTCTCATCTACAAAGATCAAAACTGATCCTGATGGTGATGTTGTGATGAAGACTGAAGTAGAGGGAAATAATTGGTCTTCGTATCCTCTTAATGGTCTCAATTTGAAACATGAGATTAAGGAGGAGAAGCCGGAAGAAAAGTTGAGCTCCGATGACGTTAACATGAAAGATGCAAAAGACGATAAGAAGATTGAAATCAAGAAAGAGAGCGAGGACAAAGAGAACGAAGACGGTAAGCGAATAGATTGAGATGAAAAAATTGCGCAAATCATAAATTTCCGCTTTGTTAATTCCAGTAAAAAACAAGAACTCATCGGTGATGGAGATTAATGATGAATGGAACGAGGGAAGGTAAGCATCGATCATTGCCCCCTTAAATCAACTGTGAAACTAATTTTCCACATTTTGCTTTATCAGCAGTGCCAAAAAGCGAAAGCTTGACGAATGCGGCTCAGCCGAAAAAGGTGAGTTGATATTCCAAATTAAAAGAAGAAGTCGAAACGTCGAATCAATCAAAGCTTATTGGAAACGATGAAAATTCCAAAGAGGAAAAGCCAGGACACACTAAAGCGCCATCTGCGGAAACTCATAAAGAAAATCGTTCAAGAAAAATCTTTCAAATTGTTAAAATGAATTCCGTAAATTTCCTTTATTTTTTAATTTAAATCGTTTTAATCTTTCATTTCCTCGTCAATGGGATTTTTAATTAAAATTCCTTCGTTTTCTTCCGATGTCTCAATTTGCATTGGTTGAACTGATCCGTCAGCTGCAATCTCCGGATGACACATCTTCCGATGTTTATGAACGAAGTAGTAACTCGGAAATTTACAGCCGCACGTTTTGCATGGATAATATTGAACGTTCATGTCTAAAGGTTTAATCGAATCTCTTTTCACTCCTGAAGTCTCAGACGATTTCTTAACATCGCCATCACTCGATTCATAGTCGTCGCGACATTTCCCAATTGAGTTGAGTGGATTGATGTGACGTTTCGCATGCTTTTGATAGCAATACTTCGATTTAAAAGTGTGATTGCAGTAAACGCAAGTATAAAGTTCACCAGAGTGTTGTGAATTCTCCGACTCTTCGCTGTTCTGCGATGCAAACGATTTGTTCTTGCTGTACTGTTCGTTAATATTCTTCACCATCTGCTGATGAAATGAAAGAACATTCGACTGATGATATTTCACTTCGTTTGTTGAGTCAGTCGAAGGCAATAAAATTTGCTTCTTATTCTTTTCAAAAGCTTCATTCAAAATCCGCCGAAAGCGAACCGGTCCATCACAACTTGCAATATCAATAATCACTTTGTCACTTTCACAAGACGTTTGAACAGTTTCCATCAATTTGCGATTACTTTGCATAGCAACGGGTTTCACTGGCGATGTTTTATTGGGTTCACTCCGTTCAGTAAATGGCTGCGCTTCCATCTTTGGTTCATTAGGTTTCATTACTTTTGACATTGTCTCATTCGCTGTTGAAATCGCAAATGATTTGAAAGGCGTTCCATGACTTGGAACCAGCAAACTGCTTGGAGCTTGTGGTGCAGATATAAAGTTTAATCCCAAGTTTGATGCCTTGCTTGCGATCGGTCGAATAACTTTTGATATCGTCGCTGATGTTGTTAATGTTGGAACTGCTGAGCTATAGAAATCACTTTGTTGACGTTGCGTGTGAGCAAGGAAATCACGACAAATCTCCAGAGCTCTTGGCATGTGAAGCAAATGCGTTGCGAGTAAAACTCCGAAGATATTTTCAAATGTAAGCTCCAAGTAACCGGTGTACATATAAGTCAGCAATGGAGTGAAATGTTCCGCTGTAATATTCGGCAAGTAAATGCAGTTATCGTTCAATTTCCCAAGTTCATTGGCTCGAGCGATTGCTGCTCGAAAAAATCCACTTTGCGATGAAATGACTGTCGAATGAGCCGAGAATCTTGAGAACGGTGGAGGTCCAACTTCAACGATAACATCTGCTGGAGGATTCCCTGACTCACGAGCCTTGGCAGGAACTTCCGACGTCAACCAGTTTGTGAACATTTTCCTCCGAGCGTTGAAATCTAACGAATTTTCACTTCGATTTTCACTTTCACGTCCGCTCTTGATGACGGATGAGTGGCAATTGAAATTTATGAGCGAAACGATATGAAATTTTTGAAGGAACAGAGAAACGAGGGCCAAAGGCTCATGCGCCGTAAATCATTCTCTCTCACAACTGATCCTTACTAGGACAAAACAGGAATTTCAACTTGCATTGCAAGACATCGCTGGACTGTTGACAAAAAGGGGAAATTTCTTGAAAATCTTGTTCCGTTGATTTGCTTAATAGTCAAAAGAAAAACCTTTAAATGATGTCTACAGCAAATTTGTGAGAGAAATCAAATTATGTTGCGAGCAATTTCTCATTTAATCAAATTAAATTAATTAATTGCAAATAATAGAAATGATTTCCACGAAAACGAATAAAATTTTCATAAATTCTCGCATGAATCGTTTTGCTCCAATTACTAATTGTCGATTCTAATTGCGTGAATGGGAGAAGCGCGAGCGCGAGTTTTAGGAGGAAAATATATTTGCAAATCAAATTGAAAATTGCATTCAAACATCATCAGCAAAACTGAAATCAGCGTTTAATTTTCACTTCGAAGTTTCCACCGCAAACTCAAAGGAATTTTTAAAAAGCGAATTGATAAATAAATATTTAAATGAAAAGTTTTACTTTTAAGCGAAACAAAGTTTCCTGCAAATTAAGCTACTCTTGCACTTGAGCAAACTAATTAAATAGAGTTTGATATAGAAAGAACTTTAGTTGTGGCTCAATCTAATGAAAGATGATTTGTAGAGATGCAAGCGATATTTCAATGAAAGCCATCCCGTTAACCTTAGAATAGCCCCAACAGATAAATTTCCGTCATAATTGATGTGCATTAATTAAATGAAACGAAGAAGCTTTTCCTTTTTGCTTTGGTCACGAAAAAAACCGCTGGATAAAGGGTTGGCGGCATTTGGAGGCAGAGAGAGTGGGGAAAGATCTCTATCTTGCCAGAAAATGATAAATTTAATGAATTTTTTATTCCCTTCGATGCGGTGATAAGGGATTTTCAGTGAAACGGTGAGCTTCTGTAAATGTAATGATGACGAGGACTTTTCCGGTTGAAAAATTGATGGTAATTAAGTCTCAGCGGAAATGGGGTCTCTAATTGCTCGATGAATTTGTATTCAAACGCATCGAGTTGTTCGCAAATGTCACATATCGTGCGTTTCGATGACAGAAAGAAATTGCGCGCCGAACCAGCATTTGATTAATCGGAATAGTTTCCATCTGGCTTGACCGTTGGTGATCTTTCTCATGTTGACCGGTGAGAAAGTTTAGAAATGTCTTGTAGATTTGAACTTGAGGTCAAGTGTCAGCAAAGGTCAACGTTAAAGGTCCGATTCTAGTTTTTGATCGTTAAAATAAAATGACCGGTTCATTTTCGTCTTCCTTCCCCTTCCTATGTCAACCCTCTTTCGAATCTTCCTCTCTACGAGAGAACACAACTCGCTCGCTCTCTGAACGGCTAAATAATTGAATATCTTAGTACAAGCGGAAAAAAAACTAACAACGAGGTAAAAGCTCTGAAATTTACATTTTTATTAACTTAATTAAATCGCCATCGAGTGAAGCACATGAAGCGTTCTGGGACTGCCGCAAAGAATCCAAACTCGCTTCACAGATTGAGCGAACAATTTCCATTCAAATTATTAATGCACAAATTGCCTGCAGGTTCTCTGGGAATTTTTAAATAGAAAATTTCAAGTTAATTGGATGGAACTGCGAGCAACGCGAGATTCTCGTAATATTTTTTCACTTCACTTCAATTAGCTTTTCAACAAACCATTTGAGGATTAAGCAAGTCTCAAGTGAATTAGGTGAATTGAAAGTTAAAAACTTCTCTCCATCTACGTTTTCTCCAACCAACAGTTGTTGACATAAAAAATTCTCTTTGAAATCATCTTCTTTGCTTTTGTTTGTGGTAGAATTGTAAATTTGCAAAGGACGAACTTCACGATACTTCTGCGGTTTTGAGTTTTGAAGTTCTGAGAGGAAATTGTGTGCGAATTCTGTTTTTAAATAGGAAAGAAAATTCATCGAGCTCTGCCTTCAAGATTTTCACTTCGCTCGACGTCCATTCATGAATATTTAAATTCGAAAAGCAACGCAATTTATAAAATTGAATTACTCAATAATTCATTCACGATGATCTCGAAGCGCTCGGCCAGTTTGTAAATAATATTTTCACGTTAATTTTAATTATTTTTGTAGCATGACAAGTTGACACCTTCAATCACTGTCAATTGAACGTGAATTTACCGGATTTATCAGAGATCTTGTCATCGATCGAAAAGACTGATACGGATTTGCTTTGAGTTGGCTTTTCATGCTGATTAACACATTTTCGTTTTGTTTAAATAAAACAAGATTTTTTGAGGAAGAGTTCAATGATAATTTGCTGCAAGGGCAGAACGGCTTGAAAGGAGAAAATCATCAGTTACGTCAAGATAATACAATTAAACCTTATTCGAAATGAGGGAAATAAATGCCACGACTGTCGAATAATTCAACTTGAAAAATAAACACTGAGCAAAAGAATTGAGTAAACAAAATTCGAAAAAGGGTAGTTCACCACTTTCTCATCATTATTGCGGCACTGTTTCGAGTTCTGCCGCAACTGCTCGAGAGTTTACGATTACTTCCAGCCACTTGCACATGAACCAACAGAAAAAGTTGGAAAACTTAGTTGTGAGCAGAAATGCTTCCTCGAAAAGCAAACAAAAAAGTTGAATAGGTAATTAAATGGAAGGAGCGAATGGGATGGGACTGTGAAGCGATGACTTTTTAATGAATGTTAAATTTCCAACAATTTCTATCATCATCTTGATTATTTGTCTTTTAAATTGATATCAATGCGAAATAATTTTCCTTCACAATCCTATCAGCGATGTCGTTCTCAAATCCCAAGAGGAGCTGAGGGAAATTCAAGTGGAAGCTGGGACTCGTTCGCTTACTTGCATTTGACATACAGAAAAAAAATCTGTCGCACGAGCAAAACTTTTGCAAACAGAGCGACAAAAAAAATTTACGTATGGAAAACGAATTTTAATGATTTGTAAATATTCGAGAAGAAAAACTCTTGTGATCAAATATTTATGATTTAAACTTCATTTCTGATGTTTCTCTTTTTGTTGCGGCTGAGTTTGATTGTAGAGAAGAAGAGAATTCATTTCCTTTAAGCGAATCTTTTTACTTGCCATTGACTTTCCGGAATTTAATAAAAACTTTCAAAAGAAAATTGCATTTCTGCATAAAAATTGAAATTCGTTGGGAGAATAAATAACAAAACGTTTTTTCACGGATTCGATTCGATTGTTATTCAGATTTCGACTTCGCAACAGAAATTATTCATCGACAAACAAGACAACCGCCGGAAAACCATTCAATCATTCGAATTGAACAATCGTAGCTTAGAGTGAAATAAAGAAAAATTTCGATTTATGAAAAATCTCGAGCTTTCTTCTATTTAATGTTTGCCCATCAGAGATTACTTTTCGATGAAATTCTCGTGTTTGAGCTTCTACCAAAAAAAAAAGAGAAAATGTTTTAAATTTTGCAATTCAATAAATGGAATTAAATGTAAACATTGGCAGTTACCATTAAAAATCCGCTCGCAGATTATTTCGCGATAACTTAAATATTCGATTGATGACGGCTGAACTGATAATTGATTGAAATTCGAATCGAAAATTAACATTTTCTCTTTCATTTCAGACAAAAACCAACTTCTTCATCCGTGCTTCGTGTGTAAACAAGAGAATTGCAGTCGAACTAAGTTGTTTGAGAAGTCAAAAGCGCAACAGTATGGAATCGCAGAGGAATCAGTTCCAACTGGTGCTCGAATCTGTAGCGTTTGTCAGAGTAAATCTGGTAAACCAAGGTGAGAACAAATTTATTGATTCTTAAGAATCTCCTTTTTACTCTTTTGTTTCTTTCAGATTTACCAACATAAATTGTCCACTGCCAACGTGTCCCAATCCCAAAGATCGTGTCAAGCGCTTCCGCAACCTACCATCTCGTCTCTTTGAACTCTCGGCGGAGGAACGCGATCCCATCATCAAGGAACTGCAAATTCCCGCAAATGTTACAAAATGTTGTTCAGCTTGTCTTACGAGAATTAAGCGGAAAATGGGAGCTCATCTATTAGGCACAACACCGCTGACAGATGAAGAGGTTCAGACCTTTCGAAAGCAACTTCAGGAGATCGGCCCGAAGTGGAGTCAATTGGCAGAACTGCTCAACAAGTCAGCGACGTTATTGAAGACATTCTACTTCCACTACAAAAAGAAATATGGATTCGATCAACTCGTCAATGAATATTATAAGGTTCATGCTAATGAAGATCGACGAGCAGTGACTGATGGCGATGAGTCTGATGTTAGCGTTACATCGTCTGATGACAATGGATCTGATAACATTAAAAGCGAAGCTGACAAAAACAGCGAGAACATTAAACTTGAGAGTGGTGTGAAACATGAATCGATGGCACCTATAAATCTTCAAGCACCTCCTGCGAAAGATCTGATAAGTGCAAAGCCTGAACCGGCAAATAACAATCAAAGTTCACACGACGATCGTCTTTTACCGCCATTGGGTCAACCGCCTCCGCTTCTCAGCTCTCAACAAATGCAGAACATCAACGTAATGTCTGGAATTCCACGTGACGGTCATAATCCTTTGATTTCTGTTATGATGAGAACGAAAAAACATTCAGAAGATTACGACAGTTCTGCCACTGAAACAGCTGACGAAGAGAATGAATCGTCACCAGCTAACCGTCAGAGTCCGAAAGCGACTTCAGTTTTTAAAGGAAAGCCATTACTACCAGCAACAACTATTTCAATGGTTCCAACTCTGACAGCTCAACAGAATGGTCCTCCTTCAAATGTTCATGACGTTATGTTAGACGTCATTGAAAGATCTCTTAAGAATAATTCGTCAGGTCCACCGAAAAATTCTCAAGTTCCACCTTTGAAACCAAATCCTCCGAAAGGAATTCAGCAGCCAACGCAACAGCCAGCGGTCGATAATAATCCCGATATAACTTTCGTTGGTGCGTATCGACATGAGGGGCCGAATAAGATTCAAATTCAACCTCAAAGACGATCGAATGCTGAAACACTAGCAACACTCTCAATTGTGAACTCTCACAATGCTTCAGCGACTGGTCAAGGTCAGCAAATAATTGCTGGTCATCCCTTGAACATTTCTTCGATTGCTGCGACGATCACGCCAGTTCCGCCTCCGCAACAGAATCAGCAAAGACCTCCATCAAATCCTCACATGCAAGATAAGTCAATGAAAGTGTTTCCTGATTCTCGAGGCATTATGTCACAACCGCAATCGAATCAGTCAGAGCCAGAACCTCAAACACTTGACTTGAGTATCAAAAAGCCACAGCAGCAGCAACAACCGCAAGAAAGACAATTTGCCTCGTTTGCAAAAGCAGTTCCTCCGCCTCCGACTGGTGGATCCATTTATCGCGGAGACCCATCACTTCAAGCCCAACCGAACATTCCAAATCAATCGACGTTCTTGGCTTTCCATCAGGATATGAATCGCCATCCTTCAAAGTCACCGAGTGCTTACATTTCGCCATCACTTTCACCAGGCCAACGAGTCTTGACAATGAATCCTCACTTGCAACAACAGCAGCAGCAGCAACAAGGAAAAGGTTCGAAAGTTGCTCCGAAGCTTAGTCCCAAAATGCATCATCAGCCTCAGCAGTCGTCGGGTGGTCCTGTTCAGCAATTGAATGGCCCGAAAGGTTCAATCACTCTCGGCACGCCCTTAACTGACAATCGAGGACAACCGATAATGATTCAAGCATCAGGAACAAATCAAAGTCCTCGTTATGATATTCTACGTCAAACTCCTCCGTCATCAAATGACAACAAGTATGGATCGATTACAGCTGGCACGCCAATAAACTTGGGAGATAAACGAATGCCTGAATACATGAAGAACAGTCGGCACAGTCCAGCTACGAATCAACCGAATCCATCAGCTGGTGGAACTGGAAGTCCGCATCAGAGTCAGCAATTCACGTCGCCCTATCGACCGTCTCCACATCAAAACGAATTAAATTCAACTCAAGCGCTTATCTTCAGCGATTATTTGACATCGCAGCAAATGCAGGGTCACAATCCACAAAGTCGAGGAGGAAATAACATGACAAACACGATTAATATCATAAGTGGACCTCAACAAGGTGGACGATCTGATAAGGAATCGCCATCTCCAAGAGGCATGCCTCATTCAAATTCCCCGGCTGCAATTTATTATGCTGACAAAGAACGTGAACAAAGATCGGGAGCTGGTCAAACTAGAACCGAATATTTGAGTCGATCATCACCAGCCGATCATCAAAACAAGTAAGACAAACTAAAATTGATTTTTCTAGAAACTTTTCTAACGAACGAAATGTTTTTTCTAGCACTCCAAGTCCTCATAGAACTCCGCCGCCTCCTCAAAGACAAGGCGTAATTCAAAGACATGGAACTGGCTCAAAGCCACCATCTCCAGCTCCGTCAAGATTGGCGCAAAGCCACTTTACACATCACTACTTGCAAGGTAAGATCGAAGTTTAATATTTTTTCTTATTAAAAACTTCTTAATTTACTTTAGATAAACAATTCTTTTCAGGGCACGATGCTCTTTCGAACTTGGTTGACGTTGCAGTTGCACAGCCGTCACTTCCCGTGCCAAACGAAGCAAATAATCGACGACCTCATATTACAGTCTCTTCAGCTGAGAGTCATTCGCAGTCGCTACCTCCACCTCGCGACCGCTATTATCTTCATCAGCTGGATGTCGCCGCCTTTCAACAACAACAACAGGTAAGATTAAAAATTCTCAGTTGATTCAGACGTAAACTAATTAAGTTTTCGTTCTAGATTGAAATCTTTCGTCGTCAACAACACAACCGAGACATTCAAGAGTTTAATGACCGAAAGGAACGTCAAGAACGTGAATTCTTGCAAGAACGGGAACGAGAAAGAGAACGAGAGCACAGCGATGCTCAACGAAGAATGGAAGTTGAAATTGCTCAACGAAACTTCGAACGAGAAAGGCTCGAACAAGGCAGACTCCCTTACGGTCAGCCAGTTTGGCGACCAGGGCCAGGCGGACGAATGACACAAGATGAAGCTATTCCTTTCACAGCTCAATGCTTGATCAACGCCATAATTACCGAGAATATCTCGCGACCACCGGAGCCTCGTGATCGCTTTGTAAGTAACCAAACAAGACAATCCGGAACTTCAAACTTACGGATGGATCCCTCTTGGTTACAGGCAAATCGTGACGCCATCGGAAGACTTCAAGCAGAAAATAATGGAAATTCTCATTCGCCGAACATCATAAATGTCGATGTTGATTCGACAGATCTCTCTCGGCATTCTCAGAGCTCATCGTTGCCCCCGAAGAATATTAAGCTGAATGATATCACAGATGCTGTGATATCTAAAGATCCCTCATTTGGACTACATCATCATCCATCGGGAGCTTATTTGCAGCAACATGGTCAGCAGTTTATTCGCTACAGCAACGCAAGCTCAATGCCAAGCAAGTCTCAGCCAACTCAAAGTCATTCTTCTTCATCTCAACAGCAACCACAGTTGATGGGTCAAGATCAAATCGTTGCGACCGATCAGTGGAAGCATAATCGAAGAATGCAGCAACAGCAGCAGAAAGAAGAGATGGCTAAGGGTGGAAACAACGGAGGCCCACAAGGACGATCAACTCCTGATGACAGACACATCATCAGAATGGCACAATCACCATCTCCGAGAGCGAAGATGGCTTACGAACCTGTTTCACCGCCAGACTCAAGTCCACATTATTATCTTCAGCAGAAACAACAAATGGTCGCTGTTAATCCAAACGATCAAAGGAAAATGTCACAAGGCTCTGTTTCAGCACCGCAAGAGAATGCTCCAGCTGGAGATGCTAACATGGTTTTGAAGTTTGTTAATCATCGCATTGCTGAAGCGATGAGAAACAATGATGAAAAGTATGGCTCGATGAATGCGGGTGAACATCACTCGGGCGATAGCAAAGACGGAAATCCGATGAAAGCTTATGAGCGACCAAGAAGTGGAAGTTCAATTCCCGGCAATGGAATTCCCGAAAATGAAGATAAAGGAAAACGAGAGTCGCCATCAGTTTATTTGAGTCAATCGACGCGTCCTTCGCCTCAACCGAATCAGGCGTTCCAACAGTCTTCAATGTCTTTTATGTATCCGTACAGTGCATTGACGATTCCGCAAGCGGGAGCTAATCCTATCATAAGCCCCAAAGCTGCTAATGAATTGATTGACGCAAGCCGACAGTCGACAGGACAACCACAACACATGGAGACTCGTCAGGTTCTCTCAGAGCAGTACGATGCATTGAGCGATGAAGATTAACCGTCGATGAAACTTTTCATCAAACCCCGAATCATGACGTGAAAACAACGAGACAAGAAGCAACAAAAGCCTTAGCAGAAAATCTGAGAAAGGTGTTTACATTAACCGATAAGACTAATTCGCTTAACTAGCCGACGCTCCAGTCGAGGAGAGAAACTTGCTGGATGTGAACAATGATTCACGCTTTAAAACTAAACGCGACATTAAGTTAAATCTCCTTTGAAAAAGAGATGAGAGAAAGCAAAATTAGCGCCGCCGCCAAGTGTGTATATAGAAAATTAAATACGTGGAGATTTTGTGAAATGTAAAGAAAAAAAAACTTCTGTCGAAATGTGATCTTTAATTAAACTTATTGACTTTGTTGTTCTTCTCTCTTCTCGCGAGGGAAAATTTTGCTTCCCTCTGAAACATTGAGGGAAGAATGTCGATAATATTTTTTACTTTTTCATTTCTTTTCAATATAAAAAAAAACTTAAGTTTTAAGCTTTAGTTGTTAGGCGACGTCATGCTCTCGACTTAAATGCATCGAAAGCGACGAGACGTTAATCATAAGTTCTCGCCTTCTCGTTTCTTCTTTCATCATTAACCCAAGATAGAATCAAGCAAAATGTATTTGTAACACATTACTCAGCATAAACGATTAGAACGAGACGACATTGTCGAATTTTCCCCCGAGAGCTCTCCCGAGCTTTTTTAAAAACTCTTCAGAGGCGTCGACACTTCAAAATAGAAAAACAATTCCATTCTAAAAAACTCTTTTTTCTTTTCTTCATTCTTCTTCATCCCCTAAAAAAAACTTCTTTATCGAAAGTAAGGAAACATGAAGAGTTGTTATTATAAAGATTAAAAGATATGAAAGCTTAGATAGGATTGCTATAAATAAAAATAAAAATATATGAAAATTGCAACAGAAAATTAACTGTATCTATATCGCTGACTCCTACATCCTCCTTACGTCTTTTTTTCGCAATACTTTTGCCCCCCTTTCATCTTCAGAAACTTTCTCGCTAAATGAACAAAGCAAATTTTCTTGATTTTCCCGAAAAATGAATAATCTTTGTTAACAGAAAAATAGAAAAACCATTTTCACCCTTTTTTTGGTTATCATCGACTTTTGTTTGTAAAGAAACTGATTGTGTAAAAAAGAGAGAACAAGTGAAAATTCCGTCTTTGAAAAATGAAAGAAAAATTACTAAAAGTGAAAGAAAAAACTGATAAAGTAAAAAATCTGAGATAATAAAAATTATGTAAACATTTAAATGAAAATTGTTTTCCCGGGCGAAAGTTGTTTTATTCTGTTTCAGAGTTAACTTGATTTTATTGCTGAATAAGTTTTCTAGTTTTCATTCTTAACTGCATGAAGTGCATAATTGACTTTTGTGCAAGACGACCAAACTGCTGTGTTCCTCCAGAATTCGTAGTTGATGCCATGAACAAGAACTGTTGAGCAGTTTAGTTCTTTTAATATCTTCTGAAGTTCTGCTGGACTAATGAACAAATTCCAATCGTGAGTGTTCTTGGGGACGAGGTTCAAGATGTGTTCAGCTGCGACAATGCCTGCAAGCCACGATACTTGAGTTTTGTTAAATGTTGTGACGAAAATTGAGCCACCAGGTTTCACTGTCTCAACACAAGCTTTTAAGAATGACTTCTGATCAACGACATGCTCGAGAACTTCACTTGCAACTACAGCGTCGTACTTGTTTTGATTGGTTTGTGCGTGACTCTCAATTGAGTCGCAAAGATATTCAACATTCGCATATTCGAGTCGACTTCTTGCTGTCTCTATTAACTTGTCAGATGGATCGATAGCGGTTACGTTAGCTTTTAATTTCCCAAGAGCTTCAGTTAGGATCCCTGCTCCACATCCAACTTCAAGAATCTTTACGCCTTCCAGAACATTTGTCTTGTTAACTCTCTGATCCGAAACAATTCCTGTAGAAATCAATCCATCTCGAATCATTGGAACTCTGAGACTGTTCAAAGCATGAAGTCCTTTCATCGGTCCCACTGGATCCCACCAATCTTTAGAGAATTCTGCGTGATGCTGTACATCTGTCAAGTTCACATTTTCTGGAGGAGGCTGCGTCGACAATAATCTGTAATTGAAGAATGATTTTCATGATTAAGATTATTCAATAAATTTCAGATTCTAACCTAGCACTTAAAACTCTCGAAACAACTCGTAGCTTGATCATTTTCCTAAAAAATAATATTTTCGATTTTTTGTCAACAAATGTTCGATTGAACGAAACTACTCAAAAGGTAGAAAACGTAGAAAAATAAGATTGCACAAAAAACTGAAATGTAGAAAACATTTTTCATGTAGAAAACAAATAAAATAACTTTGTTTTTCGTTGAATTGAGATATTTGTTTCGATTTTATTTAATTTAGTTTGAATTGTATTAAAATCGAAATAAAAGTTCTAAAATAAGGAAAAGAATCATACTGAAAAGCCACTGCAGCGATTGTTTTCTAAGAAATGCTGTACGAGGGGAAATCTAGCTCAATTATTAATACCTAACGATCATCAATTCAAGTTGTGTCTGGAGAGGTCATGAAAAGCCTCTGAGAGCTCGTTTTGTTTCTTATTTACGCTGAACAGGGTTGGTGGATCCTTGAGCAGCCGAAGCAGTTCCGGCAAAGCGACCACTACCAGCTCGATAGTTAGAATCGCGACCTTTGAAATTGCCGCCGCTTGCTCCGCCTCGATTTTCAAAGCGTTGACCGCCATTTGCGCCCCCGTTGTAACGTTCGTTGTTGCGGAAGAATGTTCCAGCTGCTTGTCCCTCACGAGGCGAATCGCTACCTCCGTTTTCGGCAGTGAAATTGCGAGACTGGTTATTACTAAAAGAAGAAGAAAATAATTAAAATTCTGTTTTCTATTATGAATAGCTTTGAGCTTTACCGATAGTTGTTGTACTTAGCGCCACCCTCACGAGGACCATCACGTTGATTTCCTTCCCGAGCTGCTCCTTGTCCGCCCTCACGATCGCCACGTGCATTTCCCTCGCGAGGACCAGACGATCGATTATTGCGATTAAAGCCAGAACCTTGTCGTGTTGTTCCCGTTGTAGATGGCTGAGCTGCCGTCTCGTTTGTCCAAGTATCAATTTGAGGTTCTTGTTGATAATTGTCACGTTTCTCTTTCTTATCATGACCTCTTCGTCCATCGCCATTAGTTTTCACTTCCGTTGACTCAACCTTAGGCTTAGCTGCTGGCTTTGATTCCAACACGTTTTGGAGATTCTGAACGTTCGGCACCTGATTTTGCTGCTGCTGCTGGTATTGCGCTGTTGGGGCCATTGCTGGAGGATGATATGGACGAGAAGACGGTTGTTGTTGTTGAACAGGTGGTGTCTGACTTTGGGCAATGAAACCGCTGCCCACTTGGTTACCATTCGCCTGTTGTTGTTGTTTTGGAATCATATTTGATGGGACCTGAGAGATTGCAGCTGCTTGCTGGTTGAGCTGTTGTGGACTTGGTTGGTAATTTACTGGAATGTGCGGAACTGCGTTTTGCAAATTATGTTGTTGCTGTTGAACCTTAAGTCCTGGTGGAAACATTTGCCCCGCAGCAATCGGCGATTGAGCGTAGAAGCCTGCATTCTTATACACCTGAGTAGGAATCGACGGTTGAACTGGCGAGTGTTTCACGTTGATCGGTTGCATCACATTTATTGGCATTTTCTGTTGAGATCCTGGAGCGGCTGGCGTGTCCAATTCTGATTCTTGTAAGAACGAGAAGTTGCCGGCAGTCGCGAATTCGTTTGATACAGGCATACCGTTACCCTGCGAATACTTCATCTGGTTGTAATAAGTGCCTTCAACGACCTTTGCGTTGACTGGGCCGTTAGATGGCACCTGTGGTTGTTGTTGATTGGGATGACGAGCCATTGGTGCATGATGCATCTGCTGCATTTGTTGTTGTTGTTGCATGTTGACATTGTCATTAAAAGTTGGAGTTGGAACCTGAGCAGCAGTCGGCGCTGACACTGGCATTGCTTCACCAACGCTTCCAGATTTCTCTTCCTTAATCTCAAGATCCTCAGTGCTTGGAGTATCGTTTTGAGCTCGACTCTCCTCAATCACTTCCACAACCTTTACATCCTTTTCCCAATAGCCACAAGTTTGAATGCGATTGAACAAATCCTTTCCTTTCTCATAAGTTAAGGATGAATCGGCAAACTGACGATTGCTTCGACCATCGATGAGGAAACTCCATTGCTCAGCAGATGTTTTTGCTGAATTCAAGAATGGACTCTCGTTCGAGAACTCTGGGCGCACAGGTGTCACCTGCTTCGTAAACTTGTCAATGAACTCCAAATCAGCTTTTTCAATCTTGCATGCTCCTTTCCGTCCGCTTAGAAAATCCCGGCGCACACCATCGTCTCTCAGTCGTTGCAACAAGTCTTGAATCATTAGAACCTCCCGGACCTTCGCAGTTTCCTGTTGCTGACGAGTAATGAACGTCTAAAATAAACAACAAGTGTTATACTTTCATTATGATTCACAATGATTCATGCACTACCTTGCGAGCCTCGCGCTTTGCTTCTTTCGTCGCAGTAACAGAGATCGCTTGAAATTGCTTGCAAAATTCCTTCGACAACGTCAATTGTTGCATGACTTCATCATACTTCGACACAGCCATCTCCTGCTCGCTGGTCAACTCCTTACCACTCTCTCCTTCTTTGATGTAGCCATCTAATTTGTTCTGGAATGAAGAGAAACGTCTAAGACAAGATTTTCTAGGTTTCATCGGGCAATCCCGAGGCCATATTGAAGAACAAAGCATTTTCAATCGCGATTTTTCATGAGAAAATCGATTTTCTGCAAAGAGCGAATGAGTTTGGTGCTTACCTTGCGCTTTTCCAAGTTTCGGACTTTGTTTGAAATGATTGAAATGACCTGCTGAATGGCAGGGACAATCTTTTCCTGATCTTTCTCCGCATTTTCCTTTTGTGCGTTTTCGACACTTTTCTGACCATTTGGAGCCGTGCTTTCAACCTTCACGGCTTCCGCAGATACTTTCTCAGCTGAAGGCATAACTATTTTACCTATTTTCGTCGTTTATCCTTGTCTAAATGTTATTTATTCTGTTTTCCGAACAATCTTTCTTGCTTTTTCAAAGTTGATAATTTCTTGACGCAAAAGCGCTTCTTGCCAGAGTTTCGTTGGTCTTGCCAAATCGTGAATTTTTTGTACATTTTTTTCTTTCGTTTCTTCTCTCAGTTCCATCCCGTTAAATATATTTAAAATATCATCTTCAAAAGTTTCACTTGTGACTGAAAGTGTTACGCAACCCACTGGACCCTAAATTTGACTTCGACGATTGAGTTGAATGATATTATTAATTAATTCGTTTTTTTGGGATTGACGAAAATCATTGAAGTGTAAAAGTTAAATTGTAAGAAGAGGAAGTGATGGCTTTCGCAAAGATCTCGAAGCAATTTAACATCGCAAATCAGGTAACGCGAAAGTGCAAGATCCCCATCTTATCGACGAAGCGCCATTCGATAAAATCAGAACTTGTCGACCTTGGGGCATTTCTCAATTCACATTATCTACATCTCTGGGCTTCTTTTTATCACATTTCAATTGTGGGAGTTTTCAAGTCATTGAAATATGCTCAGCTGAATCGCCTCCAATCAATGGAAATTGTGAGATTTTTTCTCAGAAGCGGTCTTGGCTATTAATTGCTTTGTTTTTCCAATTTTAGTAACTCACCCAACGCGATGATGATACTAACTGTGTGTGTTGTTGTTGTTTATCTTGTTTTAGTTGATCACCGAGAAAGTTTTCAACGGCGAGAAATCAAAATTCAATGATGACTTCACTGAGATGGAAAAGAAAACCGACGCAACAGCTGATCTGGTCGATGATCTGCAGCATAAAACGAAGGAGTTCTTGCAACCGAATCCAGCTGCTCGTGCGAAGATGGCAGCGCTGAAAATGTCTTCGGGACAAGCAAAGACTCAATACCCTCAAACTGAAGGGATCTTAGGGAATGCGATGGTCAATCATGGAAAGAAGTTGGGCGAAGACAATTGCTTAGGTCAAGCTTTGATGGAAGCCGGTGATTCTTTGAAACAGATCGCTGATGTTAAATATTCGTTGGACACTAATGTCAAGCAAAACTTTCTTGATCCACTCTATCACCTTCAAAACAATGATTTGAAGGAAGTCTTGCACCATCGCAAGAAGCTGTCCAATCGACGACTCGACTTCGATGGTAAAAGACGAAAGCAAGCGAAAGGTGGAATTAGCGACGAGGAAGTTCGTATGGCTCAAGACAAGTTCAAGGAATCCTTGCACAATGCATCAACTTCCATGTATCATCTGCTCGAGAACGATGTTGAGCTCATATCGCAGCTTTGCGTTTTCTCAGAGAGTTTAATGCAATATTATCAATCGTGTGCTGATATAATGCAGGATCTGACTAACAAACTTTATGAGAAGTAAGTTGAAAGGTTTTAAATTGGATTTGATGTAACAAGAACTTTTTATTTTCATAGAAAATCAGAAGCAATGAGCCGTCCGAAGAAAGAGTTCATCCCAACAAGTCTATCCGAATTGAACATCGATTCCATCTCGCTAGGAAGCAACGGAGACCGTCACAACAATAATTCAAATGGTGCGCGTTTTAACAATTTAAATCGATCCAAAGCCACTTCCTCCTTTAACCTTGCCTCCAAACAAAAGTCCTTCGAAAACAATTCGAATAATAATTTCAGCCGTACGAGCAAACAGTACGGATCACAAATAAATATCAGTGGTCATCAAAGTGTAAATAATTATGACATAAACTCTCCGAGTTCAAGTGTTGCTGATCGATGGGAGCAAGCATGGGAAGACAACAATAATGCTTATCGACCTCCTTCTTATCAACAACAGCAACAGCAGCGAGGACATTCATTTGAAAAGTCTAATTCTATCAAGCACTCGCATACATTCAACGATTTTAAGCGTACGAATTCAAATAGTTCGAGTCAAATGACATCAAATCGATCGTCAAATATTTACGTAGCCGATCCATTTGATGACCCTTGGTCAGGTATTTTAAGCTATCTCTCTCTCTATCTCTAATCGTACTGCACAATGCACCCGCTCAATGCAATGAGTCATCCATCGGCTTCATCAATGTGTGGTGACGGAAACACGAGTGAATCAACGGCACGCAATGAAAGAAATCGTTTGTTTGTTAATCATCCACACACAACAGCTTTGCTCGACTTCATTTTTTTTGTTATCAAATCATCAAAATTTATTTTTCGTTTATTAACTTAATGTTATTGCTGATTATTACATTTCTTTTGCTTATCAAACATCGATTTTTTTCATTACAGTAAAGCCGACAATTTCGAATCCAATTCCAATGAGCACGCCGCAACAAGCTCCGACTGTAAACCTTATCAACAACTTTAACAACAACTACCGGAATCAGACAAGCGGATTTCCACATTGCGTTGCGCTCTACGACTTCGAAGCTGAAAATCCTGGCGAGTTATCATTCAAGGTGAGTTCGATTGATTGTGTCAGTGATTCAATAAATTAAAACTTTTTGTTTTAAAAAGGAAAACGATATAATCAGATTATTGAATAAAGTGGACGAGAACTGGTACGAAGGTCAAGTTAATGGACGATCCGGGTATTTCCCTCAATCTTACGTGAGTACTTTAGTTCCCCAAGAAATCTTAGAATTAAATTTAATTGTTTCAACAGGTCCAGGTTAAAATTCCTCTGCAGTAACTAAATCGCATTGTTTCCGTGGAAAAGTTTCGATTGCTGTTAGCCTAATTGTTTATTTTCGCTGTCTAATGAATGAATGAATTCCCGTCGAATTGTTCTTTACATCAACTTGGTGCCTTACACGATTAATCCGAGTATCAAGACGAATTTTATTCGAATGAAGCCATAAAATATATTTTGTACACTCAATTCTAAAACGCATCAATCTAAGTAAGTAAAGAAGCCTTTTTATACGAACCTTACATTGCCTTGTTGGTGTTAAACGACATGCAACATAAACATTGAATTCGTGTAACAAATTTTTGTATAGAAAACTTCACTGAATCGATGTGAAATAAATGTTGAATTGACGCACTGAAGATTGAAATTTAATTTGAAAACTTTATTGTCAACTTCGTATTTTGCTTTACAGAATTGATTAATTTTTTTTTTGTGGGGGCTCGGCTCGCGTGATGATCTTTGGCTAAGGAAGCTTTTGAAAAGCTTTTAAAATTCTTTCGAGCTTTTGGACTTAAAATAGTTTAAAATTATTTACATTGAAATTTTTCTCTTCGCGATCGCGTGATGTTTAAAACACTAAAAATCTTATCACAATTAAAATGATTGCAGAGTTTATGCAATGGATGTGGGCATTTGGGGCAGAGCTTCGCTCATAGCTATCGAAAGGCTGTAGATTATATTGATGATTGAGAATTGGATTTGACGCTTGACTTTGATTGTAGTTTGTGAAATACCAATCCATGTCTTCTCGCTCGTATTGCGGAGCTTCGCTTATTCGATCGTTTTCATTGAAAGTCTGTGCGTAAAGTTGATTTGGTTGAGACTCATTGTCATAGCTTGTCGGTGGTTCACTTGAATGTTGTTGCGGATAAAATGGATTTAACAGTTTCGAGATCTCATTGCTGCTCGAAGGCGGCACAGGCGTAAAAACTTTTGTGATTTTTCCAGCTTTTGGTGGAAGTGAAGGAGTTTTGCTTGGAGCACTAGGAATGTCATGATTGAGAATACTTCCAGGAGCAATCAGATGATCCGCTGATAGCGAAGAGCTTTCATTATAATTATCAAAGTTATCCTCAAAGTTTTCAATCGTCGCTTCTCTCACTGGCTCAGTTTCAGTTGTGGTTGATGTTGGCATTGCGATGAACGATTCTTCCTCAGTTTCAACATCTTCTGAGATAACTTTTTCAGTTGTGCTTGTGACGATAGGAGGCGTTGATGGAAAATCTGTTTGCAGGATAACTTCTTGATTCCGTCCGTTAACTTCTTCTTCAAATGACGCTCGATTTGGATTGCGCGAAACGATATCATGAGATGTTTCTTCTTCGTCCTCTTCTTCGGTTTCTTCTTCTGAAGCGATGTTAAATATTGGTTTCTCTGTAACTAGATCAACTCTAGGACCAAGAGTCGACAATATCGGAGAGAGTGAAGTTGCGAGATGACTTACAGTTGACGATTGAGCAATCTTGTCAATGCGGCCGGTCGTCGGTAGAGTTGATGTTCGTCTCGTTTGAGATTCAGATTTGGTCACCAATTGAATTTCTTTAAAGTGATCATCATCCTTTGGCCAATCGGGAACATTCGATTCAATCTTCGTTTCAATCTTCGTGTCATTCGTCGATGGATCTTGAATTGGAATAAATCCTCCAACTGACATTCCTGGAATCAGAGGTGAAAATCCTTTCTCAGTTTTTGGAGGCGAGAATGGCGTTTGGAAGTAAGGATAAGGTCGATAGAACTTTTCGTCTACTTTCTCCAAAGAATCAATAACAGGTTTCTTCACAGACGCTGCTGGTTCACGATTTCTTGGGTCCAATGATTCTAAATCATTATTTGGTCGATTTGAAATTACTTGAAGTGCTGGATCTCCTGGTCGGAAAATTTGAACTCTTCCTTTGCCTCGTGAACTGTTCTCGCCTGAAGTTGCTCGATTGTTTGCGGTTCTTCCTTGTCCCCAGACATTTCCAAGAGTTAAGCTCGGAAGTGGATGACCGAAGAATGTGAACGAGGAAGCTGGAGGTGGTCTCGATGGTGGCAGAAGATTTTGATTGAATTTGTTTTGATCAAAATCAACGATCGGAGATGATTGATTGAATTTTTGTTGCGAATTGTTAAGGACATTGCTTAAAGTCTCGTTCATTGGATAGTCAACGTATTGGTCATAGAAATAATCGCTTTCAACAGGCGATGGTCGTTGATTGTTGTAATATTGTTGATTCGGAGGGAAATCTTCGTAGCCACCTTCGCCACTTGTTGGTCCGCAATCATCATAATCGTTAGATCGATGGAAAACGTCTCCGTGCTCGTTAGTCAGATGAATCTTATTAAGATTTTGATCATCAGGAGGAATATTGCAGTTTTGACGATTCAAATCGAGATCTCGAAGCATTGTTCCATCTCGACAAGACTGTTGAAAGTAAAGTTTAAGAAAAATTCAACAAAGTTTCATTTTCTTACCGGTCCAGCTTGTGAGTTTGTTTCTTTCAGCCAAGCTCTAAGCCAAAGCATATCACACGAGCAATCAATTGGATTTCCATCGACGTCAAGGATCGCAATGTTACTTCTCAAGCTGCGGAAGTTTCCTTCTCTCAATCGACCCATTCGATTGTTTCGTAAATTTAAAACTCGAAGTCGTGGCATCGCTGAGAAAGGTTCGCCCTATTAAGAGAGAAGATGATTAAGACTTTTCATTGGAAAAAGGAATTGAAACTTACTTGAATCTTGCAGATTCTGTTGTCGTTCAGTTTTAACTCAACAAGCCAATCCAAACCTCTCAAAGGATTCGCAGAAACTCTTCGGATTTCATTGCTTGATAAATCAAGAACTTCCAAATTTCTCGCGTTACGCAAATTAATATTCTCCAAATACTTGAATTGGTTCGTTGATAGATTCAGATACAAAACAGACGGCGAGTTATAGAAAGTATTCGGTGCGATCATTCTCAAATTATTTTGCTGTAAGTGGATCGCTTGAAGGTTTGGCAAATCTTCAAAAATTCTTTCTCTCAGCTCGATCAATCGATTGTCAGCTAAAACAATTTCTTGAAGCTCTGGGAGGTTTCTGATTGCACCTCGTTGAATGTTTGTGATGTCATTGCTGGATAAATCGAGATATTGCAGAAGAGGAAGATTCTTGAATGTTCCTTGGCTCACTTCTTGAATTTTGTTGTTCGACGCTCGGAATTCTTCGATATTTCTCCACGACTGCAATATTTCTGGAGTCAAAGTTTCAATGCTGTTGAAGCTCACGTCGATGTCTTTAAGATTATCGAGTTTTTCCAAACTTTCCGGTAATTTCTTCAAAACATTTCCAGACAAATCAAGAGTTTGAAGAGCCCTCGTTTGACGGAATGAAGCGGGCATGATCTCAACGATATTATTTCTTGATAAATCGAGTCGTTCGATATTCGGCGTGTTATCGAGAATCTTGTCAATGAAGACTTCCAAACGATTTCCTTGAAGATTCAATTCGGTTAGACTTCCCATCGCAACTGTGCTGTGCTCGTGCATTTGACTGATCTGATTGTCTTGAAGATTTAGAGTCTCCAATCGATTCAATCCGAGGAAATTAGTTTCTTCGATTGTCGCTAGTTTGTTTCTCGCGAGGTTTAAGATTCTTAGCTGCGGACTTCGATTAAAAACTTGATGAATCTTCGCCAAGTTATTGCTCGACAAGTCCAGCATTCGAAGATTTGGAAGATCAAAGCTTTCAGGATTCGTCGCGAGATTTTGAATTTTATTGCTTCTCAGATTGACTCTTTCGATTGCTCGCGGAAGCCCTGTAATCATCTCAATCAAATTGTTGTTGGATGCGTCGAGTTCATAAAGATTTGTCAAGTGACTGAAAGTATTTCTATCGACAGAGTTCAATTCGTTTGACGAGATGTTGACCGTTTCAAGCATTGGAGTGTTTCGGAAGACGTTGGAGTTGATTGAAGACAGTGCGTTCTCGCTAATGTCGAAGCGGCGAATCGATGGCAAGCCAGTCAGGAAAATTGGCTCCAAACGACGGAATTTGTTGTAAGAAATGTCTAAACCTGAAAATTTGGGGAGAAAATTAAATAAATTTTCATTTAAATCGTCGAATAGTTTTACCTTTCAATGCAGGAAGATTCCAAAACGGCATGGGCAATAAATCGGTTAAGCTGTTATTGCGGAGACGAAGTTCCCTCAGCGAAGGCATTGCCATCAACGCATCACGCTCAATCAACCTCAAGTAATTGTTATTCAAATGCAACTGTTCGAGAGTTCCGTGACCTCTCAAAGCTCCAAATGGAATTCCTGTCAATTTGTTATCACTCAAGTCAAGATAGCGAAGTGTTGGTAAAGCATCGAGAACCGATCGAACTTCTTCGATCCTTGCAATGTCATTGTTTTGCATGTGAATTGTTTCGACTCCACGTCCAGACGACATCAAAAAAGATTCTGGATGAACCTGCGAAAGCGAGAAAATCAGCACATGTGATTGCTTGAGAAGCGAGAAGACTTACATGACGCAAACGGTTGTTTTCCAAGTGAACGATTTTGAGCGACGGTACGCGATGGAAAGCGCCGTGATGTAATTCTTGAATGAGGTTGTCATTCAATCGCAGTTCTTTTAGCCTCGGCAGATCAACAAAACTTGCTTCACCGAGAACTTCAATTGAATTGTGATCCAAGTTCAAAGTCTCAAGACTTGGAATGTCCTTGATTGCTCTGCCGACCATCACGGCATTTGAGATTCTATTGTGAGTTAGATCCATTGACTGAAGTTGCGACAAACCCGATGTGAAGGCTCGCAAGTGAATCCATTCGATTCCGTTATGCTGAAGATTAATTGACTTGAGCTTCGGAAGATCGAGGAAAAGTCCTGACTCAAGTCTCGTCAAACCTTTACTTCTAATAATCGAAATCGATTCAACTCCTGGGAGATTGTGGAATCCTTGCGGTGAAAGTTCGATCAATGACTCACTTTCGATGTTGATGTAGCGAAGCTTTGGAAGTCCAGAGAATTCTGGGCATCTCTTCAAACTCTCACTTTGAATTGTAATCGCTTCGAGATTTCTTATTCCAAGTAAACTATCAACAGGAATACTTCTCAATCCACGTTCAACAACGAAAATCTCAACAAGATTTGATTCCATGTCGTTGAGCCATCCTGCTGACAGTCGTTCAAGTCCATTGTGTCTCAACATTAATCGAGTGATCTGAAGTTGAGCGAAAGCTCGTCCAGGAAGCGAAGGTAGGAAATTATTTTCTAATATTAACTCATCGATTGGTCGATTAAGAGCTTTTGAAGTCGATTTAATTCCATTGAGGACACGTGGGAGATCAGAATGTGAGCACCAAATCTGAATCTCGGATCCTTTCTGCGAACATCGACATGGAAGAATTAATTCTTGAGGTGGGCAAATTCCATTCCCACTGCTGTAACCTTGAGCTAGGCATGAATCGAGAGCGACAATTATTAACAATGCGAAGAAGAAGATTCTCTGCCAGCGATTGTCTTCGATTCGACTCATAATCGCGGTTGATTCTTGCTTGTCAATCATAAAACAATAAGCTCGCAATTTCCATTCATCGAGAGGCTCAGCGATGTGCTCATTAAGGCCTGAAACAAGCAAGAGTTTTCATTATCAGACGAGGGATTTCCACATTACGATTAAGACACGATCGTGAAAAGCAAACTCGTTTCTCGCAAATTTTTCTCTTTTTTTGTGAAATGGAAACTTGCTTTGAATAAATTTATATTGCTAAATCAGCGTTGCGCAAGTGGTGTAAAAGTGCTTTTCATGTTCGAGCTCCCATCGCGATCTTGAGAGGAAACATCAACGACGAAATGCGTCTGATCATTTTTCCGGTTTGTTGAGCTTGAACTTTTGTTTTCCAAAACGAAGTCTCGTTTGTCTTTTGTCGTTGGATTTGTGCACTTAGAGAAGTTTCGTCTTATTATAGTCAACCTTCTTCTCTGAAACCTCCGGAGTAAGAAGAAAGAAAGAACTGTTTCATATTTGACACAATTTTAATGTCATGTGCTCGCTCGAGGGTTTAACATTGTTAAGCAAACAATTTCGCAAACACGTAATCAAGGGTTTCTATCAAAATTTCTTAACTCAAACATTGAATGACTTCTCTGCGAATTCATAAAAGAAAATCCTTTGTCAACTGCTCTAACTTATCAGAATGTTTTATTTCTGTTTCTTGCGGTATTCTCGCTTAGATTGGCTGCTAACGGCACCTCAATGTTCTCGTCTTTCCCTAGATCAAAACTCGAGATAAAACTGCAAGAAGAGACACGAGACATCGAAGTTGTTGTTTTTTTCTTGAGTTATGCAAAAAATGTGGAAAAGAAATCGAAGCAGCGCGAGTTCAGACATCGACCGGATTCACGATCGATTTATTCGTTGTTGAGTAATTCTCACTTTTCCCTCGACCGATTGTCTTTGAACGAGCGTGTGCCCAAACTTTTTTTAACTCTGCAAATGATCGATCGATCACTTTGTTCTTGTTGCTGAATTCAAGTGCGTTTCTCTTTTTTCTTGCCCATGATTCAATCGACTGCTGTTTACTCTTTTTTTTTGCGATCGATTCAAAATAAAGGGAAATTCAATTTTCAAAGAATGGCGATTGTTGCTGTCGATATGTTGTATGAGCGGAGGGCGTTCTGAGTCAAGTTTTAATTATGTAAGCGCTTCAACAATGTATGTTGTTACATTAATCTAAATTCAATCAATTCAAATAGTTCTTTGTTGGATCTCAGAGACCTTGAGCTATGAAACAACAAGATGCGATCGCTCGTTGGTTGAAATGCATGTCGACGGATTCATATTTCCGTCAGTACAATTCCGGAAGATCCAAGTTGTTGACAACAATAAGACTGAAGTTAATGGGTCAGAGCAAAACTTTATTAAGGAAGGAAAAAAAATTATTTCCTTGAAAGAAAAATTGAAATTTTCCATTTCACGCTTCAAACATTTTCCTTGGATTTTTATCAAACTCATTGACGCTTCAGCGACAAAAATTGAGCAATATCGAAATGTTATATCATAGCTGTAACGTTAATCAGCATGAAATCTTTATGATGAGCTCTCTTTACAACTCTTAACATAAACAATTTGAAATCGCGCATTTATTGTGAAAGTTTGACTTCGCCAAACGAAGAAAAACTTTTCTCTGCCCCGGCTTTTCAAAGTCGATGCACAAGTTTTGCGTTTTCTCGAGGAACAAGTTCAATGCATGTTGCAAGTCTCTTTCATCGCCTGTTCTTTTACTTAAAACATCAAAATATTTCCATTCATGATGAATTCTCCGCTTTGACTCAATTGTTTCGTGGTCGCTGAGACATGAAATCTTTAGCAAAAAAGAGGCGAAAGAAGGCGCATTAATTTATGCTTTAATTATGACGCAACGAGTGTGTGTGTTGTAGCGAACATTAAACAATCGCATAAGCCACCGTCGAGGGGTTCCATCCAAACAAGAAGAAAGAAAAGAACTCAATCGGAAATTTATTGTTTTTGGTGTTTTCGAAAACATTTTACAATGGATCGAGTTTTTTGTCTTTGCGGGGTTGTTGCCTAATGCAATTGACGGTGTCGGGCTTCGCGGTTTGTTGTACCTTATGCAATGATCGTGGTCTTAATTCCTCTGCGTCACGCCTGTTTTTTTAATCCTTTTCCTTTTGAACTTGATTTGAATTTAATCGTTAACAATTTTTCTTTTTGAGTTTCTAAATTTTTCACTGAACTATCTTTCGTCCTTGTTTTAATCACAAAACATAATTTTTTTCCTTTAAATAATTCTTGAAATTTCAACTTTCAAAAAATTTATTCACTTGCAACAGTTTTCTTTTTCACTTTAATTCACTGAAAGCTCTCAAAGCTTCCGACTGTCTTTTCTGAAGTTTCAACGCGAACTGAAAATGAAAATTCGGCTGAGCTCGATGGAAATGTGGAAGTAAGGCACGAAACGCTCAAGAGATTCTCAGCAGTTGGAAATTCTCTTGCTGGTTCCACTTCAACGATGCTGCACACAAAGTTTTTGTGTTTGCGTCTGGATGATGTTCGAAGCGGTTGTGCAAAAAATCCTTCAACGTTTCATTGTATTTCTTAAAGATTTCTTTATTTAATCATTTTTTTTGTCACTAACTCTTAACTATTGCTTACACAATTCTTCAATAAAAATTCTCGTTCATTTCAAAAATTGATTGATACGATTTGATTAAGTATGCATCTAAGTACATTGTAACAAGTTTTGTTCATTCACATTTTCATCGTGCAACAAGTTGAGTAAAAAGTCTGATCGTGTAAAAAAGAATGAAAGGTACTGGAAAAGTCGTAGAGAGAGGCAGAGAGTGTGAGCTATTGGAAAATGCGATTAATACTGCTTTGAAGAATTTCAAGAAACAAATTTAGATCTCTCACGATTCGAGGGCATTAAGTGTCAGTCTTAATAATTATTATGGTCGTTTTTAAGGCTACTAAACATTCCCTTAAACTCTAAATGATATTTTGCACTAATTTCCGTTCCTCTCATGATAATGTGCATGGAAATGCTCGGCATCAAACATTGGCAATCGTTAAGCATTCGAAAATTATATTTCTTTCATAAATGAAAAACCTCGTCGCTGTTTATTTATATCGCAGCAAGTTTTAGCCATGCTTTAAAAGTGTTGAAGCACCACATCGTAAAAGATAAATAAACAGCAACGAGACGACACAATATACTTGGGGATTGAAGTTGCATAAGTACTTTGGTAAATTTCTTATCAAACGATGGGAAGAAACAGAGAATAGACAAAAAGAATGAAATTGATTGCATGGTTTCTTAAAATTAAATTTGATTATCTAGTTTAACGTTATTGAATCTCTCGTCAGCAGACAATTAAAGCATGCAAGTCCTAAGTAACATCCTAAGTGACGTTCATCTAATCATTCAAAGGAGAAAAAATTAAGATTATCTGCGATAGCAGAGCAAAAACATTTTACGTACCGTTCAGCAATCAGGAAATCATTGGGAACGTGTTAAGCCCGCCGTTGCCGTTCATGTTGCTGTTAAATGGCGCATCGTTGATAAACTGACTTGGATCTGGATTGGCGATTGAATTGCTGACTGTTAGCTGAACGGTTAAACCAGAATCTTTGATGATCTTGACTACATCGCCGTGAGATAAGTTGCTGATGTCGATGTCGTTCACTCGGATGATTCGATCTCCGATCTTCAATTGATTGTTATCAGCAGGACTATTGGGAATAATCTTGCCAATTGTTGATCCTGTCATCTGATTTGATGATGAGATGATGACGAATCCAAAGCCTTCATGTTCTTGTCTATTGATTATGACGTCGTAAGTGTTAGGCATTGGCATGTTTGTGGTTTCGTAAGAGCCGCTTGTGTTAGGCGGTCGGTAGAAGCTATTGCCACCTCTCACTTTCCTCTTTCGCAAAAGCATCATGACTTGGCCTATGAGAGCCGCTTCGCTCATCAATTTAACCACAAGATGATGTGATGCGCATTCCTTGGTTGAAAGAAAAATTTAATTGCTGAACACGCATGGAAAATTTATTAACTTACGACATTAACACCGTTGATGTTGATTATCTCATCACCAGTTTGAATTCGAGGGTCTCGATCAGCAGCCCCGTCTTTCACAATGTAGCCAACGCAGACTTGTGATCCTTCCTCTGTTCCACCTACGATTCGAAAACCAAAACCTAAAGCTTGTCGTTCCAGCGTCACTTCAACATAATAGAACTCGTCCTGTAAAGAAACAATCGTCACTCATCTGACATCTCAATTATTATGTCTCACTTACCATTCCATTCATGTGACCATTTCCGTTGCTTCGAAAAGTGTTAAAATTGCCTCCATTGTTAAAGTTAAACTCCCCAGCACTTCGTTTCCGATCCATTAGATAGTCGTTGATACGTTTCCCGACATTGTCACTCATCTGCGGTGGCATATTAAAAGATGTTTGCAATGTACTGTAGTCTGAGTTATTATTCGATGGGGCACCGTATTCGATTTGTTGTGCTTGCTTGATTCGATAGTCTTGACAGTCATAACAGAAGCAGCTTTCGTGTGGTTGATGTTGATAGGGAATCGTCGACACAGATTGTTGCGGTGGTTGAATTGGTTGAATGTATCGAGTCTGTGACGATGGAATCGATGGCGGGGGCGGCAAAGAGTAAACAGAGTTGCTTGAATTACCATAATAGTAATCTCCGCCGTTGTTGAATCCATTATCCAAATTTCCATTTTTGATGTCGAGTGGACTGAAGAAGCGATTCCGACCGCCACTTGTTTTCGATGTAATAGAATCAGTCGTTGTGTAGGTGTCACTACGTTGATCGTTAATTGCGAAGTTGTCGAATTGCTCTGTCAATAACTTTGTTGTGTCGTACGCTGTGGTTGCTGTTGAGATAGTTGACTTATTGTCATCGTGATCTGTGAGCTTGCTGTCGAGTTCGATGTCGTCGGTGTTGAGATCGTTCATTTGATTTGGAGTTTTCATATGAATGCGAGCTCGAGTGTCCACCAGTGGAGTTTTTGGCCGAATCGGGAGTGTTTCCTTCTGCTGTGTGCTGTAGAGATCAGCGGTGGGCGTCTTACTTCGAAAGAGTCCATTCAAGAAAGGTTTTCCATTAGTCGTTGGTTTGCTGTCGACTTTGCCTCTTGGCTTTCCATTGAATTTATTCAAGCTGCTTCGTATGAGACCACGCTGAACTCTCAGAATCGTCTCTTGATTCTTTGGACATTCTTTTAGAACTTGAACGACTTCGTTGTGTGTGAGATTCTTTATGTTTATGTTATTGATGCTAAGGAGGATGTCGCCTTCTTGGAGATTCTTGCAACATTGTCGATCGAGAATCTTCTTAACTTTCTGACCCCACAAGTTGCTCTCAGCAATCGTGAATCCAAAACCTTGATCACCTTTCACGATGATAATATCGTGAATTTCAGGAATTTCAAAGTTGCTCTTGCCCAACGAAGCTCCTGCTTGGTTCTTGTAATTTAAATTGTCAGGATCATTTGATGACATGTCAAGGAAGTTGTAGCTGTCGTGTGAAAGATCTAAGAAGAGTCGACTCTTTTCGACTTCATCGTTTATTCCGTTGACAGCAATGGTAGTCACGATTTCAGTGTTTGGATCAGTTGGATCGAAAGGTAATTTATAACCACGACAGACATCGAGATGAACTTCATCACCAGCCATGATTGATTGAAAAATGTTGACCATCTCATGATGAGTGAATCCAAGTACGCAAATGTGATTGACGAACACGAGAATGTCGCCAGTCTTGAGCTTTCCATCAGCTGATGCAGGAGAATTCGGTACAATCGATTTGATTTGAAGAAACTCTTCAATATTCTCATCGTCACTGCAATCACCGCCAACGATTGTGAAGCCGAGTCCTCGTTGCGACTTGATGAGAGTCGTTTGAATCCTTTCGCCAAGCAGATCTGATGGATTCTTTGTAAAGAAACTCTTCGGTTCCATCGGAGAATCAACGTTGTCTGGCATGAAATTGGCGGAAGCATCAAGTCGCTTATTCATCTCGAGTTCACGCTTTGCTTGTATCACAGGATTCTCATATTGTGTTTTTCTATTGACGTGATCTACAAAACCGCAAAGATAAACATTAATTAAAACACTCGCGGTTTGATGAAATCATCATGACTCACCGATGAAGTAAATTCCGTACTCCGGATCAACAATTTTTTCCCAACCATATGGAAGTTCATCGTCTTCGCAATCTTGCAGCGATTTCTTTTGAAACTTTGAAAGACGAGGATCGAGCCAATGTGATTGTCCTGTCGTATGATCAATGAAGTAAGTTTCTCCATTCTCTGTGTAAGCCTTTTCCCAATTCGAAGGTAAGGGACCTAAGTCATCGTCATCGTTGTGGAATCCGTGCTTTCGATTGATCATTTGGATGTTGTGATGGTAATTTCTCGATGATTCACCGATGTCTGTAAAAGCAAAGCGCTTAAGAAATGTTTTCTTGCCCCGAAAAATCAAAAGAAACACAAACAACAGAAACAAGAAAACGATGTAGACGAAAGGCGAGACGCAAGGGAACTGAGAATAATGTGATGCACTTGCCTCACTTCTAACATTCTTTTCTTCAATAATTTTTCTTTATTCAAATCAGGGTTTGGTGTTTCCTGTTGAACCTTTGTTCAATGAAGTCTTGAATATTTTTTTGGGGGTTGATAAGAAGATTTTAGACCCCCCAAGAGATTGATTTTAAACAAAACGTCTCTTATTGAAATAAATTAAATCAAATTCAAAGCCCTGACTATTTCGTTATCTCTCTTTCTGTTTCTGTTTTGTGTTGAGGGAGTAATTTCTGTTGCAACTTCTTCTTGAGTTTTCCAAGCTCAACTCCAAACATTAAGTAAATAAACTGATCTGTGAGCATAATTGCATTGGTTGAGTTTTGCAATTGAAATCATCAAGAGAAGATTGAGACTCTGAGCTATGCTGTCTTACCGTAATTTTTAATTTCTGCTTCCATTCTTCGCAATGTTTTTTCCCATCAAATAGCGACGAGAAGGAGACGGAAGAAGAAATATCTTGTAACAGCTTTTTAAATAAGCGAGAGTAGTGCGAGCGAGAGACCACTCGACTGATAAAATACTTTTCAGTAACTGAACACCGAATGATTCACTTTCTATCACTTTGATTGAGCAAACTGTTTGAGATGAAGCTTGTGGACCCTCTCGTCTTCATGTGTGGGTCTTCAAAACAAAAATCTTTACACCTGTCGTTGTTTTTGTAATTCTCGATGGACGCATAATAGGGAAAGTTATTTCTCCGAATTATGGTCGTCTAAGGCACTTTCTCGTAACTCCTCCAACTTAAATCTATTAATATCAATCTTATAAACACTTTGAAGTAAAAAAGATTCAACAAAATCGACGAAAGAACACAAAATATCAGAGAAAACAAGCGAGTAAGTTTTTTTAAATGTAAAATATTCCGATACCGAACGCTCGACTGACGAGAAAGTTCCCGGGGAAATCGTGTGGCGTTGGAGTCGCTACATGTTGCATGTTTTCTGGACGGTAGAAGACGTTAGGCGGTGTTCGATGATCATGTAGCTAAATTAAGATACTTTTGTTCCCCCAAAGTCAAGAAATTAAGTCACAACTCTTCATCAATTAAGAGAAGAATTTCCATTAAATAATTGAATGAAACATTAATTTAAATATCTTCATTTTTGCAATCTCAACATAGAAGCGCTTTCAATGTTTTCGAATGTCTCGGCTTAATCAACTGTCGCTGACGTTCAACGCAATTTACACTTCACCACGACTTCATTCATTCTCCGTTTCTCTCACGAAACAGTTTGCAACTTTTTTTCCGATCGTTGATTATCAAGTGAGTTGACAATAATTTTTAAGATTAAGAATCTTAAGCTATTGATTAATTGTCATGAAATGAGTTGAGCTAAATATCGATCGCGATTTGTGTTCTTGACAAGTGAAAATTCTTATTGGAAAATAGAAAACAGAGTTTCACTTGTAAACGAAGAGGTCATGCCAAGGTCGAAGAAATTTCCGGCACTAACAAAAATAAAATCGCGATCGATTCGAGAATATTAAAGTCAATTAACGAGAGATAACTTTTAGCTCCACTCGAAGATGTCGAAACCGCTTTTGTCTGCCGACCCGGTCTACCAAAAAATCCAACAATATTACAATGAGAACGGATCGAAGATCAACATTAAGCAACTTTTCGATAGCGACCCAAAGCGCTTCGATAAGTTCAGCATGACGTTGAAGACTCCCAACGATGGCGACATTTTATTGGTGAGATGTCAAAGGTCAGAGATTACGACATTCTTATGCAATCAAAACATTTTCAGGATTACTCGAAAAATCGGGTAACTGATGACGTTTGGAAGTTGTTGCTTCAATTGGCTGAATCTCGTGGACTCGCTAAAGCCCGCGAAGAAATGTTCGGTGGAGCTCACATCAACATTACCGAAGATCGCGCTGTATTGCACACAGCATTGCGAAACAAGTCAGGAAAGCCTGTGATGGTTGATGGCAAAGATTGCATGCCAGATGTTCTTGCTGTCCTTGCTCATATGAAGGAGTTCACCAATCAAGTCTTGAGCGGAGACTGGAAGGGATACACAGGCAAGAAGATGACTGATGTTGTCAACATTGGAATCGGTGGCTCTGACTTGGGACCATTGATGGTTACCGAAGCTTTGAAGCCTTACTCGAAGGGCTTGAACATGCATTTCGTTTCAAACATTGACGGAACTCATTTGGCTGAGACACTCAAGAAGATCAATGCTGAAACGACTCTTTTCATCATTGCGTCGAAAACTTTCACTACACAAGAAACAATCACCAACGCAACGTCAGCCAAGTCTTGGTTCCTTGAGACAGCTAAGGACCCAGCAGCTGTTGCTAAGCATTTCGTGGCTTTGTCCACTAACGAAGAGAAGGCAACAGCATTCGGAATCGATGCTAAGAACATGTTTGGCTTCTGGGATTGGGTCGGAGGACGTTACTCGTTGTGGTCAGCTATTGGCTTGTCAATCTCGCTTTCTATTGGCTTTGAGAACTTCGAGAAATTGCAAGAAGGCGCGTTCCACGTCGATCAACATTTCCAAACAGCTCCGTTGGACCAAAACGTAAGAAAATCAAAGCTTCAATCAATCGAATCATTCAAGTTCAATTTATTTTAGGCTCCCGTTATTCTGGCTCTTTTGGGAATTTGGTACTCCAACTTCTATGGAGCTGAGACGACTGCTCTTCTCCCATACGATCAATATCTTCATCGTTTCTCAGCTTACTTCCAACAAGGTGACATGGAGAGCAACGGCAAAGGCGTCGCAAAAAGCGGAAAGCGTGTCGACTACCAAACTGGACCGATTGTCTGGGTAAGTGAACGTGATGCAATTTTAATGCAATCTTGAAAATTGAATGTCAAAGTTACGTTCTCTGCCCTTCACGCAGTCAATATCATTCGAAATGTTTTCCTTTCTGATTTCAGGGTGAACCTGGCACAAACGGACAACACGCTTTTTATCAGTTAATCCATCAGGTAATAAAATGACGACGTGCACTATCATTCAGTTTGACATAACGCTCTCTTATCAATTTCTTCTTCGTCTAGGGAACTCGCGTGATTCCAGCTGATTTTATTGCTACCGCGCAAACACAAAATCCAATCGCCGGTGGAATTCACCACAAGTTGTTGCTGGCGAACTTCTTGGCACAGACTGAAGCTCTTGCTCTTGGCAAGACCGAGCAACAAGTCCGCCCTGAATTGGAAAAGGCTGGACTGAAAGGAGAAAAGTTAGAGAATCTCGTCCCACACAAAGTCTTCACCGGAAATCGTCCAACTAACTCGATTGTCGTTAAGAAGTTGACTCCATTCACTTTGGGAGCTCTCATCGCCACCTACGAGCATAAGATCTTCACACAAGGAATCATCTGGGATGTCAACTCTTTCGATCAATGGGGCGTTGAGTTGGGCAAAGCTCTCGCAAAGGCTATCGAAGGTGATTTGGCAAACAACGACAAAGTTTCAAGCCACGACTCGTCTACAAACGGCTTGATTAACTTTATCAAAGGCAACTGGTAAAAAGTGAATTATCAAATATATCAAAATGAATACGGATTCCTTATTAAATTAAAATTAAAGCCACATCTCATATTAATTGCTAATCAACTAGAATTAGAATCTGATGTTGCTACATTGAATGTGGAATGTTTTTGGAAATAAACAAAACAAAAGTTTATGTTGATGTTGTGATCTTGATTATGTCGTGTGACATAGCTAAATGTTGCGTACGCAGCCGGATCACTTCGCTCGTTTGCCGTTAGGTGGATACGTTGGGAAATATTTATCAGGAATGTCAAGTTATTGATATTTCTTAAATATTTTAATAAAATTCAAAATTCTATGAAAATCATGAGAATTTCTAAGAAATTAAAAATATTTCCAGGAACAAAAAAAAATATTTTTCCCAAGTCCAGAGCAAATTATTGTGACTCAACTCCCGCACATCCATCATGGAGAAAATTCCTCGCAAGAAGTCTGTCTAAAATCTTTTTTTTTACAATAACTCGCGTTGAAAGTGCATCAAGTGATTACAAACTTAGCCATTCGAAGGCCGATGTCACGAAAAGCGTGATGGGCTTTGGTGCCGGATGTTAATCAACGAATTTGTGCTCCATCTGAGACGATAAAAAAGTTTGAGGAAGTCGTAAAGACTTAAAGAGAAAGAAAACGAAACTACACGAAATCAAAGCTATTGTTGCTCGCAAATCAATCATAACTTCTCGCCTCGACTCAAACAGTATTTTGCTTCGATAGAAAAACAGGGATTTTCCGTAGATTGACTAATTGCTCATTTTCATCGGAATCATCAACATAAAGGAAAAGTTATTGATTATAAACTTTCGACTGAGTAGAGAGAAAGGGAGAGAGTGTGGGGAGTTTCACTCTACATCAATCATCGAGAATCTGTTGCGAGACAATTTTCGTTTCGCGTGACTAAAGATGGCTGAGGATGACGATAATCAGCTTTACAATCAAAAGGAGACGAAAATTATTTATCACATCGATGACGAGGACACACCATATTTAGTGAAAATACCTTTTCCGCCACTTCAAGTGAAATTGCGTGACTTCAAGATCATTCTGAGCAAACAGCAGACATGCAGTTATAAATTTTTCTTTAAGTCTATGGACGCTGACTTCGGGTGAGTTTCGGATTAACTGCTTAATTAGCATCAGTTGGGTAATTGATTTGTAACTCTTTCGTATTCTCGTTTCAATTACAGTGTCGTAAAAGAAGAGATAATTGATGATAATACAGTTCTTCCATGTTTCAACAATAAAGTCGTCTGTTGGGTGAGTGTTAAGAGAAGAAACGTTACATTTGATGATGAAAGTTGCTTCCAAAACCTGTCGCTATCAATCGATAACGATCTAATATCGTCAACTCGTTTATTTTCTTCTCTTTAAATAGTTGGTCACGTCGAACGATGCTACTTCGAATGCATCAGAGACACCAAACCCTGATAAGGTTGATGGTGGTGAACATCAAAAGATGGTCAGTCGACATGGAGCTGACGGAAGGCTCACGTATCAAGCTGTCACGAATTTCCTATCTTCGTCGTCGGACCTCGCCAGTTCAACGAGCTTTGTTGAAGATGACGAGACAGAGAATGACATGGACAAGAGACACGAGAACTACTATGATTACGATGAGAATCTGACGGAATACTCGTCGATCCTCTCGAGTCAACAGAACAGTCGCTTGAAGATCCGGAAGAAGCCGCAGCGAAGGAAAAAGAGACCAAACCAGCAAATGTCACGCACGTCGTCTTATAGCTCAATTACCGACTCCACCATGTCATTAAACATAATAACAGTTCAAATTAACATGGATACGGTGAACTTTCTAGGTAAAATAGAGAAAGCCTTAGCTCCAAACTTATTCTAATTGACATTTATCGATTTCTAGGAATTTCAATTGTTGGACAGTCGAATCGGGGCGGCGACGGAGGGATTTACGTTGGAAGCATCATGAAAGGAGGAGCAGTGCAACTCGATGGGCGAATAGAACCGGGCGACATGATTCTTCAAGTGAACGACATTAATTTCGAGAATATGACTAATGACGAGGCCGTTAAAGTTCTTCGAGAAGTTGTACAAAAGCCCGGCCCTGTCAAATTGGTTGTGGCAAAGTGTTGGGACCCAAATCCTAAAGGTGAGCAAAGCTCTTAATGTCTTATAAACTTCTATTGACACTCTATTATTCATTGAAGGCTATTTCACTATTCCACGTTCGGAACCTGTTCGACCAATCGATCCGGGAGCATGGCTAGCGCATACACAAGCTCTGAGATCATGCGAGAATCTTGAAACTGATTCCGAAGTATTATCAGCCATCAAGCAACAACGCCTCAATGTCAACATGCCATATAAGTTCATCGTAGGTGCAATGAAGAAACCTGACAGCGGATTGGAGATTCGTGATCGTATGTGGCTCAAAATCACAATACCATACGCATTTATTGGCAGGTGAGTTTATCATGCAAAAATATATTTGAGACTTACGTTCGATTGGGAATTTCCTTTATTCCTGAGTTAATTCATATAAAGTGATGAGTCCGTTACAAATATCTTGAGAATTACTTGCGTATTTGACCAGTTAAAGCTTTGACTTTAGCTAAGTTGGCTTGTTGCATTTTAATCAAAAGATCTTTCATAAGAGTTTTACTTGAGCCTTCTTGATACATCTGAAGTGCTGCTGGAATGTTCGTCGGTTTCTCAGAAGAATAGTTGGAAACTGATGGCGAGAAGCTTTTGAATGTTCCTGGAGGTTGATTGTTTCCGATAAGAGAAGAATATCCAGAGCTTGATGATCGTGGTTTGATTGAGTTTGAAGTCATTTGATGTCCAGAGCCAGAACTAGGATAAGTTCGAAATTCAATGGCGCGTTTCATATCATTCGAAAGAACTGATTGTCTTCCGCTCGCTGAGGAAGCGTGAGACATACGAGAAGATGGCGAATGATGTGAATTGGATCCAGTGTGAGATGATGCTGGTGAATGAGATGAGCTCGCTTGTGAAATTGATCGTCTAAAATTTGGTCCTCTTGGTGTCTCTCGAAGAAGCTCTGGTTTAAAAGAGCATGAACTAAAAAGAAACAATTGAGCAATTGTTGGTAACCTAAAAGTATCTTGTTTTCTCACTTGTAAGCTGTTTTCATCAGGGAAACTAATTCACGTTCGCCTTGCTCGCAGACTTTCAACTCATTAACGACTGGATCACACTTTAAGTACTTTGAATACTTTAGTTTGTACTCGTCACTGTAGCGAATCGTTTTCTCAGCGAACATCTTTGCTTGATTCTCTCGGAAGTTCTGGATCTTTGTGACTAAGTTATTCATTTTCGGGATGCTGCCGTCTTCGAAGAAAGCTCTCACTTCTGTCGGAAGATCGGCATTAATCTCAAGAGCCTTGCAATCCTTGGCACATAATCCACAAAAGTTTTTCTGTGTCAAACAGGACTCGCAAATAACATGGCTGCAACTTGTAATGAAGTGTTTACGTCTGGTCTCAGCTTGCGTCTCGAAGCACAAGTTGCAATAAATCTTCTGAGGCATCTTTTCTTGATGTTTCTTACTTTTTTAAATAGTTGAATTCTTGACAAAATCTTAAATTATGAAATTCGTGTTGTGCCTGAGTCTGGCGCTGCGATCGTTTCAAAACTTTCCGTTAAACTGTTTTTTCTTTCTTAAATTTCCAGCGATTTGGTAAATTGGATAACTGATAACGTCGAGGGCATCCACGATAGACGAGAAGCAAGGAAATTCATCGGAAACATGTTGCGAAAGAACTTCATCAAGCACACAGTGAATAAGTTGACTTTCAGTGAGAATTCCTATTATCAGTTCGGCGAGGGCGATTCCGGAAGTAGTTGTCTCAACGAAGACGACGGTAATAATTCTTAAAATCTTTTTTGATCATAAACTAAACTAATTTCTTCAACACAGATAACGCATCGACACTAATCGGCCATAATCCATACATGTTGGATGATACCGAAAGTATTATCGATCAAATTTCCAATTTGCCATCACATGTCAATGCTCTTCCTAATTATCAATTAGGGCCTCCGCCAAGCCTCCCAGCGCCCGAGTGCTTCATGCCCAATCAAGCTCATTACTTCACTGTCGGCAGCAGTGTCAGCGGAATGAACGATCCCAACTATTACGTCATCGAAAAGCCAATGTCCACAATGTCGGGTTTACCGCACTTGCAAAAGGCCTCATCAAAATCATCGACAACGTCAAAGAGTTGCTCATCGACCGAAAGCCAAAAATACATGATTAAAAACCTCATTCAGCAGACAAACCACAGTAAGTCATTCACCTTTGTAATTAATTTTTGCTAACAAAAACTTCATCCTCGTTTAGTGTCGCTAAAGAACGGCGATAAGAATTCCAAATCATCGTCCAACTCGTCATCGAAGGGACATCAGCATGACTAGGTCAGGTATTAAGTGCACACATCAAGCGAGACACACATTGAAATGCCATAAAAGTTTATATTTGTAAAATGCGTCGGTTGTCGACAAGAAGCAACTTTAGTGATTGAACCAGGACGAATACTTTATTTTATGATTTAAGGTAAACACTCTCAGCATTATTATTTTTGAGAACGGAAGGCAATCACTTTTTAAGTTTAATGTTGAAAGTTTTTCTTCTGTTTCGCGCAAAGATTTTCCGAAATTACGAACAAGCTAATTCGATCGTAATTTCCACACAAAAACTAATTTTATGTTTTTCCTCAGCTTCGAGAGACATTGAGCGTCTCGAACATTTCAAATCATTTTAAAACTATTTTAACTCATTAAGTATTAACAATGTATACCGTTTACAACTTTAGAAGTTCGTTTCAGCTGTCGACTGTCTTCTGATAAACAAGAGCTTTTTGAACTCTCAAGAAAACTCTGAGTCTGTTAACAGAAGGCAATTGCGCTAACGAAAGAAACAAATGAATCATTACAGGGTGTAAATAGCAAAATGAAAAAAATTCTTGATATATGAAAACTCTTCTTTCATAGTTGAAAAGAAAAAAGATGAAAAGGGAAAATCGTCTCGCAATAGTGAGATAGAAGAAAAGTTAGTTTTTGTATCAGCAAACGGAAGTGAGAGAAATCAATGTGAAAGTAAAATGATGACAATTTGACAAGAACAAAAAATTATACGAAGGCAAATATATTCAAAAAGAAATAAAGAATAAAGCTGAAGATGTAATTGTCTTTAAAAATTTCATGGCTTTTCCTCTCATTCGCCCGCAATCGTCTAACTAGCTTGCTATCTGTTAATTAACGTTTCATTCTTTTCCAGCTCTTTTCCACTTTGAAAACCTAATATTACTTTTAATTGTTTGGTTAATATTTGATGAGGAAACCTTCATCTTCTCCTTCCGCTTCGCCGTAAAAAAAAAATTCGTTGTAAAACTTTTTTTCAGGATAGTGGAAAAATTTTATTGCCGAGGACGAAAGCGTCTTCATGTTCGACATAACTGAGCAATTATTATTCGCAGTTTCGTTTCAGCAAAGTTCTCCATTTTTATTTTGAACGAGGGAGGCAACCCGTTCTCATAATCCGATCCCACTTCGCTTCAGCAGAACTTAAAAAGGGAAACTCGTTTTGTTCGTCACTTGATTAAAGCTTTAAAAATGAATTACTCTTCTCTCTTCATCCCTAACTTTCTAACTCTTCCCTTAATGAGACTCATCGGCTCATCGTGAAAATGTAAATTGTGAAATTTTATTCATAATTACGATGATTCCAACCCTTTCGACTTTCTCGTCTCGAATCCAATCTAAAACTCGAAATTAAATCCACTCACATAATGATTATTATGATAGCTCTGTACATGCTCGTTTAACCCCATCATCTTCCATTTGTAATGTCGATGTTGAAACTCAGAGCTTGATTATGAATCCGATGCATAAGCCAATAGCGATGAGAGTTCGATTTGCTAAAATGCGATGCATAATTTCCATCAAACTCCATGCATGTTTCCATTCTGAATTTATTAATTATTTGATAAATCTCGATTGCATATTGTCAGCAGACCAGCTTTTTCCTCCCCGGGCTTTTCGTTTGTCGCTCAGAATCCAAAAACGCACACACGCCGGAAAAGGAATTCTCATGAATTTTGGATAATTGTTCGGAACATCAGCAGAAAATTATCATTTTAGAAGCTCGCAACTCATCTCTCGATTGCTCTCGATTGTTGATGAAATGAAATTTTAGATTTTTCTATTATTAACAGAGTTTCTGAAAATAAAGTCGTCGTCAGGAGAGACAGAGAGAGGGAGAGATAGTACAACTGCATTGCATACACGGATCGGATTATGGCTCAAATCCCTCAAGAAATTATAAAATCGTTAAATAATCATAGAGCTCTCCGGAAAAGTCAGCTGTCCGTTCATATACGCCTCCACACAATCCGAACAAGGCACGCAATGTCAATTTGAAAATTGTCTAGAACTTTTCATTGTAACATTGCAAAACAGTTCACGGCGAGTTTATGGAAATGATTGAATCAGTTATCAAATTAAATTTCCATTTTCGAAGAATTTACTTTTTAAATTAGACATTGACATTCAGAAAAGTTCTCACGAAGAAAAGCGTCCGCTTTAAGAAGTTTCCTCATATTCCAAAACAAAACAATAAATATTTAATGTCATTTAATCTTCATGATGATAATTTCATTAAATCGTTGTTGTGGTCGTTGCCTTTTATTTCCGCACAATTTCCTCGAGTTATGATTTCCATTTCAAATATTTCCACTCACACACATTTGCGGGCTAATTAACTCGAACTCGAATCTGTAATAAATGTGACCCTTGCGGAACCTTTTTCATCTCTCACCTCATATCGAGGAATATGAAAATTGAGTCTAACTCGCCGTTAAAAGTTTGAAACGCAATGAAGAAGTTAATTGTTTGAGTTGTGGAGCAGATCTCATCATTTGACGAACTCTCATCATCATTTTGAAACAAGTACGCCTGTCGACTTTATTATTACAGAGACGAGTGTGAGCAGATATACAATTTCAAATTTATATTAAATATTAAATAATTAATGTCCGGGTTTCCGAGAGAGAGAGAATAATGCGAAAATCACAAAATCTAATCTAAATTTTCGACTAATTTAAATTTGAACTCTAGCACAGTCTCACCCCCAAGAGAAAGAGTCGGAGTTATTATAATCATAATCACATGCGATAAAAATTATTAGTTCGGGTTGTAGTTTGATGGAGATGACGGAGAGAAAAGGATTTGATGTGGAATGTTCTCTGGAAGAGTTTAGATTTAGCAGCTCACACTCGTGAATATTTCAACGCGATTATTTCGAACGAAAGAAAAGTTTGCCGGAAAGTTCAAGTGAAAAATCATATCACAAGCGACGAGTCTCGTGAGTGTCTTAACACACGAAGCGGAGCAGAAGACAAATGAATCTGAATTTCAAATCAGCCGTCACGATTTAAATGATGCTCAAGCCTTTCGCACTAACAAGAGTTAGAAGGGAACCAACCTCAAGACGTCATGGCGATTAAAGTTAAAAATTCATTCGACTCTTGAAATTTATGTTTGTACATTTTACAATGGGAAAAGGAGATTGAAGAGCGGAAGGCATCAAAACAAAAGGTGGAAGAGCTTCTGCTAGTCGGTTCGACCATAAAAAATGGCTCAAGCACTAAAACGAAATAGATGAGATCCCTTTTCCACTCTTGGGTCATAAAATGTGTGTACATATGCAAAACAAAGCAACTGTAATCTCATTTAATTCTTGACCACATATCAAGCATTTTCCAGCCTTTTCCGACCTCACTTCTTCTTTCTCTCGACAACTAACAGAGCAAAGCAGAGATATTTGCAGTTTTTCCAGTTTCATTTCCCTTTTTTTTATGGCTACACCTTGGGGCTGAAAATTAAGTTTTATGAAAAGTGTTTTGATGCTGCTGGACGTTTTACGTTTGGTTAGTTTTCCAGTTGAGGACGACCGAGATAGTTGTAAGGAAAACGAAATCTATGAAAAATAAATAAGATTTTCTTCATCACCTCGACGCCCCTTCTAAAGCGGACAATGAAGACGAGTTTCTTTTGAGAGGGAGACTCTATTTTTTGTTTTGTTAACGCTTCACACAATAAACAATTCAATTTAATTTGTCTTCTGGTCCAAGAGCAACTCGCCCAATAATTTGATTTCTCAATATTTGATGATACATTTTCTGTTGAGAAAGAAACTTGGACACACGAGAAGTTTATTTCTATTTCTTCGTCGTTGAAGTCTCGTCTTTCTTCGAGTCATCAAGGAAAGTCGTCCGCAAGACTTGCTGTGCCATCAAACTGGAAATTAAGGAAAGTCGACTGACACTTTGTTGATTTTTAAATGTGCTTTTCTAGTCTTTCATTTCTTTTATTTCTTCTCTCTCTCTCTCACTGCCTGCCATAGCGAAAAACTTCCTGACGTTTCTCCTCTTGACTTCACTCTCTCTAACAACGCACAGCACTTTCGCAATTCAATTAAGAGATCTCTTCGCTCTGTTCATTGCAATGACGACGACAATAAAAGCAATAATGTCATGGATATTTTCCATTCTTCTTCACTCAATTTCATCTTAATAACAGCGATAGCGCAGCTTTATGTTTTCACTCACCAGCGATTTGCCGTAAAAGTGAACTCGAAGGGAAGAAATGGAAAGGAGAAAAATGTAAAAAAAAAACTAATGCCGAATTAAATATTCATGATTGTGCAAAAACGACCGAGCGGTCTGGGGAACCATTTTCAGAAGCTTACGATTTACTCTTCAAATAATAACACAGAACAAATAAACATTCTCTTCATAAAAGAAGTCGTTCGAAGTGCAAAGACAGAATGAGAGGGTTGATGGAAGAAAATGGAGGAAATTTTCGTTACGAGACTGACCAATTTCCACGCGATCTAGAGCTGCCAACTTAAGCTTCTGACAACCAATCGAGAAAACTGAAATGAATTTTAACTAAATTAAGAGAGAAACGTTTTGTTTTTATAATTAAAATGTATTTTTCTTTCCTTGGTTTTTCATCAGAATTTACAGTGAGTTACAATTTTGTTTTACGGTTAAAGTTTCAATTTTCCTTCTTGACTCATCATCAAAATAAATCTTACGAAGATAAACATTAATTCTAACTATAAATATTGATGATGATGATTGTTGACTGATACAAAATGTATTTTGGGAGTGCGCCGTCGTTGTCGTTCTACTCGAACATCATTTGAGCTTTTCTAAACTAAGGGCGGCGATGATTTTTACAGTTTCTTAATCTTTTATCATAAAATTGAGTTTGTGTAGGGAAAAATTTCATTATTCTAGCTGTTTTTAAACTGTCCTCCTCTCGCTTTTAAACACGACGTCATTGTGATTGCGTGTCGAGCAAAATATCGAGAGGAAGTCTAATTACAGTTTTGAAATATTTTTTCTTCCACGCCTGTTTATTCGATTCATTGTGAAACACTTTTTCAATTATTTACACGATTCGATTTGTTATAATATCTGTGAGAAACTTTTCTTTTTTAAATTGAAGCATTTTCCTCGATTTAACTTGTGAGAAGGGAAAGAGGAGAAGAACTTAAAAATCTGTTTCTGCGATTTGAAAAAATTACTCTGATTGTTTCGAAGTTCGAGTGGCTGAACGGAGGCGAAAATATCGAAGCTTGAATTATTTATGAATTCTTAATGGAATAAACTCGGCTTAATTTCTTTTCTGTTTCACTGTTCACTCTTCGCTTTTTTTTCTTCTCGCTCACTAAAAGCAATCTGAAATGAGAATTTTCTTAATCCGATGCTTTGTTGTTGGCGCTTTAACGTTCAGCAGCTCAGAGGAAATAAGAGGAAGAAGCGAAAGTTTCATCCTCTCCTTCTCTTCTTGTTTTGCCTGCCTGGGAAAAACACGACGAGGAATGAAACTTTTTTTTTCTTCTCGCAAATGGAAAATCTGATTAAAGGAAATTGGCAAGTTGGAAATTTATTTAAAAGCAAAACAAGGTAATTTGAAGAGTGAAGTGGAAACGTTTTAAAGCGCTTTCTGCTGCTGTAATTAAATAACTGTTTGCTGCTTTTCTGATATTTTTTGGCAAGTTTGTCGTTTTTCCATTTATTGAATTTTCCGGTGAATTCTCGTTTTTTTTTCCATTCATAATATGATCGAAATAATTCATGAGTTATTTTTTTACAATATTGCTCGTTTTTACACTTTTCCATTATATACAGAAAGTAAATAAATCAACGCAATCGTGAAACAATAATCATCAAAGCCGATGGAGAAACTTTGTTGAAATGATTCTGAAATCGATCGAGAACCAAAAGGACTTTTACCAGTAGATTGATTGAGTTTTCCTCATTTACACAATTTTCTACAAAACTCACTTTAATTTCATTTTTTTTTTGTTTTCAATTAACCCACAGCCACTTTTTAATGTTTTTCTTTTTTACTGAATGTTTTTTGGTCTGAGGATTTTTCTTTTTATTTTGCTGTTCAGAAAAGCTTTTTATGGGTTTCGAGGTCTTTGCCCGAAAATTGGTTGAACTCTCAAATAGTCGAGGAGTCGCTCATAAATCTTGTGGAATTTAGGGTCGTCCTCCTCGTCTTCTACATTCTTAACTTAATACTTTTATACATGATTGACTAGAAGATATGAATCTTGTGAAGATATGTCGAATATCAAATGATGATGGTTTTTCTCTTTGTTTGTATTGCTGTGATAAAGGATTAAGAACTTTTCTTACTCGCTAATTCATTGCGCGGTCTTAAAATATAATTAACAAATTTTCTTTTCATTTCATTGCAGTGTGTCTGTACAAATTGGTTTGTGTGTGTGTCTATGTTTGGGCTTTTCGTCGTTGAAAATGAATTAGAAAAACCAAGAAATATATTGCACGCGTTCATAACAAAACATTAAATAAACAGAAGTTATTTGAATGACGATAATTAGTAACCAAATCCAGTTGGTAAGCCCATAAGTTGTTGCTGTCAGTGCTGGGCTGCGAATTTCATTCTCTTTTGTTTCTGTCGTTGATTGCAGAACCACACTCGAACGACGTTTTTCTTCAGATCAAGCTTCTCGGCGATGGCAGCGATTTTCTCGCCAGATGGTCTTGGTTGGACGGCAAAATAGGCTTCCAGAGAGCGCTTCTCCGGAGCCGCTATGGATGTCCTTTTTCTTGAAAAAAGACTCGATATAGATTACTTATTAACTATGAGTTTGACTCAAAGCATAAAGGACAATGAAACTCAACAAAATCATAAGCGGATGGAATGTCGTGAGACTCACTTGATTTAAAGAACAAAAGAGAAAATAATTTTATCTCAGATCTTCGCCTACCTTTTCTTTTCGCCGTGAGGCAGAACGCTGGGCGCATCAGGATCTCGTCGTTTGTTCTTTGCTTGCGCCTCAGCTTCCTCCAGCCACGCTTGCAGAATTGGCTTCAACGCGATCATATTGTTGTGAGACAACGTCAGACTTTCAAATCTACAAATTGTACTTTGCGACAGAGCTCCAACGCCTGGTAGTTTAAGATTCGCCAAAGCTTTTCCCACATCGGCTTGTGTGACTCCTTCATTTGTTTTGAACGTTAACCGGGCGCGAGGTTGTTGTAAGATGATATGGGGGAAGAGAAAGAAAAGTGGAAAAAAAATAAAAAAACAACAACAAATTTTTGCAGATGGAGCATCACAAGTGCTTATGCAATTAGCCCTTCGTAAAATTTATTGCTCTCATTATCCGCGGCAAGGAAGCTCTTCATAAATTGCTTTGAGAGCAACATAGATCAGCGAGAAAATTTCCCAGTTTTTTTTTCTTCTCTCGCTCATTATAATTAACCGTCTAATTTCTCATGTCGAGTTAGCATCGCAAACAAATCGAAATGCAATCGCTCGACTAAAATCCCGACGGTTTTTTCCACTTCACACAAATTGCTGCAAACATAATTTTTTGAAAACTCATAAATAAACAATTAACAGAATTTACCAAACTCGCATAATAGTTATTTAATTAATGGTATTTATCATTCATGCATTCACCCACACGAGAGGTTTTCGCCTAAAATTAAAAACGCGACATTTTTCTTTTTTTTTCATTTCAATAAATTGAATTTTCGTTTAATGCCGTTTTAAAAATTATAAAGCAGCATAAATTTTGCATAATAATCACTTCCACTTGATGATTCTCGTTTGCGAAAATGGAGAAGCGATTTTGTTCTTCTTCGCTCGGCTCTCATGTTGGATAATTGCAAATGATTTAATGCATCGAGAAACTTTTAATATTCTTGACCACATGGCTTGGAAGTCATTGCTATGCTTCTCGTTTATTTATTGTGCAATTATGGATTTAAATAGAATTATTATTTAATTTATGTGTTCAATTTATTTATATTAAATGTCGCTTTACGTAAGAATGTTTATTTAAAGCTGTCGCACGACAATGCGAGAGCCACTCGAATAACGTTTCGAGAAAATTACTAAAATTGACCATGGAGAAATTAAACATTTAGCTAACGAATAGGAGGAAGCAGCATCGTCTTGCGAGGAGCAAACTTTCTTCAAGAAAATCAATTTAAGATGCTGCTTCTCCAACTTTATTGAATTAAATCGAAAATGTCTGATTGGAAAACTTTCCAAAGATGATCATTGTGAGTCAATTTTTTCTTTAAATATTTACCTAATTTTATCCTCCGCTGCTTGAATCGTTCGGCAAATGCTTCGAGCTCTCGTGGATCGGTGTCCTGGTCAGGATGAAGACTCGCAGCGGCAACGGCAGCAGCCATCGCCGAGTGATGCGAACCTGAAAAGTGACAGTTTGTAAAGTCTTTTCGTTACGTCAAAACTTTCCATCAAAAGGCTTTTGAGGTGAGGAAAGGTTTCGGTAAAGTGATCGCACCAGGTGTGTGTCCACTCAGTGGTCCGCCGTGATGATGATGACTCATCATATGGTTCATACTGTGATAGGATCCGTGAAGTTGATGGTGAGATGATGAGATTGGCGTCTCTGACATTGGAGTCAATGTCGTCATAGATCCCGATGGGTCGCCCATCAGATCTAAGTTCTCCATCCCGTGCATCTGAAACATATTCTTTGTCTAAATAAAGTGATGTTGCATTAGAAAACTTTTACACGTTACGGTGCTAGATGAGGAGGGAGAGAGATGGATCAAATTTAAACATGTTAAAAGAGCGGTGGCGAAATGCAATGAAATATTCAACGAATTGGAGCCTGGAGAAGTTGGCGGAAGACGAGAGTACTTCGTATTTCGTTCGATGTGGTTAACATTTCATATTGACGAGCAAGAGCAAAAAAAATGAGTTTAAATCGCACACGTTGAACAAATGCTATGAAATGCAGCTTTCAAATGCACAAAATTCAAGTCCAAATGCTCGTTGCATGCTTTGCAACTTTCATGTCCGAATTGGAGAAGGAGGAAAATGAAATTCATTGCAATTTGAATTTTTTAAATTCGCAAAATGCTCAGCCGTCATATGAAAGCTGGGGGGCCAGAGCGTTTGAAATTGAAAGAGGAAGGAGAGGAAATATGTCAATGCGTCATTGAAAATTCAAAGCAGAAATGGAGAAAAATTAAATCACCTCTGCTGCGCAATCATTCAAAATGGCGCAAGTTTTTCCGCTAGAATAATTTAAATCTCTGTTTAAAATGAAGTTTGTGCGTAGCGTTAGACTCGCCGCCGTTCGCTTCCAGCAAAAGTTTCGATGATTTCAGCGAGATTTCGATTCGACAACGGCTCGTTCGAGAGAACGAGAAGAAAAATTAATTTCATCAACATAAATTAAAAGTAAATTTTGCCCAAAACATTAATTTATAAAATAATTATTTGCATAGCCCTCGACAGCGTATTTCGGTTGAGGTTGCTACTGCTGCTACTTTTATTATCGCATTGCACAAGACACAAGACACACACTAGGCAAAATTCAGGCTTCTCATCTCGCGCTGTTTGCCGTTTCAAATAAAATATCCTCGAGCATTGAAATTATTTCTCATTTAATTCATCGCAACCGTTGCGGTGCTGTTTGTTTTTAGGATCTAGCAAATTTGATTTGTGAATGATATTGCGAGAGAGCGAGAGTGAGAGCAAGCGAAGGAAAATCAGAATTATTGCCACCACATGACATCGTCAGCTCAAGGCGACGTGATCAACAAACGAGAGTTGTTTACAAATACTAGGTCTGCTCTCTCCTCTAATCACGCTTTATAATTTGATTAAATGTTTGCATTAGGAAAAATAAAGTTAACCTCCTTAACTCGAAGGATCACAAATTAACGCGTGCACAAATGGCAAGCGATCAATCTTGAAACAAGGTTAATTAGAACAATAAATTTAGCCAAACTTTGTAATTGATCCGTCAAATTTAATTAATAATTAAGTCGTTGTCTTGGCGAAACGAGAACGAGGGTGTTAAGTAAAGCGTGATTTGTCTTGTGGTGAAAGGAAGAGCGCCCAGTGATTAATGTCTTACATAAATTGCGCAAACAGCAAGCGATTAATCAACATTATTTTTTAAAAATTACAAGCTTGATCAACAATTTACGCCTGTAATGATTTAGAATTACTTTTAATCTGTAAGAAAGAGTCGAGTCGAGTGTTCTACGAGGAACGAGAGAGGCGGAAAATTAATTATGTAATTTACGCTTGTAATTTCAAGAGAGAAAGAGAAATGAATCTATTAATTTGACCATCAACCTTGCAAACGCCCTCGGAAAATTTCCTCTTTCTTGATTTTTCTGTGCTAACGAGAAAAGAAAACTTTTCCAACCAGAAAACGCAAACATGGAAATTTTGGATGAGTTACATGAAAACTTCAATCCCCAAAGGATTCTCTCCGTTAACATCTTCCTCGACTGCCAAAGCCACATATGTTTCGACTTTTGGTACAACACACAGAGTCTGCTACAAATCGAAAACCGAGAAGTTCAATAAATAAATTTATGAGAATTTTATTTCAGGTCTAACTCAAATTCTAAGTTAATTTCAGAGACGAAGTCAATTTTAATGACAAAGTCGTTATTAAGAAAACGATTCCAAAACAAATTTTTATTGAATCACAAGCCCAGCACAGTTTGATGTCTGACTGCGTCGCTGTATATCAAAATAATAAACTGATACAAACAATAAATCATACTCAATGCGAGAAGAGTTTGCCTCCGATTCTTTCCGCCCCCTCTTAGCTTTTATGATGTTTGTACACAATTATGTTGTTTTTATGTAACAACATCTCCCTTCCCTTTGATAGAAATTTGCTGCTGCTGCTATGAATAACAAATAAGATGGGAAAATAATGGTGAATTTCTCTTTTTTCCTGCACGCCCTTGAAATTACCGTTTAATGCACCCCATAACTAACCCTTTTATAATTTTTTTTCCTCCTCGTGTTAACTTCTTTCGTTCATCTCGAGAAAAAGAAATTTCCATTTATTTTATCGAGTCTATTGCTGGAAATATATTTATCTTGTGTTTCTTTTTATTTTTCTCTTCTGCTCATCGTTCTGCCTGTTAACGATTGTGTTTGTGTCACCGGGAAAGCGAGGACAACGACGAAAAGAGAGAGAGGTCTTCAAATGTTTACTTTTTATTTAATGTTGGACAGATGGCGAAAGACTAATAGAATTTTTTTTATTACCCCTCGTTGAAATGAACCTGCTAACTGATCCTTGATGGGTACTGACATTGCTTTTTAATTGAACAAAGATGTTTTGACTTCTCTCTTTTCTTAAATTGTTAAACAATCTTTTTTTTTCAGCTCGCTTAGGTTCTACAAATTGCAGGACCCTGATTAATATTTCACGATGTTCGGGTGCATCCATTATGATAATAAAAGAGGCGAGCAGACCTCGGTTTTGCAATGGAAGAGATTTCTCCGACAGCGCACTCAAGGAACGAGAGAATTTTAATATTTCATGAACCTCCATCATAAAAGAATTTTGTTAAAAACCCCGAACTTCATCAAATATTTATCGGAATCATTTTATTAAAAAAAATTCATGTAAATTTGGTGCGAGGTTGATGTTCATCGTCTTTCGAGAAATTGCACTTCTCAACCTTCTCGACTAAAATATTTTATTTCCTCGTCCATTCAAGTCAATGACTTCGGATCGCAAAAATTAGTCGGCGAACTTTATCGACAACATCGTCGTCGCCCAAAAGCGATCAAAAATTCTCAAGTTCAATGAATCAAGTGACGGAAAGAAGTGCCAACCTTTCACACACTCATAAAACTTTCAAGTCCTTATCTAAACATCTACCGTCGATAATAAATCATTAATGAGTTGCATTAATAATTTAATTTCGCTTCGTCCCGCTCAAAAGTGAATTATTTATGATGTGAATAACTTTTTTTTTTGATAACACGAATGTCCTCTCGTCTTCGCATTGAAGTGATATCAAATTTCACTTTGAGTTTAAATAGCTCAAAAACTTTTCATTAAAAATTCAACAAACGACTTTTCATTCAATCCATCGAAGCTTCGTTGGAAAGGAAATAAAACTTCCGAATTACTCAAACTAATCTTTTGATCAGAGCGTGAAGAGGCGAAAGCAATTAAAAATAATCTTTGATTACTTCCAATGATCAGTGAGAGTAGAATCGATTTTCCGGAAGGAATAGCACCAACAACATTAGCGTTGAAACATTAGAAATAATTATTATTTGTCTCAAACAATATTTCTCTGTTATGTTTTCCCCGAAAGAAAAATATATTTCATGACATATCGACATATCCTCATGCATCAGAGAGAGGTCGTAATGTATATAAATTCATTTGTTGTAATATCATTGAGTCACTCAGCACGGGGAGAACAGAAACAAAAGTAATGTCCCTCTTAATGTGAATTAATGTCGATGGCAGAGTAAGGACACTTTCAATATGCCGTTGAGTATGTAAAGTTTGCCGTCGCTTAGCGCAAACATTTATTTCGAGCCCTCTCTGCCCTCAGCCTACTCAAACATCAAAATATTTACACAAAATCAATTATCAATGTAAAGGATTTTTTTTCGAGTGTGTGATTAGTTTTTTTTTTGCTTTGAACGAGCTCATTTCGTTGTCGAGTGGATGAGCAAATATTTTCGCTGCAATAATTTTTTTTTATAATGCAAAAGGGCGAAGAGGAACTTTCTTCAACGTCTTTAGAATCGATTAAGAGAAGAAAAGTTTTAACTCTTGTTGTGAATAATGGAAAGAAAGCAACGAAGATCAACCCCTCGCTGGTTTAATGCTCAGTGAGACAAAGTCATAAAACAAAGTACGCTCGAGTGTCTTGGGAATGGCAGGAAAAGTTCGAGTGTAAAATATAGAAAATTAACAATTGAGGTTCATCGCCGCTTGTTGCGTGCTCTTTATGGATCGGAGGGTTAAACAAATTGCAACCGAAACTACTTTGGATGGCCCAGCAGAATATTGAAGGGGACCGACCAGTGAAGTTGATTTGTTGCTTTTAAAACATTTTTCTCTCATCGAACGTAGAAGCCATTTCACCTTTTTACATGTTTGCAATCCGTAAATGAGATTTATATGAATGTGATGCGGATATTTGTTTCAATTACTCGAACGGGCATCGATTGGGATCGAAAGAAAATTCTTCTTCTTCTCGGAATTAGATTTTTCACTTTTAATTTTTTTTTTCTTCTTCCTTTTTGCTTCCTCTCTTCAAGACTCGTGAGGGTTCAAGATTAAAGTCAACAAGAAGCTCCGTAACTCGATAACAATCCTTGACAGTCTGATATGGGTTTGATGGAGAAAAACGTAACATTCTTCATCCAATTTCTCTCTCGCGCATTGCTTCAGAAGACGATAGTAAGCCAATAAGTTGTTTTCATTCGAACACAGCTGAGTCGATGCGATTACAATTTGATTCACTTGAACGGGGTTAATTTTGAAATTAGAAACGGAATTTACGTAACATTGTAATTCACTTGTTCACAACACCAATCAAATTATCCACTCAGCACGTGTCGGAGAAGCAACAAAGCGATTTTCTGGAATTGAATAAAAAAGAAAACTTTCCCTCCCCGCGTCGTAAAGTTTGACGCGATTGCTCGCATTCTTCGCCACCCTCCTCGAACTCGTGACTAGTCACTTTTGTTCGCTCTGTGTATTTACGCAAAACCATAAACAATAAAATTCAAATTCATTTCTCAATTATCCATCTCAATGATTTGGGTTTTATTGATTTCTTGTTACAGATCCATATCGCACTGTTTGACTGCCAAGCGTCACTTCCCCTTTGGGATAATCAAAGCAACTTTGAAGCCGCAGAATCGTCGATCGGTATTATCAGTTATCGTGCGATTGACTGAGAAAAATCAATTTTCGTGGAGAGGGAGAGGATTCAGTTAACAATCAGCAAATTGGAAGACATTAAAGTTGTTAGGACAGCTCAATTTTCAATGCTCGTCTCTCTCGAGTGTTGGCACGTGGCTTAAGGAAGCGTGCCAGTCATTATGCAATAAACTACTTGAAGCTCAAATTTATTGAAACAATCGCAAGGGTTCAATTGTCTGTAAAAAAGTCTTCGCTTAGATTGACAAGAGCGTTGTTCTGATCATGAGAGATAAGACATTTGTGCGCCTGTCAACGATTATCAAATAGAAAATTTCTCACCTGAAGGGGTCTTTGAGGTGGTCCGCCCATTCCATGATGGTATGACATCACGTCGTGCTTCAAATGGAGAAACGAAACATTAATTTCCAACATTCAAAAAGAATCGCTTTCAAGTTTATTCACCTTAAGTTGCTGTGTCATTTGCTGGTGAGCCGCGTGACTGTTCTGATGCTTCTGCATGTCGACTGCTGCTAGGGCTTCGGCTCTGCTCAACAAACCATCGTTTAGGCCGGAGAAAATATCGCCCTGCAAAAAGATTCAGGTGAAGAATTAAAAATTTAAAGCTTTTTCCTTCGTCGACGATGAAATCTGCTCTGACTTCTTTTTTTGGAAGAGAAAATGAGAATTTATGCTTCCTCGTGAGGAGAGACATCGATTTATCATCTTGAACAGGGGCAACAACGTTGCACGATAAGAATCCTCGTGAGTCTTCGAGACGTGCTCCATCGCTTTAAAGACGAGACTCAACCTACGAAAGCTTTAATTGATGTAAAAAAAACTATCAATAAGCCGTCTCGTCTGTCAGGTTGCCGGCAACTCACGACTGTCTTTTCCGTTACACGTAGCGGTGCTCGAATTCAATTATTTATGGTCTAGGCGCTTTCTCCAAGTGCGTTTTGAACTTGGATCGAAGCACATCTCTCATGGGGGATCAAAAAAGTGTGTGCTTGCGACTTTTTTGCGATTCAAAAAAAATAATGAATTCCAGCGAGAGCTACTTTTGTGTGTGTATGCGAGTGAGCGCACGGGGAGCTCCTCCATGTCTCGAGAACGTGTATACATATTCATCATTAGATGATTCTTGTTTTTCTTCTTGTTGTTTTACGAGTGAAAAAATGTATACGTGAAATATTTATGAAGCTGTCTGGGTTTAAAAAATATAAATAAGGGCTCGTCCCTAAGTGACGTCGTCAGCCTTGATTTATTGACATTAAAACTTCGTCCGATAATCAGCTCGGATTGATCTTGTCATTGAGGCTTTGACCGTGATTAACGTCATTTAGGAACAACCCGACACATAAATAAAGAATTACAAGAGCTTTGCTCCTCGAACACACAAACACACACATGATCAAGCTTCATTGTTACGCGCAGAAGTTTTTCCAGATTTTAGGAAGTTATGATGAAAATCATTTAATGATGAAATCAATAAACCGACGAGCTCATTAAACTTTTATATCAAAAATTTTCTTCAGCCGTCTGATACAGGAATCGCTTTTCCAAAGTTGAAGAGGAAATTTTTTTTGTATGTCTCGACGATGATGTTGTTTTAGTTTTAATATTTTATGAAGGTTCTCTAAAAATAGTGGAACGAGTCGTTTAGTTAAATATTTATTAATTGCATTTCGACCTATTTCCTAAAGCTCTTCCTGGAATTAGAGGAAACACGTGCGCGGAAGTTGAAAGTTTCAATCGTCGTGAAATGATTTTCCTTTTAGAATCTCAATAGGCTTGAATGATTGATTGATTGACTTTAATTATGACGTTCGATCTCGTGAAAGAACGGCTCGGTTTATAAGTTGGAAACATTTTCCCAAGCGAACCAACCGAAAAAAAAACTGTAACAGGTGCATGAGAATACACAAAATTCTGTCGAACGAAAACAAAAACTCGAGCAAAACAAACTTTCACCGAAATTTATGTTTTTCATCGACGAAAAGGGAAAAATGTCATTTGCGGTGAATGCGCGTGAGGGCGAACGTGAGAGGGTGAAACTCTCTTCACCGCGGATCGCAAAGTGTATAATTATAATTAAGTGGCGCACACATGCACTGCTTCCTCCCTCGGCCACTTGCATAACAGGTAAAGCATGTTATTTAATAAAAATGGCAAGCTAATCAAACATTTCCTGTCTTCCGTCCGTTTTGAGTTATGCTCGACGGGAAATTACCAACATTAAGCTTGTCTTGTGGTTTAAAACTTGTTTCGCATTTCCTTAAACTTTGTCGTGTATGGAAATATTTTCCTTTGCGATCGACTTCGCTCCATCAATAAATAATCGAGAAAAGAAAGGATGGACAACTTACGTTTGTTCTAGGGGACCAGGAATTACACATTATTGAGGCATCTTCTAACAATCGACTCTGAAACAGTAAAGAAAGCGTAGAAATTGGAGTAAACGGTTGTTCATCAATTATTTAAGCAGCTATCGATAAAAAAAATTCTGTAAAGCAGACAATTATTGTCGGTTTATTTACTAAATTTTCCGCATGCTATTTAACTATCATCAAACACTACGCTAAGCGAGCTAGAAGCTAAGGATAATATTTATAAAAGGAAGGAAGAGTCAACGAGAAAGCGTTTTTGTCATGTCATTAACAACGAATGTAAATTTTCACAATGTTCTCTTCAAATATTTGTTCTTTCATAATTGAATCGCATACAGCGCGATCGTCAACGAAAGAGTCCGTAACGATGCAATTTGTCACGATTAAACGTATCGTCGAGCATCATCAAAAGTAAACTTTCGAGTTGATAATTAACAAACTGTTGAAAAGGCTTTTTTCTTTCGAGTTCTTTTTGATTTCAGTTCAGCGTGCACTTCAAAGAAAGAAAAATCATTTTGAGAGTTCCATTAACTTTATTTACTCTTTAAACAAGACAGAAAACTTTATCAAAGAGAACATTTTCCGCTAGTTGATGGAACTTGAAAGATTTTCCGAGGAGTCAAAATGTTTGGAAAATTCAATCTACAAAACTTTGTCATTTGTTCACCTTCGGACGAAGGAAAGAAAAGTTTCTTTAATGTTTCTCGAAATTTTAAGAAACTTCTCTTCAACCTGTCACGTGGCTTTGAAATTTAATTATTTATAAATGTCGATCAATATTACATTCATTAGAAATCATCTGACTTAAGAAAGAGAGAGAGAGAGAGAGAGAGAGAGAAGTTTGCAAAAGTAAACTCAACTCGAAGTAAGACAATTTTCCAAGTAACCAATCATTTAATGTGTTCTCCGTATCGATCCGATTTGTCGCCATTTTTCCCATTCATACAAACACAACGATTTTTCATTTCCTTTCGAAGGAGAAAGAAAAATGAAAACAACATACACAATTTCCCGACCCCTCAAAGTAAATGATGGAAATGCTCATATATACAACGCCAGACGTTTTGATGGAAATCTGAATGGAAATGATGAAAGTGGGAAGACTTAGTTTGATATAAACTCGAGCAATGAGTTTCCAGGCAAAGAGAAAATTCTTTTGGAAAATCATTTTCATTTCGTTAAATAAGAAATTTGATTCACAATTAAAATTTGATAAGGAATTGAGTTAAATAATGAAATAATCGGATAACACCTTTCAACTTTCTTAATATTTTGTTTGTCACTTGAAAAATTAATCGTTTCCTTTCCTTTCCTCTCCTCGATCGAGTTCAATTCAAAATCCAAATCCACTTGAAGTTTAAAGCTTAGATAAGTGTTGACATTAAATAATTTAAATTCAACTTCCACTTACAAATCGTCGAAAATCTAATTGAAACTTGTGCCAGAAAGATTTCAATTACGTGGGAAAGTTTCAAGTCGCAGCATATGCTTAATTTATAAGTTGCTGGTTAAATGAAACACTTTTCCCCATGAAAATGAAAAAACATGTGAAAAGATTCACATTACACCGGCGATATTACAAAACTTTACACGTGCTGAATGAAAAAAGGATTTCATTAATATTTTAGGAAAAGAGTTTTTTTTTTTCAATGACGAAACGTCCAGTTTTCTCGTTCAAACCTTTAAAGCTTTACACAAAAACCTCGATGGAATCGAAAGGCTGAAACATAAATTCAAGCCACGTAAAAAGTTTTGCCCTGAATCACTCTCGGGAGGAAGGAAAATGTCGGAAAATTTTTATGTTTCTATGTCTAGCGCATAAAAAGGAATTTTGTTATAAAACTTTCTTGTCAAACGATTCGAATTTCAAAAGCGTTTAGAGAAGGCAAAGAACATTCCAGCGATGATCGAGAGATTTATGAGTAAAGAAACTTCATTAATTGTAACAACGAAGGGAGGAAAAGTTTCTTTCTTAGAAAAAGGAAAACAACAAGAAACAAACAAGAAAACTGTAAGTGGATAAGTAGGAGAAATGAAATTAACGCAATAAATCCGAATGAATTGTGAATTGCTGAGAATTAAGGAGGAAAGCGAAATCTTAATGAGAAAGATATCTCAGGGAAATTATGTTTATTGTGTTGAAATTGAAAATAACAATTTAACTTTCTCATCCTCGTGATGAAGATTGTCTTAATGCATTTTAAAATGTTTTCTTCTAATGCAGTAAACTACTAACCAAGATGATAGGGAAGCACGAGACTTTAAGGTGCTGCTCGTGCACCTGATGCGACTTTTGAGAAGAACCTTGTTCTAACATTAAAGTCTGTAATCTCCCACTGGAGCTTTAAAAATGATAAGACGCGAGGAAAATCGATACCTCGAGCATGAATAAATTTCTCTGACGAAAAGAGAGAGAGAGAGAAAAGTTGCTTTGGCGAAAAAGGCGCTCAAGAGTCTTCGGCTCGATGAATTATTAATCAACAGCATCAACATTCAAATTTTCTTTCTTCAGAACTTTCTCGACTCAAGGTGTTTTTTATTTTTCCCGCCTGTTTTTCTTGTTTTGATAAAAATGCTAATGAAATGCTTTCACTTAGAAATGAAAATCTACTTCAAAGCATCAAAATCTACTCAAATTTATGCAGAAAAGAAAACCGTGCGCGACAACGACAGAGATAAAGTGAGTAAGATAGATTGAACTTACCGACGGATTCGTCATGCATCGTCGCATTTGGTCGGGCCCACGATAGGAAGTTGGACTGTAACGGCCCGTGAAGCATCCCGGAGCTGTCATTTTCATTTTATCTGATGGATACATCGACATGGCGCTCATGCAGCCGCCAGAGGAGAAATCTTCCTCGAGCTTTAGCGCTTTCGTCGCGCTTTCAAATGGAGTTGGCGAATAAATTTTGCCGACTTTCTTTTACACTTCGAAGGGGAAAAAAATGGATTTGTCTCGTGCTGGACGGGCGTGGAACAGAACTTTCTTCACTTTCGGTGTCACTTTCTCATAAATTATTATCAAAATTCCATTTTCACTTCAGCATCATCTCAATTTCATTTCTTTAAGTCTCTAAACATTCACAAGGCCAAGTCACAGAAAACGAAATTCAATTTGCTTCGGAAATTGTCTCTCACTCAGTTCAATTGTTTTTCCAGGAGAAGAAGGCTAAAAGAACAAAACAGCGTGTGATAAGATATTTTGTTTTCGGGTTGCCGCTCTTTTCCCGACGGTCGAGATTTGATTTGATTATGAAGCTCGGCCGAGAAAAACTCGGAAAACTTCCCACTCAAATGTGCATATCAATAAACGGCATCATAAATTGAATCTTTATCGATTTGACCCGAATAATTTGTGCCGCTGCTAAATTGTGTGTTAAACAAAATTGATTTCACATATAAAAAGCAGTTTGCGGATGCTCCACCATCGTTTGCGCTTTCACGAACGCTCGGCCTCGCTTTAACGACTCGACAGCGACAATAAAAAGGAATTTCTCGTCGAAACGGAGAATTTAATAATCGAAAAATTGTTTAACCACAGATTTGAGATACGACAAAAACTATCGAATGCCAATTCGATTGCTGCACAGGCCAGGACAGAAAATGAGAGTGAGTGAAGCTTTTCGAAGCGAAACATTGTTGTTGAACTGATTTTTGCAGCTTTCATAATGAACAGTTTAATGAAATGGCGTTGGTAATTGTCGATGAGCGTTCGTTTATCAAATGACAAAGCTTAATTCGAAGTTTGAAGCTGATTTCTCTTGGAAAAGTCAGGAAGAGTTTGTCTCACGAATGATGAATCGATTTTTCGACTTATCCTTGATCTTAATTTTGGCAATCACAGAAAATTCATTTTCCAATCGATTTCAAATCAAATGATTTTCCGCTCAAAACAAACTCGACGACAACAAACGCTAATTGACCTATTAATCTTGCCAGGTCTTTAAAAATTAACTGAATCGTAATGCGATCACACTTCATTTTGAGTGGAAAAATTTTCATAAATAATGAGACACATCACACATCATCTGTTTATGTTATGAATTTTAAATGATGTTGGTGTACACATTTTTTGCGATTGGAAAATAGCGTTGATTTCCGGACTCGCGACGATGAATTTGTGGGCGAATTTTCCGCGAGATATTTGTGATTTTTTTTGATAGTTTTCCGAGTTTTTCTTCAGCAGAAACATTTCAAAACATTTTTCGTCGACTCTTACATTTGAGGGAAGAAGCTTTCTAAATGATTTCTCGATTATCCTTTCAATTTAATTCTATTTATTTTAAAAAACACTTTTCGTTAATTTCAAGTAAATATTTTTCAAGTTTTCACTCTGCAATCCTTTTCCTTTTATTCGCGCGATCCGTTATCATGACCGTTTGCGTTCAAACAATTGTTAAAACTAAACTGAATGTTTTATGCTTTATCACCCACTTTCAGAAGCACAACACGATACATGCTCGCACACAACACAGAAAATCTCCCAATTCCTTTATGGTGCACACAAATACAAGTGCGCAGCCCGAGGACGACGACGATGACGAGAGAATTTTTCCTCTTTGTCAAGCATGTGAGTCCGGACTATTCGACTGTGTATCTGCCGTCTTTGCTCGTACGGAAAATGCGCACCAGCTCAAATTTTTATTGCTTCTGACTGCCGACTATCAAAAGCAAATATTTAGTCGTGCTTTCTATTCTTCTATCGTGGTGTAAAAGCACAAAAGAATCCGACTCGAGGAGAGTCAGGGCTGACAAAATCTTTCCTTCAACTTGATGAGAATGAAATTATTTCGAAACAATTTGAGGATCTTTACAGAGAAAAGTTCTTTTCATTCGACAACCCTGCATCAAACAGAATTAAAGAACAATAACAAAAAAGCAATTCCAAAAGTTTGATTATCTCCACTGAAAAAGAAGTGGAGAATAAAAGGAAAATCTATAAATATAGAAGCGCAGCAACACACAAACTTGAAAAGGAAGGACGTAACCACGAATTTTTCCATATCGTTAGAGAAAAACTAGAAAATGGAAAATGGGGGCGTGATCTCTAAGCAATGAACAGTAGCAACGTACACAATCAAACTTCGGAAGTGGAAGTCTCACGAGCTGCGCATGACCGAGAACGAATTTTGGAAGTCTCGCTGGAAATAGTTTCGTCGTCTTTGATGAAAATTCATTGAGATTGGTTTAGAGCATAAATAATTAAGATTCCGACCAACACATCGACAGCTTTTGTCATTTCATTTGTGCTTTGCACACAGAAGATTCTCCCCCCATCGTCGTCGGGTGTGGAGATAACGAAGCACAAACTCGAAAACGAGATAACACCAATTTGAGAGATAAAGGAGCCGGGGGTGGAAGGATGAATTCGTATCATCATCTGACTCGTTAATTAGTTTCTGTTGTCTTTAATTGTCAACTTGATTCCTTACTCAATCTGATGACCTAAAAATGAGACGAGCTCTGATATCGGAGCGATGACGATTTCATTCAGATTTCAAAACTATTAATTACCGCTTCCATCTAAAATTCATTTGTCTCCATGATCGAATAGCGATTGACTTTTTTCCGCTTCCGCTCTTTCCATGTTTCCCCTTGACACGAGAAGGTGAAGTAGTCAATGCAAACTTTCTCTCTGTAGACACGAGACAGCATCACCGCGCTTCATGGTAAAACGTTCCAGTTTAAAGACACATGACATTCGTTTTTCCCTAAAACTTACAAACTCCCTTCACCTCACACCGCCGACCGATGCATATCGCAGAGCAATTATAGCGATACTCGTGAGCTAATTGAATAAAAGTGTCAGATCACTTGACATTTCTGTTTCAAGTTTTTTATTTTTCATCCTCCGACATGTTCGCTTCATCTCTTTATTCGTCGCGATTAGCAAAAGTCGTGTTCGAGGGGAATTCAAATTGAGTTTGAATGAAACTTTTTTATTTTGCTTGAAACTATCAAATTAAATTAATTTAGACGTTTGACAGACGATGCAATGAAAGTCGCGGATCTGAATTGAGTGACGCAACTAATTTTCTGCAAATTATCAAAATTCGTTAAGCGAGAATTTTCAATTTTCCAAAACAAATGTTACGAATTCTTTCGACAAAAGGGTTCAACTTAAACTGCTCAGCGTCGATTGCACGGCTAATTACAAAAGAACTCTTTCCATTCCCGTTCATTACGAGCAAATTACTCGCATATGTGGTTTGCCCGACATTTCATCCTTTCATTCAGTGGCAGCGGAAAGAATCGAGAACGTCGAAAGGAAAGGCAATAATTGGTAACTAAACACGCATTTTTTTTTCGGGGAGAAGCGATATTGGCACGCAAGCGATGTGGACACTCGAACCATTAAATCACATTTACTGTCGAATTGCTTTGTAGCTTGGACATTTGGTTTATGTCTAATCAAAGTCCTCGCTCGTCCTCCGACAATCGCCGTCGACATGAAAAACAAAACCGAAAGTCACGCAGAGAAATCGTATCAGGTGTTATTGAAAGGCATTCTCGTGAAGAATGAAAAATCAAATCAAAAATGATTACGTCATATTATCTTCGATCAATTTGATCGTAATCGGTGGAAAGTTTGTAAAACACTCGAGCAGCTTGTTGAAGAGGGAGGACGAGCAGGTTATCAATAGCAAATCAAAATCCCATTAAACTTGATCTCTCTCCGCTCCCTTCGCCCTGGCTAATAAATATCGAATCTCTGCTTTCCTTTAATTTTCATAAATCCCTCGCCTCGCCGTATGAATTTCATTAGGAATCATATTAGCAGCTAACATCAACAACTAGTCAAATGAGCAGCAAAGGGATGATAGACGGAGAGGGATAAAAAAAAGTAGATTAAAGTCGAAGTGGGTTGTTGATCCTCTGGATGTCTTAAAAGCGAGGCTGACTAACTCTCTGAGTGTTCATAACTCAGAAATATTCATTCAACTTCAATATTTTCTTTGATTCATCTGGTCAACCTTTGCACAGTTTTTTTTTCTGCTAAAGAGGGTTAAAAACCATTTTAATGGAGATAGATTTGCGCTCCTCGATTGCCTGATGATTCGCTCTCTCTTGTCGAGTAAATCTTTATCGAGCAAATCGCAAGCGCATCTGTCACCACGAATCGAGCTTTCCCTTTCCACTTTGCCTCTTCGTTCGTTTGTTGTTGAAAAGGCAACAAGGAATTATCCGATGATGTTTATACTTTGAGATTGTTTTTCTTCTTCTCGCATCTCTCGCTCAATAGTATCATCCTCGGCAAATCCCATCTGATGGAACATTATTCAAAAATCAAAGCATATTTTCTTCATTGTACTTTGATTCGGGAGTGATATGAAAGGGAGTGAATTTGTTTTTGATGATGTTCATACGACGATTTAAACTCTCAACCCCTCCGATCTGATACTCGACAAACAGTAAATAAAAATTTGTTAGATTTGATGTGCATTTTATGTTGTCTCTCTTCATCTCTCGTCACGGTTAGATGAACTCACATTGCACTTTGCGTCATATCTAAATGTGATTATCATCAAGTTCTTTCGAAGAAGGTCTGACCTGGATTTAAGGGATCGTCGGTTGGGTTTAAGCAGAAGCTTCTTTCTCTCAAATAAATCACATTTACGACAACGAATGGAATTATGAAGTCAGTTCATGACGGGCCTTTAAATCAAAAATCCATCCGAGACACGTTATCGGCATGAGATCATAAATTTTCCGCTTTCTCTTATGGAAATATTATGTGACATAAAAGTATCGTAAGGACGACTTTATCAATATTCAATAAAAGATGCCAACTGCTGCTTCGGTTGGATGACTGGCTCCTTGATATTCATCAATTTGAATCGAGCTTGAAGATCTTCGGAGAGGAGACTTTAAGCAATAAGTTTAAATTACGATGCAATCAACACTTCGTCGCTCACGCTTTGCAAATTCTTTTTATTGCGAATTGCTGTGGTGGAAATTTATTGCCAATCAAAGTTCATAAATCTGATGATTATAATTTAATCAAACGCGAGATTTCCTTTAACGTTTTCCATTCGCTGAGACAATGGAGGGTGAAGGAAGTTTCAGTTTTTTTTACACGAACGAGGAAAAAAATAATCAAAGGGAAAGAAGTAGAAATTATTTTTTTTATTGTAGAAATGAAATTTAATTTTACAATTTTTTCATTCAACAAATTTATGTTTTCATTTTTCTCTCAGCAAATCTTCACTGCTTGTGAAGGAGAAAGAAGATTGTGAAGAGGGCGAGTGAGGAAATTTAATCGCAAGTTGATTTTTCTTTAGAGAATTGCAGGTAACTCGAGCGAGTGGGCTCGTTTAAAGTTGAAATCGCGGTTTGATTGTAAAATTTCCGATTCAAAGATCTGACTTGGGATGCATTGACTTCAAGTTCTCAATAACTTTGTATCTTCTAATGCAAACGTGGCTTATGTAAGAAGAACAAACATCAGTTGAGCTTTGATTTCTGAAATCTCTTTCACGATCCGGAAATCTCATTACGAATTCCTTTGTCCAGATAAAGGAAAATAAGTTTTGTCGACTAATCACGATTTGATGATTGGGAATTCGCTTTCAGATTGCAACTGAAGGGTGAAGGTAAACAAACCATCAGAGCTTGTTTGCTAATCACAAGGGTCGAGTGTAGCAAACTCTTTTGCCTATTGTTCAACATGATTTTCAAATCGACTGGAACTCGTTTGTGTGTGCGGCTTGAACACTCTGCTCCTCGTTCTCACTCGTCAAGTGATATTATACATGTCACATTAAATTTATTCAAAATCATCTCCGCCACTTGAAGTCTAATGGATTTTAATTCGTTTTTTATTCTTCTCGAATGAGAAGGGAGGAAAATGTTTTACGACAGCGGGTGGAAGCGAATGTTAATGCGATAAAGGAATAATTGTAACAAGTTGGTGCACTTAAAACAATTGTACCGACGAAAAAAAAAGAAAGCGAGACGATCACGGGGATTCTAAAATGAGCGAGTTGTGCAAGAGAATCTTTTATTCATTTTTATTGCGAAATGCTTTCCGTCAAATTACAGAACGAGGAGATATGAAACAATAACCAGTGGCAAATTGCTTGAGGAGAGGTAGAGGACGGTGTTGTATGATGGATAGATGAAAGTTCTTTATTTCGAGACGAAAGAGTTGGACATGAAGAGAATTCATTAGATCACCTTTCTCTCGATATTGAGTCCTCAATCCCTTTGTCAGGTGTTTTCATTGGCCTAATGATGAACATCAATCAGCACGAGTGTCTCTTACTCGCTCAGCGAAATAAAAGATTCCTGCCTTTCATCTTCTTGCTAGCCTCAAGTCACGCTTTGTCACGACACGCTTTGAGTTTGTTGATTTGCATTCTTTTACCATCAGCGAACTTCAACTTCTCAGCTCCATTATTTTCATTTTCTTTTGTGAAATATTGTTATGGCTGTTAAAGCCAATAAAACAAAGACTGTTAAGGAACACAATTTTCACGTGGAGCTTAGAAAGAAATGATAAGAGTCTAACAATAAAATAAAAAGCAGACTCGAGAGAAACAATAAAATTGAATTTAAGATTTGCCTTTTGCATTCGGTGAGCCAGTTTTTCCTTCTTTCATTCGTGTGCGATCAGCTCCAAAGACAATTGAATTAAATATTAATTTTTATTATAAATTGTACAGCGGCAACGTTTGCGAGTGTCGGACGAGTGTTGCATCTCAAGACGAGTAAAAGACGACGAAGACATTTCTTTGGGAGCTCTCCCAATAAATGCTACCTGAGCAAGACAGAAAAACTTTTCAGCGAATTTATTTTTTCAATTCGCAGAATGGTAAGATAAAAGAAAACATTAAGGAACAATCATGTTCGTCGTTGGAAGAGTGAAACAGTTCCGACATTAACTGCTCATGTCGTAAATAAACAACGTGTCGGCCTGAGCTCACAACTAAAGTAGACGACTACAACATCAAGAGAAGAAGAAAATGTTTTGTATTTTTAAAAAGCTTCGATTTTATTTCAAGGAAGAAAATATAAACTGTCTTATCATTTAAACTCTTATTGTTGTCGTCTCCCGACATTCTATTTGTAGTCCTGAAGATGTGATTCAATTGGTTGTGGTAATTCTGAGGAAGAAAGAAACTTAATTATTAATGTGTCGATATTAAGTTTAATTAATGATGATTTGATTGTATATCAGATAGCCAAGAGAAGGTTAAAATCATGGGTTTTCATACAAGAAGAATTGCGAAACCAAGGATGGGGTATCATCATCGTAAATAAACAAGTTTTGAAGTTAGAAATTCATCTTACCAGCTTACTCGTCGTCTTCAGCTTTGTTCTTTTTCTTCTTCTTTTTCTTGTCGGACTTTGGAGCTTCAACTTCGGCCTCGGGTTCTTCTTCGACCTTAGCCTTCTTCTTTTTCTTCTTAGGCGTCTCCTCCATCGTTTCATCTGCTTCTTGAGTTTCATCCAATTCTTCTTGCTTTGCCTTCTTCTTCTTTTTCTTGGGAGGCTCTGATGTTCCTGCACCATTCTCTTCATGTTCATCCTTAATCTCTTCGATTAGCGGTTTTCCTTCAGAGTGTTTTCGTTTCTTTTCCATTTTGATTGGGATTGTATTATCTTCTTCAGTTGGATACAATTTGATTTCGCTCTTTGCTTGATACTTTTCGAACTTTGCCTTTACTTTTCCAGTTCCTGAAAGTTTCTTGAAGTTTCCTTCTTCGAGAATTCTCAAACGTGTTTCTAATCTTGCACGATGGTCTGTTCCGAGATCGAAGGTCGCTTCTTCACCGAAAGCATCGACACGTGTAGCGAGCGACGCTTTTGCTGCCAGTGATCGAGAGATTTTTCCCTTGTTCTTTGTGCTGGCTTGTCCAACCAATGCTGAATGGTAGATGAGACCATACTTGGGAGTGTCTTTCTTAGTCTTCAAAGCTCGGAACAAAGCTTTCTCGGCACCTATGAAAAGAAAATAATAAATTAGTTATGTGAATCCTTTAAACTGAATCTTTAAATTGTTTTTAAATGTTCAGACAGCCAAGAGAGAGTTTTAATCATTCTGATTCATTCTATTGCGAAACCATGACGGAGTATCATCATAAAAAATTTGTTGTGAATTTGTTTTTGAGGTTGAAACTTACCAAGAATCTGAACAGTTGAAGCTGGATGTTTAGCCAAATTGACTAATGAACCAGCATGAGCGATGAGACGAGCACCAACTGTTTCACCAACAAGAACAGTAAGATTTGGAGCGATGGCCATCATACGGGTCTTGAGGTAATCGTACAAATGAGTACGATACTCGTGAATGGCGATGATTTCGTCACACAATTGGCGAATGTTCAAGATATCTTCATCGGAAATTTCAGTTCCCATTGAAACTTCAGCAGCTTCCTTCACCTTCTCTTCAAGTTCTGGCGGTAAAATGTCTGAGAGCTCTGACTCGTTGAAGTTCTCTCTCATTCCAACCAATTTAATGGTCTTGATGAATGCAATGTTGTCGGTAAGTATCTTGCCGAGTTCTGGGAAATGCCATCCGTACCTAAGGAGATTAGAATCTTCTTTAAAAATGTGTAAAATCTTACGTTCAACTGTTGCTTTGTTTTCATCAGATCAAGTAAAGATTTGATCAGAAATCAATCGAATCTAGCATACTTGTAATGATCATCATATGAAATATTTATTACTTAGATCTGTATCCAACTCACCATTCTCTTGCTCTCATCATGTAGTTGTTAAGTTCCTTATCGAGATCATCCAACAAGCATTGAGCTTGAACAATCATCGTATCAATCTTGTCCGGTGAGAATTTCAACTTATAACGACTGAGACTGTGGGCAAGACCAAGAGCCATTGCAGTCATCTCCTTTTTGGGGAGACCAGCGAGCAAAGATTCTGATTGCGATCGAATGCATCGCATAAGTTCTTGAACTCCGCTGTTGGAAACGCATTGCAATGAAAGTTTTTCTTTGATGGCACTGCCAAGTTTAGCGTCAGCGACGAGCAATTGATTCTGAACATCTTCATCGACCAACTTCTTCAATGTTTTCTTGAGTGTCTTGGAAACTTTTCCTTCGACAGCTGCTGTTGCTGCTGCGAGAGCTTCAGTTGTGTCTGCAAACTTTTCAAAATGCTTCAATTTGAGCCTAACAAGAAAATAAAATAAAAAAAGAGAAATGTTAATCAATTCAAAAGCAAAATCGAAAAGACGCTCTGCCTGATCTCGAGTGAAGCTATTGATAGTGCGATTGCTATACGACAAAACTAAAAACTCATGAGCAAATCTTCGAGCACATGAGTGGAACTTTGTCGGTTAAACACGAGGTAGCTTTTTTCGATTCTCAACTTACAATTTGTTGGCATTCTCCGGCGTCTCGAATTCCAGATAGAGATTGTCCACCTCTTTGATCTTCTTCTCATCTAAGAGCTAAAATCATTGAAAGAAACGTAATAAGTTAGTTAAATGTATTCAAGAGGTTAAGTATTTTCCGCATGTTTTGAATTTCTCAGGTAATTCGATGATTCTTACCTTGAAAATCGCATATCCTGCGGGTGTTTCATATAGTACAAACATTCTAGATGCTTGATTTAATATTCACGACCTAATTCACCAGCTAACTAAATTTTAATGTTTGTTTCTTGAGAGCGCGATATAAAAGAGTCGTTCACTGATGAAAAAGAGAGAAAATGCGACATCTGGTGCCATCGAAATTTCAAGCTTTGTCGTTCGTGACCCGAAACTTACTAAATGCTTTGTTTATATTGAAACTTCGATAGCTTCGGCTAATAAAAATTTGAAAACTTTGATAGCTCTGCTTCTTAAGAAAAATCAAATTAAATAGTAACGATGGCAGGCCAAGCACTTCGGAGATTAATGGCTGAGTATAAACGTGAGTTCAATCAAGTTTCAAATGATGAATTTTTAAAAATTATATCGTCATCAATGTTTATGTATTAACTTTTTTTTAGAACTCTCGATTAATCCTCCAGAAGGCATAATTGCTGGTCCTATATCCGAGGAGAATTTCTTCGAGTGGGAAGCATTGATTTCAGGTCCCGTTGACACAGTTTTCGAAGGTGGTCTATTCCCAGCGAAGTTAGTCTTCCCAACTGGTAAAGTGATTGACTAAATTGTGATTTGCGCATTGCTTGACCTTGAACTACTTTTATTAGATTATCCGTTGAACCCACCGAAGATGTCATTCCTTTGTGAAATGTTTCATCCAAATATCTTTCCTGATGGTCGCGTTTGTATTTCTATTCTTCACTCGCCAGGTGACGATCCTCTTGGATATGAATCTTCATCAGAGCGTTGGTCACCAGTTCAAAGTGTAGAGAAGATTTTATTATCAGTAGTGTCAATGCTTGCTGAACCAAATGACGAATCGCCTGCTAATGTTGATGCATCAAAAATGTGGAGAGAAAATCGCGACGAATTCAATAGAATTGCTCAGAGACTAGTTCGGAAGTCTTTGGGGATCCACGGAGAATAGTTAAAGACTTTAGGAATTTAAATTGATTGCGGCTACTCAAACGAACACTCAAGTCAATCTATATCGGGCATTTTTCAAAAGTTATTTTATAAATCAATTCAAAAGTAAAGCAGAATAAATGGTAAAAGCAAAAAAACAAACTCAATCTCAAATCTGAAACTTCTAATTTTTTATTCAAATTTTCTTTTTGTTTTATGAAAAATCTGTAATGAATAATATCACAATATGATTTCACATTAGTTTTCCTTCCTTTTAAATATTTTTCGTGAAAGAATTTTAAAGGAAAGTCCGGCCTTTCGAGAAACGAAATCGAGAAAAATGACTATCAGTATCATCTCCGATGCAACAGAAGATTTGAATGAAGTGTGAGTGTGATTATCATATTTTACTATTTTACGTTATTTTCATATTGAATGCCGTCAACATTTATCGCGAAAAGAAAGATGAGTTGAACAGGTTTCTATCTGAGCTTTAAGAGAAATCAATTTTGATGAGAGTGAGAAATATAAGAAAAAGTTTATGCTACGCTTTTGATTACGTCTGGGAGAATTTTACATTCATCTACTGATCACTCGAATAATTGATTTGTTTCAAGCAGTGCCAATAAGATTTTAATTTCTTTGAAGTCAATTCAGAAATTACAAAGAGTTTGTTCTCATCGTAATTTCCTTAAAGCTTTTTAGCACTGCTCGCAAGTTCGAAGAATCTTTTCTTATCTAAAACGACACACATTCAATCCTACTGACGAAATATTTTCTCATTATTTATGCAAGAGTTTTACCGTTGGACTAAAATTTCTTCCTCTCCAATAATTATTAGTTTGTTGACTCCGATCCGAAATAACTCTTTCGTTTGATCAATCCTCCTGTCACCGCACATAAAATTCGTATTTAGCACCCAATTGCAATCAATATTATCGCCGAAAAGGTTTTCATTAACTCGCTTCGTACTCGAAGTGAAAATAAATTAAAATTGAAGATTGAAAGTTTAACTTAGATCGTTGTGGAAGTTTTAAAAATTTTCTTTTCACAATTTTAGATGAAGGAACGTTTTGTAAAAATATTGCAATCAATTGATTTCATCGTCTAATTGGTATCTGAATTATTGTTATTGTTTTCACCATAAATCTGAAAAGAGAAGAGGTGAGTTCATTGTTTGATGATTAAATCAAAATGTAACTTACTTGCGATTGTGACGAACTATCGCTTTCGATGAGTTCAGAGAGAAAGTTTTTATTTTGAAGGTAGTCGAGGAGTCGTCTTGGCAGCGGAAGAGTCTCGATGAGATCTTTTCTTTGAACCGCTTTGAGTATCACAAATCTGGAGAGAAAGCTTTGATGAGTTTTCTAATAATCGAACAAATCATTACAAACTTACCGGCACATATGTTGAAGACTCTGTATGTGCTTGAATCGTGAGACTGGATTGAGCAATTGAACTCTCATGGGTCCATGCTCGGGACGGCGATGAAGAAAGAACAAGTATCGTCCACTTCTTGAATGTTCAACAGCATTCTCGATGAACTCCTTAATCGTTCGGGACTTGTATGAGCATTTAATTTGCTGTGCACATGATCCGAATGAAAACGTTCCCTGCTCTTGCTCGATTCTAACGTGTCTGATGCAACCATTGAGCTTCACAGTCAACGAGAAAATGTAATTCAAGTCAGAGCTGTCGCGAACGATAAAACTTCCGTCAGGCTCGTTTGATAAAATTTTCTCGGCAGCTTCTGATGTCAATGCTCCCCAATACCAACCGCACTAGAATCGATTGATTATTTTTTAGAAAGAACTCAAATGAAAATAAATTAAAATTACCTCTCGAACTTTCTCAATATTTGCTGCGAAATCCATTGTCGTTTCACGCTTTTTCTCCATCAGAGGACTGTTAAGTGACTCAGCCCCAGTCTTATCATCTAAAATTAAAGTTCATTATAAATAATCTTTGGACCCTTTGTCTCTCTCTCGTCTTACTTAATCCTGGAAGTGGTGGAAGTGCACGAGTTGATAAATTGACTTTCTTCTCAGGTTCCTGAGTTGCTTGAGCTCCGACTGCTCTCGTTGGCGACTGATGTGACTTCTTAAATCGAAATATGCTGCAGAACTTTTGTTTCAGGTTTAAACTGATTGAAAATTGTGATTTTTTGGCGTTGGTTGTGCTTCCATACTTGCTATTATTGTTTGTGTCTCCTTTAATGCTTTTCGTAGCGTCTGAAGAGCTTTTACGATACTTAGACTCGTTATCAAGTGAAATGTTATTGTTACTGCTTATGGACGTCTTTGACTTTGTCTTATCGGACGTGACTCGATTATAATCAGTGAACGATTGTGAGTTGACGACATTCCCGCTTGACATCTTCCTTGCACTCTCCTGACCAGCGTCAGATCGTTTCTTACGCTTGCTTCGTTTATTTTTACTTCGATGAAATTTATGAGTGCGAGAGCTGCTCAGCAGATTGTTATCTGACATCGCTCGATGATTTCGATAAGTTGACTTTCGCTCTTCTTCCTGATTGATCACATCGATTGGCAATGTGTAAATATCCGAGTCCATCGGGACGTTATAAAAATCACTAATTTCTAAACTGTGACCAAGTTGATCGTGCGACATTGCTTGCGTTATAAAGATACTGTCATCAGCTTTGTTGGTCGGGACAGTTAGCGAATTATGAGAACTCGAGAGTCGACTACTCAGCGAGCTCTTTGATGTTGGATTGCATGGATTCGAGTTGTTTGTGCCTGCACGACAAAAGCTATAGAAGATCGACGAAGTCGTTGTGGTTGGTGTCAAGTTATTTGTGAGAAATTTGCTTCGAAGGAACTTGTCGAATTTTTTCTGGAAGCTGTTGCTTTGAAACTTGTTGCTGGAACTACAATTTGCTGCTGAAGTGTTCGTCGTCGTATTACAACTTTTCGACTTGAAACGTTCATAATATAAATCCTCGGTATTACAATAGAGATGAGCTCTCGTTTCCATCTTTTTCTTTTCAAGTGACCTTACAATTCGTTTCGTACAAAGAATCGTGTCCTTGTTATCTTTGTAAATGACATCGTATTCTGTATTCGGCTCATCGTAAATATCGTCATCAGGTTCGACTATGTTAATATTTGAGTTGCTGCTCTTTCCACTGCTTAGATGAACCTTATTATAACTATCAAGGAACGAGTCGCTTCCATAAATGCTGTATCCGTTTGTAACGAATCTCTTCTTTCGCAGATATTCATAATCCATTGCTCGTTGTTGATGCTTCTTCAATTTAGCTGCTGCATGCTTCTCACAATAAATTTCTTTGCTGGCAAGATTTCGGCGATCGAAAGTTTTCATGGCTTTTGCGATTATGTTTTGAGTTAGTCGAGAGGCGTAGCTCTGTATGTGAGTAGTTCTTATGACAGTGCTTGGTGTCGTTGCCGTTGAATGATGTATTGGATACTTATTGCTGAAGTTGTCAGCGAACTCTGGAGGTGGCTCGACAATGAGTGTATTTGGAGGAATCTTCTTGATGGTGTGAAAGTTCTCTGCGCTCATTCCGGAATCAGAGTCAAATTGTGAGAACTCTTCAAACTCATCTGAGTTGAAGTCAGCGTGCTAAAGAAATATAAAACAAACAAATGAGTTGAATCCAAATGAATTTAAATGCGACTTACTTCATTTTCGCGACGGTCTTGCTGTGAAGATGCAAATCCTGAATCATCGCTAAGCGATATTGCATTTAGCTCAAAACTATTATTGCTGATTAGTGGGAAGTGAAGGGCTGACGATGAGGAATAGTTGTAGCTCGTCTCCGATCCATTTAAGTTCTGATCCATTCCGTTTTAACTTGAGATTTCACTGAGATTTATTTTCTCTCATTTCTTGAACATCTTAAAGTCTCCTTTCGAGTAATCCAAGACTAGCTTGATGTTCTCAAACACGTAAACTTAGTTTTTATTAGCTTTTAAGCTCGATATCATTATTGTTGATCAAGAAAAGTATTTCCAAATTAAGAAAACTTTTTTTTGATTCGTGAACAGCTTTTCGCCCTTTGCCCAAAAAAATATTTTTAAAAAAACGCGGAAATTAATTTTGCAACATTATTTAATATTTATAAACGCTAAAAACAGTGACAACGCAGGTAAGAGAATCGTTAGCAAATGAGTCAGTAATCATTCGATCGCAGTCGCTGTCCCAACGACATCGAGCAGTCATTTTAAATCCTTGTCCCTTCTTCTCTAGAATTACGCATTGAACTATGTGCTTCTGTTTTGATAAGTCTCTGAGACCGCGATTCACCTTGTCGGCAATCTGTTTACACCAATCCTTGACTCTGGACGTCGAATACGTTTCATCTAAAAATAACTTTGTTGAATAGTAAACATTGAGAATGAATTTCTCGATCATACTCAAGAGCAATTCGCCGACAACTTCTTGAATGAGATTCTTGACACTCGACGACTGTAGAATGTTCTCGAGATCTGGTTTGATTTGAAAAGCAGTTGCTGCTGCTGTCAGTTCCATTTAAATTAATTAATTTTGACGTAAGAAAAAAATGTAAACAAAAAGTTGTCTTGCCGACGAGATATTCATTAAATACGTTTAAGGGGGAGCAATGATTCACTTCAAGTGAACGTAGTTTCTGAACAAAATGTGTTGTTGCTTTTCGTCGGAATTGAAGAAAACGAATTTATTAATTGATCGCTTGATTTATTAAGATATCGCGTAGAAGGTGGAGCCATCCAAGATGGAGGCCTACTTCCTCTATTTGTTGCTGTTTGTGTTATTTATTTACTTCCTCGTCACTCGGTAAGTTAAATTAAAGTTTCAATAATTTTTTTATTGCTAATTCACATTTGATTCATTGCAGTGTCATCCCAAAAACTGTAGGATTTTTGTTGATGAAGTTGACGAGCGTCAAGATTAAATTCGGAAGCATTTCTTTATCAAAAGCACGAAACATTCAAATTGTATTTAAAGGCTTCGACATACAAATCGAGGAGATTGCATTGAAAAGTAACTTTTTCAACTCAGAAATTAGCAATCCAGTTCAAATTTTCATTCGCGATGTTAGAATCAACAACAACATTGAGTTCAATGACGAGGTCGAGACAAAGAAGAGTCCAAGGGTCACTTCTAGTGAACCAATTAAGCAGATTCCGTCATTCCTGGTGACGTTGTTCCAGGTGAGGTTTCTTATCTTTGGCATTTTCTCAATTATTTGATGTATCGAATCTATTTTTAGTTCTCTGGCATCAACGTTTCGAATATTTCGTTTGTTATGTTAAACAACGTTAGCAGTCCCGGTTGGTGGCTTCACGCATCATTAGGCGAGTTCAACGTTGATGGAAGTGTAGTTAGCAGCACCAAGACTCTCATCTTCTCGTATAACTGCAAAGAAGTTCAGATGAAGATGCTAAAGCACAACAGTCACAGTGTTTCGATAAAGAATTTACAGCCTTGTCTGGCTGAACTGAATTTGAATCTCACTCTTGATGGTTCTTTCGACCAAAGCAGTGCCTTGTCATTTGAAAAGCTGCAAGTTGCTTTAGAAAACACGAAACTTATCGTTTATGGTGGATTTTATGACTTCATGAAGGAAACGAAAGCACAACGTGCAAAACTGCCGAAAGAAGTTGAAAAAGTTGAGCAAGAGACAAGTAATTTTTATGAAACCTTCAAACGTTTTTCGTCACTTGTTCCGAAAGTGTTGACAGTTGGTGTTCAAAACACTTCGTTTTCCATTGTAAGAGAGAACACTTCGCATGTCCACGACTACCTCGCAAATATCAAAGCAGTTAATCTTAATTGGAAGCTAAGCTATGCTCAAGATGATGCAGTTTTCAAACTTAAATCCACGAGTGTCAGTTATGAGATGAATGAACTAGTCATTGACACTTCAAGTGAACGATTCTTTACTCTCGAACAACACAGCATCGACTTCAAACTCAATAATGATGTGATCAATGTCTACACAAAGATTAAATCTTTCAAATTGACATACAACCACTGCGATACTCTCGATTGGATAAAGAAAAACCTCGCAACCTCCGAGAAAATAAGCAGCTCCCTTCAACTTAAACCCAACACACCTAAAGCGTTTTCGACAAAGGGACTTGAAAAACTTCTCGGGAATTGTGCTGTGAAAGTCTGTGTTGAGCTCTGGAACATTTCAACGATTTGTCAGCTGTCGAATAATCAAGTTTCCAGCATAAACCTCTCGCACACTCAATTGCTAATGAATCAAACTGACGATGCTAAAACAATCGAAAAGAAATCATGGGAAGATCGAAGCTGGAATGCGGAAATTATGGTCGAGTCTCTTTGCTTCTACCTCGACTCGAATGTTCAGAACATCAGCGGTAGCAACTTAAAGAAAACTCACGTTCGAGGAAGTGCTTTTTATATTGGAGTATTGCTAAGCAAGATATCAGATTACGGCTCGCACAAGAAGATCGATCTAACTGCTCATACATTGCGAACTGAATACAGCAAAGCTTTGTCGAATTTCTTAATCGAAGCTGTTAAGAGCATGAAAGATTATTCTTCTTTGCGAGAAAAGAAAGTTCCACCAAAGACGTTGGCAAAGAATCCGAAAGAAAATATCTTTAAGAAACTTCTTGGTGAAAAGCTGGTGGTCAATCTCAAAGTAACGGACATCACAGCTTTCTTCATCAATCAACACGACATGTGCAGCTTCTTGAATTTACCAGAAATCACACTTTCCTTCTCACCAACTAAGCAAATTGTTGAACTCGAAAGGATGCAAGTGTCGTTCGTAGATTTTGCGACGAATGCATCGATCAACAGTTTATCCGAGCATTCAAAAAGTTTTGTTACGACGAAGATTGTTCGTCTGGAGCGATCACCCGAAGACAACACATTGTTCATCTACTTCGTTCATAAAGTTGAAGCATTTTGGAGTCCTAACCGGCACATGCATTTGTACACTCTCGGAAAGGAGATTGAAGAGCTGTCAGCGACTATCGTTAAGATACTTGAAATTCCTAAGAGTCAAGTAACGACACCAAAGGTCAAAAACTTCCCGAAGATTGATTTGTATGTAAAAGAAGAGTTTTCATTCGCGATTGACATCTCAAGTCGGCATTCAATGAATGGACGAATCGGAAACATTTACGTTTCGACTAAGAAAGGAACCACAATCTCCGTCAAGTCTGTTTTGATTGCCATTGACTCAATGCGAATGTTTGAAATCGATGATATCATCATCAACTCGTTGGACGAACTCAGCGTATTAACTGAAGAGCGAAAGAATTACGAACACTTCAAACTCGCAAGCAACAAAGTGTGGGCTGTTAAGATTGGATCATTCAAAGGCATTTTCCCTTACGATCACGATTTCTCAAGTGCAATCAAAGACGAATTTGTAAGCATTTACAAATGGCTAAAGATCTTACACAATTACAAGAAAACTCCGTTTGATGAGCGCTCACCATTGCCTCGTGATCTCATCATTCAAATCAATGAGTTCCTGCTGGAGATGAGTGATGATCCGTTTGAAGTGAAGCTTCGAGACAATTACGTTCTCTTGCTTGACGAATATAACGAAAGTTTAAAGAGAAAGAAAACTCTTGATCAAAAGATTAATGAACTTAGATCACAGAGGCTTTTGTTACCAGCTGGATACCTTGAAGAGCTCAACGAAAAACTTATCAAGAAAAATTCAGAAATCTACATCGATCGATCAAAGAAAATGTATGAAACGCCAGCAAGAACTCGACTCTTCGCGTGGATCATGACAGATCTGAAACTTTACTTTATGGACGATCCTTCTATTCACGGTTATAACAACGTCACTCGAACAATGCAAGAAATCGACGAAGAAACTCCATGGCCTGATGAGCCAATGGAATTCGTAACACTTTGGTGTCGAGCGATGAATTGGTCTTGTGCTGAGTGGAAATTCACTCTTCGCGATTATCCGCAGCCGATGTTTCATGTCACCAACATGCACATGTTTGGATTAATTTGCGGAGCAGAACAAGCTGCACCAAAACGATCGAAACGAGATGTTGTTGTTGAAATTGGAGGACCTTTTGAAAATGTTACGATCCAAAGAGGAATGACTTCGTTGAAGTTTTATCATGACTTCGATTGGGAACTTGACTATTTGTGCTATGCATTTGGGCCTTGCTGGGAACCGGTGATGGCTCAATACAATTTGAGCTTTGAGAAAATTCTTGCTCCATCAAAGGATCCAAGTCCACCTTTGCCGTTCTGGGATAAAATGAGAATGCTCTTCCATGGACGACTAACAATTATTGCAAAACAATTTACGATTCTCCTTCACGCATCACTTGATCCATACAACACAACAGAGGAGATGGAGCTAACCTGGAACAACTCAGGAATTGTTTGGGCTAATGCAAAAATTATGTTTAAAGGAGATCTTCAAGTTTGGGTTCGAACAGCTTCACGTTATGACGATTGTCGTTTAATTCATTTGCCGAATTTGAAGTTGAATTTCAAGTTGAACTGGATTTGCAATGGCAATCCAAACGATCATCATTCAGTGATGCCTTGTGCTCCAGATAAACTTCCTGAATACTCAAGTAATCAAGTTCATGATTCGTTCAGAGCTTTCAGGTCACAGAACTTGAATATTTCCTGCTCGTTTGAAACGAAGCAAAGTGCAAATGGAGAACTTCCAAAGTTGGATTTGTACGGAAGCACTTTGAGATGGTTTGAAAGCTTGAAGCTGATTTTATCTGGGGTGACACGACCAACTAGACGTGGACCAGTTTTTAACAATGTTCGACCAAGAAAGAAGCAACTGAGTCGACATTACAAGAAAGCGCATCTTCAGATGAGTATGCACTCGTTCCAAGTTTGCTATTGGATGTCACATGCTCTGCACAGAGGCTTTCAACTTAACGGCGGACGCATTTCTTATTCGAGTGAACACATGCTTGCTTTGAATCCTGTAGATGATGGACTCATTCATCGACCGAGAGCTGATTGGAGCATTCTTTACATGAATTGCGAGCTTAACGATGCTGAGATTTGGTTACGATCAGTAACAAACAGCGACAAGACTTCAAGCTCCGAAAGTATTCCGAACATCTCAAGAGATATTTGCCGTGATTACTTCTTGAGTGTCGCGAAGGTTTCTTATGGAAGAGAAGCAATGGTGAACATCGATGATCGACGACATAAGGAAAGCCCAACGCACAAACTCGTTGTTTATGATTTGAAAGGAGCTTGGACGAAAAATAATCGAGACATCGCATTTGGTCTCTTCGATTCCTTCTGGAAGTCTCAGAAATTGAAGGCAAACCTTTCAACTGAAGCTTTGAAAGGAATTCGTCAAGAAGTGACGAAGAGTCTTTCAGCAGACTCAACAACGTCATCAGCTGCAGCTTTGACAAAGAACAAACCTCAACAGCAAACGTCGCAATCAATTTCAATGTTGCAAAAACTTGTCTCGGAGGCTGATCACAAGCCAGTCGTGTTCAGCGACGATTTGTCAACTCAAACAACCGAACAACAGATGAAAGGACTGAAAGCTTGTCAAGATAACGATGTGGCTCATTACAATTGGTTTATTTCATTGGTCAACTCTCAAGTTCTTCTCAAAGGATGCGAGACGTCTGGTTATGTTATATTGAGCGCAGCGAAGGCTGAAATTTTCCAACGAGTTCATCGGCCAGTCTGGCGTGACAGTGCGGTTGTTTCGAAAACAACTTGGGTCGGATCGTTGGAGTGCATGCAGTATTACGCGACCGTTAATGATGAGGAAACGACAGAGATGGCTAAAATTATGTGGCTCACGCTTGATAACATTCAAGAAAGTGACAAGAGCGCAACACATGCGAGTGATTTCTCTGATATTCCGCATCTGGTCGCTAATCTTGGAAGTGGTCAAAGTGTTGGCGGAGTTGTTTCTGTTGGCTCGAACCTTGGCGAGATGAGTGACACTTCGACTCCAAACCAACTTCAGAGAATTGTTTCTCGTTGTAAGTGTGAGTTCTTCTATGTGGACTATGGTGAAACAACAGTCGACAACATGACGGAACTTCCGGCTCTTCCGCCAGCTGAAGAAACATTGAGTCCATGGGAGAAACAACACGAGCCAGTCGACGCTTTCACTTTGATGCATCACGACTTGGACGTTCAAACATCATCAACGCAATACTCAATGATCCTTGACATTGTCAACAATTTGTTACTTTACGTCGATCCAAGTCGAAGAGAAAGACACGAGCGATTGATAAAGAAACGCTTCGAACTTCAACTTCACAGTCATGAAGATCAAAAACGACCAATCCAACATCTTCAAACTGAAATTCTTAGCGCGATGTCTCACTTGAGAAGCCTCGAGAAAGATATTCACTTCATTGCAAAAGCTCGCGTTGATGGTGAAGACACAGAAGACTTGCGGATTGAATATAATGAAGTTCAGAAGGAAATCAAAGAATGCAAAGAGAAGCTCGCTTTCCAAAGTGATGAACTAGACATGATGTTGTCTTGTTACAAGGAAACTCAGCTTAACGCGTCAAACAAACTTGCGATAAGAACTGACAAACCTTTGTCGATCGTTCGTTGCAATGAAATCTGTTTCAAGCATGCTCAGTGGCGACTTACTGAAGACGATGGGCAAATTGGAATTGCAGATTTAATTCTGAGCAATTTCTTGTACACGAAGAATTCGAAGAGCGACGAATCGATTGAGCATTTACTTGAACTTGGATACATTCGAATTAATAATCTGATCCCAAGTGACACGCACAAAGTCATTCTCTGTCCAACGGAACTTCAGCGAGATATGCCGATCGATCATAAAAGAGTTCTTCGAGTTTTCTGCCGAGAGAAGCCTCCAGTTGGAGGAATCTCAGTGAAGGAACATTTTGAGATCAACGTCGTTCCCATCACAATTGCAATCACCAAGAAATTCTACACAACGATGCTTAAATTTTGTTTCCCCGATCGTGATACAGCAGCTTATGTCGATGAGATTGATGACACCAAGCCATCAACTTCGAAGAAAGCAAAGGCTAAGAAACAATCAAAAGATTCAAGTTTCTATGTTAAGATTGAAAAGGACGATGCTGAAATTGTAAGTAAAATTAATTTCATTAAATTTATTGAAGCAACAAATCATTTCTTTCTCAGATGCGCGAACGAGCCAAACAAAATAAACTTTTCATCTACATCAAGATCCCTCAAGTCCCTGTCCGCTTGAGCTACAAAGGAAGCAAAGAAAAGAACTTGGAAGACATCACAAATGTTGGCTTGACCGTCCCAAACCTCGAGTATCACAATGTTACTTGGACATGGCTTGATCTTCTATTGGCTATGAAGAATGACAGCAGAAAAGTTTTGCTATCTCAGGTTCGTTGTTTGCTCATCAAAATAATTGAAAATTTGCTAATCATTTTTTGATTCTCCAGGTAATTAGCCAAAAGCTAAAGATGAAGTCTCCTCTGTCGTTGACCGACGATAAACCTCAAGACGAAGACGAAAAGATTCGGATAATTTTCGGGCATAGACACGCAACCGCTGAATCTAAGAATTCAAGTAAATCGAAGCTGAACAAGAATTAAATTTCTTAAGATGAAACTCAGACTTTAGAAACTTAAAATATCATCACAAAGGAAAGGAAAAATAAATTATTAAACAAACGAAAAAAGTTCTTTTAGAATTAAATCAATCTTTATTGCTAAGCTTATCGTGGTTTGATTCATTTCAGTCGACAACTGATGGATTTTAAAATCAATTTTTCTCTTGCTCTAAACTTGAGTAAAACGATTTGCTTCGTTCGCGTATTAAAATTATTATTTAAATATTTACATCTATGCAGACGATCTCGAGTGGATCGGAGACTTTGCTCTTTTGCAAAATATTTATTTTATTTGATCGACCTAACCTATCGCATTTATTATTTAAATTGAAGAAGAGATTCGATTGCTTAAGCTAAAAACTTTTGTTGTTCCTTTCATGGTATGGACTTGAAAGTCTCTTACGAGCCTCTTGTACCATAAGTCGATTATGATGCTGATAAAACAAAGACAAGGCACCGAGTATGAATTTTGTCTGAAGAGATTTGAATGGGGATTAGTAGTTGTAATGCCCTGGCGCTGGTCCGTACTGCGAGCCGTAGAAAGCTTGTTGGGGATAGACTTGTTGTGGGTATGGAGGATAGGCGTATGCAGGCTGCTTTTGTGGATAAACTGGCATCAGATATTGCAGATTGAGTTGTTCTTCCTTCTCGCGTTCACTTCGAAGGCAAACAGCTGAGCCTGAGAGAAGAATTGCAGCGATCAATTTGCAGGCAACGGCAGCCCATCCGACAATGTATGACCAGTCATATGAAATGCGAGTGTTGTCTCTCAAGATCTACAAAAAAATATTTATTTAATGCGTCAATCACTTAATGCAAATTTCGTCACTCACGTTTGGCCATTGTTGGAAATATTCTTCGCCAACAACTTTCTCCTTTTCGAAGAACTCGACAGTGTGCCAAAGTCCCATCGCTCCACTCGCAAGTAGACAAGCAGTCAACATAAGAATAGCAGTCGCTGTAATTGCACCTGCCGATCGTCTCCAACATCCTAAAGAAAGCATGCGCAATTAGTCATTGAAATCAAGAGTTTCCGCAACTCAACGATCTTACCTGACAGTCCGGTAAAGAATGCGCAAATCACAGCGAAGAAGCTCAAGATAAAAAGTGCGATAACGCCGCGTGCAAGATGAAGTCTCGTCGACTCTTCGGTTTCGTTTCCGTTCTCAATCGTTGGGAAGTAGTCAATGTTCGAACAGTGAGTTTCAATCGGCGACAAGTAAAGTTCAACTGGAATTGAAAGAAAACTTTTGATTAACAGATTTTCGCACGAGACTTTAATGAGAGAGACATGAATCCGACAGCGAAGCATGACAACGAGAGTAACCCACATTGAGCAGCTTAGACTGTCATTTCTAGCCATTTTCGCGTGCTGAGCCGAACATGGAGATGACGAAACCAGAATGAGATGAAAGTCATCGTACACATGACTCCGCTAACGTGATGCTGCTTTTAACTGATTTTTTTTTCGTCTTTAGAAAACCCAAGCGACTCAGCCGCAAAGATGATTATCAAGACATTTGATGTGAAAACAAAAAGCTTTTGAAAAGAAAAAGATTTAAATGCTTGGTGAAGCTCAAAACCAAAAAAAAACTCAAAACAAAAAACCGGGCGGATGAGAGAAGTAATAAAATCGAAAGTTTTTTTTTCGCGTCTGGAAAGCTTCTGATTAATCGAGTGATTAGAAATTAATTGATTGATTCCGGTGAAAAAGCCGCAACTAATCTGAAAACCGCGGAAAATAAATTAAATTGAATTAAATTCACTGACCTGCTGATGAAGGTGGACGTTCCTTTGGGTAGCAATTTCTGAAGAGCCCACGCGTTCTCGTATAGTAATAATACTTCGAGTTCACCTGTTCCACTAGCAGTTGCGAGTCGCTGTGCTTAGCTGCATAAGTCTACAAAGAATGAATGATTTGAGCTTAGTGATTGCCACCGGAGCAGAAAGTCTTTTGTTGAGTCTTTGGATTGTCTCTCGTCGCTTATCTGATTGCGTTTGAGATTGAAAACATTTCTCAAATGCAAAGCTGCTGGGATTTGTTTGTAAACGAACACGAATTCCAACGTCAGCTAAATTCCTTTTTGCCGACGTCTTTAATCGAAAGCCATAATTTAAAGTGGCAACAAAGTTTTAATAGTTTGTCAATGCAGCAGAAATTCTTTTCAGTCCATGCAAGAGCTTGTACGTAAATTCCGTTTAATGAGATTTCTACTTTGGATTCGTCGATTTATTGACTTAATTTTTGTTTCGTCGCCTTACAACTTCATGTTGCTCAATAGCGCACAAAAATACCTTTCAAGCTTCCCACTTTATATTCATTCGAGTTATTTACTAGCAAGACATGACCTTCATTTAAAGTCTTGCTGCTGCCAAGTTAGCGCTAACTCATGAATGAAAACGCCCGTTCTGTGGCTCAGTCTTAAGGTCTTACACAATTGACGGAATAATTTTTATCCTAATGCCCTAAATATCACGATTACTTTTCAATTTCTTTGCTCAATCTCCCAAGAAGCAATTGTCAGTAAAAACAATTGAAATTTCTTCAATTAAACCGTTTCGCTGTTGACTTTTCTTCTTTGGCTTGCTCATTATGTTATTAGCTTAAAGTTACTGACTTTTATTATGTGCTCACTTCATTTCGATTGCGTAATTATTTAATGAAAAGTTGTTTCTTGTTCTAACGACTGATTGAGAAGCGGAAAGACATTAAAAGCAACTTTGCGTTCGGTATGAGTGTCGTTGGCATTCTTTAATCGAACGGTAAATTGAAAATTAATTTTAATCGAAAATGATGATCCACTCACGATCGAGTGCGACGCATTCTGTTTGTGTATGCTTAAGAAAAAAATTGATTTAATTAGAGATTTTGTTTCAAAGTGCTTTAAGTCGACATTCCAACGACTCTCATGATGACACGAATCTCTCCCTGTTTTTCGTTCTGGATGGTGAAGACGATGAAACAGGTTCGTGCTATCGTCGACCATTAATTCCATCTCACGCAAAAGAGTAAACAAATACCAACAACCCATAATTATTATAGAAGTTGTGCAAGGAGAAGAAGAAGGCGCCCGAGATATTTCTGTGAATGTATTAGCGTTCGAAGAAGAACATCTCGCTAAGGAATGTCTGCCCAAGCTTATTATCAATCATCGGAAACGAGAGAAATGAGATTCAATTGATTCACAAAAACCTGTCCGGTTGTCGAAAAAATTAAAATCGAAATCGAAGAAATGTTTTCGTTATTGCTTTCGTTGGCCACTGTCGTCAACTTTCATTTAGTTTCTATGGAATTTTTAAAGTGAAAAGATTTTGCTTTTGGCCTTTTCATGCCCAAACACTAAACATCATGTCTTTGCAATTTCTTTTTGCGCCCATTTGCGAAGCAAATTCCTTTGCACTTTTATTTTAGTTTTCGGATTTCGAGGCGAGTCATAAAGTTCGCGCTGCAAGAGAAATCATTGTTCGAGTCTCAAGCTGTGAATCAAAACGCCATCTAAGCACATCATCTAAGTTTTGCAACTCTGCCGCCTAATTACAGCTTCATGAATCGAGATTTATCTTTGTGTCTAACGTGTGTTGTTGAACGGCTTAGCATTTTGGGTGAAGTCATGATGTCTGAATTTATTTATTTTAATGGATGTGAAGTAATTTTCGAATGCGATTCAATTAACATAAAGTTAAGGCTGTAACTTCTATGCCGACGAGTTAAGAGAAGAAAAATTATTATTGAGCTCTCAAAAAAACCGTTCTAGTTGGTAAACCAGAACATCTCGAAGCCGCCACTTAAGGCGATAAGAGAAAAGTAATTCTAACAGGATGTGGAATGAAAGAATCTCGCTTTGCGTGCGGATGAGAAGAATGAAGGGATCATAGGTTTAACCGCAAACGATCAGCATTTTCAGACGTTGTTAGACGTGCCAAAGCAAGCGATTCAAGTCTTCTGCAAAAGGGGAGAAGAGGATGATTGCTTAAGACTTGTAACGCATTGATAGACATCATCATCACTTCTTGCATTCGTTGCTTCTGCGTTATGAGATGTACTTCAAGATATTTTCTCTCATGTTACAGTTTTATTACTTTTCGCAGCTATCGTCGGTTTTTATTTTGTGTGTAAAACGAATAAAAAAATCCACAGCACGTATCACGTTTTGGAACGCGAACAAAAGACGTTTCGCTGTCGAAAGAAAAACCGAATGCGCGATGTTACAGTGAAAGTAAAGTCAATTGTATTGCACCAACAGGAGAAATCTTGAGAGATTGCAGAGATCGACAGTAAAAAGAGCTTGGGAAGTGTTTGGTGATGACGTCTTGATTGAGGAGTGCAGTTTCTTGTTGCGTCGTGCTCGAGTGATCAGTTTTAAGTGAAATTTGACGGTTCACTTGAGAGCCCATTTCGCCGCTTGATTATCAATGCATTTAATTAAATGCAAAAGCTTTTTTCGTTTGTTTAATTCGATTCGATCGAACGAACTTGAAATAGAAATTTCGTGCTGTTTAAGTTTCGTGTCTTCTTTCTCCACGAAATGAGAGTCGAAGTTGGGAAACAGTTAATTTGTTTGTTTAAAACGAATTTCTTTCGCTCCATGAACCAATTTGCATTCCGATAGTTCTATCCACTTCGATGTTTATAACAGAAACGTTCGGTGTTTGGGTAAATCAGAAATTTACTGTGGTCTCTCGATGAGATGTCGGCGACTAATTTTACATAACGAGAGAGTTTGGTTTCTAAGGCAATTTCAGTAGCCGACAGTAATTCTTTCACTCCTCTCGCCCCAAAAGGTGTTAAACCGGTTTCGCTCGTGTGGTAAATGCCTCAATTTTGCGAACGTAGAAACATTCTTTCAACAAATATTTTTATGATTTTTATGAAAGGGCTGAAAAGAGTTATTTTCGCAACGAATGATTAATTTTTTCTCTTGAACCGGTTGAGAAAACTTGTCGAAGTGCATGTCTTAATCGTTTGGAATTCTTAAAGAAAGTTGACACACTAAGTTGCCATGTGACGTTAAATCGGCCTCGACTCGAAAAGATTTGAATATTTACGAGCTGACAAACCAGCGACAATGACTCAGTCAGAATCGATCGATGCAAGCAACGCGACTTTTATTTTTAGATTTCGCACAAACATTTAGCAACATTGGAAGCTTCGTGATATCATCGATTGACGTCTCCCCCAGCTTGGGAACATCTCGTAAACCGAAAACAATATTTTTTTTCTCAAGGATAAATCTGTTTCCTCTACTAACAAAAACATTTGAAGTTTACGATCATGCAACAGGTAGAATTTTTCTGAGATTCGACACGTTTGTCTGTATCGAGCAAAGGCAAACGAATATTTCTTGTTTTCTTTCACATCTCATTGTGAGCTCCATGACGAATTACAACTCTGCTCTCCTCTCCGCTTGTAAATTACATTCGTTGTTGCTTTGATGTTAAAAGGCTCGCCTTCTCGGATCATCGCGATGGAATTTAATGGCTCTGTGTTATGCACAAACATCGGCAAAGAGCAACATTGGGACGAGACACACGAAAAGAAGAGAACAAAAGTGAATACGCGGATCGTCGTGGAAAGACAAAATGGACGATGAAGATTAAAGGAACGAAGGCTAATTGGACACCTTCAGTTGTGAGATAATCCAAAGACTCGTGGAAAAGCGCATCATAATTACCATAATGTTTTTCCGTTTAACTTCATAACTCAGCCAATTATCAGTGGAAAATGCAATCGCTAACAGCGCGACCGACACGATCGAAATAACCTGGAGAAGGAAGAATGCTTTGAGACTTTTTCTTAACTTTACTTTCACAGTCGATCAACGTACAGTCGCTAATGATAAAGTGACGGCAGAGCAAGGCATCTTGGTTTACTTTCAGTTGGACCACCTCAATACTCGAAGATATTTCGAAGAAAATTATTAAACTTTTCTTTCTTTTTTTATCTTTTGAACACTTCGCGTTGGCCGTTCTTGTTTCACTCGTTTCGACTTGCTCGCATGTATGGAAATTCTTTCATGTAACTTTATTGATTCGGTGATCATATGAGGAATTAGCACATCTTCGATTCAACACTTGGATTTCTTATTCTTTTTCTTTCTCCGCGCACAACACTGAATTTCACTTTAAGAAGAAAAAAAAGATTGAACGACGCGACAACAAACAGAACCACTCGAACCGACAGCCAGCTTAGAAATGAGAGACGAGTGAATGAATTTACAGTTGCTTTCGAATCTTATGTTTCTCAACACACAATCAAAGACATTTGTGTTCCCCGCTCACGGTTGAGTTTGTGTAAAAGTCTTTGTGGCCAGGGCTGCTACAGGTGAATTTTTGCAATGGAAACATGAATGAACCCGCACGACGTTATTTCTAGTTAAGCCCGTACACTTCGATGCTTTACGTTAAGATTTTTATTTTATTTTGTCTCAAACTGTTTATGTAGGCTTTTTGTCTACATTAGACTGCGATGCTTAAGGCTACATACTGATGTAATGATCAATGAGAGGAGCAGCGTGGTGAGAGAGTTTCATTTGGAATTCTTCAAATACCTGATTCGAATGAAACCAGTCTCAAAGCCCAACGCATAGAAACGATAGCTTTTCTCGTTATGATTGAAGCAGACCTGATTGATCTGGAGTTCATTGATACGGTCGGTGGGCGATCGACGGAACTTTTTGGGCTGCGAAATTTTTCCCTGTGAAAGAGACATTTAAAGGTTTAAATATTTTAATCGAGAGAACCGTATTTGAATAGCTTACCTTGAAATCACCGAAGATGATTCCGTTCTCTTCAACGCCATCGTCAGTGATGATTTTATTTACGTCATTGGAACAGAAGAACTTGAAGTTGAAGTACGACCATTTATCTTTGGAGTGATGTTGAAGCATTTGGCTGGGACTGCATCCAATGACATCTCCAGCGTCAGTTACACACATCACCAAATTCAGCCAATGATTGATGGCAACGTGGTTAACGGTTGTGTCCAACGTTAGAAGTAACGAATTGCGCATGCCAAATTCGAGTGGTTGTCGATATATGAGCTTTGTCACGTTGAAGCATTCGTCAAGTCCAACGACGAATCCCGGCCAGTGCATCATCCATTCAGCGCACAAAACTCGCGACTCTGCATAATTGCAAACGGTTTCTTGACAGCGAATCTCATCGAGTGTATAATATTTGATTTTTCGATCCATGCCTGCTGTTAACAAATGAAATTGCGAACATGTAGTTGCTTTGAAATCCAAGGCCGTGATTGGTTCCAAGTGGGCTTGAACAACATGATGTGGATAAACTGTTTTCTTGTCTTCGCTGTTTTTGAATTCTTCTTGACTAAGATTCCAAACTCCGACTAGTCCACTAACAAATCCTGCGGCAAGCATCGTGTCGCTGTTCTTCTTTTGATACCAAGCGACCTTTGTTGCTTGCATAAGAAATTCATCTTGGAATAACATCATTTCTTCCTGAAGTTGACAGACTATTGTCGGCTGAATCGAGAGTACAATCGAACTTTGATCGCTCAGGTACGGAAGTGAGTAAATGAACACGCTTTGGTTAGATGTCGTGACAGCAAGCAATCCAATTCGCTTTTCGATTGATGATGTGCTAGGATGAAACTTAATTGACCAGATTGGACCGTCGTTAACTATGATCACGAAGGATAGCTTCGAGCTATCGGTGAATCCTTGAAACTTTTCGTTAAACAGATTCGCAAATTCGTAGACTTGAATGCAGGATTTAATGCTTTCTGTAATGCTGAGGTTGACACCAGCTCTTTGGCTATTGCAGGCAACAGCTAAGAAGCTCAAATTGCCGTTTACTGGAGCCCAATCAATTGCAGCAACTGATCCTCCGCAGTAAATTGTTGAAGACGTTTGATCGCTGCTATCTTCTCCAATCTGTAATTGCTTCCACTCGTTATGATACTTCGCTCCATAGTTTAAATTGTAATGCGTGAGTTGCTGTTTGCCAAACTTCATGGAATCGATAGAGAAGTTTAATGAGCGTAAAAGTAATTTAAGGTCTGAAGTGAGATTAATTTTAAATTTCGGCAAGATTTCAGGAAAAACTTCTGTTTTCCAATTTTCCTTGATGCTAGAAAGAAAAATTAAATTTGTCAAAATCAATTAAGTTGTTAAATGTGATAACTCACAATTGATTAGTCCAATGAATTGTTTTGTCCGATATTTTGATATTACGAAATTCGTCGACATATTCTGATATCACAGCTCGTCCGTTTTTAACTTCCTGAGGTTCACTCGCTGACACTTTTCCTTTTTTAGAAGAAACAATATCAGAAGTGTCAATTTCGTCTTCATCATCGTTGGACGATTCAATCTCGCTCGACTCATCACCCGAAGAGCCATCAGTTTCATCGCTTGAGTCTCCGTCTTGCAATTTTTCATCGGAACTTGAGTCTCCTTCGAATACCCCATCATCTCTGTCTTTATGCTCTCTATTGATATGCTCGATACCTTCGCGATGCGAATCGAAACCATCTTCACCACAGAGTTGACATTTGATATTTCCTTTGGTAACTTTTAAATGATCGGAGGGTTTATCCAGGACGTCAAGAATTTTCTTAAAATTCTTCTCGGCACTAAAAATAAAAAGAGTTAGATTCAATTTGTTTAAGGAAATGATTGCAATGCTTACCGTTTCACAGCTTGTCGCTTTTTTCTTCCACTCGAATTGAAGTCATTTGGCAAAACATCTTCATCGAAATTTTTCTCAGCTTCAGCAACGTCAAGTTCTTCTTTGATTTGTTGAATCCCACTGCACTTGCCTTTATGCACAGTTGAGTTGAAGGGTAGAATCTTTTCATTACACAATTCACAAGTTATCATTCTACTCTCTATTGTCTCTTCACTCTCACAGCAAAGGAATAAATGTGTGAGATATCCCAACGCAGATTTCTTTTCAGTTTTACAATTCGGACATTTCGCAGCTAATATTTTGTAAGCTTTGAAGTTGTTGATTGTTCGACGCAGTGCTTCATTGAAGTCTGTAAAGTCGATTGGTGGTTCAAATCCTTCCATCCATGCAAATGCTCCGTGATCCAGGAAATGTTGAACCCATTTGTGCTTAGTTATTTTAAATTTGCAGTTTCCGCATAGAAAAAAATCTAATTCTTTAAGTTTCTTCCTTTGTTCTTTAGCCTTCGCTTCATTTTCTAGTTTTGTCTTCTGATTTTGACGTCCAATCTTTGCTGGAACAGATGCTCTGATCGATAAAATAATCTCTTCGTAAGGAACTTGTGATTCAATTGCAGGTTCTAGTTTTTCTTGCACAAATTCTGGTTTGTGAATATCATCATTGGGTACATGCATTTTTCTCCGATTATATTTCTTAATTTGTGATGTTTGATTGCTTACGACGGACGACTCGCGAGAAACTGAAGGTTCTCGTGTTGAGATTCCAGAGTGTGATTGAATGTCTTCGTCGCTAGAACATTCATTACCATGAAAAGCTGAGGTTTTCAGTCGTTCACGTTTCTCGAAAATTGGTGGCGCAGTATACGTCGGGTCGATCTTCTTATTTTTTGAGATCACTGATGACAGTCGACTCATTATACTTTGCACATCCGATCCTTTCTTATCTACAGAAGCAAGACAATTGTTACGAAGAGATTTCGAAGAATTAGCTTTTGAATTAAAATCAGGAGAACTTAATCGTGATTTCAATTCGTCGTTACGTGTAATTTCGTTTTTATCGCATTCTGCATCAGAGTCGCTCTCGGAGTCGACGATCTTACGTATTAATTTTCTCTTAAGTATCGTCGTAAATTTTTCAATCTTTAGTTGTTTCGTCCGTTTTTTAGCTGGAGCTTTGATTGGCTCATCCTGCGGTTCTGTAATATCATCATTGTCGTCCGCATCATCCGACAAAGGCTGGATCGGTTTTACTTTTTTCGATCGTCGTTGAATTCCTTCTGATTCACTAGAAGTGTGTTTAACACTTTCTTTTGGTAATGCCTTTGGCTTTACTTTATTCATCAGCGGTGCAGAAGAATCAGAGCTAGACCCACATGATGAACTTCGAAGTGATTTGCATCTGGAAATACTTTGCAACTTCTGTTCTTTAGAAAGTTTTTCTTTCTTGATTTGGCGGCGAGGCTTTGAAGAACTTTTGCTGACTCGTTCTTTTACAGATTCTTTCTCATTGATCTTGATAGATTTTTCACTGGCTTTACCACGTTTTTGTTTATTGATTTTGAGTGGCGAATCTGCTACTGAGTCAGAGCCGGACTCTGAACTTTGAAGAGACGTTTTGCATTCACTATGAGAGAGCACAACTTGGAATGGCTTAGTTTGTGCTTTTAGAACCTCTTTTTGATGTTCAGAAGTGTTTTCTGAAACTACACTTGATTTCTTGAGCACACATTTACTTTGAACTTTGGCACAAGGTTCTTTCACTTCATCTCTCATTGGTGATGAGTCTGAACCAGAATCTAACTTTCTCAATGATCTACGAGTCGCTTCCTTGAATCGTTTTGGTTTTGACACGCTTAAAGAAGCTTTTCGTCTTTTCTTAGTTGCATTTTCATTTAGTTCGATTGGAGTTGGAATTTCGTCATCATTTGGTTTCATTTCAGTTTCGACGTTTGAATCAATCAAAGAAGGCGTTACCTCAGCTTCCATAAACATTTCCTTTTTCTCTGATGTGTCTTCCATAGACATTTCCTTTTTCTCTGATGTATCTTCCATGTGATCCATTTCTGTCTCCTGAGTTTGTTCAGTTTGAGCCTGAGTGTCTGGTGAATTGATTTCCTCTCCACACGCTGGAATAACTGGTTCGATCGTAATCTCAGGAATATCGAGTATTGTAGAAATCTCTTTAGATGGCTCATCGATGGTTTCAAGTGCAAACGAATGCGAAGTTCCTGGGAGATTGCTCTCAGAGTTGAATCTTAACTTATTTTCTTTCATTGTCGATTGCTCGCCACTTTCTTCTGTTGACTGACCACCAAATAAAGTTGGCTCATTCGAATTATCTCCAAAACTGTCTGGAAAATCATCGTCATCAGATGAATCATCTTAAAAGAAAGAAAATATTAAATTACTTATTCAATTTATGAAATGAAAAATGTTACAAACCTTCATGTTCACCTTGAGGCGTAGCGAGATTAATTGTATCCATCACGGAATCGACTTTAAGTAAACGCAACAAGTGATTAGCAATGAGCTTCAGTTCGATGATTTCCGTCTCGTAAATGTTATCAGAAAGCAAGTTTGGAATGTTCTTCAGGTTTTCGTCGATTTTCTTGATTCTGGCCGTTCCTATCACAGCAAAAATATCATTCTGCCAGCTCGACGTTGTTGATTGATTATTCTCTGCAACGGCTTGCTTTGAAGTCGATGCAACTGTAATCGATTTTGAGGTCGTTGGTGGAGACTGGTAACTAGAAGTTTCAGTTATCTTTGTTTCATCTTTTTGTTCTTGGAAGTTGAATGATTGAGTTGGCTCTTTTGGTTTAGTTTTGATAATCGGCGTTGATGTGAATTCTAATTTCTTGGCAAGTTGATTCTTCTTTTGCGCTCTTCCTTTTGGCTTTGTTGAGTTGATGATTGGCGATAGTACAAGCTCATCATTTAAAATGAGCGACATTTTCGGATCAGATGGAGTTATCAATTCTTTCTTTAGCGCTTTCTTGATAATCTGTTTTGATTCTTCCTTTTTAGACTTCCGAGCCTTCACAGTAGGAAGCATCTTTGTGAGATTTTGTTTGATAGCAGAATCTTGTGCAGGATTTTCTTCTGTCTTTAAAACTGGAGCAATCGAAGTTCTGTCATTTAATGCTTCATTCCAGAGAGATAGATCACGAGTCAAATCTTCATTTTCTTTCAAGTCGAAACCTAAAAAGTCTTCATCTGAACTTGATGCAGCTCGACTAGTCTCGTCTATTTGTTGTTTTATAACGATTGATTGATCTGTCATTTCAATGTCAGGCACAAGGATTTCGAATTGAACTTCGGGTGGCTGAACCTCTTTGGTCACAACCTCAGCAACTTCCTTGCATGTTTGCACTCGATGAAATCGATTTCTAAACACTGGTTTAGCTTTTGGCTGACGAATGAATTGTGTAATCTTCAGTGGAACTGTTTGATTAAATGTGTTTGCTGGCATCTTAGCAGTGAGAAGTTTAATGGGCGATCGAGTTACCTTGGTGATCGCAGAACTCTCTGCTGGTTCTTGTTTTATGATTTCATCCACTTCAGGGATTTCAGAAGAAATATCGTCGACATTCTCATTTATATTTGGCTGAGTTAGTGGAAAGAATGAAGAAATACGACGAACAGGACCTTGCAGAGTTTTAATCGCGTCGATATGAACATTTTCAACTTTTTGGATGATGACTTTCTTCTCTGGTGAACTTTTCGGTTGTGTGAAGATTGCATTTAACTTTTGCTCAACATTATTGTTAACTGAATCACTAGCTCCATTTTCTACAAAAATAAATATTGTAATATTGAATTTGAAGTTCATGCATCGAACAAAAATGTTTGTTTACCTTTTTTCGGAATTTCTTTTTCCTTTTTAAGTTGATTCTTTAGTTTCTGAAGAATGCTCCCTTTCAACGGAACAATCTTCTTGTACACCTTATTCTCTTGCTTTGGTTTATCCATTATATCATCTTTTATATCAACTCGGAACAGTTATTCGACTGTTTAATCGAAATACAAACTCGAAACTGAATTTTGCATGGAATTGCGGGGATGAAAGCTAAGAAATGGCGCGTAATTTTTATTTGAAATAGCAACGACCGTTACGGCGATTGGAACGATTCATTCTTTTCTTGAAAACTGGAGATGTTGCTTTCACGAGGATTCTGATGGAACTAAGCGAAGTTCTCGATCGTTCTATTTATTTAAGTTTCAGGTACAAACTCAGATAGTAAATTTAACAAAAAAATAAAATTTAATAATTTCATAAAAAGAAAATTAATTTTCATCATCTTCCTCTTCATCTTTCAGAGTGACTTCTATTTTCTTGTTCAACCAGTCTTCATCGGTTTGTGTTTGACGGTTCAGCGCTTCGTCTTCTTCGTCATTGTCATCCTTCAGAATATCAGTTATGATGCGAACTCCGTTTGGAATATTTTGAACTTTCGTATGACTTCTGTACGACTTTTGATGTTCGATCTCGACGTTGTGTTCATCTTCATGTTTGCAAACGATGGTGCGATTTTTGTTGAAGTTGTTTCTGCGGTGTTTATCAATTTTATGATTAGACTTTGAGAACTGTCGAAGTGAGTCCATGACTCCTTTAAATTGATTTCGCTGTTTCATATTTGAAGCAAGAGGTTGTGGTAAGCATTGAAAATATTCGACATCAACGTTTTCATCTTCTGAAGCCTCATCTTGCCCGGGATGCTCAGATGAGAATTTAATTTCTGGACGAGTCATTGGCTCATCGCAATAAGAGTTCGTAGGCGCCACCATCGTCGAATAGGCTTGAGTGTTATACAATGGCGTAATGTTTGATATGAAATTCCTGCTGACGTCATCTCCATGAACCATTTGAAGCGACGGCTGCTGCTGCTGCTTCATCATGTTGCTTGAATAAAAACTTGCAGACTGATTTTGAAATTGTGAATTTCCTCCGATTTGATTTCCGGGATATTTTGAAGTCACAGAATTTGGAAATGATTGGACTTGTGGAACGAAATGTTGTTGACGCTGCTGCTGAGTAAAGTTTCCTGGCGCGCGACTGTTGATTTTGTTGTATTGAGAGAAATCCATGATTTAAAACAGAAAATTTTCTTTAACGATTCGAAATGAAAATTTACTTTCGAGAAATGAATAATTGGAAAGCAAATGCGACTGAGATTTCAAACATTTTATTTAACAAAACAAATCAGATTAATCCAAATAAACTTTGCGCAACGACTTCATCATATATAATTGATCCTTCAATCTCGACGGGTCGATGTTGTCGCAATTCCTCAGATAAACATATTTGATACCCTCACAGTAATTGTAAATGTGATCGAAGGCGACAGCCGTGATATTTGAGTTTCCTGTGTGAGAAGAAAATAAAACTTTGAAGATCAAGGCAAAAGCTTTCGCACTCACCGTTTAATTTAAGAATCTGAAGTCTGTGGAGATTCTTCGTGATGATTTCAACAACCTCGTCGTCTATCGCGACAACTTCTCCCAGATCTAAGACTTCAATGGCAGGACAGTTTTTACATAAAGCTTCGATTCCCTTGCGAGTGAAATGAGTTCGAGCCATGTAGACATCGCGCAGTTCATTGAACTGAAAACTATCAAGTAAAGAGAAATCTGTGACTCGATAGCAATTTTGCATTCGAAGTGTTCTTAGTCCTTGAAGTCGTTTGATCGAAAAATAATTCTGATTTTGAAATTTTCCAGTGACGCCGTAGTCTGTGATCTGATTAGAATAGAAAAGACTTGAATAGAAAAGAAAAACATTTTTAGTTAATGGCTTAAGTTTACCTTACAACAGGAATCGAGATTGAGATGGCGGATCATTGTGAAGTGGTTAAAAATTGTTTGAAGAGCATCGTCTGCGAGATTTGTTGATCCACCCAAGTCAAGAGAAATCAATTGATTGTGCATCTTTGTTCCAATTCTCGAGAACAAGTTTTCTGTGATATTCGATAACAAACCAAAGTAAAGCTCTTTAAGCTTTTTCTTCGGCGTTCCTTTGAGTAAAGCATCGTGGATTCCTTCGTCAGTTATTAGATCGCAAGAAGTTAAGTCGAGCACTTCAAGATGTTCGAGTTTACTTAATTCTCTCAAACAATAATCGGTGACGTGTGTGCATTTTCGTAAATAAAGTTTCTTCAAGTTTTTCAACGTTTTACCGACTTCAATCATTACAGTTTCTTCGATTGCTGGGGACTCTTGCATGTCCAAGTCTTCGAGCTCTGGCTGTGATTGAATAAATGGAATTATCCCAAACTTTTTGTTTGTCGTGCAACCGTTGAAAGTAATTGCGAACGACTTAAGTTTCAGGCACTTGACCTCTGAAAGTTGTTGAAGAAAGTAGTCGTCGATTATCGTCTTTCTGAGGTTAATGGACTTGATTGTCTCTCCATAACCTTTCAAATAGAATATAAAGTGATCAAGAAACGCATTGCGCTCTGCATTACTCAATCTCGTCAAGCAGAATGACAGATCAATTTCCCTCAAGTTCGGAGCTTTCGATGTTATGTAGTCAAAGATTTTACGGTTCAAGAAGTTGTTCTTTGCTAATGAGATGTGATAGCAATTAGGAAATGTGTGTAGTCTCTCGCTATACGTTCCCTTGATATCCCAAGTCCTGAAAATAGAATTCGCCTCAATCTTCAAGACTTTCACATTCTTCGTCCATCGAATAATGTCTTCAAATTCCTTCATTCTCAAAATTCCATTGCGAAAGTAAATCTCTTCAATGTTTAAGCCGTAGTCAAGCCAGAAACTTTCCTTCGCCACATCAAAGTTGCCAGTGTTCACGGAAATAATTGGGAAGACTCGGAAAGTGTCGACGAATTGAGAAATCTGAACGGAGAATTCTTTGTTGAAGGAATCAACAAAGTTTAGCATGAAGTTCTTCGATAGCTTTCGATACATGCAAGCGAAAAGGAATCTACGAGAGACCAATGCCGTAAACTTCAAGTCGGATGGGTTCAGATACTTGAATATATGAATTATAATCTAAAAATAAATCGAATATTACGAAAATCAATTATCGCATTTCGCAATTAAGTTCACGTAATAATTATTTCACTTTCGAACCTCCATGGGAAGATCGTTGAAGCCCCAGACCTTGGGAGGCAATGGAGGCGGCGTTGGGGGTGGAAGATCAAGTTGCGAGTAGTTCACGAGGTCAAAGAGAAAAGTTGAGATATCTTTATCAGTTTGCACGTAGCCCATGATTCAAGCTCAATTCACTTCGATTTTTAGGTAAAACTGTTCACAGAAAATATTTCCAAACTCTTTTGCAATGAATTTTTAATTCTAAGCTTTCAAGTCTTTTCACTTTTTTCTTTCACTTTCACTTGTGTTAACGATCGAATCAATAATGAAACTGACAATCGAACTATTCCGTTCTGTCTGATCTGAGAAGCTTTTCTCTTTACTTCTTCTTTCGCACTTTATTTAAAGAATCAAAACAAAGATTATCGAATCAACTCAGATGACAACGAGAAGCGAAAGTGAGTGACGAGGAAAGATTGTTGCGAACTTGAACTTGAAGAAACTTGAAGATGTTTCACGACTCGATGAGTTTAGTCGCTTCTGACGCTTCATGAGAAGTCGAAAAGTTTGCTCCTAATTCTCCACCAGATCACATTTCAAGCAAAATCTCTTCTGGATTAATTAAAGGAGAATTTCATCTGCGAGGGGAGAATTTCATCAAGTTCATCGTGAAGCAAATTATCTTGAAGATCTTTCGCTGACAAGACGAAAGCGACGAAGTTGAAAAATTCTCAAGTTTCTTTTTTCAATTTTTCTCCACTTAATTATTTTTGGATGTCGGATCGTTGAAATCCCCTCCAAGCCCAAAAACAGAAATGACAAACGCTGAATGGCAAGATTGTAATTTAAAGAAGCCAGAACTGACATCACAAAGGATTTTCTATTTTATTAAGGTAGCGAGGGGTTTAAAAGTTTGTTTCATGGAGCACAAAAGAAAATAAAATTTCATCAAAGAATTGAAAATTGTTGCTGCTGAAGAAGATAAAACTGCGATTGAAAGGAAGAGATGTAAGTAAGGAAGAGACGATAAAAGTCATTTGAACTTTAAAAGTTGAGAAAACTTCTTCGATGGAATAAATCCTTTCGAAAACAAATTTAAATGCGCGAATCGTAAACTTAAATATTTTGTGGATATCGCTTACACGCGTTTCTTTCTCTTGTTTATTAGAAGTGGTCGACTTCAAGTCGGAAAAAAACGAGCAAGGCCAATCAGAGTTGCATCTGGCGATTCTCTATCATTAAAAAAACGTTTCAAAATAAATTAACGATAGCCGACCCAGGTTAAGTTCAACGATTTCATTAATCAATGCCTTCACGTTCAATTTCCCGAGTGAGAATGAAAATGATTCGGAAAATCGCTCTCTTGTTCTAAAAAAAGTTTCCTGCTCTCTCGTGAAAAGTTCTCTCGCAACACGAGAATCGGAAAATCAACTTTTTGTGTGGCAACAAATGAGAACGACAGCGGGAAAATTTCTGTCAGTTTTACTTCGATCGTTCGCGTGTTTAAACCTTTCGAGACGAGTTGTGCTGTGGTTAGAAAAATAATTTTTTCCTCTTTATCTGTTAAAAATTTCATAGGATTTGAACTCCCCCAAAGTGAAGTTTGTGTGTGTGTGAATGTAAAGAAGAAAAAGAGGAAAACAATAAATTTTCCAATTTATTTATTTTCTTTTGCGCTGCCAGTGAAAATTGTGCTCCAAACTTAATTCTTCCTCTTTCATTCTTGTCTAATTTTTCCGTTGCTTTTTGCTGATTGCAAATTTCTCAATAAATTTTCCGAAAGCGAACTCTACAATCTTCTCTCGTTAAACGAAAACGGAATGAATGATAATGAGTTTTTCTGAGCTGCATGGAAACGAAATGCTTGAATTAACAAGAATAACGGAAGGAATTTCCAAAGCTCTTCGCTGTCGTCGAGCAAACAAAACGAACGAACAGATGGAAAAGCTTGAGAATATTTAAGTGTGAAAATATTTTCTTTGCGAAAACTAAAAGTTTTCCCAGAGACAATGCAAAAGCGTTCAGCGAAAAATCCGTCATTGAGCTTTATTATTATCTCTCGACAGCAACATGTTTTCTATAAAGAAAAAAGAAAGAAAGAGGCGAAGCTTTACAGTAAACCAAATAAAAACAGTTGCTGCTCGAGTGAGTTCGAATTTTTATCTCTCAATTGCCAATGACGAAAGAAAACGAAAATTAATATTTTTTTTCCTTTCGTTTTCCGCTTCGGACGAAGCTAAAATTTCAGTCTCGTCTACAGTAAAAATAACAAATGGAAAAAAAGATTTTCGTGTTTGCTAGCTTTTGATCGATTTGTCTGAAGAAAAATATTGACGCTCGAAAGCTCTCCAAACTGTTTGGCGGATTATTGTGCAGAATGCGATGAACAAAATAGAGAGAAAAATCAATGAAATTTAAGCTTGAACTTGCCTGACCTGTGCTACTTTCCTATCAAACTGATGTTTATAATCAAACACTTTGTTCGCTAAAATCTCAGTAAACAAACAGCGGGCGAATAATTTTTCCTGCCTGCAGTGAGCACGGGCTGATTGAAGCGAAGCATTCTTGACTCTCGGTAATTATTCCGGAAAATGATCGTCAAAAAAGCTTTGATAGCACAGCGCTATTAAAATCCATTAGTGAAATGATAAAATGTTTATCTAAATCGATGGCTACGTTCGCCGAAATGAATTTATTTTTTGTGCACTGTAAGCCCTTTTTGCTTCGATAGCTCGATGGGGCTTTTAAAATACCAGCCGGGATATTTCGGAAAGCAATAAGTTTACGTTGAGCTTTTAAAAGCTCGCTGACGTTTCGTTGGCTTCACGAGGATTCCGAATAAATTGCGTTGCGCATTCAAATGATTTCACTGGGAAAAAACGCTCCCAACTTGACCGAACATTTGTCAAAGTGAAACAAAACGCTGAAATATTTTTAGAATCGCTGTAATGGAAATGTTACGGGCAAGGTGTGAATGTTTAATAATAAAAATCTATTAACCGTTTGTCGAAGCGGACAGAACAGAAAAAAGCTTCAACAAGACGACTTCGAGACCACTCCTTCCACTTGTTTAATGTGTTGAATGTGCCAACAAGTCGAGTTCACCCTAAACTTTCTTTATTCGATTCGCTAAGCTTTGAATTTCTCGTTAGCAAATAACGAAAAGTAGACGAAAACTCACGTAATCGGTTTTTATGGAAATTTAATCCACATTATGTCTACGAGCTCCGTTTTATCTTTCGTTGTCGACTCGATTACAGTTTCGGCGATGATAGCCTCGATAACTCGAGCTGTTGCTAATGCTGATCGCTTACGACGCGAGATGAAATCATTATTTTTGAATTTTGCTGAGTTGTAATAAGGATAAGAAATGCTCAGCTCGATTCCCACGAGTTTCCTTCTTCAACATCTTGCGGGTAAATGCAAAACAAATGTTTACAAAATTTCTGCTTAGTCGAAACAAGAAAGTTTCGATTGAAATGTTTTGCCTAATAATGAGAAAAATGTTTTAATTGAAAAAGTCAGGCGTTGACGACAATCAATAAGATTCCCACGGAGATTTTAATTATTTTTACTCGCAGTCATTCTCTCCCTCCATTGAACAACAGAAAGAAATCGTTAAATGAACGCGAAGGGTCTACTTGGACTGAAGGAAATTATCAAAATCATCGCTGGCCATTAAAAATGTTAAATTATTCGGGATAATTTGAAACATTTCAATGAAGAGAGAGAGAGCCAAACGAGAAAAGGGACGCAATTATTCAAATGAAGGAAATTACGATTTTCATTGCGAGCGCTCATGCGTTGGTGTCGCAAAAATTTGTTCGCTGATAATAAGCAGACACATCGTGAAGATTTAATTTCTTTCAACAAATTGTGTGAGACAGCTGCGAGCATCTTCCAACGAAAGCAATAAAGTTTCACTACTTTTGTTACACTCGTCAAAAAAGATAAAATCCGAGAAATCTTTCAATTTTCTTCCAAAAACGAGCTTTTCATCTTTCGATTTCGATTAATTCTTTTCCCTCGAAGCTATCGAGAAGAATGAAGAGAAGTTTTATTAAACTGGAAAAGAATCGAAGAAGCGAAAATCAATCAGAAAGTTTCAATGGCAGAGTGGGCGGGAAGAGAAGGCGGATGGAGAAACTAAATTGAGGGAAAACTATGCGGATGATAAAATTGAGATAGAAAACTGTAGATGGAAACTCAAATACACGATTCTTCGAGCAATGAAAGCCCGTTCCAATTTGTTCATTTGTCTTCTGATGTGTAATTTACTTGTCGCTCACTGAACGTTGAATAAAATGTGAATCGACGAGGAAAAGTTTCGAGAGAACTGTGATTTGAGTTTTCCTTTCCCGTCATGACTGAATCATCCAGCCGATTCATCAGCATGCAAAGCAGTTGATTAGATTGCTTTATTGGATTTTTCATTGAACTGAATGTGTATTATTTCCCATTATTCTAATCTCAAACCATTTATCTATAATCCTTTCGTCTATGCTAATACATTCGTTCGTTCGTTCGTCTATTGAAAATGAGGCTGATGCTTCTTCTCTCTGTCGAAAGAAAGAGAATACTTTCGTGACGACTGTCACACCTTGTTAATCATTTCAACTTTGGAAACTCGTTAAAACTTTTTCCATTAACAAGGAAAGCATCTTAAACTGAAAATCTTCAACCGCGTGACGTGTCAGCTGTTCATCCCCTTCAGAATAACATAAAATTTGTAATTCAAAATCAAAGCCGAGAGAGAGGTAAAGTTTCTTCTTCTTGACTTTGATATGCTAATGAGGGAATCTCCTCTTGATCATCTTCACAACACCTGCGCAAGGCCTGCGCTTAGTTTTTCAAGTTTTCCAATCATTAACGTCGACGGGAGTGTGGCGGCGGGCAAATCGCTGTTCAAAAGTCATTAAGAGCTTCAATAAATTCCGAAAAGCATTAGGTCGGGGTCATGGTCGATTGCACAGTGGGAGGCAATAAATTATTATAAGACCGAGCGGATGAAGTCCTAACAAAGCCTCTTTCTTCCTCTATCTTGCTGAACGAAATGAATTCCTTTGAATGAGACTCTTTATTCGTCTGACTGAGCAACTATTAAATCAAGAAGAAGAGGAATTTTGTTGTTTGCTGCGTTGGCAGACACGAGAGAGCTTAAAATGAAGGATTTCCACTTCTCTGACTCGACTCTCGTCTCACTCGCATTCAATTTGAAAAAGCATCTGGTTTCGTTGCAAGCAGAAGAGAAATTGCATTTAATCGAGAGCTTAAAGCGAGGATTGATTAACCGAATGAGGAACGAAAAAAAAAATCGATGTGAAGAGAGAGAATCAACGACATGACGATTCAATGACGTGACCTATTTTATATGTCAGTCATTCCAACAAGCCCACGTCGCTCAAAGAAGAATTGAAAGTTATTGATTTATTACGTTGGTTGAGTGTCGAACGCCCACAACCAAGCAAAAGGATAGAAGAGAAATCAAAGCTCTGGAAAAATCATAATTAATCACGAAAAGCTTTCGCAGGTAATGCTTGAGGTGGAAGAACGATGTGCGATAAGAAAGCGCCTGAGGAAGTTTTCCAATTTTGCAGTTTTCACACGTGCTTGCTCATCCACACAACACAACCTTCCTCGTCGCAAATCTCGTGTAAGCAGAACTTCTGCTTTCCTTAATGGAGAGAAAGACTTTGTGTTATCATTGTAAGCAGAGCTTTCCGTCGATCTCGCTGTTAGTTTCAGCAAAGGCATGATTTTAATTTGCGAGCATCACGGAAAGTATCGCACCATTAAGTTAATGTCGCTTCTGATTATCATACGAAGTGTAATCTTTTGATTAACATAAAGGAGAAGAGATACTTTTCCTCTTCTTGCTGAAGTGTGACGGAGCTTTGGAAGTTCCTTAGGCAAATTACGTACTAAAACTTTATAAATAAATAAACAAATCGTTTCTTCCATCTCCTCGTCGTCGTGCACACCTCTGCTGCCTTCGTTTAGCTTTGTCGTCGTTGTACATACACGAATTTTTTTTCGAAGGATAAAAATAGAAATCAAGAAAAACATTCGATACTGGCAATCGAGTAAGTCAGCATTCACTTTATAGATTTGAAATAAAAAAAAATTCGCACACATTGAGCTTCGAAGCTATAACATCCGCTCAGTTGTTTATTTTGGAAATGCAATTTCGGGTGTAGAAAAAATACGAAACTAGAGAAAGTCACGTACGTTGAGAATATTCGGGAATAATTTTTGGTTATTACTCGTAATAATTTGATGATTTGGTAGAGTGCAGCTGCGCCACAAGCAGTCACGAGCTCGTAACTGAAAATGAAGTTTGTCGCAGGTGAGTTCGAGGAGCAAATAGCTGTTAAATAATTGAGTGGGTCTTGTCATGAATAGAGACAGTTTTCTATAAAGGGCGAAGACAAGAAAAGTTAGTAAGGACCTGAGAGTTCTCGTCTCTAATGAATTCGCTTTGATATAAAGAAACTTTTGAACTTCTAACTCTTCAAACTTGGAATGACGTTAATCCGATTAACTAAATGGCGTTTACAGCTTTTAAATTCCTTCCCTAAATTAGAACTTCGATGAAGAGAAAAGTTTCTTCTCGAATTCCAAGACACAAACTTTTACTGCGCGACACAAATTCCTAATCTCTCTTGGCGGTCTTCCTCTCACTGCCAGTCCCAAGCAACATTACCAAAGATTAGGTTTTAATTATGGAAAGGAACTCATTTCCTTGAAGATTAAACTCAATTCAGGGAGCATAAATTTTCATAAAGCTTGATGCTGGTTGAGACGCGTGAAAGCCCTCGTTCTCTCTAAATCCTCAAAGTTTATTTATATTAGAGCTCACTCCCTGATGATTCCATCTCAGCGCTAGACGATGTTCATGATGACGAAGAAATATTAATTATAATCATAATATTATCTCGCGGGAGAATGTTTTATTTACAAGCTTAACTTTATCATCAAACACACTTTACGAGACGCCGTTAACGAGCTCAAAGTGTTTGTAGCCTGATTAATGGGAGTAGATTTCAAAACAAAGAGACCAGAACATGCGCCACTTCTCACATCATCAGCTCATAATCGTGTCATTGTTTAATCTACTTCATTCAATCTCACGATAGACCCGACACGTGCAAAAGCCCAAGCTCCCATATCAACCGTAAAACACAAAAAAAAAGAGAAAAGTTTTTCATTTTCCAAATGGGATGCGTTGAAAATATTTATTCTAGCTTGGAAAATTATTTGTTTCGGAGAAATTTTGTACGTGATCCAATCCGGGGACTTTCCTTTAATAGTTTCGGGGGTGACTTCAATTTTATCATCCACGAAACTTAGCTTAGTTTAGTTGATGAGACTGAAACTGTTTCATGAAATTTTCATGTTGATTCCTTTTCTCTGTACGCGAGAGAAGCGAATGAAGCGAGCAGCAATAAAAGGAAAAAGCTTCTCCATACAGTCCAACAATTTATTTCTTTATTCGCCTCAAATGTTCGCCCTTTCCACCCTTACATCCTTATTCAGGTTTTATTCCGCTTTGTTATTCCGGATCTTTACAACAACACCGGATTCGACAAGGTTGAATCCTATTAATGAAGCGATGTAGTGCGGCTGACTTTACTTTCTTCTTCCTTTCGAGGGCGCTCGTCCGGCTCTTATCCGACTTTTTTTTTGCTTCTAGCGTGAAGTCGGGTTTGTTCATATTTTAATTAAATACAATCGCATGGGAGTTTAACTCGCTCATTCGTAAAGTTTCTCAAGTAAATAAAATGAGAGAGAACATCGAAAAGCAGTTACCCTTGAGTTTTGCCTTTGAAACAATTTTCTCGGAGAATTTTTAATTGAATTAAATCTCTTGCGGGATTTTCTTGTTGTCATACTCTCGTACGATAAATGAACTTTTCTACTGCAGACGATGACATGAGTGTTTTGGGGGTTCGCTCGTTATTTGCAACTTTAAACAATTAAATGAACATAAAATTTTCTTCTCGAAACCACGCTCATAAGTGGATTAATGAGATTTCAAAGCTTGCAACAGTTTTCCCGCAGCTCTCAGAACTTCGCAACTTCGGTGAAAGCCACATCATGAATTGTGGTTTGAGAATCAACGCACACACCTCAGGTCAAGTCTTACTAATGGATCCAATACACAGAGAACATGTCAATTTAACTTTAATTGGAGTTCCTCGGTTCGAAAGCTATCAACGAAGTTCTTCTTCAAAATCTCAACAGCCAATGAGAATTAAAAGCATATCAAAGAAAAGTTTTCGCATTAACTTTTTATGTCGCCCTCGCTTGTACAAGAAAACTTAATTATCGAGCAATTTATTTCCATCATTTGTCTCCTCGACGCTCGCATTCTCGCTACGCAAGAAACAAGAAATAATGAAACGACAACGAGATAAAAGTGAATTTTTTTTCGTTATTAAAATTTTACTTCGCGAAGACGAAAAGCAGAGGCTCCAAGTCAGAAAGCCATTTCTCAATTTAATGATTCTGTGGGCTGCGATTGTCTACTACGGAACGAAAGCACTGACAATGAAAGCTCTCACATTAAACAACACAGCTGATCGATGTGTCCCTCGAATAACAACTTTTTCTTGAAGCAAAGCTTTTTGCTTTCTCCATTAGTCTGCGGAAGAAAAGTTTGATTTGTTTCACGACGATAATTTCTTTTTGTTTTCTCTTCAATTCGTCACGGCATGGCTTCATCTTATTAATGTCGTCATCAAAACAAATTTATTCTTTTACATAAAAGTTTAATATCAAACGAAGAAAACGAATGTTTGTGGGCAGATGCTCTCGAATAGATACAATAGGAAAATAAATGGAATCGTCGCGGGTTATTGAGCTTTGCGGATTTATTTGAATCCGAATGTATTCCAATCAATGAAGAACTGGTTGTACTTCTCGACACATGGATACCAATCTTTTCCTGTGTAAGTCATTGCTGGCATAGTTCCACCATAATTTGCTGGTAAGTTTTCAGCAGGAATGTGTTTGTGAAGCTTCTTCATGTCATCGCCATGGAAGAACATCTTGAAGCAAAAAAAGTGTTTTCAAAATTAATAAAATGTTTTGAACAGAAAGTCATTCAAGTTCTTTCTTACTCTTTGCTTGAGCTTCTCCTTTACGAAAGGCTTGAAGAGTGTCCAAACCATGTTGAAAATGAACGGTTGCTTCACAAAGTGAACTTCCTTCAAGCGGAGTGGCATTGCCTCCTGAATGAATGTCAGCAATCGCTTTGTGTATGCCGGGCTCAAAGCCTTGACTTGTTTCAAAGAAAGTCCTTCAAAGTCCATAATGACAACGACGCCATTGATTTGCGATGACTTCTCAAGCTGTGCGATGATGTGAACTGAAAGAAATTTCTTATTAATTAGTCTCCAACGGAACTTGAAGGACACTCACTCAGATAGAAGAGTCGGAACATTTGATCGGCTGTCACCTCATCAGGATTCCATAATTTTCCGCTGTTGACAACCAAGACACGACGACCCAAGTGATCTCTGTTGGTCAAGACATTGACAATGTTGCCCTCGGTGAAAGCAACTTTCTCTTGTTCCGGCAACAAACCTTTCAAAACCTTCTCATGCTCTTTTCTGAACTCTGCGATACGTCTCATCTAAAACGAATAAGGAAGTTTTAAAGGTCAATGCTATTTATCGATGAGCTGCATGGAGCTGCAATCTTATCAATAAACTCGTTATCTTGAACACAAAATGCGCTAGTGATTCCGTTTATTCTCTTTCAAGCAATCCACTTGAAGTTGCGTGTCGGAACGATTATTTTTCTATTTTCGTGTGCGTTTGATAAGCGGTTTCTCTCTCTCTTAATCATCTAATCGCTATGATTGATGTTTTCGTTTAAAATTTAATTAGATTCCAGTAACCAAATCTATCTTACTCGTAATAAGCTCAAAGTTCATTTGTTAAGCTATGACAAGTTCGGTTGGGAAGCTTTTATTAATTTATCAAATCCGCGGCTTTCGATGAACTGATAACGAAAATATCTCCAGTCGAGTAGCAACAAAACGATTAACTCACCAATTTGATAGCGCTCTCTGGATACCAATGACAACATCTCAAGACGACCTCAAGGAAGTCTTCGTCATCGCGATAGTGCAAGTCAGGATTTTGCTTCAAGAGCTCGCGGAGCTCCTTGAATGCAGCGGCACGAACTTCCGGTGTTTCTCGCAGCTGTTCTTTTGCAAGCGCCAACAACTCAGGCGTTTCTGGACTCGTATCAATATCAAAAATATTCGACATTATCACAATTTTTCGAGAGATTTGATTTAATTTGAATTCTCAACCGTTCGAAGACCGCTGACTGACTGAGGTCTTATCAATCGACTTTAAGACATTTTATTCCATAAAGAGGCAAATCAAAAAGTTTTTGTTTCTTTTCAACGATTACTGATAATTTATTATCTCGAAGTACACACACAATGTCGTCGTCGTCGTTGTTTGTGTTGTCCGATGCGTCGCTATCTGCTCACGAACGTTGAGATATCGTTTGGCGATTACGAACAGATTTACTCACGATTTGTTTGATTTGTTTCAGGTTCAAAGTACATGGGGTCGTTTGAACTTGACGTTGCTTGCTTTTACTTGCTCATTCAATTATCCGCACGTCATCCCAAATCAATACCTCACTGTTTGACAGTGAGTCGCTCAATCTTATTATTGTCTCCTAAAAGTCGAAATGTTAAGATTTTGCGAGACGACGAGGGAAAGAAATTGAAAGTTCATTCCATCGAAATTAAATTTGGAGTTTGTTGACTTGGGGAGAGAAAAAGGAAAGGAGATAACAAAGTTCGTGCGAGACGACTTTATTAGAATTGATGGAAATTCGCGTGATCAAAATTATTCTTTTCGATTATTTATGCAGTCGTTTGAATGACAAAAGTCGATGACGTAAAAGTTTTTCTTTGAAGGGAAAAACAAAAACAGCGAGTTCTTTAATTCCTCCCTCCGGCAATTGAAATTGAAATGAGCTCTTAGCTTGGATGAGCTTCCCACATACCTGGCTTTTCGCCTACGACTAAATTAAACAAAGCTGTAACAAATTTTACAATTGCGCCCACATCGTGGATCAACAATCGAAGAATATATTTTATTTTCTTTTAACAACTTTCATGGGCGCTGAATCGTAAAATTCCTGAAGTTTTAGAGAAACGCTTTTCCTTTGAGTGGTTAGAGGAATCTTTTTTTCATTATTCGCATCCCGATAAATTACTTCTGAACTCCGCTGCTTGTCTGCAAACGAAAGCGAACGCTCTCGTAGCTCAAAAACATCGTGATTGCTTAAGAAGCCGTAAAAAGGAGCACACCAAGTGAAATATTTTATTAACTTCCTACGCTTTTCACCTGAAATCGGTAAAAGGCTCGACTTGCCATCATTTCGTGACGTGAGCGAAGAAACGCGACAGCAAAGAACTTGAATTATTCACCGACATCAACAACAGTTGAAAGAAATACTTATGAGTCTGTTTTTGCGTGTTCCCCACTCAACTCGACACAGAAAGAGAATGGGAGGACATTAAATTAATCGTTTACACGAGTAAAAGCCATTTTGGCCAAGACAAATGTGAAGAATCTGAAGAGTCCTTAAACTTTCCTGTTCCACGTGAAATATTATTCCGTTGACACTTAAATAAAAAAGAAAATCTGGGAAAGATCAACAGAAGCGTCAGAGATTTGCTGGTTGGCCGAACTTTTGGGTTAAAAACAAGTGCAATGTCTTGTAACTGAGAGCAGTGTGAAAAATTGAATTTTACAGCGCGTGAGTGGAAAGGGGGGAAAGTCGTTTCGTGTCTCGGGTTTAAGTAGCACCATTTGTTATCAGTGCCACGTGCAATGTAAATTCATGCAAGATAAACATTAAACATTAAAGTTTACGACGGGGAAGAAAGGCACTGCCGGGAGTCCTTCGAGGTAAAAATATTCGCAACGCCACAAATGGAAACCACTTTCTCAACTCCGACACGACACTCCACGGCAAGACTTACCATGCATGTTAGAAATTAACATAATTTAGGCAAAAAATTCAAGGATTTGCGGTGAAACATTTTTAGGCGAAAGAAAAGATCTTGAGCATAAATTTGATGTAAAGTGTTGGAAGCGTTTAAAAGTTTCGAGAGCTTCCTCTGCGCTCTGCCGATCGATGTGTGACTCGAAGAGTGAACTTGTCCCACAACTCTAAGAATGAAAGAATGAACCACAGAAGAGCCCGATGTGTGTGTCTAAGTAAATGAATAAAAGATGAAAAAAGTTCTGAAGAAGAGAAACGAGCCATAAAAATAACAATAAAAATATTATGTTTACACAAAAGGCTCAACAACCGACAGCTATGAGAATGAAACAATGGCCTACGTTTGAAAGTGAGAAGAGTGGGAATTCTATCTGAATCAAGCCCCCCAACTCCCTCCATTTCCTTTCTTTCTAGTTAAACGAAGAGGAAAATGTCAAATAATTGTGAAGTTTCATGAGGAGAATGTCTGGGCGGTGCTGTGAAAATTACACGAACTCATGTTCGCCACAAAAGAAAACAAGCGGCAATAAGACAAGAAATTTATGTTCGAAATGAAAATGAGAAAAATAGAAAATTAGGATCGCAAATTTCGCTGTGTCCTCCCCAGCAATTTCCCTCGACGTTCGGTAAATCTTAAACGTTTCGTTGACTCACGTAGCGTTTCATGCTTCGCCTCCCTCTCCTTTGACGCTCGCACAAACTCGATGACTCTTCCTTTCCCACCACGATTTGAGTTTCATTCAACTTTCCTTACTCGTTTGCATGCAAACTCTGTCTTCGCTTCCCTTATTCAACGAGGAGATCGCGAGCGCCTGAGAACTCTGCTTTCATTCATATTAAACACATTTCACAGTGCGAGGGCGGTAAGAGGCATACGGAACATGGAAGGGGCTTGAGAGTTATTTAGATAATGAAAATTTATGATAGAAAACAGTGCTAAGACTCTTCCTTTCTCTCTCAAAAGAATATTAAAATTTTAATTTGATTCGAATTCGCGGAACGCTTTCGCCAATTCCATTATGGGAAATAAAAAAAAATGTTTCTTGAGCTTTAAAGGCGGAACGAAGAGCAGCTCAAGGCGAAGTATCGTGTTTCCTTGAATTTCAAAGACAGATTCCGCGTCTTTCCAAATTATTGTCATGCTATAATTCTTAATTTACCGCGCTCGCCATTCGAGTAATTTCTTATTTTCGAGACCGGCGTGGGCAGAATAAATAAGAAAAAAATCGCGACGAACTTTTCTGAGAAACCACGGAAGGCAAACAATTCATTCACAAGTGGGTTCGATTCAGGAATTTTCCGGATAATTTTCACGCTCATTGCCGCAGTTACTGGATTTTTTTACTACAGAACGGACAGAATTTAAATAAACAACTCGCTTTGAATTCTTTCAAATGTAAATATTTATAATTAAAAGTCTTTTCGCTCAGCAAATGAAAAGTTTCGCTCGCACGTTTCTGGTTTCAAGATCTTGACTCCTCTTGCTTAATCCGATTCAGATCAAACAATGAAAATCTCAATCACGTAATGTGCGTAAAGTCTCTCCTCGCTACACTCGCTTTGAAGCGCCGTCGTTAAATAATCTGTATTGATATTAAAGACGCTCTCGTACTACTCGAAGATCTCATTACGACGGTTTTTATGAAAATGAAGAATTGGCGTTGCCATGAATAATGCAAGAAGCGACCGAAAGCAATGTAAACACGAGAATTTCGTCAAATAAGATCAGAAATATTAAATTGTCGACTTAATTTGGCAAAAAATAAACGAGAGACGATTTTCTTATTCAGCGACTTTAAAAGAAAGAAGAAAAGAAAATTCCTAAATCATTACATAAGCAGAAATAAAACGTCAAAGACGAAAGTCTCTGAGATTTCCCTGGAAACCTGATGGGAAGTGAGGCTTGAAGCTATTCGACGTGAACGAAATTGGCTCGTGAACGTCTTCCGTCTCTCGCGAAAATTTAATTTCCCAAAACGTGCTTTTCTCCCGGCTCACGAAAAAGCGAGCGACACGACTCTCCCCTTTATCTTAAGAAAAAAGTTTTTCATCACATCATAAAAATACGATTGCGACAGCGAGCAGAAAGAGTAAAACTATATCAAGATCTTCGCGCAATTTATCAAACAGAAGATGAGAAATGAGTTTGCCTCTTATTTTATTTGGCGTCCTGAGAAAAATCTAATAATGAAATCATTCATCATAAAAACAGAGAGAAATGTGTACTTGTCGTTTCGGGTTGGGCGGAAACTTTGTGTTTGTTTGACGAGACAACAAAAGCTCTTGAACACATCTCCGCCCTGAAGTATTATTGTCTTCAGGTTCTTGTCATTCTATTTGCTAAAATGCCTCAAATCATAACTCATTAACAGGGATTTCGATCGGCTTACATATTTCATGGCGAGTTTATGATCTCCGTAAAACCCAATGCTTCAACTCTGGAGTTATGTTGGATCGTAAATACTTTTGTGGTTTTCAGTCCGACGAGAGAGAGAATTCTCTACAAATACTTTGAATCTCTCCTGTTGAGTTTATTTCGAGGGAACTCCAGTAGATTAATTGATTTCTATGAAAAGTTTGGTTTGACTTTAAAGTTTTACGAAACTTTTCAACTCAACAATGAAAGCCAAATTATTAGTTTGTTGCTTTTCCTGTATAACGAACGTAATTCAAACTCAAACTTTATTGTTTGATTAAATAATTATAACTGAGGGGTGGCGAAAAGTGTAATGGAGAAATAATTGTTCACGTTTTTCCGTCGCTCCATCGTCTGCACAACAAATTTCCCCTTGTCGTGCGTCAGCAGGAACGCCAGCTGTAAATTCTAGTTTTCGTCCTCTAGAAAATCAATTTAAACGAATCGAGGAGAACAGAAGCGACATGCTTTAAATTCTGAACAAGGTTTTGTCAAAAAGGATTCGACTGAAAAATTGATAAAGTTTTTTTTAATGTCACTTCTTCGTTTTCTTTTCTTTCCCGATTCTCTGTCGTGATATAATCAAAATATTCTCTTTTCACCTTCTTCATGCTATAATCGCGAGAAAAAGCACTCGTAACCTCATTTGAAGAGCGGAAGTCAATTTTGTATCACTGATTTGCCTACCAAAGCCGACAGATGAAGTACAAATTCAGATTCTCAAACTCCTCGTCTTCCCCGTCTGAGTATCATGAGCACGGCACAAAATTTGCCGCCTTTACCCGAATTCATGAATAATAAATTTCACATGGTGATCGGGAGCTTTCTCTCGATGGAAAGAGCAACGACAGGAAAAATGAAATGAAAATTGCCGAAGAAAAGGAAAAGAATGTGATCCGAAGATAAACCCAAATTCAAAATCGGCTCAGATGATAAGAAAATATGGAAAGCCTTTCAAAGTTAAGTCACTTCAGAGACGAACACAAAAAAAAATATTTCTTCCGCTTTAATTGGACTTAAAACGCCAACGGAATTTTCCCTCGAGCCTTCATTCAAACTTCTGTAATAAAAATCAGAAAAGTATGCGAAGAGGATTGAAATAAATATGTTGGAACAGTTTTCCGACCGAATAAATCTCTCGAGAGAATAACAAAAGCAAAGAAAACTTCTGAAAACTTCCAGAGAATCAGAAACTTTTTTTTTGTATGAGCGACACGACAAAAAATGTCGATCAAATGAAATTGAGTGAATCCTGAAGCCTCAAGTGTGTGATCGGAGAAGTGCGTGGATATGAAATCGATTTTCCCTTTGTTTCATGATAAATCTCCTTGAGAAAGCGTTTTATCGGCGTACTGAAAAGCTTTTGACTTTCACACACGAACTTGAGCTTCTCCTCGAGTTTAAATAAGAAGAGAACTGCTTGAGAGAAGCGGCTTCTCAGAAGCCACGAAATAAAAAATAAACCTTGGGTAAATACTTTCGTTGTACATGCGGTTTTCGCAATAAATTTTCTGTGTATTTGATTGAAGCGAGTCGAATAGAATGAAACAAGAAATTTCACTTCTGCCTAACAATCAAACAGAAACTGGCAGCGGAAGAAAATTGTGAAATTGTTTTTCGTAATGAAATTTTTATTTACTTATTTGGTTTTGAGCTTTGTGTATGATCTTCTTATGAACGAATGAGAGAGACTCTTGAGAATGATGAAAATTTCATGATTTTCAATACAAAACTGTTGAATGATCCCTTTCGAGCTCACAATCGTTTTCACCTCTTCAAGATTTTCTGGTGAAATTGAAATTCTAATCTTGATTCTTCTTATTCTAATCCTCCTCACAGACGTTTATAGATAGACTCAGCATTGCACGCTCTACAAGATATAACCAAGTACAAACGGATTACGCAAATAGTTTGAAGCGAAGGATATAAAGTTATCGAAAAGTTTTTATTTAATTTTTCGTCGTCGTTTTCGGTTTTGAATTCATGTCGAGCGAAGAACAAGAAGACAAATACGAGAGCTTTCTAATTTTCTAACAAAACGTGATCGCTACTTGAGAGGAACACGGAAAAATAAGAAAATCATCAGAAGCTGAACCAACGAGGGCGGAAGAAAACATTTTTTATTTCTCGGTCGTCTTGTTTGTGGATAATCCAATTTACTGAAGAAACGACAATTCAATAAAGAAAAAGTAAACCGAGCGGCGTTCAAGAGTAACCGACGTCAATGAGATAAGTGAGCGAGAGAAACTTAATCACTCAACGGCAATTTTGATTGAAGGTGAAAAAAAAATTCAATTAAATTCAACTTCGTTTTGGAGAGCGGCTTCGTCGTCATCACACTTAAAAAAAAAATAAAAAAAAAGATTCTTCATCCCTTTTCTCACTTCGAGTCGTTTATATTCTAATCATTCGTCACCATTGGACTTCGCACCGCAAAAACGGAGGACGCAGCACTTTGACAAACACCACCAGAATCCTAAAATGATGTATCGAGTGGCAAATAATGCGTGAAGCCTTCCCTCCTTGTCTTCCAATCACAAACAGTTCTGGAATTGAAAATAATAACAATAATCACAAAGAGTTTAACTTAAATCATACGACACAAACACATAGCAACAATTGTCATAAAGAAAAAGATTTAAATATTGATCGAAACAATGAAATTACCAAAGATATACCAATCAATGAGACCGAGAAGATTTGCTTTGATTCTGATGAAGGTATGTATGCTCGTGACATGTGTCGTCTCTCTATTTTTGTCTTGTCAAAGGTTTGGGTCGGAAGGCGAAATCGGAAATCATGTCACGATACTTTTACTTGTAAGCGACAAAAGGGAAAAGCTCTAATTATTTCCGAAAGCTTTAATGTTTAATACGAGAGAACTTGAACCTTGAGCTTTAAATTATTATACAAAAAAAAGGGGAAGGAGCGTCAATTCCTGATTAATGGATCCAGCCATGCCTGCTAGACATGCTGTAAATAAAACATCAATTTCTAGTCCATTGCTTAAGCCCCCCACTCACAAATAAGCTCTGACATTTATTTTCTCTCATTCTCGACTTGAGAAATCGCTTTTTCCGATATCGCGTATGAAAATATGATAATTTTCCGACTAAACTGAGTGTGGCATGCAATACACATGTGCCTGATACTGATCGATCTACAAATGTTTATTATTCTGCTTTTCTTTACTTCACATCCTCTACGCATCTCATCAACGGCCAACCTTGCTACAATCCATTCAACGTTCGTCCATTCAACGAACGAACATGTGATGTGATGAATTTCTCTTTTCACGGTATCGCCCACGAAACCTCGCTCCCCCAATTTACCTTTTATTCTTCAACACCGATTTATCGATTCTCGTCCGAAAACACGAACATAAATAATTCAGCGCAAAGCCTCATAGCATCATTAACATCGACGGCCCCTTACTCCAGCGATTTGGAGGAACTTCAGAACATACTACATTTTCCGGAGGAGGTGGCTTTACGACTAACTGATGCCGAATATCTGCTCTATTATCAGGTGCGTCAACAACTTCTCCCTCTATCTCTCTCTCGAAACAATATCTCATGAAGAATTTTAATGAGGTCATAGTGGAGTCATCGCTCTTTTACTCATTCTATGAAGCTCTTTCACTGTTGCCTTAGAAATTACGGCTGATGTTCATCGTAAAAGTCAATTTCGGTGGATGTAATAAAACCTTTCACATAAAATATTACATTTTCCCCAACGAAATGATGTAAGACGCGAGAGAGAGAGAGCGAGGACTCCACAAGTAAATTTTTATGAAAAGTCGGAAGCCACCGTTGAAGTTGTGAAAGTTTTCTTGTGTGTAATTTAATAACTTTTCCTGTTCTTTCATTTTTATTGCCTTGTTGCCTTCACTTTATTAACTGACAATTCATCATTCCGTCACCTTCAACAACGACCGCGACCCTGTAGACTTCAGTTGCCGATTTTATTATTGAGTCGATTTATGACTTGCAAGGAAAAGCTTACGAGGAGCGAGTTAATTCTCCGATTAAAAATCTTCGTAAGCGTTTCGACGATGTCTGCTCGTGGACAACCTACATTGTTCTCTCTCAGCTTATGCCGGATGAGCGACGTGCGGCGTTTGGTTGCCTGCTTCGTGTCGCCATTACATGTTGGAACATCGGAAATTTCATCGGAGCGAAGGAAATTATTACGGGTCTTAGGTAAATTTATGACCAAAGGTCGATGTGAATTGAAACGTGAGCTGCTGGCGGAAAGACTTTGATTTATGTTTGGAGCGAGAGCAGCGGAGACAGTTGATTGAGAGCAGGGGTTTCATTCAGCCTCCAGTTCGTGAATTAAAGAATCTGTAGGCCGGAGGAAACTACTTGCCTTCGATTAACACGAACAACATTTCCTTCAATCAATCACTGACTGCTTATTGAATAATTGAATTCAACTAACGACACCTGAGATCGCTCATCGTCTAATCCCATTTATTTTGCCCGCACAGATTTCTGCAGAACAAATCGTTCTGGCCGTCTATCACTGATCGGCAGAAAATCTCTTGCTACGACTTTCTGTGCTCTGCATTCGACTCGGCAGTGTACGAGAAGAACTTGGCACGCTCCTTAGAGATTCCGACGTGCCGTGTCATTCCATACTTCAAGCACTATCTCGACAAACTACAAAACGCCTTATCATCGTCCACAAACTTTTCGTTTACATCGGGAACGATAGAGGAAATATGTGCAAAGGTGAGAAAGGCGCGCCGCCTCCAATTCATTCAATTTCAACTTCCTCACATTTCTATCAAGTCCATCAATCAATCGTAATCATCATCTGCGTTCCTTCATCAACAAGTGATCACTAACATTCCTGCCATGTCATTCAATTTCCATTTCCTTGTTTATAGCTGAAAAAACGCGAAAAAATACCCGACATCGAGTGCTTGGAGCAGATGGAAGCGATAAAGAACGAAATCGACTTATTTTTGGAACATCATCAAGCATTGTGTCAACAAACATCGCCTAGTTTATTAGAATATTTGAGGTGGGTACACATAATTCTTATTTCGGGACGGAATGGCGACCGATTGATTAAACATTTCAATCCTCGCGAGCGTCAACATTTCATTGATTTTATATTTTCTTTCCTTCCTTCCTCCACACTCTAATCAACCTACTCGCTCTTTAATCAAACGTACGACAGACATGCATCGAATACACCGAGACAATTGAACAATGAATTGAATCAAACATTACACGAAGTTGACGAAGACTACGAATTAGAGATTGGAAATTATAACCCAGTACAAACGTTATTTAATGATCACGGCATTAGCTTAATCTCGTTATCGTCAACCAACTACAATAAAATCGATCATCATCTGTTGCAGGCAAGTTTTATGTCGAATCACACCACAAAGCGAATGATTTTAATTGACAATTTGTTCGATAGATTCTACATCATGGAACGACTGCTGTTCTGTGGGAGCCTGACACGCAAACTGGATCGTCTTACGTGTATTTTCGATTGGAACGATGCTGCTCTATCGTCTCGTGGCAACGACCCGCCTGGCGTCGCATCAAATCTCAGATGGACTTTAACGTTTCGATTAATCCCGAGGAGAATGTTGTGCCACGCACGGTTACCAAGCCAGTGTACAATATGAACGATATCGATGGAATTTTCCATACACTCGACGAGGGCATTCTCGATTTAGCGACGGTGAAAGACATCTCGATGGGATCACGCAATCAGGATTACAATCAAGACATTCTGGCGGCCGGAAGACGTTACGGTTTAACGCACGTCGAGAGCTGTGTGTCGATTCTTTACGGAACGTCGCTCAATGAGAACCGAATTCTTTGCATTCTGTGTCCTCCGATGTTAGCTAGGCAAGTGATTTGAGTTGGCAAACATCGAGTCCATCATAACACGTCAATTATTTTTCGTCTTAACTTAGATTATGGTATGTGGGCTTAACATGCATGCTACGTGGCATCAGAAAGCAAATTAGTTTAGTTGATCGATCGATGTTATGGCTAAAAGAGCTCTACATTCAACTCTACTACGAGAACGGTGGATGTGAACCATTGGCATCAGATGCTCTTCGAGTAAGTTTGCTCGAAACGTTTAACATCAATGAACTTAATTTAAATGAATGATTTCAATCTCTCGTTTTCCCTCTCAATAGGCATTCGGTGGTACAGACTATTCTTTCCTTTCTACGACGACCTCGACCCCCGACTCAATACACAGCGTAAAGAAAGATCTCGCCCAGCAACAAGGCGCCCAACCTCAAACCCAACAATCAACGCCAACGACGAGCATGAAAAAGAAAAGGTCTGTGGTGAATCTTTTTTGTTACAACAATGTTTCGGAGCTGCTGACTCAACAACAACAACAACCGTCGCAATCATCTAACAGCCAACAGCAATCGATGCAATCACAAACACCGCAACTAACGACACAAGTTCAACAACAATCGATTACTTCATCTCTTTGTGATACAAATTCAGCTTCAGCAAAACGTTATAGCGCATTTAACAACATATCCTTTGATACTAATTTAGATTTTCTATCGTTCGTTTCACTTTATCGATCGTTTAGGTAATTATTAAACTTTAACTCAATGAGTCTCAAAGTTTCATCATTTCTTTTCATGTCTTCTCATTTTCCTAACGTTAGTTTAATTGCACGAAAAGATTTACGTGATATATTTGACCAATTATCAGTAACTAGGAAAAGTAAAATAACATTAAATAGTGATAAAAGCCGAAGTGCACCTGAGCTATTCCATATACCTGAGAAGAGAAAGATAGGTAAGAGAGGGAGTTTAATTAAATTAGCTGAGAGGCATGACAATGTTGAGGGTGCTGAGTGAATAATTAATGAACATACTTTCTTATCTAGGACTACTCACTCGCAACAACTCGTTGGACTTCGAGTTGTCGCAGGCAAAGTACTCACAGAAGAAGTTGTTCAACACACTCATCAGGAACTTTGGCTATTGCTCCAACTATAGTCCGCTCCAGGCAATGCAAATATCCAGTGGTAATCCGTCAATGTCGAGCAACACACAAGTTATCACGCTCGACACGTTGAAGAAATTTCTGGAGACGAGGCAAATGGAGTCGAGAAGTGATGGGGAAATCAAAGTGATTATCGAGGTAAAAATAGAATGAAGCATCAGGAGGTGGTTGGTGGTGAATAATCAATCATTTGGTTTCTTTCTACGTTGTTACAGCGTCACGAGCCCGACCAGTACCTTCGATCGGAGAGCTTGCTGAGCTTTGAAGGATTTGCGAGATACATGATGGACAAAGATAATTACGCCATGACGAAGACTGTCTGTCCTTCGAAAATGGCTGAGCAGATGAACATGAACTTGCCTTTGTCGCATTACTTTATTGCAACCTCGCACAACACGTACTTGACGGGACATCAGTTGAAAGGCGAAAGCTCCGTGGAGCTTTACAGTCAAGTTCTCCTAACGGGCTGTCGTTGTGTTGAGCTTGATTGTTGGGATGGCGATGACGGTTATCCAATCATCTATCATGGTCACACGTTCACCTCGAAAATTCCTTTTCGTGCAGTCGTCGATGCCATTAACAAATCTGCATTCGTTGCGAGTCCTTATCCCGTGATTCTTTCAATTGAAAACCATTGTTCGATGCAACAGCAGACGAGAATGGCGCAAATATTTCAGGTGAGTGAACCTCAAGTGAAAAGGTCAAGTTGTGGGTGGAAAAGAAAGAAATTATGTGACATTGCGAAATATTCAAACTCAGACTAACTCGAACGGAACGTGATGTAACTTTCGATCCACCCACAACGAGTGCTTATCGATTCGAGTTAATAAATACTTTTTCGTCGCGAAACTTTTGTTAACTTATCGTTTGCATAAATTTTTCCGCAGACATCATTCGGCGATAAACTGATAACGAAGTTTATGTTTGATATTGATTATACTGACGAGCCCTACCTGCCGGCGCCAGAGCAACTGAAGTATAAAATAATTATCAAGAACAAAAAGATATTAGGGGATTTGCCAGTCGGAATCAGCTCACCAAGGTAATTAATTTGTTATGGAGACCATCACGTACTCGACACTCGACCGACTCATATGAATTTAATTTGTCATTTGCAGAAGTCCCTACATGAGGCACCAGAGCAATTTAAGCGGCCGTGCAAGCTCCATCATATCAAACAGCTCCGCTGGGTCGTTGAACGAAGATTTCGAGGATAGCGACTACGAGGATGATGATGATATTGATAATTTTGACGAGAAGACTTATAACATTTGGGGATCATTGGATGATAAGTACACGCGCCACAGCATTACTTCGTTTACTGCTAACGTTCGCAAGCTTGAGATGGAAGAACGTTCAAAAAAGCGCAGTAATCAAATCGCACGGGAGCTCTCTGATCTCGTTGGTTATGTTCAAGCCATTAAATTTAGGGGACTCAACCCTTGGATTCACTTCAACCTCAATCAAAACCAACGAAATGGGACAATTACACCGTCAGGCGCTTTATCATCATCGTCCTCGACTATAATCACTCAATCCACGACAGCAGCAGCTGCCTTATCAACAGCAACAACTACTACAACTACTGGATCACCAAATATCAAAATCTTTACGACAGGCGATGGTAATGCCGAGACAGAATCAAACACATCAAGCGAACAAGAGCTCGTAACCACATACGCTTCAACATCATATCAGCAACACAGCAGCAGTAGCGGCAATAACATAACAGTTCACAAGAGATATCCGATTGCTAACGTAAATCATCCTTGCTATCAATGCGCGTCAATCAACGAAGCGAACGCCAAGAAGATTTGCCGAAAGCATCCTTTAGCCGTCATGGCACACACTGAAACGCAATTAATCCGTTCATATCCGGCTGGACTTCGAATCGATTCGTCAAACTTTAATCCAGTGTTTTTCTGGAGCTTTGGAATGCAAATGGTCGCTCTCAACTATCAGACCGAAGACTTACCAATGCACATCAATCGAGCGATGTTCGAGCAGACCAACAATTACGGCTACGTTTGTAAACCCAGCATCATGTGGAATCGATCACATCTCATGTATCGGCGATTCAATCCGCTCGAGAAAGAATTTGACGGCCTCCATACGACGCAGATTGTTATAAATGTTGTCAGCGGACAGTATTTGAACCAAAATAATTTGTTATGTAGTCCATATATTGAAATAGAAATAATTGGAATACCCGGCGACTGTTGTAAACGTAAAACGAAAGCAATAATGCGCAACGCATTCAATCCAATATGGAACGAGACATTCTATTTTCGTGTGAACTTCATTGATTTGGCTTTTATCCGTTTTGCCGTTTACGATTCGGATGGCGGTTTCATGCTCGCACAGCGCGTCATGTCCATCAAATCGCTACGATCTGGCTACCGTCATGTCTGTCTACGGTCATCGACCAATTTGCTACTCAACATGGCGTCACTCTTTATCTATTCGCGCATCGAAGAAGAAACAATCGACAGTTGTTATGCTGATGAAACGTTGATGGACCGAACGAAAACAAATCTCTCTCTGATGGAATCAAAGCTGTTGCACAATCAAATGAATAACGACAGCGATAAGGGAAAAAGAAAAACGTTTTTCTTAACAGTTTACGGTGTGACGCCTGATGAACCTTACACGATTCTCAAAGTGATTCAGGAAAGCACGACAAAGGATGTTTTACAGCAAGCTTTAATGAAGGGAGGCATACCGTTGGAAAATCTCAATGATTTTGTTCTCGTCGAGGAAGTTTTCCCTTCGTGGGAGAAGAAGGATCGATTACAGCCGCCGAAACAGAGAATGTTGGATGCGACTGAGAAACCTTTACAATCTCAAGCGAAGTGGAAAGGCGAGGGAAGATTTATTTTAAAGAAGATAGGCGACGATCCGAGTAGTCGAGCATGGCTGACGTCAGTGAGAAGAGTCGGAGCTGCTGCTGAGAAACAATCAGACTACATGACGACAAACATGAATGTCAAAGCATCGTCGCTATCGCCGGGATCAGCAAATCTTCAATCAAGTGAACTGGCACTTGTCGAGAATGTCGAGCATTTTGTTGTTTGCGTTTACAATGTGTCTCCGGACATTCCATACGCGATGCTGAGAGTGCCGCTGAAAGCAACGGCACAGGACGTTCTTGCGCAAGCTCTGCTCAAGGCTCGTCGCTTCGACAATCCCAACAACTTCTTCTTGATGGAGGAGATTCAACCTAATAACGCCAACACACCAATTCATCAGAGGATTTTACAGCAAGACGAGAATGTTTACAAGACTCAAGCAAATTGGAAAACCCTTGGTCGGTTCATCATACAAGAGAGAACACAATCAACTCCATCGATTCTTCGAAAGGTAAAATCCATTGACAAAGGTAAAGGGTTGGGAATTTCACGACCATCGAAGTTTCCAATTCAATCGATGCTAAGCGATCCAACGACGTCACGAATTAAACAAAAGTCGGACACGCATGCGGATCGTAAAACGAAGCATCGACATCACCATCATCATCATAAGTTTAGTCCAGAGCAGCGAGATTTTGTGGACTATCCATACAGTAATCATCGATCGCACTACTCGGAGGGTGAGACACTAAGCGAAGAGGAATCTAAAGATGATTTCCTTTCAACGATAACGCGACTTAAACGAATGTCGATGAAGAAAATTAAATCGTGGAAAAATTGAAAACTAAACAATCTTCTATCTCTTTCATAATACAAACAAACACACACACAAGTCATTTCTACTCTCTCCTCCTTCTCAAACTTTCATTTGATATTGTTGTTGTATTGAGAAACTTTTCGATGAAATTTCCGCAAAGGAGAAAGTGAAGTCGTAGTTTATGATTCTCTATGAAAATATTTTTGTATTAACAAAGTGGATGAAAAAAAAATCTTTTTAATAAAACGGAAGAAAACCCTTTTCTCTCTAAGCATGGAAAAAAAGTTTATTAACAATTTTGTGATTTAAGAAATTATGAAGAAAAAAAAATTGAAAAGTTATGAATCGATTCCTTTTGAAAATTTAAAAACATTTGAGAAAAATAAAACAAGAAATCGTTAATCTTATAAAATGAAAGTTTTACTTTGAAGTAAAAGTTATTTTCAGATTTTCTTCGTTTGGATTTATTTTTATTCATAAAATGGACATTGTCTTTGTTCTTGTTAACATCCTTCTACAAAGGAAACTTATTGAAGCATATTGAAAGCAACCACATCGTCTAAATTTCTTAAGACTCTGAAGGAAGTTCCATGAAATATTTGAAGTATTATATTTCCTGTGGCTTCTTCTTTATGAAGCTTTCTGGTTTGTAATCAAGACACAGAGCGACAGAGAGAACAAACAATTTTCTATAAGTTTCTGGATATCTTGTACATCATGGACAAAAGCCTTCGGACATAAAAGATGTGGAAGAATCTCTCGAAAAACATTAAAGCTCATTCATGGCGTTCGAATGAGGTCAGTGTAAATGAAAAGGATTCAATTTGCAAAACTCTTTCAAAGCTTTTCTCAAAGCACATTGAATCTAATGATGATTCAGACACTTAAGATTGTTCAGAAAGAAATGATTTGGGCGAGGAAACTTTCCAATTTTAATTAATTACAGAAATATGTTTGCTTAAGTCGAAAGTGAGGGTCGAAAATTGAAATTGTTAGAAAAGTTTGTTTTGAAATCCTTTTCGAATCTTCATGCTTGATAAGAATCTCAATAATAATGAAGGATCCCCAGCAAGCTCGGGCTTTAGTGAGATTTAAAGAATGAGAAAAGTTACTTTTTGATCTTTGCAGTTGGTTTACTCAATTCGTCCAAGACTTTTTGGGATTAAACTTGTCGAATTTAAATGAAAGCTTTTTCGATTTAAACTTTCTTTTCTCCTTTCATATCGGATTAGCGCCATTGGCATTCGAACAGAATCATTCACGCAATCTGTCACCGCAGGGATCCGAGCCTTTCATTCAACGAAGAGGATGAAGTCAGTTCGTCTTACATGTTCAATATCAAATCTCACCCTTCGGATCCGACAGGTCGAATCATCATCATCCAGCTCCCGATGTTTAATGAAAAATTCAAAATTCTTCGCCTTCGGTAAAAGAGCTAAAGAAAATTCTGTTATCATAGAGATCCTTTCGTCTCTTCTTACATTAACTTGACCTATTTCCAATGAGTCTGCCGACAAAAGGCTTCGCCAGTGATGAAGAACTGAAAAATGTATGTTGATGATAAAAGACAGGAGAAGAAAGAAAGGAAAACCTTTTCAGGTTGGGCGGCACATAAAATTAAAGGAAAACCTTTTCCACGAGAGAGAATGAGAAGCGGAAAAATCGAGATTAAAAATTTAGAAGTTTTTGCCACATTCAAGCCAAAATTTAAGGAATTTTACAAAAGTTTCTCTCTCAGTCACTAAACTTCGATCAACGAACCAAAAATTTAATCCTCACGAGACATTTAAAGTCTCGACAACCTCGAGCGGCTTAGCATTCCACTCGATTAAAGAACTTTGAAATTATGTGATTGTCTTCTTGCTAGGGTGGTAAAAAGTTAGGTTTCCATTTCATTAATCGCTGAATTATTCATAAAATTATTTGTGTAAGGTAACAAAAGGAGAAGGAAAGAAATATTTAATGATGTAGTCCTTGCTTTCGGTTACTACGTGCCGTCCAGGTTATTTATGGAAGACATTTCTTCCTCTCTCACTATTTTTGAATGCGTTGTTTCTCTTCGTGTGTCTCGAGTTAAAGAAATCAAGTGGAAATCGATCGGATCGTCCTTGACACTGTTGTTAGTGGGAGTGAAAAAATTCAAAAATATTTCCATTCGATGGGACGAGACGACGCCTCTCATAACTCAAATACCTTTCGCCTTTATATTCTAGAGTTCATGGCATCAACACAAAAACTTTCTGAGCATCATGATTTATTAAAAAAATGAACAAAGAGATGAGATTTTGACCTTTTCAAGCGATTTTTTTTCTTCTGTGAATGAAAAGCTCCGCTGGAAATTTTCTCGAATCATAATCTTCCCCACGTTTAACTTAAGTGCAAAAACAAATCTTCTTGTTCTTCTCCTCCTTATTGACGGAGATTATTGGGTGGGAAAAATAAATCATCGTTACTCAAAAGCTTTCGTCTTTGAAGCGTCGAAGAAAATAATTCTGTTGATTTCATTCAATTTCATTAAAATGAGAAAACTTTCTGACAATGTTCGACGGAGCGAAAACGAGCGTTCTTTCTTATTATTTAAATACGATCGAATCGCTTTCAGTGAAATAGCTTTGCTTTAACTCCTTGTGGAGTATGAAAAGTGCCATAATCAATTTGAGAGATTGCGACGGTAAAAGAGTGAATGGAGAATGCATCGAGTCAAAGAAGCGACCATTGACTTAAAGCAATTTAAATGGAAAGTAGGATGAAGTTTGAGTGCCGGATTTTCCATCGCAAGCATCAATTTCCATTACCTTCTTCATTCTGAATCAAATTTATTCATGTCTCAGCTTAATTTATAATGCTCCTTGACATGCATCGAGAGGGAAAAAGTTCAAGGATTTCGGTTCCACTAGAAGTTGAAAACAAGCCAAGCGTGTCAGATTGCGGTGACACGTCAACTCTTATTTCTCTCCCACTCTCGTTCTTCTGCATGACCTAACGTCAACTTCATCATGTTTTCTTTTAGAAGAAATTTGTCGGCTGAGACATCAAAGCGACAACTAAATTGAAGTGAGTCTCCCGCTGCCTTCGACTTTAATTACTCATTTACATAAACGAAGTTTGTCGACTGTTAACGTGCGGGAAGCTGCGAACATTAAAGGAAAATCAGTTTACGTTCAAACACCCCCCGACTCGTTCATCAGTGCACAACGTCAACGTGAAGATTAGAATCATTTCCGCTCTTTATCGTATCTTGAGTTGCTTCAAGTGGATTCCCTGAATGGAGATAAAAAAAATAAAGAAGCGAATCTGGGTCACGAAAAGCATTTCCTGTTTGAAACGAAAAAACAGAAGAAGAAGGAGAAGATAAACAAAAGCGGTTGAAGAGGCTTTCGGCAATATTGGAACTGACACGACTTGCAATCAAAATCAGCGATGATAAAGGCAACCGCACCGATCAATTTGAATTTATAGAGAGATTCGCTCGTGATAACGTCGTCTTTTGAATCTCCACGAAGAGATGAAGAAAAGAAGTTCTACGAGTCTCGTGGGGACGTTTTGAAAGCAACTGCGGTGTTATAAAAGCCCTCAAATAAACAACATTATCTTCTTCACTCGAAATGGAACTCGTGTTGTGACTTCTTCGAAAATTATGATCCGATTTCGATTGCGGAGGGAATTGTTGAAGGACATTTCGTGGAAGTCGCTCGACGATGAATCGAGATGACAATAAAATTGGCATGTCACATTGTAAACGGGCAGAGAATGAGCGACTTTTCGGAAACTGTGGAAATTCAATCATCATTGATTCGAATGGAAGACAATTCCATTCTAAATGATTTCTGCGAAGCTTGAAGTTATTGACAAGAATGACCGAGAAACCTTCACCCACAATCTTTCACCATTTAAACTTTGTCGAAACTATTCTCGACTCCACACGACGAAGCTTTCTCGGAAATCTTCTTACGATAAGTCAGCAAAAGATAATTTCTTTCCAAGAAGGCCACCGAGTGTGTGTCGTCTTAATAAATGTTACCTTTTCCTGACAGCAACTTTTATTCACGACGTTGAGTTTGTTATGCTGAGCTCTGAACCATCCGATTCTGCTGATTCAATAAAACCTGAAGCACAATTTCGCTTTCCTTCTCGGCTTCCTCTGTCCATCAATATCCATTATCCTTGTATCATCTTAATTAGTTTGTCTTTGAACTTTGGCTTCACTGAAATTCAATTCCAATGCGACGAGAAGAGAGAAAGGAAAATTTCTCGAAAGCCATAAATTCTTCCTTACTCGTGAATTCAATTTACAGAACAGTTACGTTTCGATTCCATTGATCTAATGGCGTAAAAAGTTTAGGAGTCAATAAACTTGTTAGCGTTCGTTTATTGTTTTTGGTTCGGGGCTGCGTTTTCCATTTGTTTGCTTCCTTTCATAGATTGTGGAAATGAACGAGCCGTGACTCAACTGGCGGACGCTAACGACGATAAATTTTGTTATTAGGCTTTTGCTCTTTCCGTTTTAGTGGTTTTCCATTTCAGGTTATAATATTTATTACGATTCGAGAGACGAGAATGATCAGTAATGACATTAATTGGAACTTTTTTCCTTCTTGGCCTGCGGTAGAGAAACGCAATCGATACGATTTCTAGTGAAGGAAACAAAGGAGATAATGGGAAAACACAAAGAGCTTTTTGTGACTGTGGAAATTATGAAGAATTCATGAGTTTTCAGAAAAACCTTTTTTTTCTCTGTTGTGTCTAATGGAAGACTGAGGAGGATACAAGATGAAGAAATTTCCTGGGAAAAAAATTGAACTATCAATATGATTCACTCCGAGTACTTCACAAGAATTGATGAAAGTAATTTGAGAGCTTTATCGTAGGAGTCGAGAGAGAGAAAAAGAAAATATTGACAAGAATGCTTTCGCCGAACTCAGCTCATCGAAAGTTCGTTTGGTCATAGTGAAGTCTCTTTAAGCTTTTCGCTTGGGAAATGTTTAACTTGTTTTGACAACTATTAGGTGCAGCTAATCGAAGCAAAGTTTGTTGAAGCGAGGTGTGCGACATGTCATATCATTATTTGATCCTTTAATCTTTAATGGAACTCACTTGAGCGATTTTTAGGGAAAAACTTTTTCAATTTCTCTTTTAAATCTGTCGCAAGTGAAAATTGTAAAATCCCTTAAATTTGCCTAAACAAATTCAATCCCAAAATTCTGAGCAACATCTAAAATTAAGATTTGTTTAAAAGAAGACTTTTTGGCTATCGCCAACTCGAGTTAAATTTGCTCTCTCAAAAATAGAATTTGCTGACTCAAACGGCAGAAAATTAAGTGAATGGAATTACTCGTAATCTTATGAGAGAGTTCAATAAGCTCATTTGCCGTACAATTTCCTCAACGACAAAACTGTGTCTTGGGGGCTGAGATGAATAGGACGAGATTAAGAGAAGCGAGTAATGCCTTCGATCTTTCAGAAACAAAAAAATAATTGAACATTTCCGCTTGGCTCGAAAACAATGGTGCGTGTTCATTATTATTATTAATGGATCATTATTAAAAGCTTATGAGCCAAAGCCTCCCCTCTTAATTAATTTACTTCGGCAAAATGGATTTGAGCGTCTGCTATAATTTCTCTCTTCTGTATTTTCGTGGCAAAATATCGACTTACTGACTCCTTTAATTAAAACTTTTCTCTCGACTACTCTTCAGCATTCCTGCGGCTTTCAAGTCCACTTTGAAATACTTTGCGAGTCTAATTCATTAATTACTCACTTCTCTAGTCGCTTCACTCCTAACAAACTACCACTCCCCTTCTTTCTCATTGGATTCATTAATATTTCATCGACTCGAGTGCATTTGAATGAAAAGTGCACTTCGTTCGTTCGTTGACTTAATGCAATTAATTAAAGCTTCGTTTAGTGAATGGGGAAGAGTATCGTCGATGGTGTGTCATCGTCTCGTGGCAACGTACAATTAAAAACTTAATTTAAAATGCTACACCTCATAAATAAAGAAACACTTTATTTACGTTGTGACGTAATCCGCGGATCTTTCGTTGTTTATGCAGCAGGAATTTCGCAATTAATAATGATGATTTAAGAGCATCGTGAGAAAAAGCGTCAGCGAGCGCTTACACCTGAGCAAGTAACTGAAAGTACTTCCACCCTAATCCTTGTTCATTAAATTAACTGCTTTGTTTCCTTGTTCTCCCTCGTTTTAACGAAAACTCCTGAGTAAACATTTTAATTAATTCACTGCAACAGTTTTCTAATTGCTTTTACTTTTTAAACACGAAATAAGTTCTCTCTCGTCATATTCAAATCGAAATGAATGGCGTCGACTCATCGTTACTCGTCCAAAGAATAAAACTCTTCCGAATGGAATTCATTTTGTCATGAAAATTCAACATCACGTTTTCACAGTTGAAGGATGTTTTGCGGGGAATTTGAGACACATAATCGCACAAGTGCTTGAGTTATTTGCTCACATGTGAAGCTCAATGATGGAAAATGAATTCTTTTATGCATTCGAGTCGACGTAAACTTCTCAACGAGCAGCGTAACGTTATCGTTAGTTTACACACCATCGATATTACTGTTGGAATTTGCACAACTCGTTCAAGGATTAAGAAAGAGGAGAATTTATGTTTCAATTTGTGATAATATTTTTTCTTTTAAATTCTTTATTGCAAAAGTAAGCAGAAGTGCAATCGACTGAATAAATGAACTGATAAACGAGACTCAAGATTTTTCTCCTTTTGAATAACTCACAGCAGCTTTTTATCGATTTATTTATTTACGAGACTGATGAAGTCAAATGAACTTTGTGACAAATCTCTTTTTATTTAGACTTTCTTTACAAGCTCAGTAAAATCACAAAAGAAGAATTACACGGAACATAATGAATCTCAGTCACAAAAACATTTCAAAACTCAATTTCGTTTGTCTCGCTTGCAAGAGAAGTTTTGTCAAGAAGCTGACACTAAAAAATTGTTTCAAACGAAATGTTGGGGAAATTAGTTTCAGAGTTGTGCAAAATAATGAACTTTCTTCTTTATTTTCGAGACCTCGAAGATTTTGAGTGACTCAATGTGTCTCAAAATAAACAACGCGTAAAAAATTTTGATTTGATTCCAGCGAAAATGATCAGTGACGCTCATTGATAAAAATTACTCGGCTCTAGGCAGGGACGTGGGTCACATTTTTTCCCATACAAAAAAACATACGTAACGTACGTAACGTATCGAATTTGTTCGGTAAAGGGAAAATTTGACAGTTGAATTCAAATGTGACCCACGTCCCTGACTTTAACCAATTATTCTCTTAAACTGATTCAAATCGGGGCACCTCGATTATTGTGAGTCACATTGAAACGCATATACCTAAGTTCTCTTGAAAGAACAGATCTGAGTGTGAAAAGAGAAAGAGACAAATTGTTTTAAGTCGAGATTACGACAAGAACCAATTTCATTTAAATTTCGCAACTCGTGAATCAAAGTCAGAGAAGTCTTGTAAGAGAAAAAAAAAATCAAAAATATTAAAATTGCGCTCAATGAAGGTGCCTTTAGTAATATTTTTGTGTTTAATTTTATTATGCAATCACTTGGTTGATTGTAAAGGAGGCGGAGGCCGAGGAGGTAACTAAAATTAAATAATTTTTTTTTTTGAATATTTAAATTATTTATAAATTTTTTATCATTCCATTGAATGAAGGCGGCGGTCGAGGAGGGAAAGGAGGTAAAGTGTTGCAATGAATTATTGAGTTGTTAATAATAAAAGACAAATGCTTTTAGGGCAAGGTGGAAAAAGCAGAGGAGGTTCCAAAAGTTCGGGTTTTAACTGGTTTGGTCTAACGAAAAGTCCAGCCTCTAAAGTCTGGAATAAACCTTTGAAAAAGCCAAATTCTTCAAACATGATTTCAAGAAGTTACGGCAACCAATTTGGAAGACGTGGAATTGGCAATAACACGTTTTTGAAAAATAATTATTATGGAGAATCATCTTCACTTTTGACCGGAGCACTCATGTTCGGTCTTGGAAGTTCAGCTGGTAAAATTTGGGGCGCTCACGAAGACAGAGAATGGAGATACACAACACGATCGCCTTATTTCGAAAATAAACTTCCAGGTTCGTACAAACAATTTTGTCAACTCAATTTAATTAAAATCGAATGCGTCAAACTTTTCAGGGTCTGACCGGACTCTTCCAGCTGCAGCAGTCATGGGAGCTGCCACTGCCTTCGGACTAGCAACATTACTGCCACTTAACGTACCTACAGGAAAGTCACTGATTTTCTGCAAAGGAGGAATGAAAATCGCTCAAGATCAAATTATGCTCAACGGAAACGGAAAAGTTTACACTTGTCTCGATGATCGCATACAAAAATCATGTCCAAAATTCGATGACAACTCAACGGTCAATCTTCAATCAATAGAGTGCAACCGAAATGAAGAACCATCAACTATTTGCACAAGCTGTGAACTGACGTCAAATTCTGATGTTGTTTGCAACTCAACGTTTGAATATTTCGATGTAAGCTCCCAAGCAAATAGAAGAGTTCTCGAGTGTTTTTCCGGAATGTATCCTGAGAATCTTGCATCGTTCATTCCAACAACAACACTTGCCGCACCAGTAGAGAAAGAATTATCTGCTGAAGCAAATATTCACATTTTCCTGCTAAAGTTGATAGGAATGTCGGATGTTCTTGAAACTACTACGAAGCCACCGCAAAAAGATCCTCACGAGGGATTGAAAGAAGGTCAACAGCCTTGGACTCCTGAAGCGATGACTTTCCCTCCCGGCATTAAAGTCCCTCAATATGAATATCCATTCTCACTCGAATATCAATTAACTGAAACAGTTGATGGTGAAACGAAAATCATAGAAAGACGTCCAGTCGAAGAATCCGTTGAGCAAGAATATTTGAAGTTACACTTTCAACATTGGGTCCCTCTGCCACCTCACGTGGCTATCGTTCCAAAAAGAGAAAGTGCCACGGAATCGAGTTAAATCTCGAATATCATTTCAAATCAAAATGCTCGTATCACAAAGAAAAACAATGAACTAATCAAGGAAGTCCTGAAGGAGAAAACTCAAATAGATCGTTATTGAGAAATAAAAAATTCGGAAGACCGGTCACAGGTGGCATGTTACAAGGATTTTTTCGTTTTTCGGTATTAAATTTTCATATGTTCCATTACAACTATCCCAACTATCCGCCAATATCTAAACTATCTATAAATATCCCAACTATTCGCCACTTTCTAATATAATATTATATTGTATATATTATATCATATATATTAAGAGGTGAATCGCCGGAAATCTGCCAAATTCAAACGACTGTAACTTTCGTAAATTGAAAGCTTTTTATTATCTGTTTTTTGTATTGACAAGAACTATTCTTTAAAATTCATCTCACATACAAAGATTTTTAATAAATATTGTAGTAAAGTCAGAAAAATTAATTGAGTCGAGCTCCAAAAAATGGTGTTCGACAGTGATATTTGTAACTTTTTTCATAACTATATTGTATTATTGAAAAAAATCTTCAGTGTTTCTTGTAGTCTCTTCTTTTGTCTTAAAAAAACTAGTAATTAAACTTTGATAACATTTATTGGAGCAAAGTTATGGAACTCTTTTGACTCATGTCATACGTCATAAAAGCGGATCTCTACAGTTTCAAGAAAATTTCGGAGCAATCAACGACAATTGCTTGACATAATTTAATCTAGAATGTTGTCAGGATGTTCAACTATGCAAAAATATATGATCAGATGTCTTTCAAAGCATTTCTTGAAGTAGGTTTTTTGGTTAAACTAACTTGAAGTTAAAAGCCATGCTTGAGCGACACGCTGCTTAATTGAGTGCTAACGAAGTTATCTTAAGAAATATTTCATATATAATGATCTTTCTAGCATCTCAAAGAGTCATTCGTCAGATTTTATTCAGTTGTTAGGTCCAGAAAGTGCCGAAAAACGATTTAAAAATCAATTTTATAGTCGACAGCAAGATGCGATCAAATTTTGACAAAAAATCTTCATATTATTTTTCAAAATGGATTTTAGGAGTCTTCTGCATTGTTTTTGATATTTTTGATATACTAATTATCTTGATCATCATTAATTCTGCTGATTTAAAATCTTTTTTGACTATTGACTAACTTTTATTGTATTATTTTTGAGACATTTGTCACGACCGATCATCGATTTCTTTTATTGGAACTTACAATCACAATCTGCCTATATTTCATGCTCAGCCATTTATTCTTATTAACTAGCATTTTGCTAATAGATAATGCTTCAAACTATCGAATAAAACTACGTTAATCGCTTTGATGTTGCTGTTTAATATGTTTTTCAATAAAATGTTCATATTGTTTAGATTTTTCAAGCCATTTGTCGAACACCATTTTTTGGAGCTCGACTTAATTAATTTTTCTGACTTTACTATAATATTTATTGAAAGTCTTTGTATGACAGATGAATTTTAAAGAATAGTTCTTGTCAGTACAAAAAACAGATAATAAAAAGCTTCCAATTCACGAAAGTTACAGCGATTTGAATTCGGCAGATTTCCGGCGATTCACTCCTTATATTATATATGCAAATAACTTTTAGTACCATAACTTTGCCATAACTTTTTCTGTCTGCAAAAATTTATGGCAACTTATGGTTTTTGCTAACGGACAGACAGACGGACAGACAGACAAAGTGGCCACAATAAGGTTTTTTCTACGAAAAAGTCCTTAAAAATGTAATAAATTGTAAAAAGAGAAATTTTCAATGTGTAACATTGTGGTACCCTACGCGGAAAAACACTGAAAGTCTTAGAAAGAACCAAATGAAAATAACTCCGAGAACTTCACTTTTCTTATACTTTTAAATTTAGACTTTGACAAATGACAACACCAAACTTCACGCCTAACTTTCTAATACCGACTGCTCGCGGGCAGCGGTTTAGTGACACTCTATCTTTTGATTCTACAATCGCCCGCTTTTATTTGCGAACGAACATGTGATTGCGATCGAATTTCGTAGGTCATCCTACGAAATTCACGGAAATCGCATTACCTAATTTGCAATAATTGCAATTTAACTGTGTCGCGTTGCGAGGCAGAAAGAAAATGTAGCTTAAGCTACTAGCGCATTAGCCCGTATGCCATAACATTTCCCATCGCAATCCTCAAATCGAGGACAATTCATGTTCCGCTGAAATGTGTGAAAAGAGGATTTTCTCGGAAATGAGACACATAATCGCACAAGTGCTTGAATTATTTGCTCACATGTGAAGCTCAATGATGGAAAATGAATTCTTAGTTAGTTTACACACCATCGATATTACTGTTGGAATTTGCACAACTCGTTCAAGGATTAAGAACGAGGAGAATTTATGTTTCAATTTGTGATGATATTTTTTTCTTTTAAATTCTTTATTGCAAAAGTAAGCAGAAGTGCAATCGACTGAATAAACGAACTGATAAACGAGATTTTTCTCCTTTTGAATAACTTACAGCATCGATTCATTTATTCACGAGACTGATGAAATCAAATGAGCTTTGTGACAAATCTCTTTTTATTTAGACTTTCTTTACAAGCTCAGTGAAATCACAAAAGAAGAATTACACGGAACATAATGAAGAATCTCAGTCACAAAAACATTTCAAAACTCAATTTCGTTCGTCTCGCTTGCAAGAGAAGTTTTGTCAAAAGCTGACGCTAAAAAATTGTTTCAAACGAAATGTTGGGGAAATTAGTTTCAGAGTTGTGCAAAATAATGAACTTACTTCTTTATTTTCGAGACCTTAAAGATTTTGAGTGACTCAATGTGTCTCAAAATAAACAACGCGTAAAATTTTTTGATTTGATTCCAGCGAAAATGATCAGTGACGCTCATTGATAAAAATTATTCTCTTAAACTGGTTCAAATCGGGGCACCTCGTTGTGAGTCACATTGAAACGCGCATAAGTTCTCTTGAAAGAACAGATCTGAGTGTGAAAAGAGAAAGAGAGAAATCGTTTTAAGTCGAGATTACGACAAGAACCAATTTCATTTAAATTTCGCAACTCGTGAATCAAAGTCAGAGAAATCTTGTAAGAGAAAAAAATAATCAAAAATATTAAAACTGCGCTCGATGAAGGTGTCTTTAGTGATATTTTTGTGTTTAATTTTATTATGCAATCACTTGGTTGATTGTAAAGGGGGCGGCGGCCGGGGAGGTGACAAAAATTAAAAAAAAATATTTTATTTTTTGAATATTTAAATTATTTATAAATTTTTTATCATTCCATTGAATCAAGGCGGCGGTCGAGGCGGAGGCCGAGGAGGGAAAGGAGGTAGAGTGTTGCAATGAATTAATAATTTGTTAATAATAAAAGACAAATGCTTTTAGGGCGAGGTGGAAAAAGCAGAGGAGGTTCTAAAAGTTCGGGTTTTAACTGGTTTGGTCTAACGAAAAGTCCAGCCTCGAAAGTCTGGAATAAACCTTTGAAAAAGCCCAATCCTTCAAACATGATTACAAAAAGTTACGGCAACCAATTTGGAAGTCGTGGAATTGGCGATAACACGTATTTAAAAAATAATTATTATGGAGGATCATCGTCACTTCTGACCGGAGCTCTCATGTTCGGTCTTGGAGCTTCAGCTGGTCGAAAATGGGGCCCTCACGAAGACAGAGAATGGAGATACACAACACGATCGCCTTATTTCGAAAATAACCTTCCAGGTTCGTACAAACAATTTTGTCAAATCAATTTAATTGGAATCGAATGCGTCATACATTTCAGGGTCTGACCAGACTCTTACAGCTGCAGCTGTTATTGGAGCTGCTACTGCCTTCGGAGTAACAACATTACTGCCACTTAATGTACCTAAAGGAAAGTCATTGCTTTACTGCAAAGGAGGAATGAAAATCGCTCAAGATCAAATTATGCTCAACGGAAACGGAAAAGTTTACACTTGTCTCGATGATCGCATACAAAAGTCATGTCCAAAATTCGATGACAACTCAGCGGTCAAACTTCAATCAATTGAGTGCAACCGAAATGAAGGACCAACAACTTTTTGCACAAGCTGCGGACTGACGTCAAAATCTGATGTTGTTTGCAACTCAACGTTTGAATATTTTGATGTAAGCTCTCAAGCAAATAGAAGAGTTCTCGAATGTTTTTCCGGCATGTATCCTGAGAATCTTGCATCGTTCATTCCAACAACAACAATTGCCGCACCGGTAGAGAGGGAATTATCTGCTGAAGCAAATATTCACATTTTCCTGCTAAAGTTAATAGGAATGTCGGATGTTCTTGAAACTACTACGAAGGCACCGGAAAAAGATTCCCACGAGGGATTGAAAGAAGGTCAACAACCTTGGACTCCTGAAGCGATGACTTTCCCTCCCGGCATTAAAGTCCCTCGATATGAATATCCATTCTCACTCGAATATCAATTAACTGAAACAGTTGATGGTGAAACGAAAATCATAGAAAGACGTCCAGTCGAAGATTCCGTTGAGCAAGAATATTTGAAGTTGTACTTTCAACATTGGGTTCCTCTGCCACCTCATATAGCTATCGTTCCAAAAAGAGAAGAAAGTGCCACGGAATCGAGTTATATCTCGAATATCATTTCAAATCAAAATGCTCGTATCACAAAGAACAACGATGAACTAATCAAGGAAGTCGTGAAGGAGAAAACTCAAATAGATCGTTATTGAGAAATAAAAATTTAATAAATTGGAAAAAGAGAAATTTTCAATGTGTTACATTTCTCATGGCAATCGGAATCCTCAAAACGAGGACAATTCATTTTCCAAGTCATTTTCCACTGAAATGTGTGAAAAGAGGATTTTCTCGGATGTAATCGTCGTTGATAGTTTCACGTACGTGAATGAAAAGTCTGATTTTGTCAGGGAAATTCTCTCTAATTTGTCATCGACAGGAACAGCAAAACTTTCGAGATCCTCAATTGTAACAATTTCCATAGATAACAATATACCTAGATTGGCCAAGCTCAAAATTTTTGTTAGGCGAAGGTTTTTTTGTTGTTGTTTTTTCAGTCGTTTGAGGGGCGCTTCCCCTTAAATATTTTGTCTAAGGGGCAATGCCCCTTGGAAGATTTGTTTAAGGGGCAATCAAACAAAATTTGTGCGGATTTTTTCACTTGTTGTTGTTGGGCCCGGAGGTAAGCAAATTTTGTTTGAGGGGTGATGCCCCTTAAACATTTTGGTTAAGGGGCGATGACCCTTGAAAAGTTTCCGATTTTTATTTTTCTCGAATAAATGCGATTTTCTTTCGAAAAATTTATTTTTTATACAAGAACTAGTAATTTATAATTGCGGCTTGTACTATAACTCTTCTTGTATAATCCTCGAGAAAAATAACAATCGGAAACTTTTCATCCAAGGGGCATTGCCCCTTAGACAAACTGTTTAAGGGGGAACGCCCCTCAAACGATCGAAAAAGCAACAACAAAAAAACCTTCGCCTAACACGCTTGGCCAATCTAGGTATATTGTTATCTATGCAATTTCTATCAAAATTCTAAAGCTTTCATCAAATTGGATTCTCGATAAGAGCGTTTCAATAATTCGCACGATTGAACAATTACGAAAAGTTTTGAAGAGTTTTCAGTTTAAAAGCGACGCGTAAAAACTTTGTTAACATTATAACCAAACTCTGATGGAAGAAGATTGACATAGCCACATGCTCCCTCTTAAAATCACTCGTTAATTTTTATGAATTAAAAATATTTTCCAGACACGAGGAATATTTGAAAATTGTTTTTCAGGATCAAATTCAGCTGTTTGTCATTGTGTTGTGTTTTTTTCCACTCACACAACTGAGAACGAACGAAACTTTACACGAGCTGCGGCGAATTGAAATAAATTTTCAAGTTCAATCTGAAAAGCTTCACGGAATATTTAAAATATTGTTTTATCGTTCCTGCGGTAAATATCTGAATATCAAGCTTTATGCGATCAGTTAGTGCTCCTTAGTTATTTGATTTAAAGAGAAGTGAAGTGATTATGTCTTATGGGAAAGCGCATATTTTATTTTCAACGAAAATTAAGGCAATTCTGTTTGATCTCGATAATACTCTGATTCAGACGAGAAAGGCAGATGTACAGACTTGCAAGAAGGTAATGTCAATACAATTGGACACTCCATTTACTGTACAAAGCAGCAAACATTGAATAGTATCTCATTTATATTTGATAAGTTTTATGTAAAGTTAGTTATAAGTCGACATAGATATTCATTTACTAACAGTAGATGAAGTAGATCAACCCATCATTCTAGTGGTCTCATCAAGAAACACAGAAAAATGTTAATTTGTTAAGTGGAAACTGTAAATTCTAAATATTTTTGTTTTACATAATCTGAATCTTTGATTTGGACACGCTCTGGGGATGTTCGCTAAATACGTAGAAAGAAAATTTAAAATATATTTAGACATTTCCTCTCTAGGACTTTACAAGAAGATCGTTGATAGAAAACAAACATTTTCAAGTTATAAAAATATTTTCACTTTGATGACCCCCCGGAAGAAATTTTGTGACTTTTTTGTTATTTTTAAAAGAAAAAATTGACATTTCCTTAGAATTTATTTTATTAAATAGAGTCTTGAAGTTGAGCTAACAAAGCAACGTCTCTTAGTCTTAATTTATTAGAATTCTTTGTGTTCCCCCAACCTCTTCAAATCAACGTAATTGGTGATCAATCTCACAGAGCGAATTCAACGAGAGCTCTAGTACGAAAAGTATCACACGCGAGAATTAAAGAAAAATATCGAGAAAAACTCGCAAGAAGACGATTTTAAACGTGTTAAGAGAACAATTGAAACGAGTTCACAGTCAGAGAGACATCGCGATCTTGAAATCATTCAAGTGTAGTCAATTCCTTTGCCAATTAATCGGAGAGAGCAAAAAGAATCCCTCGAGACGTGAAATGTAAACAAATATTAATTGTTTGCCGCTCGCGACTCAGATAAAATAAATCTTGTCACGAAACGAGGTGATCTCGTCGTCCCTGGAAGCCATTCACGAACGATTGAAAACGTGAATGTTTAGATCATCGTTTCCAGATTTAGCCTCCTCTTGTTGTTTTCTTTGCTTCGGTCGAAGAATCGCGCGGCGACTAGTGAGAAAATATCATTCGGCGTAAAAACACACACGCTCGTTGGTGAATGACTGTGAATTCCGTTTTGGAAGTAAAAAAAGTCTAAAAATAAAGACTTTCGTATTTCGTCGCTGCGCTTCTCGCGGAAAATCGTAATCGGAAAATTTTCTCGTTTCAGTTTCCCGTGTGCGGTTAAGAAAATTGAATCGTCTTAGATCAAAGTCATAAAATTCTTATAATAATTGCAATAGAACAATGGCTGATAAAGTCTCAGAGCCGATAAAGCAATGTGCGGCTATCCTTCGCGCGGCGAAAAGCGATACGGAAAAGTTTGCGGCTCTGTTCATGGTTACGAAACTGGTGAAATCAAAGGATTGTACTCAAGCCGGCAAGAAAGTTCTCTTTGAAGCGATCGGATTCGAGTTCCTTAAGAAGCTTCTGACAAGCAATGAAGTTCCCAACGATTGTCCAGCGCTCGTGTACAAAAGTGTCGCTCTTTCAATTCTCACGTGCTTTTGCCAAGACGAAGGCCTCGCGACTCATCCAGAAATGCTCGCCATCATCCCCGTATTCCTGGAAATTGTACAAACAGCTGACGACGCAGACAGTTTAATTGTCGTTAGTGAAGCTTACAGTTGCCTTCAAAGTATCGCAGTCTATGAAGCTGGGCAAAAGGCTCTTCTCTCTGCCGGTGGTCTCACGAAATGGTCAGAGATTTACTTGTCACAAAGCTTCCAGACAGATGAGGCTCTTAATATTCTTGTAACCCTCGCAAACAGCTTTGGAGCAAGTGCGTGGGACGCAAATCCAAAGGCTTTTCACGATCTCATGCAACGTCTTTCTCTCGACTTCCAATCTGATACAACGGAGAGAAAATTCGAATTGGCTGACATTTTGACGTCTCTCATATTTAGCTGCCGTCATGATTTGATTCGTCGTAGCTCAGAAGGTGAACTCTGGCCTGAGAGTCTTTACAAAGGCATTAGCGATATTTTGAAAAGTCGCATTACTAAGAATCAAAGAGATCCAGCCTTGAAATTGACTGCGCAGATCATTGATCTTCTTGGCATTGAATGGACGCTGATGGACGTTGAAGATCCAAAGAAATTCTTCCTTCTTTTGTTGCAACTTGCGGCAATCGAAGTTCGTATGCAAATGGACAACAAAAGCTTCAATCAAGCGATGGCGAACGCTGATTTGATTACGTCATGCTTTTTAATTCTCGAACTGTCATTGAACTTCATGGCAACCGACCAACTCGACTTTGAACAAAAGGAAAAGCAACAAACTTATACTGCACTCAAAGGAGCTTTTACTGCGGTCATTAACGTTCTCACGAAGTTATCCAATGATAAGCTTAGTGAAAACCTCGAGGGGAAAAATAAGGCGTTCGCTGGTGCGATGGTTCGAGTGCTCGGAGCTTGGCTCGCTCAAGAGACGTCCGCAATGCGCGCTCAAGTGTACAAAGTCTTGCCGTTCGTCTTGAAACTCGCAAACACAACTTTCTATGAGAACAGACAATTCCGTCTCGATAATAAAAACACACCGAACGAATTTGTCAACGAAGCGCCGATGGATGTTCTTCGAGTATTTTTGCCTGCGTTGTGTCATCTTGTCGTTGAAGACGAAGGGCGAAAAATCTTTTTGAAGTCAACGGAGGAAGATGTTCTTTATGACTTCATCGTCCACCACTGGTCTATCGCTCACTACAAGCGTCCTCCTATCCCAAGAGCTGAACGATTGGCTCGTATGAATGAACCAGATCCAGAGCTTACACCTCAGCAGCTCGATCTGATGAAAGACTCGCGTCAAGCGATTGTAAGTGCCTGCAATATTCTCATGAACATCACCGTACTTGAAATGAAATTCGTTGAGGAAAGCGTCACATTCAACAACTTGCTCAAATTCATTTTCAACAATTTGCCCGAATTCAAGGACACACCAGAGAATCTTGTCACGCTGGGACATCTCTCGGTTCTTGGTTTGCTACTTTTAAAGCAACAGTCGAAGAAAGTAAAGAAGAACGACTTCTCCATCTGTCGCTACATTCAAATCACCATCAGATTCCTTTGGGACGCATACACAGTTGACGAGTCGAATGATCCTGAGGCTCTTGTCGTCTCAATGTCGTACAAGGAAAATTGGAATGAAATCGCTGAGCTTTGGTTCCTTGGCATGCAAACGATGAGCGGAATTCTTCAACAAATTCCTTGGATTTCTGAGTTCGCTATTGAGAGTGGCTGGGCAGAAGGAATTGTAGAAACATTGAAGAAGGTCAGGATCGGAACACTTCAACCAAATGTGAAGTCAGCTTACGAAGACTTCCTCTCGCAATTGATTGACGCGAATCCGAATGTCGCTGGTGTTCTCAAGAAGGCTGATGCGTTGAAAGTCTGCAGAAATCATCGACTGATGGACCTCGGCAAGAAACTCTTCGGAGATTAATTTGCTCAACTTAGTTCTTGATATTTCTCCTGCATTTTAACTTTGAATAATGAAATTTTTCTATCTAACTTCCTCTCTGCTCAATAATTTTTCTATCAAGTTTGGGGCTCATTTAGTTTGCTGACTCCATCCACCTAATTGCCTTGATTGATTTTCTTCTTTTATACTTTGTTCAAAATCATTTTTTATCGGAAAAATAAAAGTTTTTTGATGTACAATTTGATGATGCAATTCCGACGTTTGGTTGTTCGGTGTGAGCGAGAGTTGGAAGAGTGAAAACGAACGGTGTGCATGTAAATTGTTTCGATTGAGATATTTTCAAGACAAAAATAGATGAAGAGTCTTGTTTTCGTCATCACGGACATGGGAACACGCGGTGCGATGGATCACGAAGCTTGTCGTCATCACTCAGAAGAAGAAAATTGGAGATGTCTAAACTTTCCCTCGCATCTCCTCAGAAATCGAATATTCTTCAAACTTTTCGTAATTGCTGCTCAATCGTGCGAATTATTGAAACGCTCTCCACTTTATTGAGGATTCAATTTGATGGGAAGCTTTAGCAATTGTGATGGAAATTGCCACAATGAGGATTTTGAAACGAAAAGCTTTGCTGTTCCTGCCAATGACAAATTAGATTTTATTCCTGACAAAATCAGAATTTTCATTCATGAACTATCAACGAGGCAATCCTCTTTTCGACCGATTAAGACAAGTGCCAATCAGTATCGAATTTCCGCGACCACGAAAATTTCCATTAAAATTTAATTCTACATTCGATTTGTGCAACATATTTATTTCCGACGAGTTCCTGGGAATTTAAATCGAGATCACTGAATCAACAGGACGCAGAACAATGTAAAATTTATCATGTGATTAAATAATTTTTGTTTTACCAGGAAATTGAGAAACTTGTTTATCAACTCACATCCGTTGCAATTTTCCAGACTCGACAATATAAATTTGTTAATTTTTAATTAATAATTTGAATTCATTCGACTGACATCGTTCACGCAATTTTAGGCGTGGGAGTGTTGTTAAAATTTAAATTAATTATTCTTAAATTACGACAAAGTCTGTTACTTCCTAGTTTAATTTATGCATAAAATTTGCGTTAAAATCGAAGAAGAAAGAAATGTCAGAAAGATAAATGTTTGCGTTTCTGAATAAATTCGAATGCTAAACTTTCCTGAACGAGAAGAAAGTTCACATCATCAGTTCAAATGATCGTAGAATAAAGCACTAACTCATTTGTTTGTTTACGACGAAAACCATTTGTTGAATCGTAAAGTTTTCCATATTTTCATTTGGGAAAGTAAAACTTGATCGGCCGGGTTATCCACGATTTCAATCCTTGGATGAAGATCACATGAAAATATTTGAAACAAACCAAAAATCAATGTCAAGTGAATTGTCAATAAATCTTGAAATTTTGTAATATTTTAATAACTAACAATCATTACTCTTAGTTTAACTCATTTAGATTTAAGTAATGTAAGCAAATCCGTTTGAGATGCTGTGGGAAATAAACTTTCACTCGTTGAAACAAAGTCCAAACACAATTTTCTCAATTTTCACAGAGTTAACCGATTTTATCATTTCTCTTTTTACATATTTGGTTTTCTTAACCATTTTTCCAATTGCCGAACAAAAAAAATATTCGCTCAAAACTCGTTTGTTGCGTGTTCGTACTCGAAAACATAGCTTGCTGAGTTACTCCACGAGAATCACGGCATGGAAAAGGAGCAAGCTGATTACTGCACGACGAGCTACTTGAAAGCATTTCGCAAATGTCCCGACAATCCATCAATGTCTCTCGATAAATGGAGAACGGATTTGTGGCAGAAGGCTCTGCCCGAGCAATTCCGGCATCTGACGCGTGACATTTACGAACAATGGTTGAAGTATCGCTATCTGTACCTGCAACTCCCCGCTGAACTTGTGCAGATGTTGAGACAGTTGCGTAAGAATTATCTACTTGCGATCATCACGAACGGACCGACCAACGCGCAATGGGAGAAAGTGAACAAGTTAGGCCTCAACATGGGTAAAAATTCGCTTTTCGATTGCATTCTCGTGTCGGCTGATTTTCCGTGGGAAAAACCTGATCCGCGAATATTCTTAGCTGCTTGTAACTATTTGGGCGTGTCGCCAAATAATTGTATCATGGTCGGAGATAAAATAGAGACCGATATTCAGGTAAAATCACTTTAGATTTATTTCGGTCAGCCGCTAAACGCAGTTGGTTCGATAAATGTTTTCCATTAGAATCGTTTAGATTTGAATAGAAAAAGATTTCATGAAAATATTGTCTCATTCAAGATGAAAACTTTTCTTATTTTTCTTGTTATTTTAATCACAATTCGCTTCCAATTAAAACTTACTCGTTGCGACAACATCCATGACTCCCCCTCAATCATGCTGTTAATTGTCTTTTGTATCGTTCTTCTCGAGCGCAATTCGTCCTGAGCTTTTGCTTACAAAAAAACAAACTTTCTCTCTCCCAATTTCTGGTTTTTCTCATTTTGGATAATTCATTTAGCTGGAATATTCATTTTGAATGCAATTCATTTGTGTTTACTCAGCTTTTTCATGAGAGAACTTTCAAAATATTTGCTCTTCAGATTTTCAATTTACCAAACACGAATGAGATTTAAACTTGACAAGAGTTGCCTGACGAGCTGTTACAAAGTTCAAACAACGCTTCCAGCTATAACCTGGCGATGATTCTAATCAAAGCAAATTGTAATGAGACTAAATTGTCGCTAAAAGTTTCAATTATCCTTTCGCGGAACAGACGTCGTTGCCTGATCTTGGCACAATTCCAATTAGGAATCGATGGGAATTATTCTGTTTAAAACTGTTTCAAAACTCATTTAGAGTTTGTCGTATCTCCCTCAGCGCTTGTCGTTCAAATCTTTGCATATTCAACAGGATAAGAAAATAATTTCGTTCATCAACATTTTCATTCAAGCGGATTGTGCTCGAGATGTGATTGAGTCGCTTTTCCTTCTCCTCCCTCTGTCTCGTCAAATATTTTTGATATTCTTGTTCTTCAGATTACGAGAAATGAACAAAAATATACAGAAAATTATTAATACTCGCAAATAAAACGCTCTCGTGACAAGCACGTTGTACAAACAGAGCAAAAGTACACATGAACGGTGGGTATGCATAATGTCAATTAAATATTTAAGCCACTACCTCTCCTCCCTTCTTCAAGAGTGACTCTCTTGCCTTACCACAACACAATCTCAACTTTTTGTTGATTTCATGAATTGCTAAATGATTCAATGCCTTAAAATAAAATTTCCCTCGCAAATAAAAGAAACTTTTCTGCACAGAAAACAAAACGAAAATTAATAGCAAACATTTTTCTCGTCTCTTTCTTTCTCAAACCAAAAAACAAACAAACGACAAACAATTTCTCTTCGCCAACGATTCAATGGTCGATTCAGGGAGCTCACGAAGCGGGCTTGATGGCAAGCGTTTGGCTTCCGTTAAATTATCCTGAGCCAGTCGACGTCAGCCAAACAGTTTATCCGGACATAACGATCAGCAACATCTACGAACTGAAGTCGCTTCTCATCGTGGACGATGCAGCCACGCCAACAAGCAGTCAAGGTCCATCGACCAACGGAAATTTGAGATCATTGAAACTAAAAGCTTCGCGTTCAAGTGGCATGAGTAATGGAGCATCGACGTCGTCTGCGCTCTCAGGCTGCATCGGCACCGGATGTTTTTCATCGACGAAAGGAAAAGTCAATGCTAGCAACGTTGGTCCATACCCTAAGCGTTTCCTACCGCCTCCTGACTTGGACAGCAATAACAGCAATGCTTCCGATGGAAGTTGATTGGGAAGCAACCCTAATCTCTTTAAGATGTTGACGAAAAACATTCGATTCGTCTTGTTCGAAGGGATTTTGTAAGCTCTCAAAGAGGAGCTTAATTTTTTTGCTGGTGGTGGAAAAGTAGAATTTAGAAATAACTTTTTTTTGATTAAGATTTTTTTTTTGGAAGCAAAAGTTACAATATATTGAATTGTAATTCAATTTGATGCATGCATATCTTCTCATGCTTCAATAGACTTCAAACAAGTGCTCAAGAAGTGATTGGTAAAGGAAAATTAGTATTTCTACGAAAGCTAAATGTTTATGTTGATTCAGATGTAAGCAAACAAAACATGAATTGAAGATCTTTAGTTATTATAAACTCAATTTGTTGAGGAATTGAAAATGACTCTGCAGTTTCTAGAGAAGTGCACAAGTTTATTTGAATTACAAACTCTTGTGATTTTGAAACTTTAACAATGTGACAGTCGCTTTGTTCAGGACTCGAATATTACAAACCAAAACTTGTTTTTGCATAAAGTTAAGAAATATTTTTGGAACGAGGAAAGTTCTGATGGCACTTTTTATTAAAGCACATTTCAAGTTGGAATCCAATGGTAGTCGTTTATTGTAAAAAAAAACAGCTCAAAAGATCTTAGAAGCTCAAATGTTTTAACAGTAGAAATCAAATCCTTCGCAGAAGCTTACGTACTTACGTAAGAAACTCAAATTATTTTAATGTATGCAACTCTGAGGTTTCCCAAGACTCATTTCATTATCATAAGTCGAAACAAGTCTTCTCCTAATGAAGACTAATTCATTCTTCCCACACAACAAAATGGAACATGACTCTCCAAAGGTTAAACTCACATTCGCTCCTTCACTTTCCTATCCCGTTGAGATACATTAAAAGAAGATAAAAAATGATAACTCCTGAGGCCATGAGATATTGCAACGCAGTTCACATTTGCGCAGCATAAACTGAATAATGAAGAGCAGCAAGAAAAACACGAAAACAATTTTATCCCATTTGTGAATATTTAATTGTGATACTCTGATTCAGCTCGAGAGCTTTTATTTTCTGCTCGTCTGCTTAAATAATTAAAACACTCACAGTCGTGCATGCAAAACCCTTTTCCCATTTTCCTTCCGATGAGTGAAAACGCCAAAGTTGCGAAACTTTCTTTTAAAAGCTCAAAAGTTTTTGCTCCGCGATTAATTTCAAAAAGTTCTTAGTAAGGAATAAAAGTCTTTCATGCTTTAAGAAGCACATTCAATCATAAACGCTCTTCGTGCTTTGTTCCTCAAGCACATTGTGATCCAAGCTTTTCTCTTGTGCCAGCAAACCTGCAACAATTTTTTCATCCTTATCATGATTCCCATTCAGCTTCCACAGAACTCAACAGAATAAATTTTCTAGCATGTTGATGTGACGGGAAAAGCTTTTTACATCGGAAGCAAAAGAATGAAGTTACTTAAGCGGAATTCAACGTGGAAACGTAAATTAAATTCAATTAAACTCGAAAGAGGAGATTTTCCGTGAGAGTGAGTTCGAACAAAAAGCGATAAATAAAATGCAAACATTTCGTGGAAGTGTTCATGACGTGCGAATGAGGAAACTCCCTGTATTCTGTTGCCGTTCATTTGTGTCGAGTCCGCGGAATTTTCATCCGTTGCTTGTTGGAATTTATAAGTTTCATTGCGTGAACAGACTAAAAAGATTAAATTTACTTAATTTTAACAGAAAATGTGCAGCGCATTTTAATTAAAAAACAGAACAAAAAGTACACAACAGAGAGAACAAGTTGCTTGCAAATTTATGAGCTTTCAAGTTTAACTGAAATCAAGCCAAGAGAAGTTGGACAATGATTAAAATTCAGTTCATTTATGGTTTGAACCAAACTAATTAGGCGTCTCTGATTGATGAGATTTAACGAATCGTCCTTTTCAAATTTAATTACTTTGAGAGAAGCTATCAAAGTTAAATTGGATGAGAATGAAAGATTCTTTTGCTCCTTCCAAGTTCCAAGTCTAAGGACTCTCTTGTCGAGTAATTTAAGAAGTCATTGCTCGCTCTATCTTGTTCTCATCAAGATGATCTCAAGACATATCCGTATCATCAAGAGACGATGATGAAGACACCGTAAACAAATCGCATTAGTGGCATTTGTGTTCGAGTGTGTAACAACAACGTTCGCTTGGTGAATATCGTAACTTTTGCTATTAGAAACAGTTAATTGAAGCGAAAGATGATGGCGACACTGCTTTCTGAGTCATGAACTTTGAACCTTTCGCCTTTTTCTCTCCATCCCTTCATCTCTCAGCAAGACGTGGTCGATTCCCCTTGACGACTTTAATTAAAAGCTTTATGTACAACAGATGTTCGAACTATAAATCAAATCAAATCACTTTCTAGGACAGAAATCATGAGGGTCCATCTCGGGTGACGAAAATGGGTTGCCAACAATAAGAAACGAATTATTTTCAAATTATCTGAGTAGTAAATTAGTTTGAGATTGCTTAATTAGCTTTGAATTGTGACCTGTAGGACGAAAAGAATCTTGATTGGTTTCATTTCCTTTTCATCCTTCTTAGGCTCGTGGACAATAAAAACGAAAGGCAATAAAATTAAGTCGATGGAAATCCAAAGCGGGGATTAAGGATTTCGAGCGTAGAGGAAAATCATAAAAAGATTTTCTTTTGTTTTTCTCGCTCACCTTTAGAGTTAGTTTGTTAGTCGCTCTCTGTTACCAATTTTATGTTTTACGATCTCTGATTTGAATGAAAATTTTCGTAAATATTTGAAGGGAAGAGTAAAAAAGCCATAACAGGAAAATTAGATTAGTTTAACAGGAATAAGAAAATGTTCTATTTTTCCACCGAGACGAGAGATTTGTGTAAAAAAAAATTATGAGCAAGATGATGAATAAAGTTTTTATGCACTCTTCAGTGAAAAAAAGAGCTAAACGATTTTTCATTTCGCTTCAGGGCGGTAAGTGACTTGAATTATTTTCAGTTGTTAAGTCAGCCTTCAGTGCTGACTCTGTCATTCACTCCCACAATGTTTCCACAAGTCAGCTCTCTCTCTCTTCTGTGGCTGCGAGAAAAAAAAGTGAAACAGGATTTTTTTTTTGTTATGCATGTAAAACCCATTAAATGTTAATGCAGTTTATGCAAACATTTGCTCCACTTCTCTACCATATTGGCTTTCAGGCTTCGTAGTACGTTTTGTCTGAAAGCAAAGCAAGCGATGATAAAGGCGGAAGGAAGAAGAAATATTATCATAATCATGACCTTCAATGAAAAACATTCTCGACGTCTTTTATTATGCAATCTTCTCGAGAAGGAATATTCATGCAGTTTAATGTGGATGCTTCTTTTTTATAGCCGTCGTCTTTATTTGCTATGAAAATTTGCTGTCACACAACATTCGAGCGCAAGTATCGAATTGGAAACTGTTCTGTTTGAAGTAAAGTGGATGTGAGTGGAGACGAAGGGAGGGGAAAGTAAAATTTATGCTTCGCATTTTTGCATAGCGAGGCATCAGCCAGGATGAAACCGTCGATAAATTATGTCAGCGGCTGATTCAATCGGTTAGGTTCGTGTAAAACTTGCGGTTGACATTCCCAGAGAGAGGCCTGTGGTTCCGAGACGTTATTCATCTACGCTCTCCAAATCGAAGTAGGCGTATCGACTGCTGGTTTAACGGCCGGGTTCGCAACGAAGTTATCTCATACGTGATGTTTGTGATGATGGTCTCTCAAGGGCCGGGAACATAAAATTGATTCAAAGCTATGCTAAACGTGGATCCCACAAAAAAAATAAAATACGAAGAAAAAGGCGAAAGATAAACTTATGATTAAATTTATCTCTCGATTTAACATAAAAATAATTTGAGAGGAAAATTTTTGTATTTTCACGCTTCCATGCGCTTTTGAAGCAGCTCGTATGCAACCTTTTTATTTTACAGAAAAATGATCAAAGGAAAGAGGAGTTTTCGTTGAAGGCTTCGGTTCAAGCTTCATTGGCTCGCAGCTGCCGCGCTCAATTTCAGACCCAAATGGATTTGGTCTCTAGGATAGCTTGCTACGAGGAAGCTGTGTGAACCGATTCCACATGCTGCTTTCATATTTAATTAAGCACATGATTGTCGAGGGTGAAAATAATTCTTTCTTTCATCTCAATTAACTTTCATTAACGTAATTCTTCAATGCCTCGAGCTTAACGGAAGGAAGTGTTTATTTTCAGTGCTGGCAATGGCTGAGTCGGGAAGGGGCGAAGTGTTCTTAAATTGAGTGAAAAAGCTTGTATGCTGGTAAGCGGAAGGGGACTCGCTTTCCACAGAAAACTAAACAGAAAATCTGTCACCTGTCAAACACTTTCGTCTTGTTGTCCTAAGGGCTTTCAAATGTTTTCAAGATTTTGAGTTGTCAGGAACGAAGCTGAGCTTTAAATAATTTTGAAAGCTTTCATGAATATTTAAAGAAGCTTTTCCAGGAAAAATCAATTTCATCTTTGAACTCGTAAAATATTTACAAAGTTCATTGATTTTAGAATTAAGTATTTTTCTCCATCGCAATCTCGAGACGCTCGTTAATTATGAAAGGAATTTTATTTTAAATTTCCTTCAAGTTTAATGTCTGAGAGGAATGAATTGTGTCGCTAAATGTTTTAGTACAAGAGAGTCAACAGGAGACATGCGCAATTTAAAAAAGAGAAAATAAACCTCGAAAGATTCTGAGTTTGAAAAGAGCAAAAAACTGTTTCGGGCTCTTCACTTGGAGGCTTTTCTCTGATGAGGAAGAAGTCTGCTGATGACAAAACTGCTGGCGGAAAGAACCAACTCAACCTTATCCTCACTCTTCTTCCAGCCACATGACTTGTCACACATCATGCATGAAGCTTTTCATTAAAATCAAGCGGGAGAAGAAGGAGTATCAGACTCAATGTTATTGTAGCTGCTGGTGGAAAGGAAAAACATCTTTTTTTCTGTCGAAATGATTAAAAATGCTGAAAATGAGATTTACTGCTGAGATTTTTCATTTCGAAGAAGCGTTTCATCGTATCACGTTCTCATTGAAAGCAAGAAGGGAGGAAGTTTAAAGAAAGGACTGAGATGTGTAATTTATGCCAAGGGCTTTAGAGTCTTCATATATGAAGAGTTTTTAATCCTCATTAAACGTGAGGAAAAGCAATTTAATTCGATTTAAACTTATCTGGTAACTCAACTCGTTCAAGGAGCTTTAAGATTCTGCAAGTAACTGACAATGACAATAATCGAAATTCGCTTAAGGGCCCAGACAATCTATAGCCAAATCAACATAATAACGTTAATTAAAATGAAAACTTTTGATGCGGCAAAATTAATAAAATCTGAATGTGTGATGATTAAAATTGGGTTACAAATGGAATTTTCAATTATCTCTCGCTCATCAATATTTCGATTTGAAAAAGATTATTTCAGCTTTGCCAGTAACTACCGATTTTCATTTTAAAGGTCGCGATAATCGGTATTGCAATCAATTAGCGATGATGTTCAAATAATTTCTGCATAAGCTCACAAAGCAAACGCAGAGCGAATCATTTGAAATCCAATTTAAATCTGCAGCAATTTCCATTGAAGCGTTCTACATCGTCTCATGGACGTAGGTGTTTGGATGCATAACAGATGGAGATGTAAATTATACCAAATTTGTAAAATAAATTCGGTCATGCTCCTGAATCAACATTTCGTTCGCCGCCCACGAAGAGCTTTGGCTCTTGGAAATTGGGACATCAACGACAAAAAAAAATGGTTCGTTTCTAACCTTTCTCTTGTGCAGAGAAAATAAGAAAGAATGAAAAAGCTTCTCAAAGGCATACATCAACATTTGATTGCAAGCGAGATTGTTAGTGAAGGAAGAAAAAAGGAAAAGCTATTTTTAAAGCTCGTCACTGTTTGTAAATTGCTGTGCAGACAAGAGGACATTGCGTAAAAGACAAACTAATGGTGAGAGTGGGTGGAGAACTACGCTTTGTTGGCCTCTTAGATTGAGATATTTAATCCAGCTTTCAATTTTCAGGAGAAAAAGAGAAAAGGGTCTCTGCATAAATTGTGTTTGGGTCTATAAGTGCGTAAACTTTATAAATAATTCAAAGAGGAAAAACTGTTGAAATAGCTTGACTGAATGATTTCGAAGGGTTTTTAAATTAGCTTCTCTTCGGAATTCTGAAGAAGAGTGACAACGTTTCTAAATTAACCCAAAATTCATTAACAAATAAACTTCTCGCTCTTTCAAAAACGTTTCATTTAGATGAAATTCGCTTGCTCGATCAAAAAGAATTTTCCACGAAAACGCCTCCCGCGCGCCGCTGATTTAGATCTCTCTCTCGTCTTACTCATCCTTCCGGGAACTTAAGTAAATAATTTACTCAATCCGAAGCGATGTTGATCAAATGGCAAAGGAATTTTCCTCGATTCATCATGCAAAAGCTGAAATATTTTTCTATTGAATTTTCCATTCAAGTGAATGTGTTCTAATCTGAAATAATTTATCTTTAATACCTTTTCCAGTTGAACGAACGAAGCTTAGCTTTCTCTCTCCTCCTCTTTCGTCAGCCTCTTTACCCGTTGATGCAGCGAGAAAAAAGTGATAATCGGATTTTTCAATTGGAAAATTTGTTAGATTTATATTATTTGCTATCAAAAGCTTTTTGATGAATCGCCTGTTAGTCATCACTGAATCGATCGATTCAATTCAATGAGTCGTCATAGATGCTTTTTGTATGTGAACATGTGAAGCTTTTGTGATGAGTCTGAAGAGGAAATATAATTGAACAGAAGAAATATCTCAGTCATTGATTCGAATCAATTTTCTTCCTCTTCATCGTCGTCTGGGTTTCAGACTGTGATTATCCAAATTCAAGGAGATGCTTCAAACTGAATCTTCAACATGTTGCAAGTGAAGTCAGTGCTCGACTGAGAGAGCTTTAATGAGTGTTTCTTATTTAACAATGAAAGATCTTCTCTCGGTTCTTGAATAGTTTTAATTTAAAGAATCTTAGTTAATTCGTGAATGTATCTCTCACCACTCGCGAATGTATCTCTCACTGCTCGCGACAAGAAGCTTAAGTGGTTTCTTGTGTTACTCTCACGCTGCTGTTAATTACATTTCTCGTGACTGCAAACACGAGTAATGTTCGTGAAGAAAAAGTTTTCTCAAAAACCAAAATAAATTTAATTTCGGTGAGCAAATGAAAAATTTCTGTCAACATTTAATGAGATTTTCTCTGAACCGGCAAATGAGAATCAAGAAAACCTTTCGCGCTGCGTGTCTGCTCGACTTGAAATTCGATACTTTATTTATCCTCAGCTCAATTATTTCGGAGAATCAATAAATATTCATAACAATGCGAACGTAAACAGCAAAAAAACGAGAGTTCCATGACCCAATTCGTTGATCGAAAATTGCTTTGGGGTTTTCGCTGTTCTCACAAAACATTTCAATCCTTCAACGTGGCTTGAGTGTAATTAGTGATTAAATGTCATAATTGCTAGTGACGAAAGCAAAACGAAAGGGACACCAAATCGTGCAAGTTGAGTCTGATCCTTCTCGAGGTCTCTAATTTGAATTTTCCGACGAAGGGCTCAGCATAATTAAATCTTGATGATTTTTTTTTCTGCTCCTTCGAGTGACTTTCTCTCGTTTTTTTTTCGGAAATTCAATTAGACGCCGCTTCCTTCTTTCGACAAATTTATTCACCCTTGAGTCATTAAACTGATAATTTTACGCTTTGCTCGCTTTGGATTCTCTCAAAGATTTGTTGTTTAGATTGTGGCTGGTCGTTGGCATTGAGGTGAGATTTAGAAAGGTAACAAAGGTTAAATCCTCGCCTTTTGTTGAAGTTTTAATTCGACCGTCAAGAGTAGCTAGCCGACAGAGTTTACTAGAAAATTTATCGCATAAATTAGCATTCAACGCAGAAGGGACGCCCGACGAGTTATCTAACTTTGTTTTGCTGTTTATGAAGAAGAAAGTAAGCAACAACAGCGGCGTCTAAAACGAGGAGAAACTATCTAACGAAAGCAACTTGCAACACGCGCTTCAACGAAACTTCTGTTCACAAACTTTCTTAACGACTTATCTGAAATAATTAGCAGAATTAAAATGGATCGATAATCCAAAGCTCGTTTCTGTTCAAGAGAGCGAGTAATTATTCGATCAACAATCAGCCGAAAGGCCTTAACGACCAAGCTTACTATTTCAATTAATTTCTGCCCTTCCAACGAGACGATCTCAAGAGACGGCTAGATAATATAATTTGTCGATGGAAACAGCTTTTCTTACTTAAACAAAACGAAGTTTCACTGAAATCTCAAAGCTATTAAAATTGTTGAACGTCTGTACGTGCTCTGTCCCTCGTTTAAACCTTTCGGATCGTCTTGAAGCATGGCCGTGGATTTTATTTGTCTTTAATGTTTTAATAGATCGATTTAAAACAAAACGAAAAATGATTGTTAGCCAAAAAGGTTTCATTCGAGCTTGCGAAATTTCATCGGAAAGGGAGAAACTTTATTGATTTTCACCGCACAAAGTGCATGTTTCCACCTGTAACGACATGAATCATTAATGATGGCCTTTCCATTCGACTCGAAAACTCCATAAAACTAGAGAACTTTGTTTCTCTTCTTTACGAATCGATCGAAGCAAAAAAAAAAAAAGGGTTTGGAATAATGAAATACGAGACGTGCAGCAGCAAACGTAATGAAACATGTTGTTTGAGTTGTAATGGTTGCTCTGTCCGTTCATGAAAATAAATTTGCTGACTCTAAATCAACACGAAATAAACACACGTTAGTTCTTGTCTCCGGAAATATTTGATTTATGTACAACTAACTGCTCTCTCCCCTTTTACCGCCATCCGTGTGCTCCTCGACATCTCAAGAGACCTGACCTACTTGCAAATGTGAAAGTGCATTTCTCAAATGCAAAGTGACTTTAGAACAATTTTTCGTGCTGTCACTGCTGAAAGCTCATTAGGAAGTTCTGCTCTGTATCATTCCAACGACGAGTGCTTTTCAACTTACTTCCCTGCATACAAATCTGGAGGAGATGTTGTCACGTTCTCACAGATGTACTTGTTTCCGGGAGAAAGAAGCAAAGTGCTTGTTTTAGCATCAATTAAATTGTTTGCACTTTGTATCTCTTGTAAGATGATCAAACAAATTTAAAACCTCGGAAGCGAAACAAATTGAGATTTAAATATTTTCTGTTTTATTAAAGTTTCGTGTAAAATTAGTTGAAGCCTTCGGGGAAATTTCGTGATATAGCCAACTAAAAGTAGAAAGAAAATTGTTGGTCATCAAAGTTCTTAACAACTCTAGCTCTTTCGTCATAAACTAAAGCCCGTAAAGCTTCCGACTCGAGCATCATTTTCCTTTCGACTTTATCACGTTTTCATTATTTTACATCCGAGTGTAGACTTTTTTTTATGGCTGAAGGGAATTTCGTGACGGTTCCATGACGGAGGTAAAATGAATAGTTGCGAAAATGAGATACAAATGGCTAGAGAGGAGCGAAGAGACTCGATGCAAGAAATATCACAGCGCAACATTCATTATTGGCTTGCGGGCTTTTCGCCAAAGCTTTCTCCAACCAATTATTCTTTTCCTTCATCCCATCGCGTTCTTGTTCATTATTTTCCTCTCCGCAGGTTTTGCTGATTCATGCAAATTTTCAAGCGAGCGAAGAGAAGATACGAAATAACGAATTCTTATTTTCAACAGTCATTCATCCAAAAATGGAAAAAGACGAAAAAGAAAAGCGTCGGAAAAAAATATTAATGAATTTTCCCCGCACTTGGAATTTATTATTCAATAGCAGCCTTGAACATTTTCATCTGCCCGCTGTGATATTTCCTCGACATTGGCCTTACATTTTGATAAATCGATTTCCTTGACATTGATTTCGGCCAACATATTGAAGTCTCATGCCTGACTTCTATCGACCAATTAAGTCTGAACAATATTTCTGTCGACAAACTGGCGATGTGGCGAGTGACTCTTGTTGACCAAACAAAACAAAAATAACGAAGTTCGGTTCTTGTAGAAAAGTTCACGAAAAGGCTGCGTAATGCAATCAAAAAAAGTTTGGAAGGATTCTCGGAAGAGGTCAAGGCTGCGAACGACTAACGTCATTCGTTGATTAATCAGAAGAGAAAATGAGAATTCTGAACATTGAAAGCTCGAAGCTAGGGATTTATAAAGTTTCAATTAGGCGAATTAGCAAGTTTAAATCGCAACAGCGTAGAGATTGAAAAGTTTCCTTCCGACCGTTTCAAAAGCGACGGCAAATCGTGCCATTTAGCGCAGTTAAATGAAAAGCTTTTTGTGCTCAAAGCTTACGACTTTGTTCCAAACAATTTTCCATGTGGCGGAATCGCGCTGTGCACTTGTCTCTTAAAAAATCACTTTTAAACGAATGCTCTGTTGAGCTTAAATCTGACGGTCGCTCGTTACATTAGATCGTCTGTTCCCTCAAGCTGTAAGCACAGAAAAAGGGTTAACGAGAATTTATTTATATTGACAATCTCTCATGTGAGCGTAAAAATCTTTTGCGTCGTTCATGAAAAGCTTCCAAGTTCTAGTGATAACCTTTCGCGACTAATTTTAGATTGCGAAGCTAATCACTGTCTATCTGATAGACGCTATCATCGGTTGATTCAGAAAGTTTGACGCTGATTTGTGTTCGTTGTTTAAGAGCGTCTCAATGGAAAAGCTTTCGCAGTTGTCACTCGAATTCAAATTTAATTCGCATTGGCTGTGACTGAATTTACAGCTCGACTAGCAGCACATAAAACTCGATTTATGTTTTCAGAAGCGTATCCGTATCAATCACTGCCACAAATATCAACTCCATGTGTGTCGATCCATTAAATATTCATGAATTTTATTGATTTTTATTTTCAAATTGAAGTCGTCAAGACGCAAAATGCTCCACCTGTTAAGCACTTGGGCTGATTCTATTCCTGTCGTCTCACCTCGTTATAAGCTTTCGGTGACATTCTGTTATATGTTGAAAGCGAGAGGAGGAGACATAAAAATAAAGAGAAAGAGAGCTCATTAAAATTCAAAGTCGCATTAAGAATCTTATGAAAAATTTATGGAGTCGAGACGACAACTTGAAAGTTTCTTCGCGCCGAAAACTTTCTTGACGTTCAATCACGTCATCTGAATTAATGTTTTGTAATTATGATGATGAGAAGCGTCAGCTCGAATCATTTCAATAACATAACTTCTCTCTTATGAATCATGCAGTTGATTGGGTCTGACAAAGAAGCAAACTCAATCCTGCCAGCTGCTCATGTCGTAATCTTTTGCAAGCTCTTCCTCCTTCACCTTCCCAAACTTTACAATGATGAATTTTCTCTCGTTTCGTGCCATCATTCATTATTCAATTTGCCATTCATTCGTTCTCTCTCATTCTCAATGCTTTTGTGAGAGTTCCTCGGGATCAATGAGGCAGGAAACTAGAAGCAAGGAAAAGTTATTACGACATTTGTAAATATTTAATTGAGGAAAAAGACATGCTGAATGGAAAGGCGGATCATTGGGTGTATGAGACTGATGGTTGAAGTAACGACAGAAATGTGACAACAAAAAGGAATTTGAAATTTGATTTTTGACATGTCGAAAGTGTTTTGAGTGAGTTTATGATACACGTACCACCGTCAAAGGAAGCAATGAACGAAAATTTCATTACTTTCAGTAAAATTTATGCGAAATTCATGTCAATAAACGAGAAATCCATTAGCAGGCAAGCTCAGAGAATTTTAGAAATTCTGTCTCGTAATGAAATTGCGATGCTTCTGCCATCAACGTTTCTCGACAACTTTTCTGGAAAACGTTTTTCCCACGAGGAAAATTGAATTTTGCATGAGGAAAAATGTTCGTGCATGTGTGGTAGACTCGCTGAATTTTATGTTTCGCAAAGATGCTTCATGAATTCGGGTTTGATGAGACAAGAGTGAATTGTTGAATGATGTCAGAAGCGAGAAGATTCATTGAAGCTCTGAACACGAATTGACGATCTTTTCCTTCCCCCGCAAAGTTGTATAAAGTTTCACGCGTATTTGTTTGTTGTTCCGCACGATGAGTGGTAAAGCTCTCGAGTTTCCAACGATAAGAGGTTATCAAGTCAAACTCCTTTTTGTTTCGTCTCAAATCGACAACGTCGAGCAGTAAAATTCAAAACATCCACAGTAATCTGAGCTCTCATAAATTTCGTGAATTTATTGTCTCGCAGAAGCAACGACGAGCAATTTCAATGAGCCGGCATACGTTTATCGCTTAACCTGATACAGATATTACTCCGCCGGATTATTTATGAGTTTTTGAAAAGTCGAAAAACTCGTCTCTCCCAATTTTTCCCTCTCCTCGGCAATTTACGATTCGATTGTTACCGTCGTCTGCTTCGTAGCTTTTGCTTTCGCTCGGAAAAGCATTCGTGATAAAGTTATTGTTTCAAATCCAATTGGAAAGCGTCGATTATGCTGGCGGGCTCTGGACTGGTATTTCTGTGAAATAACTCTGTGAATGTAAAGTAAAATTGACAATTTTCTAGCAGACAAATGCTCATAGCATTGCTAGGAGAGCATTCGGTAATCTCTTTTATTCACACAGCGACCAAAATATTTAAAACTTTAAACTCTTTCCCCTAAAGCTTCGTTCCATATTGAAATACCTTTCCACACCCACGCTCTTTGCGCATTCAGCTGCCTCGCCAGTTAATGTTTGCATTTGTTAAATTATCAAACGAAGCAAGTTTATACACAAAAGTTTTATGCTTGCTTCGTGGCTGCTCTTTGTGTTCACTCGTAACAAGGGCGAACAAAAAGTGATTCTGATGTCGCAAAAGGTTCATGTAAACAATTATTAGCACAGAATAATGCAATTTCACAAGCGAGCGGAACCGCTTAGAGCAGAGAAACAAGGGAACTTTATGTGTTTATTATTACACGAGAGCTTCACTCGTAGCAATGATCAAAAAAGCTTTAGAACATTGACCTGCCGCGTTAGAGATAAAAGCTCCAATTGCTGTTAATATGACATCGTTGCTAATCAACATTGACACAGGAACTTTTGTTGATAAATCACAGCAGCTTTGAACTTTTGCTCGCTTTTTCCATTTAAAGCTCGAATTGAATATTAAAGATGAAATGTCTATTCAAATATTGAATTAATTTTCATTTATTTTGTTTATTAGTCTTCCTCATTGTTCATCAAACACAAATGCTTTCCCAATCCATCATCATTTCAGTTCTTCAGCTCCAGCGCGTTGATCAAACAACGTGGAAAATTCTATTTATGTTGCGCGAAGCGTGTTTTGTGTGTGTGTATGTTTAGATGCTGGTTTTATTGAACAAAGCCTTGTCATGCAGTAAACTGTCGTCTCCTCCCCATTCATCCTTCGTCCCACTTTCCCGGGATGTGACACGAATGAAAATACATCAAGTCTCAATCGAAATCGAACAACACAATCTGGAAGAGATATCTCACGAATCAGAATATCAATGAACTTCGATTTATCACAGAAATAATTTCGTGCTCAGCGGCATTGAGGCGGACGCTGTGTAAAGAATCATAGTTTGTTTAGATGATTCGACTCCAGCGGAAGAAATTGCCTTTGTTGAGCTTGCGGCTGGAAATTTTCTTCAACCACTGAAAGTTCTAATTTAACATTTTCCTTAAAAACGGAAATAAGCTTTGGTTAGGGTTCATCCATAAATTACAGCACTTGACGTTAGTGACCTAATTTAAGTCGAGTCCCCAAAGTTTTTCAATGTCACACAAATAACTTTGAAGAGCAAAGTTTCTCCTGCTTTTGTTTGAAGTATTCCCAAAGGATCCATTACTCATTTTAATGGGCACTCTCGGGTCTCGACGCACTTTACTGTTTGGCGTTGGCTGTTGCTACTCGATTTCCATGTTTTTCCATTGAAGGGAAAAACTTGAAGAGAAGCTTGCTTAACGAGGGAGAAACTTTTATACTCGTCTTGTTCGTCTTGTTAAGTAAAAGGACATTCGATGTTGAGCGGACGAAGTATGTGAGTTTGCAACATAAATACTCCGTTAAAGTAATGGCCCTTCGGTTCCGGGAGTGGAAAATGGGAGACAACTCTCATGCTCTACTTTATAATAAAGAAATGAAGGAAAAAACGACGGAACACATTCAAAGCTCAGCTATTAATGATAATGGCATTTCCTCTCCTTATCTGTTCTCTCCTCCTCAATTGTTATGGCTCGTTTTCTTGTGAAAAACATTTATTCATGGATCGAGAAGAAAAAGAGAATAAAAATGGCAAAATACATCGCTCCCGGTATTTTCTATTTTTTACCGACACCTCCCCCCTGACCTCGCTTTGCGGATTCTTCGTTGTCTTTCGCTCTTTCTCCTGATAAGAAAATCTACTTTGTGGGAATTTATCGCGTGCGTGAATTATTTTCAAGGGTTTTGGGGATTCAAGAAACGAAGGAAATAGAAGCAAGATTTAATTAAATGCGTCTCGAATTCCACCCTGAGCGGAAATTGTGTTCACGTTTCTTTCCGAAAAAAAAAGAGAGAGGAAAACGGTCAGCAATTAAATGTCATCATTTGATATCAGAAAAAAGGCTCTCTCTCCCGGCGGGTGCTGAGCAAGAGTTATGACGACAGTTTAAGTCGAGGAATCCCAAAGCGGACGACGAATTTTTCAGGCTTGTTTAATTTTCGGAAGTCGCTCGACTTAAACTCTTTTCAACGCAACATTTTGCTTTGTAAACGAAAAGGAATCGCCCACATCGTCGCTTCGTGTCCCTTTTATGTCGGTTTGAACCTTTTTTCAATTCTCAGGACTTCTCTCTCACTCACAGTCTGTGTAATGAAGCTCGACTTGCAACCCTTCCGGAACCACTCGCCGTTTCTTCCTTCACAAGGCAAATATTAAAACAGGGCGAAAGTTCGTCTTTTGTGCGGTGAAAGATGGACTTTGAATGAAATAATGAAATCTCATCCATCTTGCTTAGAAGCTCAGACGAGCAGAACGGAAGGAATGTTGCAGACAAATTTGAATTGTAGTTGAGGTTTGTGGAGAATTTTTCTTCTTCTCGTAATCTTTAATTTTCGATGTTCAGATTAAATTATTTTCTGTCAAGGGGAAAGTGATAACCCTTGAGAAGTTTGAGCGAGTCATTTCCAAAAAGCGAAACATTGTTGGCATAACTCAACTCTTCAATCTTTTGCTTATCTTGACACTCACTCATAAAGTAAACAGGAAGTCGGAGCTTCTGCTCTTCAACCGAATTCTTGTTTTGATGAACGTTATAGGATAAGAGTAAGCCAAAAAATCTCCTGAGGCTAAAAGGGATCTGATGTTGACTACATTCGACTCGTGTGTGTCGTCGTCACGAACTTTTTTAATGAACAGAGGCGAGAATTTCCCAAAATTGTTCGTTGAATGAAGAAAAGCTGTTCGGAAATTTATTCAATTTATCGCTTTAGCAGTTTTTGTTTTCTTACTGTTTTCCACTGAATTTCTCTTTTAATAATCAATTAGAGAACGACTTTGTGTTAAGCCTTTCTCAGCAAAGCTGTTGAGTGCTCTTGTTGTTCAAAAGCTTTAAACTGTTTAAGTTATGGATTGAAATTCCAAAGAAAACAGTAAAGAGTCGAGCATGTGACATCATGCAAGTAATTTTTCATGCTACGTAAACAATCAAGTGAACGCCAGTGTTTATGTAAGCAGAAGTTTCTAAACGAGTTGAGAAAAGTTTGTTCTCGATCCTGTAAATTTTTTTGTTCCATAAAAATGATAAAAGTAGGACGAAGACATGGCTCAAAGTTCAGGGTTGTTCTGACTGAAGAATAAAACTAAACTACATCTAATAGAAGAAAGAAAACTTTAATCACGCTATCAAAATTGAATTAAGCAGACTTCGGGGTCGTCTATGAAGAATCCCAAAGAAAACTTTATCTACAATGTTCAAGATAAAAAAAAATCGAATATAAACTGATGAAGAAAAATGTTTCCGTTCTGGAATCTTGAAAAGTTTTCTTTCTAACATAAGCATCGTTCGTTTAACTCGAGAAAAAGAGGAAATTAAAATCATTTTCTATTAGGATTAAGCAAATTCAATTAAAACTAAATAAAATTAATTGATTTCGTTGAAGGCGAATTCAACATTTTCATACAAAAGTCTTCCTACGCTTTCTAAAGTATCGGCTGTGAAATTATATGAGTCTAAGTTGGGTTTTAAATTTCTCGAAAAAAGTAAAAATAGTTTTCCACAAAACGAAATCTTTTTTTTTTTGAAGAAATACTTTAAATCGGATTTTAAAGGCGCTGCACGTTGAAAGCGGAGGAAGACTTTGTTTCGAATCTAGTACAATAACCGCGCTTCACGAAAATGTCAAACAACGAAGGTAAATATCTAAATTAAAGTGTTTATTGAAGAGATTAATTAAAGTCTAATTGATAGAAATTTCACTTTTCTTGTCGATCATACAAATCAAGTCGAGTGTTCAATATTTTCTTTGATTTCTCTCTTCAATTCAAATTTTTCGTTTTTCAAAAATGTAAACAAACATTTTTCTCTTAACTTCTCATTTTTAGATGAAAACTACCTTCTGAGCAGCGAGAACCTTCGATCTTCACCTGAACTATGGCCAGAGAAGGTTCCTGGCAGTGAAAACTTTGCCAAATCAGCTCACAAGAATTCCCGGAAAACTGACTCGGGATTAACACAAGAAGATATCAGAATGATCTATCGTAAGTCTCTTCTCACTTCTAAGATTCAAGTTCTAACAGAAATTCATTTCAGAACTCGGAAGTCTTCCAAAATCTGGCGTCATTGCTGAAATCAAAAGACTCTACGACGAAGGCTATCAACTGGGAATGGAAGAAGGCAAAGAAATCACTCGCGGAAAATATCTCAACATCTTCGCAACTGGAGCCGTTGGGAACAGAAAGAAATAAAACAGATCAGCTTAGAGTCATTAAATTTTTCGCTTTTTATTAAAACATAAAATTGTAATCGTTCAATCAAATATTTACAGCGATTAAGAAAGTTTACAGACAAATTATTTTCCAAGGTTTAGGCTGCTTCATGATTCACTGACATTTCACTGTAAATCCGTCAAAAGAACGAAATAATTTTTTAAATACAAAAACATCCATAACAATTTTGTTAATTCGTTGGTGTTGTTGAGGGGGAGAAATGTTAATTACAGCGATAAATTACATTTAATATTTTTTCGTTTTTAATAAAATTAAAATTTAATTCAGCTTTCAGCTAACTTTTACTCCAATAGGAGTTGTTCTCGATTGTGTTGGCATCAAATTGTGCTTAAATTTCCTGTTGTAAGTAGATCAGAAAGACACAGAAACATGTTGAAGACACATTTTGGCATATTTCTTAGGCCGATTGAAAAAGGAGAAGACTCCGAAGCAATCCCTTAGATATTTGCAGATGGTTAATTCAATTAATCATTGTTCGTTTTAAAGACTATTTCCATTTTCGCGTTTTTTTCGTGGCAATAAATTATTTACAAAACTTTTTTTTTCCAAGGCAAAGTTTTCTTTTTTCTTTCAAGAATTATTTAAAATATTTTTCTTTCATTTTTTTTTTGACTAACGAGCTAAACAGAAAAATAAAGTTTTACAATATTAAGTTAATTAATTCCATCCGCCGGTAAGCTTGTGGAACATTTCTTCGTTCAGCGTTTGGTTGTTCTCCTTTGAGCGCATTGACATGAAGATGTAACCGCCAATGAACTCGTGGACGACTTTGCAGTCGCTTGAGAGGCAGGAGAAGATGATGTTCTCGCCTTCGAGTTGAATCATCATATGTTTGACTTCCCAATTAACGTTCCACGCCTAAAACAAAGAAAAGCATCGTTAGACAAATGAACTTCAAGGTTTTTTCTATTCACTCTTTACCTTCATTGTGTTGTATCGCCAAGTTTTTACATGATCGCCACTTCCGATGTCCATCTGCATGATGCGATTGTTTGTGACACCTAGCAGACAAGCTTTCTTGTGTCCATCGAATTTAATGACAAAGAGAGAGACGCCGTACTCGGGAAGACTCTGCCAAGCTTTGATGTAGTTCAATTTTGATTCAATTAGCGACAAGTTTTTGACATTTGCATGTGCGTCGAGCATTCTGTGACCTGCTTTCTTGCTGAGCTTCTTAGCGAAACGTGGCGCTAAGTATTCGGTAGGATCGATCTGGTTTGGATTGATATTGACAGCTGGAGCTTGTGCTGGCTTTTGCATGCTCAGGAACGATCGAATGCTCGAAACTTCACTTTCATAAGAGCTATCGGCCAATGAACGACCTTTCGCAGCTAATCGACATGCTGCCATCCACTTAGCGTATTGTTCTTCGTTATCACATCGAATCCAAACTTCGCTGTTTGTTCCATTTCCGTACTCTGGTGGCACTTCTAGTTTAATATGGAACTTTCCTTGTGCCAAGTTCACTTCCGGTGTCACTTCGCAACCTCGAAGGTTGATTGAAACGGCTGGGAGTGCACTGCTGCGACTTTCTTCCCGACTCTTGAACAAATACAAATGCAAATCCTTGTAGGTAAACCAATAGCGTTTGTACGCCTTCAACGTGAACTTCTTCGGTCTGTGGAAAAAGTAAAGTTTAGTTTAAAATGAGTCGAATGAAATTTCTCTTTAACTCACTTGAAGAATCTTAAGTAATCGGTAAGCTCCGGTATGAAAGTGATATCGCCGTTCTTGCCTCCACGCTGAGGTCCCTCAAGCGTAATTTGTAACTCACTCAGAGCTGCGTCAATATCATCATCTCCACCATTGTCCAAACTCGACGTATCGATACCTGAATCTGGCTGTGGTTGATCATTTTGCAAATTTATTTGCAGCTGAAGTGCACCGAACATTAACATTTCCTCTTCTGTGCAATCCATTTCTTCATTCAAAAGCTGCCATTTGGCTTGCTCGTAGAGCTGATTGATTCGGACTTGATCGTACTTTGGATTCAAGTCGAAGAACGAATAATATTTGAAGCGAAGGCACAAAGTGTCAAACTCACGGATTCCTTGCTCCATGATTGAGAGCGACGAGTCCAACCATCTGAAAGTGAAATTATTGATTAGGACGCGTTGGAGGAGAAGAAAATAAACTTTCTCTTACCCAACGTTCATTCTTGCGCGCTCAACGAGAGTTTTCGGCCGAACAAGTTTTGAAATCGCTTCAGGGCTCGGAGCTCTTGGGCTGTAAGCAAGATTTTCGATGAAATCACCGAGACTAGAAGACGAGTCGTTGAAGCTATGATGGAACCCGTTTGTGTGATGGCGAAGAGTGCCGGTTGGAGAACTGATGGGCGTACTGCCTTGTGGATTGTTCTGTGGCGACGGAGTTGGTCGTTGTGAGGACGACACTGGAGCACATAAGAACGGACGATCGTCCAAGCTGTTGTCGCTGCCGTGGAAACTGTTGGCGTGTGTTGGGATGAATGTGTTGGTATCAGGCGCCACTTGAATGTACTCGCGACTGTTCTGATAGTTTCCATTCTGTTCCACCAACATTTTCTTCTTCGGCTGATCGGCATAATTCTTCTTCAGATGCTCAGGTGACAAAGGCTTGCAAAGCGAAAGCTCTTCAGGATATCGAATGCCCAAATCTTTACAAAGTGAAACGACAGCTTTGAATGTTTTCACTGAGAAGTCGACACGACAGTCCAAGTAACGAAGATCAGGGATCTACAAAGAGATAAAACAAGAAAGAAAGTTTACGACTTTGTTTTCCAATTGGCAATTGTCGTCGAACCAATTCACTTCATTCATAAAGAAATCGTGTTGACTCCATTCACGTTAAGCCCACGCTTCCAGTTCAAAAAAAAACTTCATTCACAAGTCTTTGGAATAGCAACACAACAGATCGAAAATATCGCGCGGGAGTTACTTCGCTGATCGCCCACCAACTCGAGCAACAAATTATTGAAAATCGTTTTTTATTGTTTGCGCGATTCTTAAGAATTTAATTTAAGGTTGACCAGGGTCAAGGAGACTTCTCTTCTTTCAGATTCAATTGCGATCTTCAAAACTTTCTCAAGCAATTCTTAAGCCACAGATGGTCAACCCAAATTGCTAACGAAGTGATTTGCTGATTTGCATACACGTTTTGTTCGACGTGTTCTCTGCTTAAAACGACAACAGACATTTTTGGCATCGTTCGTCATTTAATCTACCGCTTAATATCTAAAACTTCGCGCCTGGCGGCAGTCAACATCTTTATATGGACACAGTCGATCGACGTGGTCGCTTCTTCCTCTCGCAATCGAAATGTGATCATCGCAATGAGATATTCAATCTTTCGACGTTAACACGAAGTTCAATTGATTCGTCTTTTGTTGTTCATGAAATGGCGAGAAGAAGTCGAATCACTTGCGGCTGATTTACACCTGACACCTTCGTTGCGCAAACAATATTTCATGCTACACTAGCAATTTGCTGACTCGCATCACGGTCGAATCAACTTCTTTCTACCAAAGCGTTAATCGCCTTCAGCGGTAATTCAAATCAGCGCTCGGTCTGTGATAAAGTCCATATAGACGCCCAGTTTTGAATCTCTCGACTCTCGAGCTTCGTGGCACATTGGGAATTTGATTGTGTGGGAGACAAGTTGGTTTGTTATTTCAACAGAACAGCAGGTTGCACTCAGCGTCCTTTCATGTCACCATAGTTGTTCAATTTGCATAATGTCTACTCGACATTCCACAACGATTTGCAGACAACATGTTTGCAAAGCGGGCAATTACTGATTTAGAGTCGGACGGTCATGGGAGAGCGGAGATTAAACGTCAAACACTTCCCAATGCCATTGTTCGCTAAATGATTTTTTAAATGACTTGAAGATTTCTTTTTCAATTAAACGAACTTCTGTTCAACCCGAGCATTTAATTATTCAATTAAACTTTGCGATGATGATCTGGTTGAGCAAAGTAGTTCGTTTAACTCTTTTTCTCGGGATATTCAACTCCATTATGTTGAATTAGCTGAACCCCTAGGCGAGCTAATTGAGTTCTTTGTTTTCGTAGCTTCACGGAAGATTTGAAGCTTTAAAAGGTAAAATAAAACGAAACTTTCAATGGTCCCCTTATTCATCTTCATAAAAGAAAACCGCCGACGAAGTCATTTGCTGGAATTGTCCATTTACAGTGAAATTGAAATTGACAAACCTCCGAGGCGATTCGTTTGTTGTTTGGTAATTGCTGTTCTTGTTGATTCGCAAGATGTTCACGACAAAGTCGTTGGGTTTGTTAAAGCAGCCATTAAATTTAAAGACTCAATTTTCAAATGAGTTACCGCGAGGAAATTAATATTCATAAATCGTCGCCCTGAAGTTTTCGTGATTCAATTAAGTGACATTTTATTGCTCGTCACTTTGTCCGACGTGAAACGTTTTTTATTTCTTTTGTTAACAACAAAGAAGTTCATTTGCATCGAGTAAATTCTCGGACTTTGCTTCAATGACGAAACAAAAATTCGTTCGTTCGTTTTCAATTATGCAAATCATCGCGATCGAATAATTTTCTCGCGAAACGAACGAGCTTGCATTTATTTTATGACACTCGAGAATAATCCGCGATGACTTCGATGAAATAAAACACAAGCGAGCTTCATGATTGAAGTCTGCGACTCTCTGTGATGATGTAAGTGAACACTTTACAATTAATGAAAGGCGAGTGTGTCTCCGATGCCTGATACGAAGTCATTAAATTTGCATTTCCATTCGCAATGAATTTCAATTAAATTGCAGTTTTCATAACGATTTCCTTCGATTAAATCCGCAGCAAGTGGCAGGCGCCATAAATTTACCTGAACTCGTAGAATTTTGTGCATCGGCGTGAAGTGGAGCACGGCGTCGGCATGCAGTCCAACTTGATCGAGTGTAGAGCGCGTTCTTGTGAGCCAGATGTTCTTCGCTGGCCACCAAAGTGCATGATCTGACCAATCTTTAGGGTTTGCTGGAATAAGAGGAAAGAGAAAACAAGACATTAATCATTTTGTGCGGGAGAAAAGTCTGTCAATGAATTTTATGACCCAATTTTCCTTCATTTCCATTTGCCTCTCTTGAAAATGAAAATGAAAATGCCGAGCCGTTGAATAACAATGAAAATTTATTTAGTGGAATTTATTGTTGAGCAATCATTGGGTTAAGGAAAAATGTGGAAACACATTTCCCTTCCACAAGCAAAATCAAGAAGAATCCGATTGATTTGGCCTTGAAAAGCCATTTCCATCGGAGCTGTTTATAAAGTCAGCAATAAATATTTTTCCATCGCATATTTGCTCGACTCATCGTTTCGGAGTGTGAGAGAGAAGTCGTTCGATAAAAATAGGCGAAATGAAGATGTTTTTCCGAAGCTTATTGAACGATTTTTTGATATCAAGTTCGAGGGAGGGAGAAATGTCTTCGAGGGAAAGAAGCAGCCGACGTTATTTGTTCATGTCATTCGCGAGACGTTCTATTGACATTGACGGGAATATCAGCAAAAATTTTACGCGCTTCAAGTTTGTTAATTGATGTGAAAACATTTTCTCATGATCTGCTGAGAAATTTCCGATTTTTCGCAAAATGGAGAAGGAAAATTTGCCAAAGGAAAATTCAACGTAGCGACGAATTTGGGTCAGCGGCTCAATAAAAAATAAACCTCAACTCATTCGTACAAGGACTTGCGAGTCGTTTCACTGAATAATTTTGGCAATTTATCTTCACCGTCACTAATTCAATTAATAACAGTCAATTACACTAACTCTCTTGAAGACGAGAAAAACCTTTTGCTGAGATTCTGCCAATTAGCATTCGAGAACTTTGAATTCAAATTGAAGGCAAAGGGATTGAGAAACATCGATTGATTGATTTATGCGGTCGATTCAGTGTGCGTTACGCCGCAATTTCCTCCTCGATTGTCTTAGAATGCCTTTGATGTTTCACAATAACTCATTCGATCAAAGAATTCTCAATCTTTTGTGATCGGAGCTTTGATGTTGCGTCGTGAGTCGAAGGGAATAATAATAAATAGAAGAAATGTGAATTCATCGTGACCCGAATCGATGCGTGACCTTCGAGCAATTCATTGTTTAAATATGTTTTAGATTAAATCGCGAGCAACGCATCGTCACGTTCATGATATTTCAAATTGAAGTGTGCCCTTTATTCTAAGCTCAGCTTCTACGATTATGTCACCGATTTATGTTTACACTCACGCTCGTTGTTTTCTTCCGACCTATCCAAGATCTTTGTCATATTTTCGATGGCAAAACAAATCATAGAAAAGCGAGACGTTGTTTTTTTTCGCAATTTCTCATCTGACGCCATCGAGTTCATCGCTTGAAAAAAGTTTCTCCTTTCGTCCGAGTCATAAATCGTCTGACGCGTTGGTAGAACGAACGAACTTTCTCAAAGAGATTATTGAACCAGTTTCAACTTCTGTTCCTCTCGAGCTGACTTCCATTGTTCGTTATCATCAACAATTGAACGACTTATTGAACACACAACGAGATTTCTTGTCGCGAGTTATACAATGTTTCGCTAAACGATCGTGACTTTAAAGCGGAGTGAGTTTGTAATAATCGTGTGGCTCAACGAATAAATCACTCGATCTCCAACAATAGAGTGAACGACACACGCTGATGAAATCTCATCGTCGACTCTCTTGAAATTGAAAACTTCCTGGAATCGCGCATCACTTTACTAATGACGGTTTAACATTGGGGTCTCGGATGACCGCGCGAGACGTTATCTTCAATCTTCTTCGTTAAGTCTTACACCTTAATAACTCACACAGAAAAAAAACGAGCGAAGCTATCTCCTTCGATCAAATTTTAGGGGGCGAACGAACGTTATTGCCTCATCCTAGGCTTCATTATAATATCATAATCATAAACCACATGCGAAGGTGAAAATAATCAATCTACGCTATCTGCGGATGAGTCGAGTTTGATCTTAATGTTCGCCGCCTAACAAAAAGGTACAAAGCGAAGCAATTAGTCGGAAAGTAAATGCAGCGAGAATGAGACATTAGAACTTTCAATTACAGCAATAAATTTATTTCCTCACAAGCCTCTCCTTAGCTTGTAAACATATCATGTGAAATATCAGAGCGTTTGACATGAAACAACGATAGTGACGCAGATTTTTATGTTTTTCTCAAGCTCCACAAGACACGAGTTGCCTTTGGAGCGCGGTAATTACTCACCGAAACGAACAGAGCCTTGCGACCATATGTCGAAGTGATAAACTGACTTCACATGATTAATCTAAGCCTTTCAGCGTTTTAAACATTTTTTTTTGCAGCGTAAAATGGGTTTTTCACTTAACATCGCACGAAGCGAGAAAAAAGGTTTTTCTTGATAAAAATTGATTCAAAAAGCAATTTTTCATTAAGAACGCGAGAGAAGAAACATTTTTGCCCCTTTTTATGCGCTCGCTTTGTCTCATGAGCGGAATGAAATCAAATAAAATTTAGGTGCGCCAAAAAAATGAAATCAACGTAAAGCTATGAAGGAAACCTTTTCAACCCAGAGATTGAGACTTTGCTGAGAACTCAGTGGGGAAGGTTTTGAGGATTTCATGCTTTTCCTCTTTTAAGCAAAACGACGACTATGATCTATTTGATTTTTATTACCCGCGACGTTCTTTGTGATTTATTGTTTGACGAGTAAAAGGCAGGCAAATCGTTTCCCCTTTTCATAAGTATCCTCTCAAGTATTTAACCGGATTGAGTTTCTGCAGTTCGCTTGTTTTCTCGTTGAAAAAAAAAAGAGAGAGAACTGCTTTAAAACCTTCTGGGAACTTTGAGTATGCAAAGCCGCTTGAACAAACGCTGTGATTCAAATGTTGCATAAATCCGAAGTGGAAAATAAAACTTTTCATGCTTAATCTCAATAAATCTCCCGAGAGATGAACGAGTGAAGTTCTTCCGCATCAATCGCTGAGTATATTTGCTTTTCTTCTTCGTCTATAATCAAATTGAAAGCGATTTAGAAAATTACAAGAGCGGACTGCGAGCGATGAATTCGAACACAGCGCTTATTGTAATTGTGCAATCATTGCTTGGAAACATTCGCCTTCAACTAAGTCTTTTGAGCTGTAGCTTAAAGATTTCGGTGGGCGGTTTGATTTTCTGCTGCTGCCAACGACATGGCGAGTGACTCGATAAAATAAAAAAAACACTAAAAGACTAGGAAATAATGGAATCTCACTCTTGTGAGCTTTGTAACAGGTTCAAGCTTAACGCTAATCTCTCATCACAATCCCTAAGTCTTCGATACTGCAGCAATAATATTTAGAAATCTCTCAATAACCGCTCGCTCGTAATTTAATAAAAAGTTGATATTAGGTCAAGCAGTTTTATGAGCTTGCGACTTCATCGTTAATCGGATTAAAAAATGAATTTAGATCTTGAGATTTCAAGGAGACAACGAAGAAGGATTTTTCATCGCTCGTACAGAAACTTGTGAGAAAGTGAAGAGAAGGTTGTCTCGAATTTAATTTAATTGCGAGTGAAATCTCGACAGCGATGCATTGCGATTAAAGCTCATAAATGTTGCCGCCTCAAGCCATCTCAACTCATGATTTGTCATGTTAAATTAGATGAAAATTGTATAGCGAGGCATACAAATTCATTCCGCACAGGAAAGTTGTAAAAATCACTCGACAAATTGCTGCTTCCGTTGAGCGGGGTTCAAAGTTTTCTACTCACACGAGACTCGAACAGAATTGCTCCAAATTGGAGCCAATTAAACAAACATTAACGTTTGGGTTTCGCTTTCAAATGCTTTTGTGGAAATTGAGTGAGATGGAAAGATTGGCGAAGCTGGAGTGACTTTCGAAACCTTCATTTGATTCGTGACGAAATGTTCAAACGCTTCCTTGACGACATCAATTCAAAACATCAATTTCAATGAAAAGTTATTGCAATTGTCGTCGCTTTGGTGTTAACCATTTCCCCTCAGCAATTCATTACTCATTCGATTCGCGTCTTCAAATTGGTTTGTTTGTCGTAAAAATTGAAGAAGAAATAATTTTCTTTCTCCTTCCGCCGACTCTTCTCTCTCCGAGACACAAACTCTTTATTTATTCACGACAAATAGTGAAAAAGATGATAAATGAAATGAAGAAGAGAGCAGAAGATTAATGCTTTCTTCTGATTGTGGCGTTTAATTCCAACAAGTCGAGTTTGTTTACTGCAGAAAACATGAAGACATCGCTAGCCATGAGATTCATTCTTCAACTTCCTTCAAGTAATAAAGAATAATCTAATTTGTTGGCAGACGAACATTCGTAGAATACAAACGAGTCGATTACTTATTTTATGCTAATCCGGTTGTAAGCTCTTTGTGGCTTATTCTATGCCGTTGGCGCCCCCTTCCACTTGCACTTCGCATTCGTAACTACAGCTCATTCCAGAATCTTTCGAAAGTGGCGAAAGAATGTTGTTGCATGTCTCTCGCTACGATTGCAACATAAATTTATTGTAATTCCACTTTTCCGTTCGCATTTTTTTCTCTTTCTCGTGTTTTAATCGCTTTGAACTTTCAAAATTTTTCGTTTATTTCCCCTTCGAGGAATTTAAAGCATTTTCGCTGTTATTGAAATGAATTAAATCTCGTCTGGTGAACAGCGAAATTTTTATTTTATCTGCAGACCAGAAGCTGTTTTTTTGCTCAGCTTTGGCATTCCAATCAAGTCCGATCATAAATCTTCATTAATTGAAATTTCATTAAATAATTTTGCAGATGCTAAAGAAGTCGAGAGAAATGAACTTTCCCTGAGAGTTCTTATCATAACACTTTTATATTTTTATGCAAAGTGAAACAAGAATCCTCTCGAGATTGATATGCAAATGGAAGATCATTTTGAGCCGCCACAAAAAAAAAGCCGTTTGCCAGACTCATCCGTTACCGAGCAAAAAACAAAAAGTCTTCGACTCGTGAGAGGAGCAGCAAGCGTTTTTAATTTGTTAATTAAGGCATGAGAAGAAATAAAAGCGAGAATTCATGTTTTTATCTCTTTTTATTTTCTCCCCAGCCAACAACTTCGAATGATAAATTTGCATAAACTCAGTAAAAGCCACTTTAAGAGATGGAGCGGTTTTAACAATCTAAGCAACGAAATGTTTAGCCAATAATATTTTGCTGTAATAAAAATGAATTGAGGATTTTCAAATGCTTTTATGGAATTCATCGCAAGCCATTACCGTCGATTGAACAAACCAACAACGCAACAACTGTCGGCTGGGTTGGATCTCGTCAATTTGTGACCCACGTTTCACAAACCATTTTCGGTCGAGGCTCATGCAATTCAAACATGTTTATTTTGCTAAAACGAATCAGAAATTTAATTTCCATATCGAAGTCAAGTCGAAAATGGCAATCGAGTGTGTCCAGGGCGGGAGTGATCCCGTTCGCTTGTCGTTGTCCAACTCAGCTTGCATAAATTGAAGTTTTTTTTTTATTAAATCATTTATGAGTTCAGTTCGTGTGTTCATGAAAAATGAAATTCTTTCGTGGCCATCTGGCTGATGAATATCGAGTGAATGGCATCAAAAATTATTTTTAGCAACTAATTCTAATTGAATCGTCTAGGCGCTGCGTGCTTTCATGCGAAATTCCAGCAGCCGCTGTTGATGTTCAAGTGGAAATGTTATGTTGATGAGTAATTAAACACGAGGGCTCAATTTATAAATTGAAAACTCGTTGACCTTCAGACGAAACGACTCATGCTGACGTTTGCTTTCAGAGCAAGTTTTTAATTAATTAATTTTCTTTCTGCTGGCGAAAGTTTCCCCATCGAGCTTCCTGCCAAGCTAATTCATTTATCAACGGGAAGATTCATTAACGATTTATGTTTCTCCGAACGAAATCGTTAAGCAAACAAAGGTTTGAGTGAAACGCTGAAAAGTCGTGGAAATGGCGCCAAAACAAACACATGGATCTCGAAGACGAAGACGAATTTGTGCTGCGGAGACTGTTGATGTAATAACAATAACTTTTATTTACTCGAGCTAAGCGACTCAACCCGAGCAATCGACCAGGCCCTGACTATTTATTTTTAAAATTTCGAAAAGACATCATGTGTCTTCCTCACGATCTAGCGTGTACCTTCGACCGAAAAAAAAGATGAAAAATAGAAGAAATTATCTTTCCAATGTTTATTCTTTATAATTAATGTGATTTATTAGAAGTTATTTCTCATTTCTTCTCCTCATCTCTCGGACAAATGTTTGCTTGTCTTGTTCACTTATTGTTTTAAGGATTTTAAGAGAACTAACGCGAAAATAAGTAAAACTGATTAATTATCCACTTTCGTTACACTCACAAGATTTACCAAAGGTTTCGAATGTCGATTGACCTTGGCGAAGATTAAAATCTTAAATCAGACTCGGAAGCATTAAATTATAATCTTTCAAAGATTTTTCATTGAATTGAAAGTCAAAGACTCGTGGCTAACCTTTGTCATAGTCTCAGTTGAACAAACATTTCATAATCAATCAAATCACTCCCTCAACCACTTTCATGACATGAAATTTTTGCCAAAACCAATTTCCAATCGTTTTCAATCTTATTCATCAACAAACAGTTTGAGTAACTCAACAACCTCATCAAAACATTTAATCAACCCCCTGCTAATTTCAATCCCAATCAATTTCGTGATCGGTTAGTCATCTCTCTATACACTCACCCCCTCAAAGGAGAAGGAGATGAGAGCATCTTAAGAAAATCAATCAAAATATTTTGTTGTCGAAGGACAAACAAAAATACATTACACGATATCCGCCCGACTCGGACTCAACATAAACATTCTTCTCCGATTGATTTTCAATGCATTGTGCCACCGCTTCAAATATATTTGTCCGCTACAATCGAAACAAAGCGACTGAAGGCACGAGAGTGCAGTTGAAGGAGGCTCTCAATGTCATTGTGTGCTCTCACCACAAAAGAAATCTCGTAACAATGCTTTGTCGTTTGTTGAAAATTGCCATCCATTGATCCCTCGAAAAGACTTTTTATTAAATATCGATGTGACCTTTCATGTCGCTTCATGCCATAACAAAACGCACGGGAGGAAAGGAAAACCGTAAAAGGTAAAATTTTTGCTTTCACAGTTTTAAAACTTTTCGCCTTTGCTCTGCTCTCGATTGAACTAATTGCTCTTCACAAATCGAAAGTTTATTTGACGTGTGACTTAATTCGATTATTGCCTCGGCGCTTGTTAATGATGACGAGAGCACAAGAAGCTCTTTAAGGAGATTAATGTCTCATTCCTCAAGAAATTTATGATCTGACAAGACGAAGGAAGACTTCAGCATTTTGCAACTGTCGAGCCCATCTGGTTTGATTTGTAACGTCTGAGGTTTGTAATCTATCGCGAAGGTGTAGACTTGTAGCTTGTTCAACAAGAAAAATGTGTCACATTGAAGCGGCAAAGTCAATGTGGGCGTTTAATTTGCTCTGGATGCAAAGTTGGTTGGCAACTTTTCACGTTCACAGTCGCCAATTGAGCTTCCATTCGCACGACAGCTTTCAAAATGAATTAGATCATCGAGAACTTGAACTCGTAAAGCGGTTAATTGTACGAGCAAGTCGTAGACAACCGCGCCTGAGCATTAATTGCGATTCAATGAGCATTAAATTGTTAGCAAATTGAGCATTTCGAATCGATCGAAATGAATTCGAGAAGCTTTGTCTTGTGTTGGTGCGACGAATCTTAGCGTTCTTCGATCGATTAGAGCCTTATACAGAGAGAGAGAGGTCACGGTTAGACTTCTCATTTTATTTAATTAAATTTAATTTGATGTCACTTCTTGTGCATGAGTGGGAGAAGTTTCTCCTGGCGGTTTCTCTGTAACTTCGAGAGACAAGTCAGTAAGAAGCGTGATTAATTAAAAAGTCGCATTTTACGTTCTGCCGATTCAACTCCAATAAATCTGCTACTAGGCTTCGTGTTTGTGCGCATTCAGATGTCATGTTCATTTTAAATTGCACTTCATTAACCATGTGAGCATTTGTGCATTATTTTAACACCATTAGAATACGAGTATCCGCAAATGAGAACATAAATTCTCCCTCAGCTGCGCTCTCTTCGAGCCTTAATTGAATTTCCCGGCTGTAAGTAACGAGAAGTGTCGGCGTAAATCGACTGACACTGCCTTGCAAGACGTAATTAAGTGAGCGAGCTGAAAATCGTTGTAATTACTTTTCGTTTCGATCTCTCAGTTGTTAAGAAATATTTATGAAAAGCTTGAAGGAAAAGCCTGTTTCCATCACGCAAAGTATAACGGATTTTAAGATGCGGAAACGGTCGAAATGATGAAGTTGCCGTAAGCGATAAAACCTTCGCGATGATGCGTTTCATTCACACGTAATTCCCAGCGTCTCCTCCTTCTCTTCGACCCAGCTTGCGGCTCATGAAACAAGCAGATCTCAATCATTCTCACGCGTGATTGCGAGCACCGTCTTCGATTTCTCTTCACCGCAGCTCATTGAAAAAAAAACCTTTAAAACGATCTCTATTATGTCTTATTAATGAAACTTTTAAATCGAAATTGAATTTCCTTCTCATCGACACCACTCTCGCTCGATTGAGTATCAGAATGCAATTAATCTGCGTTTCTTTTGTTTCGAAAGCGCATTTGCAGCGCTGTTGGTGTATCAACGATCTCACTCTTAAAGCTGGAAAGTCTTGAGATTGATTGCTTCTCGCCGGGGATTGAAATTAAAATCTGCGGTTTTTCACTGTTGCCTTTGAATTCATTCGAAATGCGCTGAATAAGCTAATGTTGCCGTTGCAGTCAAAGTGCGGAAAAGATAAATCATTTGATTGTCAGCACTTTTTAATTAAATACTTTGTTGTCTTTTGATTATTTTCCTCTCAGTCATTCTCCCGATATTTATGCTGAAGCCGACGATATGCAAATAAACTTCATTAGATTCCTTTCATCTGATTCTCAAAGAGTTGGCTTCGATGTAGGTTACACAAACAGCCATCGATGGAGACACAGAGCGAGAGAGAATGTGGAAATTGATATTCGAATGAAAATTAATTAGTTTGATTTCGTGCTTTATTGATTCGTTCGTTTGCCTCGCGGGAGTAACATTCTGAGATGATGAATTTGCTGAATGCAATTCGATACAGTTTCCAATTGTTTTCAATTGATATATTTTCTACTGCGCATTCCACTTCCTCGAGCATGATTTAAATCTTGGAAAATGAAAGGAATTTTTTTTTATTAATCACGTCACGTTCGACTGAGAATGACTTTGCTTTGAAATCTTTACCAACTCTCCGTCTCACTCCTCACGAAATACTCAAGACAAAAAAAAAACAGTTAAAGCTTTTGCACAGGATATCGTACGTGACTGAACTCTCAATTGCCCCCTCGTCGCCCCAAAGCATCAATTTTTATAATGACTTGCAAGTGATTCGAGAAAGATTTAAATCAGCTGAAACAATAATGGTTGTTGTGAAAATAAACATTCAATAAAGTGGATTGTGATGTAAATTATAAGTCAAATTACGTTGAGTACAAAGAATGAGATTTATAGCGAACGCGATAAGCTAATTAATTACAAGAGCTTTGGCGAAAACGTTAAGCACGAACTGGAATGTCAAGAATCTTGGACAAAGGAACGTTAAATCGATTTGTCGCCGCTAATTAACATTTAGATTTCGGTTAACTTAAATATTTTGAGATTCTAAATTGCGATTCTGTCAACTCGACCGTGAATCGTTAAACCGGTTGCCGAAAAATTAGTTTTCATCCTTTTCAAATCAATTTCCTAATGAACTCGAAACGCTCAAACGACTTTGAATAAATTAAACTCAAAATTTATTGCTGTTGACGCTAAAATTCTTTTCGTTCAACACATTACAGTCTCAAGTTTCAGAAATGAAAGCTGCGCGATATCGAATTTTATTGACTTAATTTGAGTGTTAGATAAGATAAGAACAGCTCGTCGTTTGTACTGAGACTGTAGGCTCGAAACACATTCCACGTGAGCCAGTTTTATCAAGAAATTCGCTCAGCAGCTTGTTTACATAAGCTATCTACATCGATTTGCGATTTACATGATGTCATTCGGAAGTTTACTTTGCGTAGGAAAATATTTTTCCGCTCGTGAATTTTGTTTTGAATCCCACATCGACAAGTTTACTGTCGACTTGTTTTCACTTCAATATCACCTGCCCTGGGTTGATAAAAAAAAAAGTTAATGACTTTTGTCGAGCAAACGTACGACGCAAAAAATAAATCTTCTGAATTGGATTTCAACCAAAAAAAAAAGTTAATCGAAAGCGAAGGAAATTAAAGTTTAAAGAATGGAACGTGCGCCTTCGACATTATTTACGATCACTTCGCTTAACATATTAGCTTTGACTTCTCTGCAGTTTTTATCGGAATATTACGAGCACGAGCCTGCTCTGTGCTTCATGCTTAAACGATCCACCTATTCAGCTGAAGACGGCGACTCTTATTTCTAATTTAAAACATAAAAGTCATGATCCAATTTTCCTTCTCGTTCGAGCATTTTTTTTTATTTGTCTTCAGCTCAGTTTGTGTTTTCGAAAATGTCATCGTTTTATTTATCGTGTGGAAAGCGAAACTAACAACATTTTCCTTAGCGAGAATCGTGATGAAGGTTTTCCCAATCAAGTGAAAGTCGCTCGTGTATGATTTTTCGGAAAAATCGCTGTTTTGACTGCAATAGTGTCGAACACATCAGATCGCTCCATCTCACGAACATAAATTATGCTAATTTTCGACTCCGCGCCTCAGCCCAACGGAGGCTGAAGCGATTGCTGCATCAAGTGGCACATGACATGAATAATTAATCCGTAATGTATGCAAACGATGATGGCTTGTTACTCAATCTACGAATCCATTAGTTTCCGATAGATTTCCGTGTTTTTCACGAGACCTTTTTGGAATTGGAATGATAATAACATCATCAGTGGTTTATGGGTTTTATATTAGGCGCAGCAAATCGAATATTTGCTACAATCGATGATGCATCTGCTAACGTTATCAAGAGCTCGATGAACCCTCGATCGTCTCGAATTACCTTCGCTACCGTTTCTCGAAAACCAATTAATTTCCAAACAAAATGTTTACAAAAAATTTAAACTTTATCATCGTAGTTTTTGGAGAGCGGAGTCCCAACATCTGTTCAGTATTTTTATAGTAACCCGTGCTCTCCTTAATGGAGCTTCGTGTTCGATGAGCATTCGAGTTAAAAGTCGAACATTAACACATCATTTATTTTCGTTTTCCTGTACAAATCGCCCTGCGCATTTAATCAACACAAACTTCTCTCGATTGCTCTCGATCCAATGCCACTACGCCACTCGAAAGCGTGAAAAACTCGACGCGTGATGCAGAGTGAAGCCCTTTGAATGTAAAACAAATAAATAGAAAAAGAGAATTCATTGCTGGCCAGAAGTGCTTTCCATCCAATTGCCCATACATAACTGTCAATAGCAATCCACGTATCAATCGCACTTTGCATTTCTCATGCTGTGGTTTTCATCTCAATTCAACATTGAGTGAGTTCGAGAGATATTTTGTTTTTGAAAAATGGCTCGCGATGTTTATTGTTGTTAATGGGAGGGCCGCTTCTAAAGCGTGTGCTCATTAATACAAATCGACATTAATTCACTGCACATGCAGATGGGGAAACGAGAGAAGAAATGTTTTGGTTTGTGGTGAGATCGTCAGTTGAGTTTAAAGTTCTTTTCGTTTATGGAAATTCAGTGAAAGTAACTGACAAACTCTCCCCGCTCTAACAAGCAAGATTTCCTTTCGATGTTCACAAACTCGACTTAACATAAAGTCTCGAGTAAATACTTGCGTTGATTACCAGTTTGTTTGATTCATTTTTCAAAATGAAAAATGTTTTAAAGCGCCTAAATCTCAATTTCGCTTGAAACGAGGGAGCGAAGCCGAAAAAATGTTAAACACAGTCAACAGTTCGATTCACGTGTCATTTACAAACAAACAGAACATAATTTCCCTCTTGAATGTTACAGTTTCTGAAAAACGAGAAGCCAAATGCGATGGATGCGCATTCAATGCAGCGTTTTATCTCTTCCTTCTGCTCTTTTCGAAATAATTATCTTCTTCATCTCTTTTTATTTTGCCTCCAACTGAAAAACTGAAATTGTATCATCATCAGTTGTGTCTGCTTCTTTTTTATGCGAGAGGGGACTTTGTGTATCACAAACAATTGGCAGAGAGTAGAAAGGAAGAAGAATTGCGAAGCATGCAAGCAGAAAGAATTGTATCGGATTCATAATATTGCAAGTCAAGATGGTTTTTTTGGCGAAGTGTTTCCGAGAGAAGGAGAACTGTTCTTTTATAATATTTTTCGAATTCTTTTGCATTCAAAATATTTATTGCTAGCGGTTGCTTCATCGGCTGAACCGACTTCATCTGTCACAGAAAAGACAAATCACCAAAGTTTGCTCGCCACAAAAGACTCTCGAGAACAAACGCTTCATTTGAGCGATGGTGGCGATGGAGCTCTTCATCCTTTGATCTCTGACGATTATGACAATGTAGCACATGAAATGCATCGAGCGAGTAAAATTTGTAGTCGTTACCATTTGAAAGCATTCCACGTCGAGTGTTTCATAAATTACTTTGCGTTTTAAGCCGCATCGACGTTCATCTCCCCGAAAAAAAAATGAATTTATTTCTTTTCTTCTTTATGAGTTGTGTCGTCTTCATACAAATTATGAATATTATACTTCAACATGGATAGCGTGGAGAAGAACTTTATTTATCGACCTCGGCCGTGAAGTTAAATTTTTCGAAGCGGTTGTAATGTGTAATTTATTAAAATGTGAGAATCTCTTCTTCTGTCGCTATCATTAAACTAATTTTTTATCATTATCGTTTTTGAGTCTTGCCGAAAGTCTCTGTACTTGAGCATCTCAACGTAATTGATGACTGAACTTCCTACGAGAAGACTCGTAATTACGATTACAATCAGAATCTCGTTGTTCACTCTCTGAGCTTGATTTACGATTCACTCTTTACATTAAATCTTAAATCTCATGTTTCAAGTCGAATGCGTGATAACATAAAAGATTTTTATGCACAAAACATGTCTTTGCTCTGAATCCAATGAACACATGCAACTGCGTTGTTTACAGCAATAAAATGTTGCTCATTCAATTAAACTTTTCATCATAAATGTTACAGATTTTAACTGCTCGAGTCGATGAGAAAAATGATTTCATTTGTTGACATTGCAATCTTAACTTTTCTGTTTACGTTTCAACTTTTCAAATCGTCAATACTTCTTACGACACGAGTCCGACGTTAATGGTCGATTATGTTCATTGAAAGTGGATAAGTTTCACAATTGGCTAGAAAGCGACTGCACATGGTGCCGAAATGAAAGGATCGTTTGGCATACAGCAGCCGTCTGTTGTCCAGATGATTTGAAGTTGTTTAGCTTGTGCTCGTAGCTGAAAAGAATCTTCATCGTCTTGTACAAATTGTGAAATTAAATTGTTTTAGGGATCATCATGAACAAAGTTTGAATTTAAGGCTCGGAGGCAAACTAAATTGTGACGAATTATTCAATCGACCTCCACTCCAAGTCTCTTTCTCTTTCTGCACTCATTCATTGCACTTTTCTCTTCCAACGCATTTTGCAGATTGACAGATGTTAGTTTAAGGGATCGGTGCATGCTGATTCGGAGATTGCAGCCGAAATTAGTGGCTTCCCTTTCAGGAATTATTGCGCAGCGACGTCTCTTTTGTCCAAATCGAAATAAATTGAGATTTTAAAACTTTTAATCTCTAAAGAGGGCGAAAATCGGTTCAGTAAACATTTCACAACAATCAAACGTTAATTTCTGGTTCCATTGTAAAAGTCACAGCTTTCGATAGTTTGGTAGGTGGATAAGGTTTCGATTGGTGATGGCAATTAACAATTTTTGCGTCACGCACAGAGACAAATTGCCTGTGACGAACTCTCCATTCGCTTAAGCTCGTTCGAGATCGCACTAAGTGGGCGCCAGTAACTCAAGTCATGTTCAGATTAACTAGGAAATCCAGTAACTTAATTAGAGTCGACCTACCTGTCGCAAGCTAAGAGAATCGAGTTTTGTGAGAAAATAAAAATTATGAAGTCGTGCGGAGGCTCGAACACACATTCGAGATTGAACAGTTTAAAAACAGTTTGCATTAGAGCGCCTGGTGTTGAGTCTTGCACCACAAAAGTTATTGCGTCATCAGATGTCAAATTTGAATTTATCGTCGCATTAAGAGCAACTGGTAATCAATCTTCTTCGTCTTCCATGGCCCATTTGTTAGAATTGACTCGTTTCTCTTCAAACCAACACAAATTGTCACACTGCCTACATCAAACCAACAATTTCTCCTGCTTAAAATCGAATAATTCATCAATTTACTTGAGCAAGGCACGCGCACTAGATTTAAACGCGATTAATCTGATAACCATGAGAAATTGGATTTTTGTTTTAATAAATTTTGCCGCCAACATAAAAATGATGGTACGCATCAATCATTTAATAAAGTGGAGACTTTCAAGCGTTTAAAGTGTCATGAAAGGCACTCACAATTATTTAAAAACTTTGTTTTCATCAGACGCGTTCTCATTCATTCATCAAAAACCGATTTTTATGAAAGACCATGAAACTGGAATGTGTAACAGCAATCATCGGACTATTTATTAAAAGGTCTCTCAACCAACAACCACGCATCGACTAATTAGCGTTCCATTAGGATCAACAAATATTTGAGTGAGAAATTTACACTCAAAAACAATTAGCGGTAGAGATTGTCAAACGAGAGAATTTATGAAAATGTTTGTCCATCGATGTCTCAAACATTCATTTTCAATCAACAGCAGTTGACACTTTGACGTTTGCCAATTTATCTAACGAGCAAACATCGAGCGATGTTGGGATTGGCGTGCATTGAAATGTCAACGCGGCTAATGATAACGCAAAGGCTCGGACATGTCAATTATCTTACAGCACACGATGCTATCGCGAGAGTTATGAAATGAATATAATTAAAATCTAAATTGATTCAATTTGATTTCTATGATGAGGACAGAAGACAAACAAACTCGCTCGAGATGCGCAGCATTAAAGTAAACACAGAGTTGAGTCTGATACTTAATAATTGATTACGAGGAGCTGGTAATTTTCATATTCTCTGTACCGGTCGACCGTCGATGAAGATACAAAGCCAAAGCAATCGGATAAAAAAAAAACTTGTAATGAAATTAATGGCCAGTAGCAGTTTGAAAATGGGTTTTTTATGGAAATCTCTTTTTCAACTCGCATCGATCTCGAGCGTCTTCACAGGCGACTGTTAGCAAGTGTATTCAATGTAACTTAATTACTAGTCTCAGTCGATTGCCGATGAAGTTGAAAATGGAAAGAGAAAGAAGTGTTTCCATTGTGAAATTGCTGAGATGATCAAACTTCCTTTCATCTACGAGTTTGACTTCTCTCGAGTCTGCGAAAGGTTCCCCGCTGCTCATCAGCCAAAAGCAAAAACTCATTGACATTTTATCATTAAAATTCCGATGATTTTGCCGATTCCGTTTTGAGCTCGCTCGGCTGATTAATAATGGTGCTTCATATCATAATCCCCTGCATCGTCATTAGCCAATTTGAATGGGAAACAATTTATTTTCTCTCTTTCTCGGAAATTTCGTCTTGAGATGATTTCGCAAAATAAAATTAATCTCAATTTGCGTGCGAAAGTTTTTGTTCCGTTTATTATCTCCCGGCATCGCCTTGACCCCTGACAAATCGTCTCATTCAATAGATTCAGCTAATAAAAGATGCTTAATTTTCTAGAAGAAACGACTTCATGCTTCAATAAATTTCCTTTCAACGATAGATTCGTCTATTGTCTCCAAAATTGGCTTGGCCAGAATTCCCATCGCTCTCGAGTCTCGAGTGGAATGCTTTTCGATTCGACTCTTTTGGGTTTGCTATTGAGACAAATTCCAAAGGTGCATGGGCGTCTACGTGGGTCGAAGAGTTTCTTGTGAATCCATTTCGTCGTAAAATTGTTTATGTTGATGATTTCGAAACAAAACAAATGGAACCGACTTTGAGACAGTTTCATGATAAGAATGAATGTCAACAGGCTAATGAATCTATCTTGTGAATTAATATTAATCGTCTTTCAATGGCGACGCGCGGTTGATTACAGTTTTTCAATTATAAAACAGAATTGTGTCATCGTCAGCTGAAGCTTTAATCGACTCAGCTTGAATCTATTTGCTTACAAAGTCAAATAAGCGATCGCATAACGAAGCAACTTTGTAAGTTCACATGTAACTCATTTGCCGCAAGGAAAATGTCAAGCCGGGAGCGATGATAGAAATGTCAAGATATTTTCATGTTGCGGATGTTTATGGACGTGATTTCTAAATGCCATCAACTCACGAACGTTGCAGTTTTTCTTCGCAAATTTGCTTTCATGTTTTGGTCTATCTTTGGACGGTGAGAGACGACGCAATCCGATTTGGAAGACTTTGCTTACCTAGAAAGAAACAAACAAGAGAAACGTTTAATTAAATTATTTTATAGAGATTAATTCCAATTAGTTTCAATGATCATTCCGATTTCGATATTGAGGCGCGCGCTTTCTCTGGAAAATTCTTCTGATCAACTCGGGTCAACGAAGTGATAAAACCATAAAAATTAGTTTCTTAATTCAATTGACGGAGAATTTTTATTGCATTCCGTTACATATCTAATCGCTGTGCTCAATTGACGTTTGCTTCGCTTCCACGTGTGGACGCATTCGAGTGTTTAAACCAAGTTAATTAACTCACTTCCTTGCTGGAGACGACAGACGTCAAAATTCCGACTCACTAGAACGTGAAGCTCAGTTCTAATTAGTTTTGCACAAATTTAGTTTCTCGAAACACTCCCAGTTGCCTTAATTAAATATTTGTCTACGTTAAACGCATCTGCTTTCACAGTCGGAAGTCTTTCTTCGGAGAACGAGTCGCAGACACAAAACTTTTTTTTGATGTCTTCATAAATTTCATTCGAATCGTAACTTGAAACACTTTCGCTCCGTCAAACTACCGGAAATCCTTCACGAATCATCGGAAAGGTATTTCGAGTGTGTAGACGATGATGTACGCACGCAATAAAATGTAAATTAATATTTTGTTTGTTGTCCATTCGATGAGAAGTTTCATCGCCTTCGTGAATCGCTTTTGACGCAAAGCGTACGGACAATAATCCACGACAACATCTGTCCGACCCTGACACCCGAAAATCCATAAAATTTATGTCTAACACTTTATGAAAAATGTTTCGAGAACCTGACAACACAAAGTCAACTTTTTGAGAAGCGATTCCGGTTCATAAAAGATTTTCATAGGAAACGCAAAGAGTTTCCCCTGAAGCACGAACAGGAAGGAAAATAATCAGAGAAATTAGTTAAACCGCTTCGAATTCAATTTCCATTCTAAGGTTTCAGTTCATCTAACGGATTGGAGATGGGAAAATCTTTTTCTTTTCGGGTTCTTGGTGTCTGATTACATAAACATGTGTTTCCGGGGTTCGTTCTGGTTTATTTCTTTGCCTTTTATTGCAGTCGTGTGATCTATTAATAGTTCGCTTTCTTTGTGGTGCGATTTGGTTCACTCCCTTAGAGAATCTTGCACTGCTGGAAGCAATTTCGACATAAGGCAGTTGACAGTTAGAGCCACAATCGAAGGAAAACGCAAATTATGCAAACAAAAGCCTCACATTGTTTCCCCCAGCTGCAAGCTGACGAGAACTTCTGGGCGAAAAGAATAGCTTGAGATTGATGGATGACAAAATGTCACGATTAGTGCTCAATAGGCACTCCTCCTACCCTTCGGCCTTCACCGTTTACAGCAATCAACATGAAACTATTTGCATGCGGCTTCGAGAGGAAACTTTGATTGATTGCTCTTCAGGTTTTTTTTTCTGTAATTTAAAGAATTTCGCTTGAACTTTCGATCGATGATTTCACCGCTGATAAATTTCAATTTCCCATGCGCTCAATAGCATTTCGCAAAACGGCTACGTCAACAAGTCGTGTAAACAAACTGAAGAGGTGTCTGACTTTAAAGATTCCATTCGCGATTTGTAAACGTTTTACGATAGAAGGCAAACGAACAGATTGCAAAGCTCCAGTTTAAGACTCGACTGAAGTGGCAGATTATTTTCCATAATTTCGCTTTCACAAGCTTCTGCTTACTTTAACTTGAGACAATATGGAAACATTCGACGCCAACAGCTTCTCATAGAATTCTCGCTTTGAGAGCGCTAAATGGTGAAAACAGATAGCACCAGACAAACAGAGTCGTCTCATGAGAAATGTGCGAAACTTTTCTCTTATCGACAAATGTGTCGAATGCAATGAATGAAGGGAGAGCAGAAAAAGTCATTGCGGATGTGTGACTGAAAATGAAAGTTTTTTTATTTCGCTTCAATCGTGAGTCATTTCGCGCTTGGTTACTTCATGGAACTTCGTGGTGAAGTGTCAAAAGAAATTCCTTCCGATAACGTCATCAAAAGTGATTCACTCACTTTTTCCTCGTCTCGATGAATTTAACGTCAATCCAGGTTCGTTGTCCGAAAGACAAGGCACGAGACGCGATTGCGAAACAATTAATCAAACTTCAGTAAACTCGGAAACTCGCTCAATGCATTTAGAGCGATCGCTATCGCCAACTCTAAAACAGATGTAACACAGTTCTTGCCTTCACTCTCGTCCCCATCGATCGGCTAACAACAAACACAATGCAAGTCGTTGATAGTGCACTTCGATTCCGACACAATTTGCATTTTCATGCAGTAAAATAATAAAAGCGAACATTGCAAGTTCACATCATAAATCATCATGACGCAAAGTAGTGTGTGGCGTATGAGGTTAACATGAGAGAGAGAGGGAGTTAAGTGGTTTTATCATGCAAATTTATAAAACGGAATTAGCAGTAATTATGCTGTGCATGACAGGCGGAGAGTTGAAAGGTGTAGAGACGAAAATTGAGTTCACAAAGCGGGAACCTCGTGAATCATCTCGGCAATCAAATTAATGGGATTATCGCTGCCCTGAATAATTGATGCACATAAAGCGATAATCGAACTGCTAATGGCTTTTCTATCCACCCCGATTTATCGATTTGTCATTTTCAGTCTCATTTGCCACACATGGCTTATTAGGACAGTGCAGTGATAATTTATTTGCGTAATTATCTGCAACCATGAGCAACGAGTGGTCTCCGACGATTTACAAAACATGACTCGATTGAAGTTCGTGCGCTCATTTTGACATCAATCATTCTGAGATTATGAAAACTTTGATGCTTTGAGTTAGATTGCGAAATATTTCTTCGCCCATTTAATGAGATATTAACGACCTCGGTTGATATGTTAAGTGCGAGTTTATGAGAAGCCATCAATTAGAAAACAGAACTTGCGATCAGCGCCACATTTGGCATTCGCAGAAATGTAATAATTTCTATTTTTCCATTCACCTTCGCAAATACGGCGAATTTCAATTAAAATCTTGATGACTTCGCTAGGTCGACCGACCGTTTGCAAAGCATTCCAATGTCAAGTTCAAATATGGAAATCCACGAGAAGCTGGCGAAGGAAGAATCGCAAACAAACGTCTGTGCGATCATGACATTTCGCTTGAGCCTGCGCTTACACGAGATTTGGGACACGATTAGGGTTCAATGAAAAGGTTTCAAGAAGTCGCCAGATGCCAAATGGGCCAAAGCCGCAATAAAAAAATATTAAATTGGCAATAAGAGATGTTGGCAAAACAGTTTGTGTCACTTTCGGCTTTAATTTATTTCATCGTCGAGAGTTTCTTTTGGCATAACGCGGGAGTCGACGATGATACATCACCGGAAGCCAAGCAACATTCTACGATGCATCGCCCGCAATGTTATAAATAAACCGTTGGCGACATTGAAAGCTTCTCGCGAATGTTGCAAGTGATAGCAGCCCACAATGAAATTCCGGAAAAGCCAACTCAGCGAGTCAGGTTGCGCTAAATTCCACTTCGTCGATGTTTCCACTCAAGTTCTTTACTTTTCCTTAACTAAGCGAATAAGGTTTTCAATCATTCATTTCACTCACTGCTTCTCGTTTGCCAACCACACAAGAAAACGAGCACACAGAGAGATCTCCGCGTAGTCGGGCTCCATTCCGAATACTCGAATTTCCATAAATAGGCAATTGAAGAAAAATAACGCGAAAATATTTCTCATAAGTTGATGTAACCGTCAAGGCTGTTGCTCGACTGCTGCATGTGTTCAACTGCTCGTAGGGTTCACATACACCAACGCGACTCTGACATTTTTGATTCAATATTTTCGTTCTCGAAGCATTTCTTTTCATTATATGTTGTTCGTTATTTCGACTGAGCCGAGGCAGCGCCTTCAAGGTCGCCACACGAAAACTTTGCGTCTTTTTTCACTCGCAACCGATAATAATTTTGCCTACTCGAAGACGACGATGTGTGTGCAGTTTTTATTCGCGCCGCAACGAGAATGTGTGCAAGATGAGATTTCGTTTTATTTCGAATCTTTATCGGCTTCGTTTGAAGATAATTTTACGTGAGAAGGAGAGACGACTTTGAGGTCAATGTTTATGCGACATTTTGAAGCTTGAAGAACGAATTCAAGGTCCCAGGAAGATTTTAAAGAAGAAGTTACTGTCTGAAGTCTTCGTGCTCTGTAATTGATCGCTTCATTATCTTTGCGATCAGGTGAAAACCTTCTTCGCCTTTGAAGCATGCGAAGACTTTAAAATCTTTAACATGCTAACGTGTCAGATTGAGACCGCCAACAGTCATCTCGCAGATTTCATTGCCAAAAACTTAAGGAACCTGAATTTCTTGTTTCTTAATTTCCACTTCGAGTTTGCATTCGTTATCTCTTCTCACCAGAATTTGTTGGTTTTATTTTCATTTTCTCAAAGATTTTTTAGGGTATTTGCTTGTTGATTCGATTCATTAAAGCGGCGAGTAAGAGAAGCCCCGAAAGAGGAGAGAAACTTAATCGGGTTGTTCGGAATTTCAAGACATTTTTCTTTTCGGCAAATAACCTGAAGCCGTACAACGAAGGCGTTCATAAATAATTTGCAAGCTTTTCTTAATTCCCAAGACAAATTCATGGAATTCTCGCAATTAAACTTGGGACAATGACCTTCTAAGAATTCCTCAACGACATGAGACGATGGCGGGTGGCGGAGATGGATTACGATGTGATAAGATTGCATGAACCCCCGACTCGTAATTACATGATCATAAAGCATTGTCTTTTATCTTATCAGCCGCCCGGCGATGGGAATGAATATCTTTTAATAAACATTTTCATTCCAGAGATTATCTTGGCATAAATATCACATTCTCTATCTCTGAAGAACACTGCAGTTCTAGTAGAATGAATAGAAATGATTAATACGAGAGCAGCAGGTTAACGACTCAATGTAATTTCCTTTGCAAAACGTTCTTGGAATCATTTAGTTCTGGATCGTTTTAATTATTTCATTTGTCAAAACTCTGCTGGTAAGCTGACACTCCAAATGTCCGTCAGTCAATTACAATCATGAAAAACTATCCGTCCGAGTGGATGTTTCAATTAGAAGTAATGCACTCGACCGTCTGGCTGATTTGCGAGTCTAAGACTCGGCGCCATTCCCAAAGGGAACTCGTGGCATTCTGCCATATTACCGATTCCGCTTGATTTGCATTTGCCCAGCAAAGAAAGCATCTTCATGTCCACGAGATTGTTATTCATGAAGAATCAAGATCATCATCATCATCAGCTTGCCGCAGCTTCTCTATTTCTTTTCCTATAATTGAATGTATCGCGATTCATTACTGCGGTTAATAGTTTCGATGCTCGGAGCCAAGATGATGTTCACAAATTGCTTTGGACTTATCTCCGATGAACATAGAGAACTTGGCGAATGGCAATCGAGTCATTAAAACTTCTTCGAGCTTCATCAATTCATAATTTTCAATTATTTATGCTTAATTTTCTTTTCCATTTCTTTCATTTTCTGTGTTGATCTTTCTCAATGAATGGAACGGAGACGATCTTTCGTCAACAGAATGTGATGTGTGACTAACAATCGAGATCACATGCTTTACTATATACCGTTCGTGAGTCTCATTCAAGAGTCGCAGCTGAATGCTTCTCTGCCTCCATGTTTGGCGTGAAATCGAAGATCTTTCTTTCTTCTTCTGTGCTTTGTGGGTCAATGTATCGAACGTGCCAAAATGTTGTGACTAAAAAGTTTGATTAAGCTTCACTTGTCTTCGATAATCTGGCTTTTGGCTAGCTCCACTGTAAGCGAGAGTGCGGCAACATTCATCAGTTTTAAACTGTAACAATCCGTTTCCGCTATGAAATCTATCAATAGCTTTAGATATGGGTCAGAGAGATCGTAACGTAATGTGCTAAATTAAATTAAGTTTCTTATGATTTTTCCTTTTTGGGGATAATTCATAAATTTCGTTGTAAGAAGTTGATTCATTTCACGTTCATCTTTATTTCAAAGGAAATGATTTAATGACAAACCCAACGAATGTACTCTGAACTAGTGAGAAAAGCCATAATTTCGTGGAATAAATCTTAAACGACTCAACTCAGATCTCATTTCCATAATTCTTTCATAGTGCTTTCCTCTCTTCGTGTTGCTTATTATTCTCTGGCGTAGTAGAAAATGTAAACAACATGAAACCGATGCTCGTACATAAATACCATGTGAGATTACATAATCAGGAAATACATAAACTCAACGGTTTTCTTCTCAACCTTTCTCGGGCTTGTAGTTCTGCACCTCAAAATAAACATCGGATTACGACTCTCGGCATGAATACCAAGATGGGCTTATGGCTTTTCTTCTCCTTTGCTGTTTCCAACCGGTGGAAGATTCGAAGACGGAACTGTTTGGCAATGATGAATGTGCATCTTGAGAAATGACTCCATTGTGTGTAAAACTTCTTCCAAATTTGGTGACAAGAAGCAAGCGCTTGAAGAAGGGAAATTGGCTTTAGCCAACGACTGTCAAAACAAATCAAATCGGATCCGCTTTCTGGCTTTAATCACGAGAAGTTTGAACAACTTCTTGACACTCGATCCGATCGCGATCGAATTCATGTCTTGGGGCTTTACGAGAAGAGAGTTCTTGCATGCTGTTTAGAAACTCAAAGCCTCATATTTGTGGTTTAAAATTGTTTTAAATGTCTAATGACAGACGAACGTGACAAAAGACTTAAAACATTTTTAGTTCAACTCGGTGACCACTGTTGATTGAACAAAGCAAAAGAAAAATATTCTAAGAAGTTCTTCTTGTGCTCTTTGTTGTGTTTATTTGTTCCTTTCTCTCTTTTTATGTGTTTTTAATAATTTTCTATTCGCTTTCTTGGAGTTCGTGCTCTTTTTCGGGTATTAAAGTTAATGTCACCGCCAGGGTTTTCCGAGTATGCTCGTTTATCAAGCAACGAGTTAAATCTGGAATGTCTGACTGTTTGTTAAGCCTTGAAAATACTTTTTCACGCAATGGAAACAAGTCGAAGACATGAGAAGAACCTCAGCGTTGAGAATCGTTCAAATAAATCACCGAATCATGGAATTCTTTGTCGATTGCATTTCAAATAGAAATTAGAGTCATGCCCATCCCTTTTTCTTTCTTGTCGGGTGATGTCAGAAGTGGCGATGGTGACGGAGAATTAATAAAATTAATTTCGTCTTCAGTGGGAGCTTCAACAAGACGCGTGATGAATGATCATCGACCATTTGACGTGACAGGAAATTTGTTTCTCACGAAAGCTGGAAGTGAGCAGTTCGCTTTCAAAATAAAAACCTTTTAACAAAGCCCACATCAAGTTAATCAGATCGGAACTAAAAGATCCTTAGAGGCTTTAAAATTACCCGCATTTGACGATGTTCACTTATTTCAACGACATTCTTCCCTTCGACTATCAACTTGGGAGGGTGCAGCGGCTAATTTATATGAAATTGATACGAACGCATCGGGACTCGAGAGTCGTAAAAAATAAAAATCTTGAAATGACTTTCTAATAAAGTCTGAGACGGCAATAAAACCCTCTCCAAGAAACGTTTTTATCTACGGTGCGAGTTTAGATGGGAAAATAAAATTCTCAAGTCAATAGGGTTTGAAGAACTTAAGAATCTTAAACTGATTGTTCGACATGAGGGTTTGAGGATTTACGAGCTCTCGATTTTGATGAACGATTTGTCTCGACGTTGTTGAGCCTTTTTTACGGTTTTCATGACTCATTGTGTCAAAAAGATTGACGCGTTTCTCAAGAAGCGTCAAAGAGGAAGACGAGTGACGATTTGTTTGGACTCAAGGCCGAGTCTCTCATTTATTATCGTAAGGATGGCGCGTATCCAACATAATAAGCAATCGAACGTACCTGTTCGTCTATTCTTGGTTTCTTTATTTTGCTCTGTCCTCTTTCTCTCGACTATTAATAGTCGGCAAAAAAAAATATTTCGATGTTGCTTAGGTCTGGATTGTCAAGGGATCTCATTTTCTTTCGCTTTTTAATGTTCAACTTTTCTTTCTTCCAAACGAACGAGAGAAACTGTTTATAACTCGGCTTATTTATAATTAAAACATAGAAATCTCTGAATGGATTCCCTTGCGAGACTTCAATCGATGAAAACTAAATTATCATGGTGGATGTCGGTTAAAAATAAACTCGCGCATCTCTGATTCTCTATTTTTTTTCGCTGTTTTTGTTGTGACTTTTACGCCCACGAGACTCGAAATCTCTTCAATGCAGTCAAAGATTCGTGCTGAAAGTTCATCAAATTAGACACCCGTATCACGCTTCTTCCACTGAACAAACGTAAATTGTGAACTTCTGCTCGTGACTCGCGCAATCTGAGAACTCGTTGGCGAAGAATTAGCGACGTTTTGTTGTTTTCGTTTCGACGATGATTTAACCTTTGAAGGATGAGCCAAGAAAACTCGCACACACGACTCTCGTCCCGCTAGACGTGAAATTTTTCATTTTTTTCAAGGCGAGTGATAGAATCGTAAAACTTCATGCTAACACGAGAATTTTTTTTGTTAATGAAAACCACGCGAAGTTGGGCGGCGTGTGACATCACTTTCTTAAAATAAGTTTTTGTTTTCATCAACTTTGAATATAAACGAACGATTCAGAAGCGAGTGAGTATGTGTTGCGAAATGTCGAGGCAAAGGCGAAGCTTAAGTTTGTTTGGACAATCGACTGGATATCACAGACGTCAGCTTGTGCTTTACGACTTTAATGACTCGCGCGATCGCAAAAAAAAAGAAGAGACAAAAGGCTAAGCTTTATTTCTCAATTTACTCGCAATGAGCTCTCAGACAAATTTTTAATAATTTAATTTAGATGCCATCACGCTATCCAGCGATTCATTAATTTGCAAGAGCGCGAAGAACCGCGTTATTAGAGTTAATAACAGTGATCTAAGTAGCGCCCGAAAAATAATAAAAGCGCTTTTGTCAACCACGCGACCATCTGTGGATGTCATAGCTACATCAGAATTAGTTGACTGCGGTTTCTCGATGGTCCCAGCATAAATATTCGACGGCAGTTAAACTGCTCGTTAAATTAATTGGAATTTTATTTTACGATTTCGACCATGAAATTTAGCTAAGCGACGCGAGACCATCGCCGGCCTCTGTCCATTGTTCGTCTACTTTTTATTGCCTTCTCCTTTTCGTCTAGTTGAGCCACAACATGAAAGATATTTGCCCTCGGAAAAATTCTTGCCATTCTAGTCATCAGAATGAAGACGAAACGGGGCAGTGACCATATTCACTCGCTCTTCTAGGCGTTCATTGTTTCTTTTGTGACTAAACTGTTTATGAATGGTTAACTTCCGTGATTTCCAGCGATTGAATGTGAAGCGCGCCGCCTAATCAGATCTAAGCTTGGCCTATTAATTTAGTCGTCATGGGTCTTTTAGCATGTTCAATATCAATTTCGCTTTGGCAAATTAAATGACATTTATTCGGCCGAAAATCTCATGACACACAAGAGAGAAAAGGCTCAGATTAGAAAGTTTCATGCTGTTCCGGGGGCGTCGGTTGTCTCGGGACTATTTTTCGGAGAACGTTCTTCTGATTTACGACATGGCCTGGGCACAATATATTGCGCAATGTCTCATGCATTAGGTAAAGCACCAAACGAGATCGATTGTCTGCAACAGGTTCATTTATGAACCAATCATCGGTGGCAATAAACTCTGCAGTTTCTCAACATGCAATGCTTCAAGAAATACCTGATTTTATTGCCATCCTAATTCGGAAGAATCTGCTTTACTAGAATCTCGAGTTTCCTTCTCTCGCTTCACTTCACGTTCGACTTTGAGTCTCGCACACGGCGTGGAGTTAGAGTTGTGTAGGAGCGAATGGCAATGACGATTATTTTGCAAGTGACGTCGTTAAGCTTATCAGCATCTGGTTTGTCTTTTTGGATTATTCGATTTGTTTACAGAGCAACTGCTCGTACTTTCGGCCTTGGTCGTGACGCAATCGCTCAATTTCGCCCACACGATCATTTCTTATTTCTTTTTCCCTCGCTGATGATGAAAGACTCAACTCACATATTCAGACAGAGAGACCAACACATGTATGACTTTGAGAGTTATTTTTAAAGATTAAAACTTTTTCTTCACTTTACTCGAGATTGCTTGCCGAGGAGAACAGAAAAATCAGAATTCACGGAGATTACGAAACTCGTAGGGAACTCCAGACGAGACTGGTGATGATAACAGCAAAGCTTACCTTCAGTTTTTGACAGCTTCAGCATAACACCGCCGATATGCAGATCACCCTTGACTCGCAAAGTCTTCTCGACTTGCAGATCCGTGATCACTACTCGCAAATTCCATGTGTTGTCGCCGACGTGAATCATTTTGATTGAATCTTCTTTTCACTGAACTTTCTTGGAAAAATATTATTCATCAACAGCGTGAAGCACTTTGGATTATTCTTAAATTCCTTTTTTTTTGTTCGGTTCGTTTACCGATCGCAGAATATTCGTAAACAAATAAAAAATATTTCTATCCTGATGATTCAGATGAAACTCCCACGCTTTACGCAATCACTCGCGAAAAAAATCAAATTGTAGACGAGAAATCAAAACCTTTTTTTACCGAAATCAAACAGAAATTATTTTTTTATCGACACACTGAAAACATGTCTATGCTCTCATAAGTTTCTCAGTAAACTAAACTGTAAAGAAATGTGGAAAGAAGAAACTCGTGCGAACGCATACAAATGAACTCAACACTAATATTCACATTAATCGGACTGACTATTGTCGATGATGTTTCAAACATTGCGTGGATCCATGTTACCCGGGAAATGACGAACCGGGTTTTGTCGTTGAATCTCTAACAACCTGTGAAAGATGAATCAGGATCTTATGACTCATTGAGAACTCTTTTTCGATTATTAGCGGATTTAGCGACATTTATTGAAAACTTGATTGATTTAAATTTAATTTGCGTCGAAAAACACAAAAACGGATCAAAAACTCGTTTAGCAGCAATGACCATCACCTTTGTGAGTGTGTCCCTTGTTCGGTTTGTCAGTTAAAGCAGGAATAGGCTGATCAACGCGCTCTACTTTATGTGCTAGTTCAGTCAAATCGCGTCGCATTGAATAAGCATCCTCGCCATCTGCGTAGTATTTCGGTTCAATTTCAAGAATTTTAAAGCCAAGAGAATTGGTGTAGAGATTAAGTGCAGCACGATTGCTCTTACGAACGTGGAGACTCACATACTGAGCATCGAAGCACTCAACCATCGCATAAGAAGCTTGATTCATAAGCTTCTGAGCTAATCCCAGACGTCTGAAGGGTCGTTTCACAGCCAACGATGTGATGTGACCATGTTTACTCTCCTCACCAGGCTCAGGTTCCTCCATCTTAGCTAGAACGTAGCCGACAATGTTTCCTTTATCATCTTCTGCGACGTAAGATAGTTGAGGCCTTGAAAGAAGGAATCAGTTAGTAAGTGGATAAGAACAAAGAACCACATTTCCTTACCATGTTAGGCCATGATAGAAATAATATTTCATTTGATAATTCTCTGGCAAACATAAAAGATTGCAATGCTGCATGTTCATCAAGTCCTCGGGTTGGGCACATCGCACATTCATCTTGACGACTTTGTTTATTTCTTTTAATCACGACGAAGTTTCTTTGATTTCTGTTTAGACTGGCTGCTGCTATCAACTGGTTCGTTCAGTTGACCCAGAAGCTCTCTTACAACCTTGAAGCGGAGAAGAAATAGTTTGTAAACTAAGAACCAGCCTAGAATGAAAAGCAAACAAAAGTTTAGTAAAATATCAAAGAAAGAAAATTGAAATCTACCCAGAAAACACACAGAAACCACAATAAAAACTGATGAGAGGAAGGAAAATGCAGCTTTGAGCCCGTCGATTAAATTCATTTCATGCCTTTGAGCGACTAACTTAACTAAAAATTAATAAAAAATAAATTTGTGGTGCGAAGTGATGAAAAAAACTGGGGCAAGTTCAGAAATGATGGTGGAGTTTGAAGTGAAACTGATCTTAAGAGGACAATGCTATGAGAATGATTTGTAATGTTAGAAAAAGCTATGGTAAAACTACAAACACATTTAGATTCCAAATTTCGTGGAAAATGAAAAAAGCGATTTGTTGGTTAAAACACAAACTTTCAATTTTTGAGCTATTTTCGAAGTTACAAGAGGTGACTTTGATAGGACTTTTAAATATTATGTTTATTAATAAAATCTGACTTATTACCGTTCAATTTAGACGTTAATTACAGCAGAAAATTTAATTCAAAAAGTTTTTCAATTTCACTTAAGGGATCGCAACTGCGAATTGAGGGATCGTTCGTTAACTACGTAAATATGTTTCCCATCTCTTTACGATTCTTCTTCCTCGTCTTCGTCAAGATGTGATAATCGTAATGCCGCTGCTGACGCTTTTGCTGTTTTATCTCTTGGTTGACGATCCTTCTTGGGTTTCTGTCGCTTCTCTCCAACGACATATTCTGGCATGACGATCTTTGTGCTTTGAATTTTCTTTGCATTAAGTTGTGGATCAACTTCATCATTTCGCGGCCTCAGCTTGATCGATTTCTTAAAGACGATTTTTTGATCTGTTGATGTGCAATCCATTTCGTCTTCTGTATATTTACGATCTTCTATTTCTTTAAGGAAACTAAATGCTGCTGTTGTGTTCATCCGATCTGAGTTATCGGAAACATCATCGAGTGTGTAATGTTGCCATTTGTTTGGATTTTTCTAAAAAGAAAATGAATAAAATTAGGAATTCAAAAATAGTTTTCAACTCACCTCATATTCTGGTCGTTTCCGGCTTCTGAGACATTTGTTGATAGGCAGATCTGGTCTCTTAAACAAACTGTCCTTGTGTTTATATTTATCAACGTAATCATCGCGAGGTCTTTTCCTTTCTTGACGATATTGAGGATTATTGTAATCTCTTTTCTTTTGCTCTAGAGTCGATCCTTGTAGACTTTTCTCTGCACATTCAAGTGACTCGAACAGCATTTTCTTCTTTGTTTCATAATCTGCTTCCATTTCGGTTAACTTCAAGCTTTCTTCGATGAAAACTAAAATGTCTTTAAAATTTAATCTTCTGAATAATTTGTAAACAAAAGCTGCGTAGTTTCGAGTTGTTCAGAAACGACGTTCACTCTTCTGAAATATTTAAAAATATCGAATTTCTGATTTTTGCTATAAATTATCTTTGGGTCTTTATTTTTTAAACTGCGCTACTAAAGCATCTCTCTCTTTGCGCTGTTGCAGCATGAAATGTGATACATTCTCGTAAACGACAAACGTAATGCAACAAGCAGGAATGACCCTCGTTAGATTCGGCTGCAATCCTTTGTAGAAGCCTCGCCAACCTTCATATTTCCATGTCTTTTTCGTGCAATCCCAAGCTCCTTCGTATGAATGTGAATGATTCTGGAGACGAGTACGAACAACTTGATACGGATACGTCGTAGCAGCGGCGATTAGCTTTGATACAGCAGCAAATGTCAAGTACTCAAACGTTGTCAATTTAGTGTCGATTGGTGTGCTTCGATATTGATTGTAGGAGTTCTTCAATTCTTCGTAGGTCATGAATTGGATGGCACCGTGAGATACTCCAAGCATTCCTGGGACGAAACCGCTGTAGAGACCTCGAATTCCTTCATGACGATAGATTTTGAATAAGCAATCAACGATTCCACGATAACGATTATCACTCTTGGGGTCAACAATGTTATCATATTGAAGACATAATCGAGTTTTAACGACCCATATAGGATTGGTTATTAGAAGAGTCAGAAGACCAGCTTCACTCGCTGCCAACATATGCATTGCTGGTCCTAACGCTTTCGTGGAGTTTCCACTTTGTGTCCATCCTTTTATTGTATTATAAAACAAGAAGTAACAACCCCATGAAGCTCCTGATCCCCAAGCATTTGGCGTCACACCTTTGTAGAGACCTCGAAAACCTTCTTGACGTAGAATCGTTGTGAAAGCACTTGCCATTCCTCGATATTGCGGTGCATTTGTTCGACCATCGTTAACAGCAAATCGAATTTTAATTAGATCCAACGGATGTAAAACCAGAGTCGAAATTAATCCTCCTGACAATCCAGCGATCATATGTTCGTATTTAACCTGAGACAAGAAGCTCGTCGGCTTCTGAGTAACTGCTGTCATCGTTGAATTCAGAGATTCTGAATTTGTTGATTGTTTGATCGTCGACATTATTCACTTTAAGTTATCACTTATATCTATCACTGAGTCACTTTGCAATCTCTTTATCTATTTTTATTGCATAATCAGCACATCGTTTTAGCTGTAAAATCCATTTCGTAAGAATATTGAAAGTTGATTTGTAAACAAGTTCAAACATCGTAGTTAGATTCCCTTTCTTGGGGTTTATTCAAAAGTTACGAACAAGATTACGAAATTGTTTCATTAAAATTAAATCGCAAAAGAAGATTTAAGACATTTTATTATCACATTGCTAATTAAGCTATATCAAAATTTTCCTTCAGTTTAGTTACGTTACTGACGAAGTAACCCCCTGGCTCCGCTGTCTCAGATCGGAGCAAAAAATTCATAAAAATCGATAAGAAATTCAACCAAAAAGACAACCAAGGGAGCTCATTTGTCCGGCAATCAAGTTAGGAAATTAAATCAGATTACAATATGGTGAGTGTTTAGAGGTCGCGATGATTCAGCAAGATTTATTTCGAGTCGAAACTTTGACCCGAATTTTCCCCCGTAACAAATTGAAATTGTGATTTTTGTTTATCACGATCCAATGACATGATTCTAACCCGGAGCCGGCTTCTTTTCAGGATGTGTTTATGATGATTAGGCGAAAGAAGACGACGATCTTCACAGACGCTAAAGACACTACGACTGTGCTGGAGCTGAAGAAGATGATCGAGGGAATACTGAAGTATGCACCAAAGGATCAGCGCCTATACAATAAAGACAACATGCTAATGGATGACGACAAGCAATTAACTGATTATGGAATTACAATGACGACAGCCAAAGCACAGCAGCCAGCAGTTCTCGGACTTGCCGTACGTGTCGACCACGACTTTGAACAGCTTGAGATGTGTCCTTATTCACAACCACCCGACCTTCCAGAGGTGATGAAGAACCAGGATGGAGCAAATGGAGAGCAAGCTTAAAATCACACACACCCGATACTTTTCTATATCAAATCATGAATTAAACAACAAACTAAACATTAAAGTCACATTCAACCACATACAAGCGCATCTAATCATCCTGGAGATTGCTTCTTCTTCGTCTGCGAGTCTTTCTGAAAATCAAGAAATTTCGGAGCACGGAAACATGTAATTTATTAGTTAACGAGAGTCACCGAAGGATTCCACTGATAGTTTGATTGCTAGAAGTCTCTGGATATTATCGGCGAGCCTCTTTATTTTTATTGTGGAGCAGGGTGAGGAGAATACAAAGAAAATTTGCCTTAATTTAAAACATGTGAGCTCGATGGATGAGCTCGAGTGTGAAAGGGACTGTCTCTTCTTAAGTTATTTTCTGTTTGTTTCACTCCAATATTTTTCCAACTTCTTCCTTTCGTTTCATTCTTTTCGTTTTTGTGAAGAAAAAAAAAGTTTCGTAATAAAACAAATTGTAATAAAAAATTGAAGAATCAGCTTTCATCTTCATCATCATCGATTATCACGCCACTGTTCTTCAATTCCTTATCTTCGAGGTGCTTTTGAAGTTGATCTTGGAAGAAGTTCACGTATGTTTGCTTCTCATTAGCAGTCGCTGGGAAGTAGTGACCTCCAGCGTGATGAACCTTTGTTGCATATGCGAATCCATCTTCAAGTAACCGACTCATCTCGTTAGGAATGATTTCATCAGTTGTTCCAGAAACATGAAGTGACGGGATGGAAATTCGAGATTCATAACAATTCAAATGAGCGAGAGATCCAGATCGAAAGCCTGCAGCCATTATAACAAACTTTGGCTTGATGACGGTAACTAAAAAGAAATTTTTAATTATTTATTGGAAAAGGATGTTCAACGGAAACTTACGATTTCGTTCGCTCAAGCTGCAAATAACTGATATGAAGCAAGCACCTTGAGAAAATCCCATCAGACCGTGAAAATCTCCTGATTTCCAAGCTTCCTCAACTACTTTCAGTGACTCTTCGAAACCAAAGGCAGGTCCACTTTTATTTGTTCCCTTGAAGCTTTTATCTTCCTTGTTGAACCACCAACTTTTCTGTTCCTCCAGAGGCTCGTCATTATCATTCATCGGCTTCGCGAGATGTGGAGCATCAACAAAAGTGAAATTTGCATAACTTTTGCAGAATTTCCTGAACGATCCTGTTTTCGATTTGAAGGAATCAGCACTTTGTCGATAGCCGTGAAGACAAAGCACATTGAGTTTATCACAATCTTGAATTTTAATTGAATTTCCTTTCTGATTAACCATGGTTTTTTCAAATTTCAATGTTAGCAAGGGCCACACAACTAAGTTTCTAAACAAAAAAAATAATCGAATCAAAATGTGGCCGGAAATTTCATCTGTAAAATTGGAAAACAAGCGTGAGCTGAATCTAAATGGAGACAAGTTCACGAAGCAACTGGAGAAGAATGGAGATCGATTGGATTCAGGAATATTCGAGCTCAATCAGTTGAACTTTCTTCAATTATCCAATTCAGCGCGACTTTGTGAAATTCCAAATGAAGTTCAGTGCTTAGAGAACTTGCAGTCGCTTTTGCTGTTTGGAAACAACTTAACAACGCTTCCAAGTGAGTAAACTAGATTTGTCATTTAATTAAGTTGAAATTAACTTTATTTTCTTTCAGATACGATTGAGCAATTGCACAAATTGAAAGTCCTGGATGTCTCGAGCAATAATCTCACAGAATTTGCATTCGATTTTACTAAGATGACTCAACTTTTAACCGTGAACGCATCAAACAACAAATTAGCAAACTTCAGTCTTAAAGCATCGCTCCACGTTTTGAATCTTGCACAAAATGAGATTTCACAATTCCCTGAAATTCCTTCATCAGTCACCGACTTGAACATCAGCAAAAACAAATTGACAGAGATTCCTCATGATTTGCAATTGCCGAACTTGAAGAATCTCGATCTGTCAGAAAATCAAATCATTGCAGTGCCGAAAAGTTTCGGAAGCTTGAAGCTGAAAAGTAAGTGATCACACATTAACCAACTTCAACAATTTCTCATTTTCTTCCATTCGTAGCTATGAACATGAAACAAAATCCGTTAAAGGACAAGAAACTTTACAAGTTCATTGACCAGAACCAAGCACTCAAGGCAATTATGGATCATATTTCAAAGTTAGGTATTTCAACGCCGGCGCCAACTGATAAAAGCGATAAAACGCAAAACGATAAGAAACTGTCAGAAGCCGAGAAAATTGTGAAATCAAATCAAATCGTGATTAAGAAAAATGACGAATCCTTCAAAATTATTTTCGAACCTTCAGTGGTTGATGTGCGTGGATTCATCCTTTGCTGTATCATCTCAAATATTACTTTAACAGCAGCCAGTCTAAAAGAGTTTCTTCAATTTCAAACGAAACTTCACGATGGCATATGCAAGAAACGTGAAATCGCAACGATAGCTACACACGACCTTGACCTGATCATATCGAAAACTCTTCGTTACGCAGCAAAATCAAAGGACGAAATAATGATTCATCCTCTCGGACGTGGCACAAATATAACAGCCAACGAGTACTACACAAAGTTGAAAAATGAAGCAGACATTATTCGCAAAGAGAAGAAACGATCGCAATACACTGGAATCTATAAATTTCTCCACCTTCTTGACGACGAAAACAATTTCGCTTATCTATCAACCGACACTGGAACAACTTTAAGCCTTCCACCATTAACGAATTCGGAAATCACTAAACTTAGTATCAAAACCAAGCGAATCCTGATTGAAGTTACCAGCGGGGCTAATGATTTGATTTGCAAGACTGTGATGAATGAATTACTTACGAAAGCTCTTTCCATGGGCTTGTCATCAACCGATGACAGCGAATCGAAAATTCTTGAAGTTGAACCAGTTCGAATCGTGAATATCGAAGGAAATTTGAAAAACATTTTCCCATCAAAAGTTGATTTGAAAGAAATGGAAAATAGTTCGACGGAAATCATCAGGAGCTTGAAATAAGAATGTAAAGCTACTTTTGTGCCAATATTATTTCAAGGATAAAGAGTTTAACTCATAATTCCTTAAAGATACGAAAACGAAATAATAAAAGAATTTGTAATCTGAAATTGCGTATAAAAAGAATTTTTATTTTAAATTGGTCGTCACTTAGATTTATTAAGTTGTGGTTGTTGTTGAACCTTCAGTTGTTGTGTCTTCTTTTTATCTTGGTGGTTCCAATGTTATTTTTTTCGGACTGTTGTAAGCCGTGTTTTCCGGCAAAATATTTTCTGTCACCAGTGAAAACTTCTGTAGCCATATAATCATCGAATGATTCCATCACGATTAGCAAAAAGTTATGGCATAAAAGTTATTTTCTTTTATAATATAATATATATAATATTGCATATATATATTATTAAAGCTTATATGTTTTCGGACTGTTGCAAGCCGTGTTCTCCGGCAAAATATTTTCTGTCACCAGTGAAAACTTCTGTAGCCGTATAATCATCGAATGATTCCATTACGTTATTGTTTCCTTTAATGGGGAGTTGAATATAGCGGAACGTTTCTTTTGACGTGCTTTTGTATTTTACTCGATTACATATTATTCGAGATATAATTTCCCCTTCAAATAGGCGAGGGATCGTTCCATCAACAAAAGTTCCTAAAACGAGTAATGCGATTCAGATTAATTTTATTTTGGAAACTCGGGAAATTCAAAGCAATATTTTCTCTCAAAACTTACTGTTTCGGGTTTCAATATTTTATTTTATTCCATTTTCCAAAACCAAAACCAAAACTAAAACGAAAACTCGAGCTGTTTTGTCTTCAATGGTTTTCCAAAAACTAATCTTTTTCGCTGTAAATTCGATGCTTTTTATACCAAAATTTTCTATAATTCTTGAATGTTCTTCCAAATTGTTTACTGAGATTTTCATATGAAAATGTTCCGATAAGCCTCTAATTTGTTAAGAATTAAGCCGAGAACTTCATGAGCATCATTTTCCTGAGATGGGTCCAATAACAGAATTTGCCTTACATTTTGAGCTCCTACAGCATTCTCAGATATCTTAAGGTCGTGAAACACACTTTTAAAAGCGACTGCTAATGAATTTCTGTTACTTTCGTTTGCATTCGTTTGCATCTTTAGAATCGCATCGTTGAGATGTTTTGTGTGAAAAGTCGTTTGAAGCACTGCGTTCAAGTAGCAAGTTTTGCCTTCATTCTTTAAGCCCACGTATGAAGCTTTTTCCTGATTCACTTCAGCTTTCTTGCAATACAATTTTTGGTGCCTTGATAAACTTCCCTTTGCCATCGACCTGTGGCAATTTGGGCATACCACTTTTGGCCCATGTACTTCTTTCATGTGTCTCGGAAGGCTCGCATAATGCTTCGACTGAAAGTCACACAGTTCACATTTATATATATCGGCTGTTTTCACGACTTGTTTATTCATTTTGGAAATTTAAAGAAGTCTAAGATAAGCAAAGCTTACTGAAATTTACAAAACAACATTGATTGCTCTAAAACAACGTTAGAGCAAAACAACGTTAATTGCTCTAAACCCGTTTTCGTTGGTTTCATGGTGGAGGCTGAATTTCCCTATCATTGGTTGGAATACTTTTTCTCTGCCATGCATCGCCAATGACGATTTTTATGTCGTTTCTGGGGCATACGTTGTAAGTTCTCACTAACTTGGCGTAAAAAGCATCCTTTTCTTCCTTTCCACAATAATTTTGAATTTCAATCATTTATAATACAAGAATTTCATTTTCATTGCCTTCTCAATATCCAACGAAGAGTTTTCCTCAAGCAATCTCCATTACAACCATCCCTACTATCCGCAAATATCCAAACTATCCGCCACTTTCTAATATAAATAGAATATATTATATATTATATATTAAATTATATTTCTACGAAAAAATCCTTAAAAATAATACTGTCACACGATTACGTTTTAAAATTTGGTTTTTTTTACCTTAGCGATTTTGGAATAGCTACAGTTTACAGAGAGCACGATGGTGAATCCTCTATCTTTCTTATTATTTTTGTCACGAAATTTTACTTCAACTTCGTCAGTTGACAGTTGAACTTTTTTACCTGTTAGCGTCCGCACATTTAAGCTGTCGAGCTGCAGTTGCATAGTCCGTGTCCGTTTTGCGTGGGTCGTCGTTGTTAAATCCTGTCCATTTTTTCCCTTTCGTTTCTTAGCTTTCGTGTTTTTAAGTATGGCAGCTTGCCGGGCTAGCGCATCCTTTGTCCGGTTCGCAGTTACTTAATAATTTTAAATTTCAATCATTTATAATACAAGAATTTCATTTTCATTGCTTTCTCAATATCCAACGAAGAGATTTCCTCTAGCAATCTCCATTACAACCATCCCTACTATCCGCAAATATCCATAAATATCCCAACTATCCAAACTATCCTTTCTAATATACTTTCTAATATAAATAGAATATATTATATATTGTATTATATATTATAATATATAATATAATATATATAATATTGCATATATATTATTAAAGCTTATATGTTTTCGGACTGTTGCAAGCCGTGTTCTCCGGCAAAATATTTTCTGTCACCAGTGAAAACTTCTGTAGCCATATAATCATCGAATGATTCCATCACGTTATTGTTTCCTTTAATGGGGAGTTGAATAAAGCGGAACGTTTCTTTTGACGTGCTTTCGTATTTTACTCGATTACATATTATTCGAGATATAATTTCCCCTTCAAATAGGCGAGGGATCCATCAACAGAAGTTCCTAAAACAAGTAATGCGATTCAGATTAATTTTATTTTGGAAACTCGGGAAATTCAAAGCAATATTTTCTTTCAAAACTTACCTTTCATTTCAGCCTCTAATTTGTTAAGAATTAAGCCGAGAACTTCATGAGCATCATTTTCCTGAGATGGGTTCAATAACAGAGCTTGCCTTACATTTTGAGCTTCTACAGCATTCTCAGATATCAGAAAGAATTTCACATCAAGACAATTCTTATTATTATAATATATAATATATAATATAATATATAAAATCCTGCAATTTATCTTCTTTTATGTCATTGAGCATGAAATCGCGAAGAGCATCCAACTGAAAACAAAAATTGCATTAATATTTAAGAAAAAAATGTTTCAGAATATTTAAGAACAACAGAAAAATGTTTTCTCATGAAAGTCATTAACAAGCAATTTAATAATGAAAATTTCATTAGTTCATCTGAAGCATATGATTGATACAACAAGGGATTGCCAGCTCATTAATATTGAGTTTAGTGTGACTTGATTCGAGTATAAATAATCTAAATTCGAAAAATGCTTAATTGCTTACCTTTCTTTGACGAATTTCGTTTTCCGCTCTGAGCCTATTGTTCTCAGCATGTATACAAATAACATGTTTTTCCTTGGTTCTTCAAGCTTATGAATACAGCTTTGCTCGGATTCACTTCTGCTCAGTGGTCACTTTTGGTTGAATCACTTTGTCTTTATTATTTTTGCAAAAAAATTTTCGGTGCCTTAATAAACTTGACTTTGAAATCAGTATGTTGCAACTTGAGCACTGAATTTTGAATTGAATTTATTTTCCGTTTTTCATTACATTTTTAATATTTAAATGTGATTTAACGAGAACCAGTGCTTATCATGGTATAAATTTAAGGTTTCCCGTTGGACATTTTAACATTTTTGGAGATTACATTGTATTTATTTTGAATGTGGATACGCATTTTGATTTAAACTGAGGTGATTAATTCGTTGACCAGCAGTCTGTAAAATAATAAAAAGATTACTTTCACACGGATACGTTTTGGTGAATCCTTTATCGTTCTTATTTTTTGATCAATAAATTTCACTGCAACTATGTCAGTTAACAATGAGGGATTTGTGGTTTCTTTGCAATAACATTATAGGTGCCTTGTTAAATATGATTTTGAAATCAGTATTTTGCATCTTGGGCACTCCATTTTTGGCCCATGAATATCTTATTATTTCAAAACTAGTTTACCCCGGCGGCGTTGCCGCCCGTCGAGGCGAATCTTTTCGAGTTTTCCCGAAATTTCCCGAGTTTTCCAAAGTTTTCCCAAAGTTAGCCCGAGTTTTCCAAAATTTGCCCGAAATTTTCCGGAAGTTTTCCTGACTTTTCCAAAGTTTTTCCAAAGTTTTCCCGAAATTTTCCCGAGCTTTTCCAAAGTTTTCCGAAAGTTTTCCCGAGTTTTCCCAAAGTTTTCCAAAGTTTTCCCGAGTTTTCTAAAGTTTTCCCGACTTTTCCCGATGTTTTCCTGAGTTTTCCCAAAGTTTGCCCGAGTTTTCCAAAGTTTGCCCGAAATTTTCCCGATTTTTTCCGAAATTTTCCCGAGTTTTTCCGAAATTTTCCCGTGTTTTCCCAAAGTTTTCCCGACTTTTCCCGATGTTTTCCCGAGTTTTCCCAAAGTTTGCCCGAGTTTTCCAAAGTTTGCCCGAATTTTTTTCGAGTTTTCCGAAGTTTTTCCAAAATTTTCCCGAAATTTTTCCGACTTTTCCGAAGTTTTCCCGAGTTATCCAAAATTTTCCCGAGGTTTTGGCTTTATGCACAACATCGGCAGTTCATTTTCTCGCCACCAGTGGCGCTAAAGTCGAGCGTTACGCCACAGAAGGAAGGAAAGAAAGAAAGAAAGAAAGAATTTCACACCAAGCCAATTCTTATTATTATTCTTTTTCAAATGTATATTGTGCCCAATTAAATCGGAGCACTTTTATTTATTAGATATATTATATATTATATAATGCTATTGTAGACACATGAAAGTGTGCATGATATATATTATTTATTGCTATTGACTGCTATTAGACTGTGATGACTGAATTACTTACGAAAGCTCTTTCCATGGACTTGTCATCAACCAATGACAGCGAATCGAAAATTCTTGAAGTTAAACCAGTTCGAATCGTGAATATTGAAGGAAATTTGAATAACATTTTCCCATCAAAAGTTGATTTGAAAGAAATGGAAAATAGTTCGACGGAAGTCATCAGGAGCTTGAAATAAGCAAGGGGAAAGTAACATCGAAAAAAAAATTTCTATCATAGAAAAAAAAAATTCGATGATTTTTTTCGACTTTTGAAATTTTTTCGATGATTTGCGGAGGCTGTTTGATTTATGCCTTGAACACATATGAAGACGAATAGATCTATGCTTGGAAGTATATCTATTCAACAGTGAGTCTCAATAAAGGATAAGAAACGTTTAAAAAAGTATTTATTTGGTTTTAGTTTCGTCACCACAGAACGATTTCTGAAGGTCTCTAAAATTTCTCTGTATGGCCGACATTGCTCCCTTACTCAAGCAAGTTGTTTGTACTACGACGAAAAAATTTTACTATGAGAGTTTTGAACAATCATAAAAGAAAAGATCTTTAATAAAAATTATAATTGAAAGTAGTTTGTACACTAATATATTATATATTGATCCAGACTGCACAGAAGAAGTCATTGAGATGAAGAAATCATCAATTTTTGTTCGTTGATAATTGGACACAATAAAACTTTCTATAACACTTAGCACAAACCAAGTTTTTATTGATAAAAGATGAAAACCGCATAATAAGCTATAAAAACAAATTTGCTGCTAACGGAAAAAATCATCGAAAAAAATCATCGAAATTTTTTTTTTCGATGATCGAAAAAAAAATTTCGATGATCGAAAGGAATTTTTTTTCGATGTTACTTTCCCCTTGGAAATAAGAAGGTACTTTAGATACTTTTGTGCCAATATTATTTCAAGGAAAAAGAGTTCATCTCATAATTCCTTAAAGATACAAAAACGAAATAATAAAAGAATTTGTAATCTGAAATTGCGTATAATTTTTTTATTATTAAATTGGTCGTCATTTAGATTTATTAAATTGTGGTATTTGATGAACCTTCAGTTGTCGGTACGTCATCAGTTGTTGGTACGTTATCAGTTGTAGGTACGTCATCAGTTGTAGGTACGTCATCAGTTGTAGGTACGTCATCAGTTGTCGGTGCGTCATCAGTTGTCGATACGTCATCAGTTGTTGGTACGTCATTAGTTGTAGGTGCGTCATCAGTTGTCGATACGTCATCAGTTGTTGGTACGTTATCAGTTGTCGATACGTCATCAGTTGTCGGTACGTCATCAGTTGTTGGTACGTTATCAGTTGTAGGTACGTCATCAGTTGTAGGTACGTCATCAGTTGTAGGTACGTCATCAGTTGTAGGTACGTCATCAGTTGTCGGTACGTCATCAGTTGTCGATACGTCATCAGTTGTTGGTACGTTATCAGTTGTCGATACGTCATCAGTTGTCGGTACGTCATCAGTTGTTGGTACGTTATCAGTTGTAGGTACGTTATCAGTTGTAGGTACGTCATCAGTTGTAGGTACGTCATCAGTTGTCGGTACGTCATCAGTTGTAGGTACGTTATCAGTTGTAGGTACGTCATCAGTTGTCGGTACGTCATCAGTTGTAGGTACGTCATCAGTTGTAGGTACGTCATCAGTTGTTGGTACGTCATTAGTTGTAGGTACGTCATCAGTTGTTGGTACGTCATTAGTTGTAGGTGCGTCATCAGTTGTTGGTACGTTATCAGTTGTAGGTACGTTATCAGTTGTCGGTACGTCATCAGTTGTCGGTACGTCATCAGTTGTAGGTACGTCATCAGTTGTAGGTACGTCATCAGTTGTAGGTACGTCATCAGTTGTTGGTACGTCATTAGTTGTAGGTGCGTCATCAGTTGTTGGTACGTTATCAGTTGTAGGTACGTTATCAGTTGTAGGTACGTCATCAGTTGTCGGTACGTCATCAGTTGTCGATACGTCATCAGTTGTTGGTACGTTATCAGTTGTCGATACGTCATCAGTTGTCGGTACGTCATCAGTTGTTGGTACGTTATCAGTTGTAGGTACGTTATCAGTTGTAGGTACGTCATCAGTTGTCGGTGCGTCATCAGTTGTCGATACGTCATCAGTTGTCGATACGTCATCAGTTGTCGATACGTCATCAGTTGTCGGTACGTTATCAGTTGTTGGTACGTTATCAGTTGTAGGTACGTCATCAGTTGTCGATACGTCATCAGTTGTCGATACGTCATCAGTTGTCGATACGTCATCAGTTGTCGATACGTCATCAGTTGTCGATACGTCATCAGTTGTCGATACGTCATCAGTTGTCGGTATGTCATTAGTTGTAGGTGCGTCATCAGTTGTCGGTACGTCATCACTGGTAGCGTCTACTTCTGTTACAGCATCTTCAGTTGTAGCGTCACATTCATTTGAAGCGTCACCTTCAGTTGTTATTTCAACATTATGCAAATCTGAGCATTCTTCTAAATCTGCAATGATTCTGGCAATTTTAGGATCGATGCAATTAGCAATTTCAAGAAGTCCAACAGGAATTTGAACCATCAACGAAAGTACGGATTTGATGATCATTGCAACAAGTCCACCAACATTAGCTAAAAGCTCAATTAAACTTTTAACCTGAATAAAAACTCTTTAGTAGATATATTTTAAATTTTTTAAAATTTAAACTTACGATTGATGCAGGATCACAGTTTGGTGAAAGGATGACTTCAATGAGATCGTCGATTACCTTGAAAATGTCACCGAGAATTTTTTCAATCTCTTCTTCTATGTTCTTAGTAGTGCGTTTTAGATGGATCAAAACTTTACTCAAGATCTCACTAACCAAATCAAGAACAGACTGCAAAATTTCTTCTAAACATTCGAGAATATTTTCGACGGTCTCGATTTTATAAATAAGATTATTGATAAGAGCAACGATAGGTGCGAATGCATGTTCCGAGCATTCTCTCAGCATATTTGAAATATTTTCCAGACACCCTTTGAGGACTTCAATAACATTATTGATGAGCTTAACGATTATGGTAACAAGTGCACCCATAAGAGACTCCGGTGATTTCAGAACTACCATTTGCAAATGGGTTACTTTCCCAATGAGTTTTATAATAGGTCTGGTAACTGTTTCAACAAGTTTCTCGGTTTCCTTTACAAATGTATTCTTAAGTTCTTGCAAAGCTTCAACTGCTTCGTATTTAACGGAATCAGCTGAGTGTGCGGGTGCTGCCGATGTTGCAGAAATGGCCACCAAAACGACAAAAGCAGATACGAACTTCATCTTGAACTTTCGCGACTTTCTTTTAAAAAGTGACTTGATAAACTGATGAATTGATCAAAATTGTGATCGTTTTTATATCAAAATTTCATTGAAAATCATCCTTCGCAACAATCCAGATATTCTTGAATGATATTACTCATAACGAAGATGAAACAGACTCTGTGACGAACTTCAGACTTGACGTGGTTATCACAAACATTGCTATGATGCTATGTCAAGTCTGCAGTCAGCCCGACAATAGAATTTCGAAAGACTTCAGATTTTCAGAAGGATTGTTAATGATCAATAAACAAAAGACTTCAATGCTTCAGTAACAACAAAATCATAGAAATCTATCGAGCGAAACTAATAATTGCTTGTCAGATTTGTTTTTAGTTTGCTCTTATAGCTTGCTCTCCAAATTCATGTTAACAAAAATGGTTACAATTATTCTCGTTCGCTACATTTCGGCTAAATAATATCAGCAAATTGATTTCGAGCGTTGGCTTAAGAGATGTTGAAATATTTTTTACAGCAATTTCGGAATACAAAACAGGACGTGTATAAAATCAGAAACTCTTCTCATTTCGTTTGCCACATTTTCACATTTCGACTTGTTTTCCTAAAGGTCGTTCCTCCTGTCTGTTTCCTTAAGTAAATATTTTTGGTTTCCTACAGCTGCAAGGTAATACTGAGGAACAAACATTTCGTCAGAACAGTCTGTTTTACATTTTCTCAAAGGTTGTTCATCTTGGCAGTTTCTTTGAACAAATATTATTTGGATAACTGCATTGGGTAATGACGAAAAAGAATTCATCAGCATTTTGCAATGGTCTGAGATGGACCTAATTCTGGTCAGCTGAGAACCTTTTGCTTGGAGCTTACCAGAGATGGCTGAACAGTTCATGTAAACAAGCCACATCGGAAATGTGCTTCCGTTTTCGAGGATAATGATTTTAGACTAAAACTCGACTTTTTAATGGAGATTCCAAGTTCTAGCGCGTCGGCATGATCCTGACGATCTTGCAAAAAACGTTAAAATTAAACATTTCCTATTAATATTTTCCATCGACGAAGAAATTAAGTCGCTAGCTCATCTTGTTCATTATTTGTTGCAATTACGGTTGACTGACAAAGCGGACACTAGGTACTAAAAAATATTTTCTTCCTAGGAATCCTTGGTTAGGTTGAATAACCCTAAAGCTTGCTTAAAAGCTTTTAATATTTTCTCTTCCTATAACGCCATCTTCAATTAGTCCTCTTGTCTCAAATATTACTCAAAATTCAGTTTAATATTTTTACCTCTGAGCTTTCCTAAAGTTTCTTCTAACGCAGAGGCATTCTTGCTCCTTTCGTTATAATTAAGTTTTTAAAATTTAACAAGAAAAAGTTAAATCAAAGATTCCTAACACTTTTTAAACATAACTTCTTTCTTCCAAATTTTGTAAGACACAGAAAATTCTTATTTTGTTCTGTCTTTTATACAAAAATAAATTTTCTTTATTCAAAACTATTTTCCTTGATTTTATTTACTCGAATGATAGAAATAATAATTATTCTAGATCGACAAGGGCGCGAAGCTCACGCAGAATTTTGTTGGGATCTCTTGGACTTAGCTGCTGGACTCAAGTGACATAACGACTCAACAAAAGTATCTGTAATCAAAGTCTTTCTAGATTTCAAATAAAATGCTTTAAAGTTAAAAAGATTTATTGGTTTTGATAAGATTCTAAAAATAACCCTGCCAGTTGAATTAAGCGGAACGATCACGTTCCAATTGCTTGGATAAAGCTCGCTTAAGTCTAATAAGCCCAAAAAATATTTGAAAGAGCTTTGCAGCCTTCTCGATGTTCTAGAATATGCCTCATCATTAAATGTTCACTTTCTCTGATCTAATGATGAGTTGCTGTTGATTTCCTCCTTGTGATTTCTCGTCGTTCGTGGTGCTTTGTTTATCATCTCGTTGTCGCTGCCATCTAAAAAGAAAAAAATTAAATCCTTTGAAAATTGGAGTCGAAATATTATCCTTATGTCACCTTTGCTCTTGCTCCTTTCGATATTTCTCTGACTTTCCAACATTGCTGCGCTTTCATAACTTTATTAGTTTCACTCAAAACACCAAGAATAATCTGAAAGTAGAAATAAACAAGTGGCAGAAGCAGTTCGTACCGAACTTACTGTAGGATTCTTCATCCGACATATTGGTTACAGGGGGTTGGGCTTTACTGGGTTTACTGGTCCGAGGTGGACCCGAATCTGGTCAGCTCTGAGATTTTTTCGCTCAACTCAAATTGCTGATCACTTCATGTAAACATCTCAATGCTCTAACTCCAAAGGAAAAGAAGTTTCACTTGGCGCTGGCAAGATGTGGACCCAGAGCTGGTCAGCTATAAGATTCGTGCACTTGATTTGACATGCTGATCACTTTTTGTGAACAAGTCACAGCGGAAATGTGCTTCCGTTTTCGAGAAAACGTATTTCAAAACTAAAAATCGACTTTTCTCCATTCCAGGTTTTGGGCCCGATCCTGATGAGCTAGCAAAAGTTCCTCAGAAGATGTTTTTCTAATTGAATTTCTCTATCGACTGGCGAAGAAATTTATTCGCTAGCTCATTGCGTTCGCGAGTTATCGCAATCACGGACGACACAATAGGGTGTTCCATCCTAATTAAATTTTCTCTCCGTCGAATTATATTTTAACTCAATTTTACCATTGTCACTGCAAAGGCTAACCATCTTCGTTTTCGGTGTGATCTTATTATCTCTTTCAGTTTAGGAAAATAAGCCAAAGAAAATTTCGAGTTTTTGAAATTGTCTAAAGCAATAGCGCATTTGTTTTCAAAAGCGCAACTAGTGGAAAACTTCGTAAAAACTTCGGGAAAACTCATTATTTCATTTTAATTTTTTTTTATTTATTATATTTCTTTGAATTTTTAAGTTTTGATTTATTAAGTATCGCTTTTGTAATAGACTACATTATGTAGTTGATTTATACTCTCCGGTCGTTGTAGCTTCCCGTTCAGTTGTTGTTTCATTCTCTTCTTTAGTAGTATCTGCCTCTTTAGTTGTATTATTCTCTTCGGTCGTTGTAGCTTCCTGTTCAGTTGTTGTTTCATTTTCTTCATTCGTAGTTTCAATCTCTTTAGTTGTATTATTCTCTTCGGTCGTTGTGGCTTCCTGTTCAGTTGTTGTTTCATTTTCTTCTTTCGTAGTTTCAATCTCTTTAGTTGTATTATTCTCTTCGGGCGTTGTGGCTTCCTGTTCAGTTGTTGTTTCATTTTCTTCTTTCGTAGTTTCATTCTCTTTAGTTGTATTATTCTCTTCGGGCGTTGTGGCTTCCTGTTCAGTTGTTGTTTCATTTTCTTCATTCGTAGTTTCAATCTCTTTAGTTGTATTATTCTCCTCGGGCGTTGTGGCTTCCTGTTCAGTTGTTGTTTCATTTTCTTCATTCGTAGTTTCAATCTCTTTAGTTGTATTATTCTCTTCGGGCGTTGTGGCTTCCTGTTCAGTTGTTGTTTCATTTTCTTCATTCGTAGTTTCAATCTCTTTAGTTGTATTATTCTCCTCGGGCGTTGTGGCTTCCTGTTCAGTTGTTGTTTCATTTTCTTCATTCGTAGTTTCAATCTCTTTAGTTGTATTATTCTCCTCGGGCGTTGTGGCTTCCTGTTCAGTTGTTGTTTCATTTTCTTCATTCGTAGTTTCAATCTCTTTAGTTGTATTATTCTCTTCGGGCGTTGTGGCTTCCTGTTCAGTTGTTGTTTCATTTTCTTCATTCGTAGTTTCAATCTCTTTAGTTGTATTATTCTCCTCGGGCGTTGTGGCTTCCTGTTCAGTTGTTGTTTCATTTTCTTCATTCGTAGTTTCAATCTCTTTAGTTGTATTATTCTCCTCGGGCGTTGTGGCTTCCTGTTCAGTTGTTGTTTCATTTTCTTCATTCGTAGTTTCAATCTCTTTAGTTGTATTATTCTCCTCGGGCGTTGTGGCTTCCTGTTCAGTTGTTGTTTCATTTTCTTCATTCGTAGTTTCAATCTCTTTAGTTGTATTATTCTCTTCGGGCGTTGTGGCTTCCTGTTCAGTTGTTGTTTCATTTTCTTCATTCGTAGTTTCAATCTCTTTAGTTGTATTATTCTCTTCGGGCGTTGTGGCTTCCTGTTCAGTTGTTGTTTCATTTTCTTCATTCGTAGTTTCAATCTCTTTAGTTGTATTATTCTCTTCGGGCGTTGTGGCTTCCTGTTCAGTTGTTGTTTCATTTTCTTCATTCGTAGTTTCAATCTCTTTAGTTGTATTATTCTCTTCGGGCGTTGTGGCTTCCTGTTCAGTTGTTGTTTCATTTTCTTCATTCGTAGTTTCAATCTCTTTAGTTGTATTATTCTCCTCGGGCGTTGTGGCTTCCTGTTCAGTTGTTGTTTCATTTTCTTCATTCGTAGTTTCAATCTCTTTAGTTGTATTATTCTCTTCGGGCGTTGTGGCTTCCTGTTCAGTTGTTGTTTCATTTTCTTCATTCGTAGTTTCAATCTCTTTAGTTGTATTATTCTCTTCGGGCGTTGTGGCTTCCTGTTCAGTTGTTGTTTCATTTTCTTCATTCGTAGTTTCAATCTCTTTAGTTGTATTATTCTCTTCGGGCGTTGTGGCTTCCTGTTCAGTTGTTGTTTCATTTTCTTCATTCGTAGTTTCAATCTCTTTAGTTGTATTATTCTCCTCGGGCGTTGTGGCTTCCTGTTCAGTTGTTGTTTCATTTTCTTCATTCGTAGTTTCAATCTCTTTAGTTGTATTATTCTCCTCGGGCGTTGTGGCTTCCTGTTCAGTTGTTGTTTCATTTTCTTCATTCGTAGTTTCAATCTCTTTAGTTGTATTATTCTCTTCGGGCGTTGTGGCTTCCTGTTCAGTTGTTGTTTCATTTTCTTCATTCGTAGTTTCAATCTCTTTAGTTGTATTATTCTCTTCGGGCGTTGTGGCTTCCTGTTCAGTTGTTGTTTCATTTTCTTCATTCGTAGTTTCAATCTCTTTAGTTGTATTATTCTCTTCGGGCGTTGTGGCTTCCTGTTCAGTTGTTGTTTCATTTTCTTCATTCGTAGTTTCAATCTCTTTAGTTGTATTATTCTCCTTCGGGCGTTGTGGCTTCCTGTTCAGTTGTTGTTTCATTTTCTTCATTCGTAGTTTCAATCTCTTTAGTTGTATTATTCTCTTCGGGCGTTGTGGCTTCCTGTTCAGTTGTTGTTTCATTTTCTTCATTCGTAGTTTCAATCTCTTTAGTTGTATTATTCTCCTCGGGCGTTGTGGCTTCCTGTTCAGTTGTTGTTTCATTTTCTTCATTCGTAGTTTCAATCTCTTTAGTTGTATTATTCTCCTCGGGCGTTGTGGCTTCCTGTTCAGTTGTTGTTTCATTTTCTTCATTCGTAGTTTCAATCTCTTTAGTTGTATTATTCTCTTCGGGCGTTGTGGCTTCCTGTTCAGTTGTTGTTTCATTTTCTTCATTCGTAGTTTCAATCTCTTTAGTTGTATTATTCTCTTCGGGCGTTGTGGCTTCCTGTTCAGTTGTTGTTTCATTTTCTTCATTCGTAGTTTCAATCTCTTTAGTTGTATTATTCTCCTCGGGCGTTGTGGCTTCCTGTTCAGTTGTTGTTTCATTTTCTTCATTCGTAGTTTCAATCTCTTTAGTTGTATTATTCTCTTCGGGCGTTGTGGCTTCCTGTTCAGTTGTTGTTTCATTTTCTTCATTCGTAGTTTCAATCTCTTTAGTTGTATTATTTCGGGCGTTGTGGCTTCCTGTTCAGTTGTTGTTTCATTTTCTTCATTCGTAGTTTCAATCTCTTTAGTTGTATTATTCTCCTCGGGCGTTGTGGCTTCCTGTTCAGTTGTTGTTTCATTTTCTTCATTCGTAGTTTCAATCTCTTTAGTTGTATTATTCTCTTCGGGCGTTGTGGCTTCCTGTTCAGTTGTTGTTTCATTTTCTTCATTCGTAGTTTCAATCTCTTTAGTTGTATTATTCTCCTCGGGCGTTGTGGCTTCCTGTTCAGTTGTTGTTTCATTTTCTTCATTCGTAGTTTCAATCTCTTTAGTTGTATTATTCTCTTCGGGCGTTGTGGCTTCCTGTTCAGTTGTTGTTTCATTTTCTTCATTCGTAGTTTCAATCTCTTTAGTTGTATTATTCTCTTCGGGCGTTGTGGCTTCCTGTTCAGTTGTTGTTTCATTTTCTTCATTCGTAGTTTCAATCTCTTTAGTTGTATTATTCTCCTCGGGCGTTGTGGCTTCCTGTTCAGTTGTTGTTTCATTTTCTTCATTCGTAGTTTCAATCTCTTTAGTTGTATTATTCTCCTCGGGCGTTGTGGCTTCCTGTTCAGTTGTTGTTTCATTTTCTTCATTCGTAGTTTCAATCTCTTTAGTTGTATTATTCTCCTCGGGCGTTGTGGCTTCCTGTTCAGTTGTTGTTTCATTTTCTTCATTCGTAGTTTCAATCTCTTTAGTTGTATTATTCTCTTCGGGCGTTGTGGCTTCCTGTTCAGTTGTTGTTTCATTTTCTTCATTCGTAGTTTCAATCTCTTTAGTTGTATTATTCTCCTCGGGCGTTGTGGCTTCCTGTTCAGTTGTTGTTTCATTTTCTTCATTCGTAGTTTCAATCTCTTTAGTTGTATTATTCTCTTCGGGCGTTGTGGCTTCCTGTTCAGTTGTTGTTTCATTTTCTTCATTCGTAGTTTCAATCTCTTTAGTTGTATTATTCTCTTCGGGCGTTGTGGCTTCCTGTTCAGTTGTTGTTTCATTTTCTTCATTCGTAGTTTCAATCTCTTTAGTTGTATTATTCTCTTCGGGCGTTGTGGCTTCCTGTTCAGTTGTTGTTTCATTTTCTTCATTCGTAGTTTCAATCTCTTTAGTTGTATTATTCTCCTCGGGCGTTGTGGCTTCCTGTTCAGTTGTTGTTTCATTTTCTTCATTCGTAGTTTCAATCTCTTTAGTTGTATTATTCTCCTCGGGCGTTGTGGCTTCCTGTTCAGTTGTTGTTTCATTTTCTTCATTCGTAGTTTCAATCTCTTTAGTTGTATTATTCTCTTCGGGCGTTGTGGCTTCCTGTTCAGTTGTTGTTTCATTTTCTTCATTCGTAGTTTCAATCTCTTTAGTTGTATTATTCTCCTCGGGCGTTGTGGCTTCCTGTTCAGTTGTTGTTTCATTTTCTTCATTCGTAGTTTCAATCTCTTTAGTTGTATTATTCTCCTCGGGCGTTGTGGCTTCCTGTTCAGTTGTTGTTTCATTTTCTTCATTCGTAGTTTCAATCTCTTTAGTTGTATTATTCTCTTCGGGCGTTGTGGCTTCCTGTTCAGTTGTTGTTTCATTTTCTTCATTCGTAGTTTCAATCTCTTTAGTTGTATTATTCTCCTCGGGCGTTGTGGCTTCCTGTTCAGTTGTTGTTTCATTTTCTTCATTCGTAGTTTCAATCTCTTTAGTTGTATTATTCTCTTCGGGCGTTGTGGCTTCCTGTTCAGTTGTTGTTTCATTTTCTTCATTCGTAGTTTCAATCTCTTTAGTTGTATTATTCTCCTCGGGCGTTGTGGCTTCCTGTTCAGTTGTTGTTTCATTTTCTTCATTCGTAGTTTCAATCTCTTTAGTTGTATTATTCTCCTCGGGCGTTGTGGCTTCCTGTTCAGTTGTTGTTTCATTTTCTTCATTCGTAGTTTCAATCTCTTTAGTTGTATTATTCTCCTCGGGCGTTGTGGCTTCCTGTTCAGTTGTTGTTTCATTTTCTTCATTCGTAGTTTCAATCTCTTTAGTTGTATTATTCTCTTCGGGCGTTGTGGCTTCCTGTTCAGTTGTTGTTTCATTTTCTTCATTCGTAGTTTCAATCTCTTTAGTTGTATTATTCTCCTCGGGCGTTGTGGCTTCCTGTTCAGTTGTTGTTTCATTTTCTTCATTCGTAGTTTCAATCTCTTTAGTTGTATTATTCTCTTCGGGCGTTGTGGCTTCCTGTTCAGTTGTTGTTTCATTTTCTTCATTCGTAGTTTCAATCTCTTTAGTTGTATTATTCTCTTCGGGCGTTGTGGCTTCCTGTTCAGTTGTTGTTTCATTTTCTTCATTCGTAGTTTCAATCTCTTTAGTTGTATTATTCTCCTCGGGCGTTGTGGCTTCCTGTTCAGTTGTTGTTTCATTTTCTTCATTCGTAGTTTCAATCTCTTTAGTTGTATTATTCTCCTCGGGCGTTGTGGCTTCCTGTTCAGTTGTTGTTTCATTTTCTTCATTCGTAGTTTCAATCTCTTTAGTTGTATTATTCTCCTCGGGCGTTGTGGCTTCCTGTTCAGTTGTTGTTTCATTTTCTTCATTCGTAGTTTCAATCTCTTTAGTTGTATTATTCTCCTCGGGCGTTGTGGCTTCCTGTTCAGTTGTTGTTTCATTTTCTTCATTCGTAGTTTCAATCTCTTTAGTTGTATTATTCTCCTCGGGCGTTGTGGCTTCCTGTTCAGTTGTTGTTTCATTTTCTTCATTCGTAGTTTCAATCTCTTTAGTTGTATTATTCTCCTCGGGCGTTGTGGCTTCCTGTTCAGTTGTTGTTTCATTTTCTTCATTCGTAGTTTCAATCTCTTTAGTTGTATTATTCTCTTCGGGCGTTGTGGCTTCCTGTTCAGTTGTTGTTTCATTTTCTTCATTCGTAGTTTCAATCTCTTTAGTTGTATTATTCTCCTCGGGCGTTGTGGCTTCCTGTTCAGTTGTTGTTTCATTTTCTTCATTCGTAGTTTCAATCTCTTTAGTTGTATTATTCTCTTCGGGCGTTGTGGCTTCCTGTTCAGTTGTTGTTTCATTTTCTTCATTCGTAGTTTCAATCTCTTTAGTTGTATTATTCTCCTCGGGCGTTGTGGCTTCCTGTTCAGTTGTTGTTTCATTTTCTTCATTCGTAGTTTCAATCTCTTTAGTTGTATTATTCTCCTCGGGCGTTGTGGCTTCCTGTTCAGTTGTTGTTTCATTTTCTTCATTCGTAGTTTCAATCTCTTTAGTTGTATTATTCTCCTCGGGCGTTGTGGCTTCCTGTTCAGTTGTTGTTTCATTTTCTTCATTCGTAGTTTCAATCTCTTTAGTTGTATTATTCTCCTCGGGCGTTGTGGCTTCCTGTTCAGTTGTTGTTTCATTTTCTTCATTCGTAGTTTCAATCTCTTTAGTTGTATTATTCTCCTCGGGCGTTGTGGCTTCCTGTTCAGTTGTTGTTTCATTTTCTTCATTCGTAGTTTCAATCTCTTTAGTTGTATTATTCTCCTCGGGCGTTGTGGCTTCCTGTTCAGTTGTTGTTTCATTTTCTTCATTCGTAGTTTCAATCTCTTTAGTTGTATTATTCTCTTCGGGCGTTGTGGCTTCCTGTTCAGTTGTTGTTTCATTTTCTTCATTCGTAGTTTCAATCTCTTTAGTTGTATTATTCTCCTCGGGCGTTGTGGCTTCCTGTTCAGTTGTTGTTTCATTTTCTTCATTCGTAGTTTCAATCTCTTTAGTTGTATTATTCTCTTCGGGCGTTGTGGCTTCCTGTTCAGTTGTTGTTTCATTTTCTTCATTCGTAGTTTCAATCTCTTTAGTTGTATTATTCTCCTCGGGCGTTGTGGCTTCCTGTTCAGTTGTTGTTTCATTTTCTTCATTCGTAGTTTCAATCTCTTTAGTTGTATTATTCTCCTCGGGCGTTGTGGCTTCCTGTTCAGTTGTTGTTTCATTTTCTTCATTCGTAGTTTCAATCTCTTTAGTTGTATTATTCTCTTCGGGCGTTGTGGCTTCCTGTTCAGTTGTTGTTTCATTTTCTTCATTCGTAGTTTCAATCTCTTTAGTTGTATTATTCTCTTCGGGCGTTGTGGCTTCCTGTTCAGTTGTTGTTTCATTTTCTTCATTCGTAGTTTCAATCTCTTTAGTTGTATTATTCTCCTCGGGCGTTGTGGCTTCCTGTTCAGTTGTTGTTTCATTTTCTTCATTCGTAGTTTCATTCTCTTTAGTTGTATTATTCTCTTCGGGCGTTGTGGCTTCCTGTTCAGTTGTTGTTTCATTTTCTTCTTTCGTAGTTTCATTCTCTTTAGTTGTATTATTCTCTTCGGGCGTTGTGGCTTCCTGTTCAGTTGTTTCATTCTCTTCTTTAGTAGTTTCAATTTGTGGTGCCGCGGATATTGTTGAAATTTCCACCATAATGACGAATGCGAATACAAATAACAATAACTTCATGTTAAACTGTTTAAACTTTACCTTGGTAAATGACTTGATAAACTAATGAACTGATCGAAATTTAGTTCGGTTTTATATGAATAATACTTATTATGACGATAAAACAGACTCAGTGACAAAGTTCAGACTTCAGACTTCACGTGGATATAGCAAAGCTTGCTGTTCTGTGAATTCTGCTAATTATTTGAAATAAATATAGAATTTGATAACAACAAAGAGCTGGAAGAAACCTTTCGAGCAAATCTGATAATCTTTTTAAGCTAGAGTTGTATAGATAAGATTCAGATTTGCTTATTTTTCCTGTTGACAAGTTGTTTTCATTACAGAAATTTGAAATCTTTGACCCTTGAAATTCTAGAACTTTTCATTTTTAGTTTGCCACATTTTCACGTTTCTTAAAGTAAATATTTTTCATGGAAATTTATTACACGTGCATACAAAAATGGAACCAATAGTTTGTTTAACCAATTTCGTAAAGCTCACGAGTCTTTAAGTAAATATTTTTTTGATAACTGCTACTGCAGGTAACGGCGGAGTCTACATCAGACTTCACGTGGATATCGCAAAGCTTGCTGTTCTATCAATTCTTCTAATTATTTAAAATAAATATAGAATTTGATAACAACAAAGAGCTGGAAGAAACCTTTCGAGCAAATCTGAGAATCTTTTTAAGTTAGAGTTGTATGGCTAAGATTCAGATTTGCTTCTTTTTCCTGTTGACAAATTGTTATCATTACAGAAATTTGAAATCTTTCCCTACAAGAAACTAGAACTCTTTTACTTTTAGATTGCCACATTTTCACAAAGTAAATATTTTTCATGGAAATGTATTACACGTGCTTACAAAAATGGAACCAATAGTTTGTTTAACCAATTTCCTAAAGCTCACGAGTCTTTAAGTAAATATTTTTTTGATACTGTAGGTAACGACGGAGTCTGCATCAACCGACTTTCGTGAAAAAGTCTGTTGTCGATAACAAATAGAAATAAAAAGTCGTTCAAAGCAAAATCCTTCTTTTTGGCCGAGAAATTTTCTGTTAAAAGTTTTTTTTCATTCGACTATAGACAACACAAAATGAAAAACAATCTTTGATTTTTATATCCTTGAACAATAATTTTATTTTCAATCAAAAAATCTCGCGGAAAATACAAAAAAAATGAAATCTCTGAGAAATTTCTAATCGGAGCTTGAATCACGCCGAGATCTATTAGAGCGATTTTTCTTTCGTTTTCTTTCATCGCTTGACGATGAACGACGTTTCTCCTTCATTTTCTCATTCACCATCACCTCGAGAACTTTCTTAGCCTCTTGAACTCGTCTCTCGAGTTCCGATAGCTCGATGTCATCTGGAACATTTCTCTTATGTTGTGAGGTTGCTTTGCTTGGTTCTTTGCGTTCGCTGCTTTTTGACTGCGTCACCGGAAGAACTGACTGAATACTCCGATGAGCTTTTTGTGATGACGAACGGCGGCGCTGTGAGCGCTCTCTGTAGAAATAATTAAATGGAACTCTTGATAATTTTTATAAAATATTAGATTCACTTACATCGACTTTGATCGGCTTCGACTGCGACGATCAGAGGAACGTTTAGAGCGATTACTTTCGAAACGGTTGCGTTCGCCTCGGTTGTTATCCCATCGTTTGTTATCATTGAATCTGTTACGAGCTGCAGGACGAAAATCTCGTCTGTCTCTGCTAAATCTTTCGCGAGAACGGCTTCGCTTTTGAATGGATCCTCGAGATCGAGATCGTGTTTTGTCTTTTCGCGTTTCGGATTTTCCATTCTTATCGTCGCTTTTCTTAAACTTCTCTCGGGGTTCCTTATCGCTATCGCTCTCTTCATAATCCAGTGCGTTCAAGTCAACAGATCCGGTTCTTTCGGGTCGTGTTAAACTGCTAGCTACTGTCAAAACAGTTGGTACAGGAACATCTTGAGTCAACTCGAAGAAAGATTTCTTTCCATCGCCTTTTGTTAAAGCTTCATGACGTTTCTTTCGTTCTTCAGCTCTTCGTGTTACCTCCAACTCACGGACTCGCTTTTCTTCTCCCATTCGCTCGAAATCAGTCATTTTAATGACGTTTCGTTGAGCTGCTTTCCAATGCTCTGGAGTAAAAGAGCGAGATCTTGATCTTGACGGTGTTCGATAACGGAAGTTTCCTCTTCCTTTAATAGTTCGTCCTGATCTCGAGACAGGAACTGATTTCTTCGACCATCCGAAGCCACGATCACGATCTTTCGGCTTATCGTCTTTCTTCTCCGACTCACGACTATCGCGACGACGTTCGCCTCTCATCAAAAATTTGTGTGAAACCTCAGGTATTTCACTGGGATCAATCTTAGTAATTGAAACGAGAGGGTTGTGCATTTCGTGATCCGACTCAAGTTCTCCTTCCTCTGCTGACTCCGCTCTTAAGAAAATAAATACTTTAGTTGCTTGAATAATCGATTGTTTAGATATCGAACTTACTTCATGTCTCGTTTCTTTGACTTCTTCTTGGATTTTTCTTTTTTCTTCTTCTTTCCAGCTTTTGAAGAGTCGCTTGAATCACTGTCCGAATCGCTTTTTACAGCTGACTTCTTCTTCTTCTTTTCTTTCTTAGCTAAAATTGAAGTTTTTTTAAATTAACTTTCTAATTATTCAATTCAGTCTCCTACCTTTGACCTGCTTAACAAGCTCTCCACAAGCTTTCACTGTTGGTTCTTCTAATGGCCGAGAATTTCGATCAACAGGTAGACTTTCAATCTGCCGTACGACGTCTTGACCAGAAACAACTTGCCCAAAGACAACGTGAATACTGTCAATTGATAAAAGTTTATGATTAATGTCCGTGTAAACTTATGAATGATTAAACTCACTTATCCAAATGTGGAGCAGGCGCTGTTGTTCTACAGAGCGAAAGAGTGGAGAGACAAAACAATAGAAATCATTCAAATATTCATGGCGCATTGATGATAGACAAGACTGATGGTGCTCATGTGTCCAGTACAAAATCAATTACGTGTTGCGTTTCTAAACGCCACCTACAGGTCTGGCTTTGAGCTTACATAAAAAACTGACTGCCATTCGTGTTTTTGCCGCGATTTGCCATCGACAAGAGGAATGGCTTGTCGTGTTTGAGTGTTAGATTTTCATCATCAAATGTTCCTCCATAGATAGACTCTCCGCCGGTTCCATTTGAATTCGAGAAGTCACCTGATTGTATCATAAAGTTTTTGACGACTCTGTGAAATACAATGCCCTGAAAATGGATAAACATTAATAATTTTGACATACACTGATTGGAATCGCAATCAATTACGATTATTAAGAGGGTTCGTTGTGTGCTTCCCCATTCTTCGCTTACCTTGTAATATAAATGCGAGGCGGTCTCCTTCCCCATTCCTTTTTCACCGGTGCACAGAGCTCGGAAGTTCTCGCAAGTCTTTGGACATTTATCATTGTAAAGCTCAAATACAATTCGACCAAGAGGCAACGAATTAAGCGTTACATCAAAGTAGCAGCGACTTCTTGAATCGCTCATTATAGAATCAAATAAGTTTAATTTTCTGAAGTTAGAATGCTCGCGTATGGCTAACTCGATTGTCGATAGCTAACTGACCAAGTAGAATCACAACTAACACTATTTTTAAGTAAAGAATTCTCTACTTTTGAAGGAAAATGGAAAAAAGAGAAGTTCGAAAGAAATATTTATGTGAGCAAAACTGGTCGACAACTGAGCAAAACTGGTCGACAACTGAGCAAAACTGGTCGACAAGATTGTCTCTCTACTCAATTTGAATTAACGGATTTAAAATGTCTAATTTCAAATTAGACACAAAGTCAAAAAAAATAATGTTAATTTTCAATTTAAATGAAAGCGAATGCAATGAAGTAATTAAAAATTGTAATTATGTTGAAACGACGGAGTTTTGGCAATCTGAAAATTAAGCATGAAAATCCGTTAATTCAAATTGAGTAGAGAGACTTTTCTCGAATTTCCCTGCGAAAAGCTACGCGACTGTTTCTCATTTCGCGGTAAAATTAAGTTTGTTTATTTATCATGATTGAGTTCATTAAAACGTATAACAAGGAGGATGTTCTGCAGATACTCGAGACAGATAGTTTGAACGAACTTCCGTTTGTTGCGCTTCCGATTAACTTGACTAGTTTGAGGGATCATCGATTGGATCTTTATAAAAAATTAACTAATCACAATAATGTTTGGACTGAACGGCCAAAATGGATTGAAGCGCTCAACGTTGCACAAAAGGAAATCGCTGATTCGTCGTATGACAGCGTGAAATTAAACTTCCCGGTCACATTCTGCAATCTACCAAACTTCACAAACGCAGATCTTAGTTATTCAAAGCTTTTCACGTTAGTTCAAGTCGAAGGAAGAATCAACAATAAAAGCGACCAAGGCTTTAAAGAAATTCTGCGTGAGTACTGTTGCAAAACATGCAAAAAGAAGATAACTCTCTCAGCTGAACCAGAACACAAATTTACTTTCGATGAACCAAGTAAGTGCATTGTTACTCGCGATTGCAAAGGCAAAATGTTCAACACTGAAGATAGTGAAATAGGAGAGAACAAGGAGTTACAGTACATGCAGTATCAAGAGATCAAGATTACAGTTAATGATCGACCTGATAGAGATCAATTGACTGTTGAGCTTCATAGAGAACTTGCTGGAAAGTGCGAGATCGGTGAGATGGTGAAGATTGTGGGAACGTTCGAGTTACGTTCTGATAGAAACATAATAGAAAATGCTGAAGCTGTTTTGAGAGCTGTAGACATTCAACCTCTGAAAAGAAAACTGAAATCAAAGAACAACCAATCCGATTTAGATCTTTTCTTCGTAACTGAAAGCTGGAACTCGACACTGACAAAGTTTGATGGCAATGAGTTGGAAGCTCGAGATGAAATTGTCACTTCAGTTGCACCCGAGCTGAAAGGACTTGCAGTTGTCAAGCTTGGACTTCTACTCGTTCTTTGTTCAGGAGGAAGTTCATCGCTCTCCGAAAAATCAGCATCAGAGCAAAAACGTGAAATTTGTCATATGTTGTTGGCTGGTGATCCCGGAATGGGAAAAAGTCAACTCCTCAAAGCAGCTTCTCAAATATCAGACAATTCTGTTGTTACTGTAGGCTATTCAACAACAAATGCAGGCTTAACTGCTCACGTTTATCAAGAGGATGGTAACACGTTTATCGAAGGAGGAGCACTCGTCAAAGCTAACAACGGAATTTGCTGCATTGATGAAATCAACTTAATGAAATCTGAACATCGCGCCTCGATCCATGAAGTGATGGAAGCACAGAAAATGACAATCGCAAAAGGTAAATTTCATAATCTTAAAATTATTCTTCAAATTTTTAAAATTATTTTTCTTTTAGCTGGAAAATTGGTCGACATTGCAACGAAAGTTAGTATTCTTGGGGGAATGAATACAAAAAACATCACGAGACCGATCGAAGGTGGGAACTTTGCACTGGAAGGATCGCTGCTCTCTCGTTTTGATTTCATTTTTGCATTCGGACAGCCTGAAGATAATGAATTCGATGATGAAATTATCGATCACATTCTTCGAGGATGTTCAGAAAAGGCTCCTTTGCCAAAGTGGAGCTTGGACAGAATCAAGAAGCATGTGTTGATAGCTAAGGAGATAAAACCAGAGATGACACCAGCAGCAAAACTGATTCTTACAAATTACTTTAAGTTCTGTTGGAACCAGGAAAGCATTGAGATCAGTCGAAAAACAATGCGATTGTTTGACAGGTAAAGCAACTTAACAGTTTTACTTGAAATTTATTAACAAAATGCTCTTCTAGTCTCGATCGTCTTACGAAATGTCACGCTAAGCTAATGTTACGTCAGAAAGTTGAGATTATCGATGCATTGACTGTGGTGATGCTTATGGAAAACTCTTGGAGCTTCGGAAGTCTTCTGCAATTAGAATTAATCGCCAAGTCTACAACTCCCTTGGGACCATCAAAAGAAGTGATCCTGCAGATCCTCGAACGTCTTCAACTTGAGGACTTGTTAGATGAAATTGTTTCACAGCCAAAACAGAGGAACTCACAAAAGCCACAGAATTTCTCCATCGACAACATTGACGCAATCTTTGAAGACTTTTCAGAACCTGAAGAAGAGATTGATCAAAAGTCTCAACCGAATTCAAGTTCAATTAAAATTGATGACGGCTCCGAAGACATTTTCGCATTCCTTGAAGCTCAGGCTACCAGCACTCAACACGTTGAAGTTGAATCCAATTCGAAGACTGAAAACATTAGAATCGAACCGAAAGCTTCTTTGAAAATCGATGAAAATGTCGATCCACTTAAAAGCAATTTAATGCAACTTCTTGCCTCGTTTTCAAATCCAATTCCATCAAGCTCACATCAAATGAATAAACCAAAAGAAGTCCAGTCAACAATTCTAAAAGAACAAAAAGTGGAAGCAACTTCTACTTCATCAGAAAAGTTGAAACGTTTCCAGTATGAAGAGAAATCTCAAGAGCAAGCAACGACTGTTGAACTTGATGAAATAGAAAGAAATAAGAAGTTTATTGAATTAGCTGAAAACTTCAATTGTTTTGGCTCTGATGATGATGATGCTGATCCCAACTAAACATTTCAATAAAGCATTCGCGCTTTAACAAACCAAAACGAAATGAATTTATCAAATTGAACTATTTAAGCAAAAAGTTTTATCGCGCGATCAAAAGTTTCATTTTAATCGTCAAAGAACTAAAAGCTTCCGAGAATGAAAAAATTATTGAAATTCGTTTTTTTGTGTGGATTATGCAATGCAGTAAAAATTCATATCGTTGGAGTGAGTAATGAAGATACCAAATACACAGCAATGATCGATAGCGCGGATACAAGCAACAGTGACCAAAGTGCTTCAAAAATCTCTCAAATCTCGGGAAGCCATGAAGAGGGAAATGATCATGATGACGTTGCGATTCTCATTCTATGGGATGAAAAGACGAAGTACATGGTATGATGAATTTCAAAGAGATTCCAATGAATTTCTATCTAAAAATATTTTTGTTTCAACAGCCGATCGATATTTTCATCCATTTCCCGAACATTGAGACATTTCATGCCATTCTCCCACATCAAAAAATGGATTCTCCCGTCAATGGACACTTCATCAACGCAGCAAATCTGTTGAAAATTTTTATAACAAATCAAAAGTTCCGGAAAATGGGATCGCACATTTTTGAAGGCTGCACATCGATAAAGTGGCTTTTCTTAGAACAAAACCAAATCGAATCAATTGACGAGGCGACATTCAGAGGGTTACGAACTCTCATGAAGCTCTCGCTTCAGTCAAATCTAATTAAATTGCTTCCCAATGAAGCATTCGCACCATTGCACGATCTTGAATTTCTGGATTTGCAAGACAATTTGTTATCAACTTTGCCGCCTGATGTTTTCTCGACCAACAAAGTTCTTAGGACGATTCTGCTTGCTGGGAATCGACTCTTGTACATTGAACCAATGAATTTTGGAGCTGACTCTCACGATGAAATTGATTTGACTGGCAACTTATGCGTTCGAGAGAACTTTTATGATGCAGAGGATTTTAACAAAGCTGTTGCTAAACACTGCACAATTAACAAGTCGCCGTCTGATATCGTCGAAGACTTCAAGAATATGACTTTGAATCCTCTATCTTGTGATATCTCTGATAAAGATAAGATATTGCAATTGAAGGAAAACATTAAATTCGCTGAAATGGAAATCAAGAAAATTGACGAGGAAATCGAAAAACTCAATGAAATTCTTTTCGCCACAAGCTCATTGGAAGTTTGTTTCACTTCCCAATTTTGAAGTGAATTGAATTGAAATAAATTTGATTAAAGAGAAAACCAATCAAACTTTTCGTCTCACGAACTTTTCGTAGCCATGCAATAGAATTTAGAGTTTGAAACAAACTCACGAGTGAAAGTGAATCAACTTGCGTAAAGCTTAAAATAAACTTTGGATAATTAAAGAGCTTTTGAAACTAAAGCTTTAAAGCTCAATAAAATACAAAAGCTTTTTTGTTCCCGACAATACAAAGAAGACTTTTACTTAATGAAGCGAAGCTATTTATAATCAGATTAAAGATTTACTTTTTGCTTTTCATCGCTTTGTTCATTAATTGTTCGTCTATGAACCTGTTGAACACTTTTCAAAGCTCTGCGGAAATGAAGTGAGTGGCCAAGTTATAAAGCAATTTATTCTGAATGTTTAATCCTTTCAGAACATTTCTCTACGTTGTATGCTTAATTGCAACTGCAAATTGTTTTGAGTTTAACTGCAAAATGGTTCTTACAAACATCTGTCTCAACTTTGATGCGGTGAGTCACGAACGTTGATGGAAGAAATTTTCTGATTAAATTTTCTAGGTGACGAGCAAACAAAATCAAGACGCAGCGAGAATAACAATTGTTGATGAAACTATTGCTGAACAAGTAAGATAGAAATAATTTCAGATTCTTTGATTAACTTCTCTTAATTTCTTCAGGTGAATTTGATTTTTTTCATGAGCTCGAGCACAGAGTATCTTCCATTAAACTTGTTCGATCACTTCAAGAACTTGACTCGTCTTTTCGTTATTCACACTTACGCGAAAATGTTGGCACCAAAGAACGGACATTTCTTGATGGCTGATAAGATCGAGGAAATTGTTTTCGTCAATCAACAAGCCACCGAGCTTGGGGCTCGAGTCTTTGAAGGCTCAACGAAAATCAAAACGATTTTGTTTGATAACAATGGAATCAACGCATTGGACGAAGACACTTTCTTTGGTTTGAAGACTCTGGATACACTTTCTTTAAGTAGCAACGACATATCTTCGCTTCCATTGAAAATATTTAAAACTTTGTCGTCGTTACATCATCTTGATCTGAGTAATAATAAGATAACAGTGTTGCCGAGGACAATTTTCCAATCGAACCGATTACTCACCGACTTGAAACTTGACCGCAACAGGTTCTTGAATATTGCAGCAGTTCAAATGGCGGAGGAAACTTTCTACGACTTCACCGACTCGATTTGTATCGATAAAGTCTTCGATCAAACGACTGAACTCAATGATTTCACTAAAATCAAATGCAATCTTGGAATAACAGATATAAACGATCTGATTTCGGAATATCGCAATCAAAGTGAAATTAATGAAATCTGCAGTGACAAGCACAGCGTTACAAAACTTGAAACAGAGCTTTTCGCGATTGAAGAAAAGATTTTAATGAAAAAACTTGAAATGGAAAACATGGAGAACGAAATCATTAAAGTTAAAATTTATAAGAATTCATTCTGTTGAGTTGGCGCTTTCAATAAAATTTTGTTTCGAAAATGCAAAGTCTATTCAAACGTGAACTGAATTCAATCGGAAAATTATCTTAGATCTTTCGTTATTATTGCCATTCACAGCGATTAAATTGAGACGTAAAGAATATGAAATTATTGCCGTTCGGTTGAGAATCGAACTCTGATCGTTGAGAAGGAAAATTGCGAATGAAGCCCAAGTCGCTAAAGGACCGTTGAAGAGAAAAAGCATAAAAATGTGAATCAGAGATAAGGAAGGACACTGTGCGAGAGGAAAATTTAATCCGGTCGTAAAATATTTATGAGTCGTCCGCTTCACGAAAGAGAAATTCTATTAATCTCTGACGAGAGCAAAGGGAGTGAATTCTTGTGGCCTTTTTCTTCAATTACACTTCTTTCCTTCGGAAATTCGGGGAAATCTCTTTAAAGAATGCGTAGAGGTCGTCAAATGGACCGCAAAACTCGTCCACAAGTGTCGCATAAAATTCTTGAATTATGCTTGGGGACTGATTTCCATTTAAAGGCCTCACCACACCAAATAAAAAGCGAAGGGAATTGAATTTGAATTAATTGCCGTAATCATCTTTCGGCTCTGCGTTTGCGGTGGTGGAATGAGAAGTCGGAAAGGATTTAAAACGAGGAAATGAAAGCGGTGCGCCATGAATTTATTCTCCTTCGTCGAGCTGAGCTGATTACCGTATTGCAAAATAGTGAAATTGAATTTCGAAACATGAAGCTCCATAAACTGATCTCAGGTGCAGATGCTGCTGTTATTCATCGTGTTTTATGATTGTCAGTTTTCTACTTCGTGGGAGCTTGAAACTTTAAAGATTTTAATCGAAAATTTCTTTCGCTTCGATTTTGAAATGACTTTTGAGCTCGTCAATCAGCGAAGATTGAAGCGTTTATTAATTTCCTTTTCAATCCTTCATCAACACTCGAGGAGACTTTCGATGTACAGACTCTTCATCTTCCCATTGAATAAATGTTGTAAGAGCTTATTTTATCTAAAATCTTTGTTCATTCTGAATCACGTTTAGTAATTGAACGTGAAGTTCTACAAAAGCTTATTGTCCGCTTAAAACAATTGAAGCACGTAATCATGTTTGAATTAAACTTTTATTTTATGAGCTTCGAGTAAACATGTCTGTATCATGACTCTCGTAATCCTTCTCATTTCTGGAAGCATTACAATAAATCTTTCGCTGCTGGCAGCTCTCATGGATTCTTTAAACGTTTTCCAAAGCTTCCACTTTGGTCTATCAGTTCTAGACTCGAGCAAAGTGTTTGAGTTGAGTTGAACTCATTGAAATAATGTCGGAAACGATTTAATACTTTTAACCCTTTAACCTTTGGAAAGTTTAAATTTCTGGGTAAGAGTAAACTTAGCTTTTCCTTCGAATCACTTGACACAGAAGAAACGGTTCAAATAGCTTTTAACCGTCACCTTAAGCATCGAAGACTGTAAAGTTTATTCGTGGGGAAACTCGAAAATGTTTCTCTTCACCTCAATACGCAAAATAAAATCCATTTAATTTATTTTAATTTCCGAAATAGTTTTTCTTTCCCTGGAGAGGGAAGAGAGGGATGCCCAACGAGGGAAATTTGCTTTTCTCTTTATGCAGCTTTGCAAATTTTCGTATAAATTTCATTTGTGGTTGATTTAATGCAATTTAGATTCTTGCATTATGTTTCGTTCTCGAATGATAAAGTTTAGCAACAAATTGAATAAAACTAACCCACATCCCGCCCGAAGATCTAAATCCTCCTTCAGAAATAAAACATTTGCCGCAAATTGCTTGTTCTACAATGAGCAGAGAGTCGGCTTTTCTTCGAAGAAAAATAAGTTTTCTATTTGCAAAGTTATTTGCAGAAATTTATTTGAGGAAAAGATAAACTTTAAAGAGAATTCCTATTGAGCTCTTGTTAATTATTTCTCTCTTCGTTTTATCAGACGATTCAAAGTGCTTTAGGGGAATGAGAAGTAGTTAAAAGAGAACGGTGAAACATCCGTCTATCAACCTTCAGTAAATTGAGTTTTAATAACAAAGAAAGATTACAAACAACAGCACGAGAGCATTTTGCGCTGTTTTCAAAATTAATTTCTAGAATGAGACGAGGAAATTATTTTCCAATTTGCACCGTTTAACGTCGTTCCAGGTGGCATAGTGACGTAATCTGACATAATTTGATTGTAATGAGCTGACAAAGCTTCAACAAGCGCTCTCAACAACGACAGGTATTTAGCTTTTGAAGATTGTGGAGCGATTTAGTGTGGAAATTAAGTCTTTGGGGAACGTTAAAGGAATTTCGTTGAGTCTTTCGTGTTTTCCTCTTTTCAAAAAGCTTCGTCGTTTTAAATATTTGATGAATCAACAATCGCAAGGAAAATAAACCTAACAAAACATTGTTTTAATTTAACTTTTCTCGCTTTTCCAATTACCGAATCGCCGAACACTTCAAACGAGATTGAAATATTCATCCCTGAACCTTTTACGTCAATTAATTAATTCAAAGTGATTTAATGAAGTTGCTGAAGCATCGTCAGGCGTCCATCCGTAAAAAAGGGCCCGAGCTTGAAAGTACCTATCGAAACGTTTCAATTGATTTAAATTTTCAATTAAGAGGCTCTCGTCTACCATCGAGAAAATTTCTGCTGGATCACGTTTCGCCATAAATTCATCGAATTCACCGAACGAAAATTAAAATTCATTTCGATTTCTGTGGAAAAACTTTCGATGAGGGTTGTGTCGAGTTCGATGAAAAAAAAAAGTTCTACGTAATTTTTGAATGTACCCCAAACATCCTTTGATGAAGTTTCAGAATTTATTAAGTCGTTGAAACTCTTTTTCTCTTCATCAATAAAACTCCGAGGAATTTACGAGTGGCAAAGACGTTCTTGTGCAGCTTTATTGAGCGGAAAATCATTTTATAATGCAAAGCAGCGGATTATTTGTGTCGTTACGGGGAGGAACTTTTTTCAATCTCTCAACCGTTTCAGCGGAAAAAGTTCTTCAATGGACGGGAAGAAGAAAGAGCAGTTGGCAAAAGCGAGTCAAATCAATTACATCCAAAAGCACTTAGAAAACTTTTTCTCGCCATTTCATTGCGATTTAATTTCTTTAACTTGTTTTTCATGAAGTGCAAGGGAAGATTGATTCCTTCACCACTAGAAACATCACTTAACGCAAGCCGCTTCCTTTCACACTGTTTTCATCACCACTCGAGATGACTGGCAAGAGATCTTTCGCTTCACATCCAAATGGAATCAATTGTTCTAATTGTTTTTTCCTTCTTTCGCTTGCTTTTCTTTTTCTGTTTTATGAGATGCTCTAGAAATCTCTTTTTTGCCTACAATGAGCGCCTTCGCTTGGTACTTATCATGAAAGAGTAAAAGACTTGAGCGATATTAAATGAATGAACAGACAGAAGGAGAAAGAATGATGCAGCAGAGCTCACATAAGAGCGCACACTTTCCTTAATTAAATTACAGAGCAAAACGAGACTTTTGAAAATTTTGAAAACGAAGTGTGCTCGAAATTGTCAAACGAGAGCTTTTGTGGTTGAAATTCGTGGTTTGAACATCGTCATTGGCTGTGTTTGCTAATTACTCTTCAACGATATACACAGCACTTTGCCATTGGCTCAATTTGAAAGTCAACAGGAATGAATCCATTAAACTTTTACGCGTCTGTCGTTTTAATTAAATTTCGACTCATCTGTAACGCATAAAATCATCATAATTAATGTTCTCCTCATTAATTAAATATTGAGTTTATCCTCGGGTTATAATAAAGTCGACTGTTTGTCTACCTCGCGCAAACAGAATTGGCAAACTCAAATCAGTTTTGTAGTAATTTCTGTTTATTCATTGTTTAAACAAGAAATTCTCCTTACAAATTCAAATTGTTTTGTCTCATCTCTCAGAATTAATTTGTGAAATTGATTTCGATATTTTACATTGAATCGAAAGAAAGATTTGCTTTTCATTAAGCAAGAACGACGAGACGAAACAAATTGACGATGATGTTTGATTCATCTCAATTAACAAAAGTGTTTTCTTGCCTTCCACTCATCATCAACGAGTGAGTCTCCATCACAGCTCGTTTCAGGTTTCGTTGTTGATTAAAAATCCAGACAGCAGCTGTTGCAATTGTTAGCGAGAACATCTTTGTGTAACTTTTGATGAAGAAGAGAAATTTTAAACCTTGACGACATGAAAGAAAAATTGTCTCGCATCAGTTTGCGAACAGTACTCGACAACGACGACGATGATAATGATGATCTAGTTGAATTTGCTTTACTATTCAAAGCATGAACACGATAAATAACCTGACACAACACGATGATTTATTCAGTGAAGTAAAATGGTGAGCACGAAGCCGCTCGCATAATGAAATTATAAGACTTCATTTTCCGATGAATTTTAAACTTAATTAAATTTCTTCATCGATTCTCTCGTTGCCGTTCACATAAAGTTTAGGATCTAATTACGAAGATGAGAAAACTTTATCGAGATTGCTGTAGGCGACGCAATAATAAAAGACAACAACCACTCATGGCATGAAGCTCTTGCTCAACTTCACAATCTTTCTAATTACCCTCAGCACAAAACAAGCACTTGCCAAGAGTGCCTAGAATGTTGATAAGACCGAGAAGACTATGCATGAGGCAAGATGTCAAAAGCCATAAACACTCGAGGCTGAGGATGCTCTGTAATTAACTGCTTCGATAAGCAATAAAATATTGAAGCGCAGGAAGCTTCGATCATTAAAATTTGATGAGAAGAAACTTGAGACGTAAACTTCCTTTCATTTATTTCTTTCTGGTTTTCAAACGAGAAACCTAGAAAGTTTGAAGCTTTCCCCGAGAATAGACTCGTTTCCATAAATTCACCTTTAACGAGTCACTTAATGAAGCAGAACCCGACGCGTTCATCCGAAGAATTTCCGAAGGAATCTTCCTTGATTTATTAGATGCTTTGAGTCCGTCAACACCTGATCTACCAAATGACTCTGCCATAACATCAGCTTGATGAGAAATAAAAAAGTTTGTATCCTTTTCGAATTGCTTTTCACGTTGCTTTTGTGACCGGGAAGTGTTCGTTACTTTCGTGAAGCTTGAAGAGAACGGAAAGAGAAATTTATGAGTAAACTTAAGCTTCAAACTGATCCTGCAAGCAACCCGGACAGAATATTGGAAAAACAATGAAACCCTAAACGCACCTCATCAAACTAACAGCGAATTTGACGCTTCAACGTGTCATCGCGTGCTCACAAGGTAATTAATTGAATACATCAAATCGGCTAGCCAGCGACAAATTTATCATCTCACTCTTGGCGACAGATTAATATTAATCTCTCACCGCGAATTGTTTCAAACACTGAAGTAACCGACGTTCAGTTATTTATATTATCGTCGGCGATTACTCAACCACGTTTTCAATACGAAGCTTATTGATTTTGAATAAATCATTCGTCGTCTTTTGTCATGAGCTTTCATGAGTCGCTTTTGTTGTCACAACATTCTTCCGCTTCATTCTCTTCTTCTTATCTTTTAGCAGTTGCGATTAATAATTCAATGATGTTTTTATTCCTCTCGCAGTCATCAATCTCTCGCCTGAGGAAATAATGGGCTTCAGAAGCGGCCAGACATTCAAGTAAATTAGCACAATAAAATGTTAGACAAACGATACATGAAAGATAAGATTATTTATTGCTTTGCTGACTTCACTTTAACGGATTTCTTTTCAGAGACTTGCTCTAGTTTCAGGTTTGCAAACAATTTTTCATCAAAACTGTGAGGAGCGAGATGAACTTTTTGTTCGAGGATGTTATGCCGTCGTCCTTTGCAACGTTTCACTCGAGCTCTCAATAAGGATTTTCGAAGACTCACTTCGCATTTTAGTCTTGCGCAGTAAAGAATCTCTTTCGATGAGAACAAATGTTGTGACGGTTTCACTTCTTTCCAGGAAAGGAGAAACGAAAAGGGAAACTCGGTCTCACTGAACATTTTCCGTTGAATAAAATTCAAAAAAGAAATTAAATCAGATGCTGATCGGTTTAATAACAAAACTTATGGAATTCATTGGAATTCACAGGAGAACTGATAGAGTTCTTTGCAGAACTAATTTTCCACTTTAATTTTTGCCGCCGGAAACTCGTAACAAAAATAACGTAATGACGTAGTTTAAAAACGTAGTGACTCTACGTCAAAGCTACGTTTCAACGTTACGATTCCGCGCGTTGACAAAATTCTTGAAATAATTTCACATAAATCAAGTTATATTTGTCAGTAGAGTGCATTTAACATTGAAAACATTATTAAAGTAAAGATTAACACTTTCGTCATACATTAAATATCAAGAACATTAGTTTTAATTGGAAATTAAAAGAGAAAATAGAAAAAAAATATTTCGCGTGAAAGGCTAGTGAAGCCTCGGCGAAAAAGCCGATTTGTCGGTACAAGTTTGCGAAAAGACTGCAAATAACTTGTTTCAATCATGTCTAACGACTCGAAAGCACCAGTCCGAACCGTCAAAAGAGTTCAGTTCGGAATTTTGTCACCTGATGAAATCGTGAGTATTGAAAGATCCAGAGCTCCAACAACAAAATCTCAAGTTTTTGATTTTATTTCATTTTAGCGACGAATGTCTGTTACGGAAGGAGGAATTCTCTTCCCTGAAACCATGGAAGGTGGTCGACCGAAGCTGGGTGGTCTAATGGATCCTCGTCAGGGTGTAATTGACAGAACATCTCGTTGTCAAACGTGCGCCGGAAACTTGACTGAATGTCCTGGTCACTTCGGACACATCGATCTGTCGAAACCAGTGTTTCATGTTGGTTTCCTTACGAAGACGATTAAAGTTCTCCGATGCGTCTGTTTCTATTGCTCGAAGATGCTCGTTAGTCCCCACAATCCAAAAATCAAGGAAGTTGTCATCAAGTCAAAGGGTCAACCACGAAAGCGTCTTGCCTATGTTTACGATTTGTGCAAGGGAAAGAACATTTGTGAAGGAGGTGAAGACATGGATTTGACGAAAGACGGTCAACAACCAGATCCAGGAAAGAAATTGGGTCATGGAGGATGTGGTAATCATCAACCTTCAATTCGTCGCTCAGGACTCGAGTTGACAGCTGAGTGGAAACATCTCAACGAAGAAACTCAAGAAAAGAAAATCATTGTCACCGCTGAACGAGTTCATGAGATCTTGAAGCACATCACGGACGAAGAATGTTATATTCTTGGCATGGATCCAAAGTTTGCTCGACCCGATTGGATGATTGTGAGTGTTTTACCCGTTCCGCCACTTCCTGTGCGCCCTGCTGTCGTCATGTTTGGTGCCACTAAGAATCAAGACGATTTGACACATAAGCTTGCCGACATCATTAAGTCAAACAATGAGTTGAAGAAGAACGAATCATCAGGCGCCGCTGCTCACGTTATCGCTGAAAATATCAAGATGCTTCAGTATCATGTCGCAACGTTCGTTGACAACGACATGCCTGGTATGCCGCGCGCTATGCAAAAGTCTGGAAAACCTCTGAAAGCACTTAAAGCTCGTTTGAAGGGAAAGGAAGGAAGAATTCGAGGAAATTTGATGGGAAAACGTGTCGATTTCTCAGCTCGTACCGTCATTACTCCCGATCCTAATCTTCGTATCGATCAAGTCGGAGTACCTCGTTCAATTGCTCAAAATCTAACGTTTCCTGAACTCGTTACGCCATTCAACATCGACAGAATGCAAGAGCTTGTCCGTCGTGGTAATTCGCAATATCCTGGCGCCAAATACATTATTCGAGACAACGGCGAGCGTATTGATTTACGATTCCATCCAAAGCCATCGGATCTCCATCTTCAATGCGGATACAAAGTAGAAAGACATTTGCGTGACGACGATTTGGTTGTTTTCAATCGACAGCCAACACTTCACAAGATGAGTATGATGGGACATCGAGTTAAAGTCCTTCCATGGTCAACGTTCCGCATGAATCTCAGTTGTACTTCACCTTACAACGCTGATTTTGATGGTGACGAAATGAATTTGCACGTTCCGCAGTCAATGGAGACACGTGCTGAGGTTGAGAACATTCATATCACACCTCGACAGATTATTACACCGCAAGCGAACAAACCCGTAATGGGAATTGTGCAGGACACTTTGACTGCCGTCAGAAAGATGACAAAACGTGACGTTTTCATTGAGAAAGAGCAAATGATGAACTTGTTGATGTTCTTACCGACTTGGGATGGCAAAATGCCGCAGCCTTGCATTTTAAAACCGAAACCTTTATGGACTGGAAAGCAATTGTTCTCTTTGATTATCCCGGGGAACGTGAACATGATTCGAACTCACTCAACTCATCCAGACGAAGAAGATGATGGCCCTTACAAATGGATCTCTCCCGGAGACACAAAAGTAATGGTAGAGCATGGCGAATTGATAATGGGAATCTTGTGTAAGAAAACTCTCGGAACATCAGCTGGATCTTTGCTTCATATCGTTTTCATTGAGTTGGGACATGAAATCGCAGGAAGATTCTACGGAAATATTCAAACTACAATCAACAATTGGTTGTTGCTGGAAGGTCACTCGATTGGTATTGGAGACACAATTGCTGATCCTCAAACATATCAAGAAATCCAGAAAGCCATTCGCAAAGCTAAGGAAGATGTCATTGGCGTTATTCAAAAAGCTCACAACATGGAACTCGAGCCAACTCCTGGTAACACTCTTCGACAAACTTTCGAGAATCAAGTAAACAGAATCCTTAACGACGCTCGTGACAAGACTGGTGGTTCAGCCAAGAAATCCTTAACTGAGTACAATAATTTGAAGGCTATGGTCGTATCAGGATCGAAAGGTTCCAACATTAACATTTCTCAGGTTATCGCTTGTGTCGGTCAACAGAACGTTGAAGGAAAACGAATTCCTTTCGGATTCCGTAAGCGAACGTTGCCCCATTTCATTAAAGACGATTACGGTCCTGAGTCTCGTGGCTTCGTCGAGAACTCTTATCTTGCTGGCTTGACGCCATCAGAGTTTTATTTCCATGCTATGGGAGGACGAGAAGGTCTTATCGATACAGCCGTCAAGACGGCTGAGACTGGTTACATTCAGCGTCGTCTGATCAAAGCTATGGAGTCGGTTATGATTCACTACGATGGAACTGTAAGAAATTCCGTTGGACAGCTGATTCAATTGCGTTACGGCGAAGATGGATTGTGCGGTGAAGGTGTCGAGTTCCAGAATCTTCCCACAATCAAATTATCTAACAAAGCTTTTGAGAAACGTTTCAAGTTCGACCCATCAAATGAGCGTCACATGAAAAAACTCTTCACGGAAGATGTCGTGAAGTCCTTGACTGAAACTGGCTACGGCATGCAAGAACTCGAGGGTGAATGGGAACAATTATCGAAGGACAGAGCGACCTTGCGAGAGATTTTCCCCAGCGGAGAAAGCAAAGTTGTATTGCCGTGTAATCTTAATCGAATGATTTGGAACGTACAAAAGATTTTCCACATCAACAAACGAGCGCCAACAGATTTGAGTCCTATTCAAGTCATCAAGGGTGTCAAAGACTTGCTTAGCAAATGCGTTATTGTAGCTGGAAGCGATCGATTGTCGAAGCAAGCCAACGAGAATGCAACATTGTTGTTCCAGTGTCTTGTTCGTTCGACATTGTGTACAAAATATGTTGCGGAAGAACATCGTCTGAACACTGAAGCATTTGAGTGGTTGATTGGAGAAATTGAAACGAGATTCCAACAAGCTCAAGTCAATCCCGGAGAAATGGTTGGAGCTTTAGCTGCTCAATCTCTTGGAGAACCCGCAACACAGATGACGGTGAGTAATGAAACTTTTACAATGTTCCAAAAACTAATCTAAATTCTGCCAACAGCTCAACACTTTCCATTTCGCTGGAGTATCGTCGAAGAACGTAACTCTGGGTGTACCTCGATTGAAAGAAATCATCAACATCTCAAAGAAACCGAAAGCTCCTTCACTAACTGTTTTCTTGACTGGCGGTGCTGCTCGTGATGCTGAGAAGGCAAAGAACGTATTGTGTCGTCTCGAACACACAACTTTACGTAAAGTTACTGCCAACACTGCAATTTATTACGATCCAGATCCACAACGAACTGTGATTGCAGAAGATCAAGAGTTCGTTAACATTTATTACGAAATGCCCGATTTCGATCCAACGAAAATCTCGCCATGGCTTTTGCGTATTGAACTTGACCGCAAGCGAATGACCGATAAAAAGTTGACCATGGAGCAAATCGCTGAAAAAATCAATGCTGGTTTCGGTGATGACTTGAATTGCATTTTCAACGACGACAACTCGGAGAAACTTGTGCTTCGCATTCGTATCATGAACAAAGGCGATAACAAATTCGGAATGGACGGTGAAGAAGACATGGAGAAGATGGAAGAAGACATGTTCTTGAGATGCATCGAGTCCAATATGTTGTCTGAGCTGACGCTTCAGGGAATTGAAGCTATCGGAAAGGTTTACATGCATGTAAGTTTAATAGAAAAGTTGATGTAAAGAGCAATTCAATTAATTTCTTGTTCTCCTTTGTGTAGTTGCCACAAACTGATGCAAAGAAGCGCATCGTGATTACTGATTCGGGTGAATTCAAAGCCATTGGTGAATGGTTGCTTGAAACTGATGGAACTTCAATGATGAAAGTTCTCAGCGAACGAGATGTTGATCCTGTGCGAACCTTCAGTAATGACATTTGTGAAATCTTTAGTGTGTTGGGAATTGAAGCTGTAAGAAAATCAGTTGAAAAGGAAATGAACGCTGTACTTCAGTTCTACGGCTTGTACGTAAATTACCGTCATCTCGCTTTGCTTTGCGATGTTATGACAGCTAAGGGTCATTTGATGGCTATCACTCGTCACGGAATCAATCGACAAGACACTGGTGCTCTCATGAGATGCTCATTCGAAGAAACAGTTGACGTGCTGATGGACGCTGCAAGTCACGCTGAGGTGGATCCCATGAGAGGAGTCTCTGAAAACATCATCATGGGTCAAATGCCAAGAATGGGAACTGGCTGTTTCGACTTGCTGTTGGACGCTGATAAATGCAAAGATGGAATGGAAATTCCTCATACAAGCTTAATGGGAACTACAGGAATGTTCTTCGGCCCAGGAGCAACACCAAGCATGAGTCCTTCAATGACTCCTTGGCAATCGGGTACACCAGCTTACGGAAGTGAATGGTCTCCTGCAGGCCCTGGCAGTGGAATGACTCCTGGGGGGCCTAACTTCTCGCCATCTGCTCAATCAGATGCTTCGGGCATGTCGCCTCACTGGTCACCAAATCCTGGATCGCCAAGCTCTCCTGGAGGAATGTCGCCTTATCTACAACATTCTCCGTCAGCTTCGCCATCATATTCACCAAACAGTCCGAATTACGTCGCTGGCTTGTCTGCAAGTCCATCTTATTCTCCAGCAAGTCCTTCGTACAGCCCAACGAGCACGATTTATTCGCCTTCGTCTCCGCATTATTCGCCAACGTCTCCAAATTATAATCCGACATCTCCGAATTATTCGCCCAACTCTTCATATTCGCCGTCATCACCATCATACAGCCCGACGAGTCCCAATTTCCAAGCAACTAGCCCAGTCTACTCTGCTTCGTATTCTCCAACAAGTCCTTACTCGCCAACTTCTCCGTCGTACAGTCCTACGTCGCCAGTTTACTCTCCAACGAGCCCGAATTATTCTCCGTCGAGTCCAAACTACGCAGGCAGATCACCGCAATTTGCATCAACGACTCCAAGCTACAGCCCATCGAGTCCAAAGTATACTCCTACGACTCCAATGTACTCGCCTTCGAGCCCAAATTACTCGACGCCTCATTATTCTCCGAGCTCTCCATCATACTCGCCAAGCTCTACAAAGTACAGTCCATCAAGTCCAAGCTACAGTCCGACTTCTCCATCGCACTGCGCTTCGCCTCAATACACTCCTCAGAGTCCACCGAGTTATTACTCGCCCGCAAGTCCGAGCTATCCAGCTTCTCCTGGTGGAGCCGGCTACAGTCCAACTTACAGCCCACGTAGCACAAAATATTCGCCTACGTCTCCTGTCTACAGTCCAACTTCTCCTGTTTATCCTGAGGAGGATCCTGAAGCGAGCCCGTCATACACAAGCCCTGCCGCAAGCAGTCCGGAAGAAGAACAGCAGCAACAGCAAGACAAATACAACAAACGCTGGTAGAAAGTAAGTAAACAACTTGAAACCTTTTCTCGAAATTTTTATTAAATCTTTTTCTCTCTCAGGCTTCACTTGATGACGCTCAACAACTTTTTTATTATTTTTTCTTCACATAAATATTTCTGCTGCTGCTACTGACATTGAACCTTCATTTGTTAGGCATTTTAGTTCATTTGATTATCGATGCAGCGTTTAGACGTTAAGCTTTATAAACAAAACGAGGAAATGTAAAAGAAAACAAAAAAAAATTAAATTTAAATAAAAAAAATGAGAAAATGAGACGAAAGAGTTTGAAGCAGCATCGGCTAGAATTGTTTAAAATATGCAAATGCAATTCTTTTTATTTCTCTGTAGCTATGTCGACTCTACTACGCAATTTCAGGTTTTTTTTATGAGAATATCATAAACGAGACTAACTCTACGTTGCTTTCGTTTTATCAGACATGGAAGTTGGATGACTATGCCAATAAATTATTTATTCATCAGGTAATTTCGATTAAAAATATGTTGTCTTGTCGCTCCAAAGCTCAGATTTGAAAAAAATCAAGTTTTGTTTCTCTCAACCTTTGTCTGCAGATGAGCAGACGACATTTGAAAAAAACGAAGATTTTTGGGCTCAGTAAAGATTTAAACGCGAAACAGACCAGTTCCGAAATATTTTCGTTTGATCCCTCGCGATCTAAAAGTTTTGCTCAATTTCAGTTTGTTTTGAAACTTTAAGAAGAATTGTGACAAGTAAATATTGCAGTCAACTTTGTTTGTCTCTTAGAATTTTTTTTCGATGAGAATGGAACTTGAATTTCATTGATTGAACTTGAAAGCGAAAGCTAATAACAGGTTGTGATAATCTTTTCTCACTAATTCAAGTTCAAATGGCTCCGAATCAGATGGGTCTGGCCGTCAAGTCGTCATCTGAAGGCTCAACGATAACTCATCGAAACGTGGAATCTGAGCGACTGATCGTGAGTTAATGATAAGATTGCGATCAAAGCTGAGATTTATCTTTTAATAGAAAGATCGGCCTGGAACTGATCCGTACGTGACACAGCCTGGCTTAAAGCCTTACAAGATCGAAATCTCTTGGAGAAATGTCTTAATCTTTATGTATTTACATTACGCGGCGTATCGAGCATTTAGTTATGATTTACCTTGGTCATCCATTTTTATCGGTAAGAATATTTTTAGTTTTCTTAGCATCTCATTAATTTATTTTTCAGGTTTCATTTTCGGTGTTTTCGGAACTTACGGAGTAACTGCTGGTTCTCATCGCTTATGGGCTCACAAATCTTACAAAGCCAATCGAAAGTTGCAACTCATGCTTATCTTTCTTCAAACGATCGCTGGTCAGAACAGTTGCATTGAATGGACCCGCGATCATCGAGTTCATCATAAATACAGCGACACGAATGCTGATCCTCATAGCATAAGCCGAGGATTCTTTTTCGCTCACATGGGCTGGTTACTATGCAAGAAACATCCGGAAGTGAGAAAGTTCGGCTTGAGAATCGACATGAGTGACTTGGAGTCAGATCCAGTCCTGAGATTCCAACATAAGTGAGATGATTTGAATATTTTACGAAGATAAAATCTTTTTAGTGTTTTATTGTTTTTGAAGATATTACGCAATTTTGATGCCGCTCTTGAGTTTAGCGTTTCCAAATTTCCTCAGTTGGTATTTCTTTGGCACACCACTCGTCAACTCATGGCACTGGAACATGTTCAGATATGTTCTCTCTCTTCACATCACTTGGTCGATTAACTCAGTGTCTCACATGTGGGGCGGAAAGCCCTTCGAGAAGTGAGAAACTTGAAATTTATTTCAAACTTTTTCTGATAAAACTTTTTCCTTGACAGAGACATCAAGTCAACAGACACTTTCCTCATTGGAACTTTGGCATTCGGAGAAGGTAGCTTGTGATTTATTTTGTGATTTCAATTAACTTCAATTTGTTCTTCATCTTTTTCTTAGGATGGCACAACTTTCATCATGTCTACCCGTGGGACTATAAAGTTTCTGAACTTCCACGCTATTGGTGTAATTTCACGATTCCCTTCATCGACTTTTTCGCTTGGCTTGGATGGGCCACTGATTTGAAGACAGTTTCCGAAGAAATTCTTCGTAAACGGATCGCAAGGACGGGAGATGGAACTCATCGTTTCTCCAAGGAGAATAAACTTAACAATAATAACAATAATCCGTCTGAAGATGAACCTGTAGACATTTGGGGATGGGGTAAGTTGATTGACATGGTTAAAAGGGATTTATGCTGACAACAATGCTTTGTTAATCACCAGACGATAACGACATGGACGCAGAAGAGCGAAGCGATGTGAAGGTCTTGCACCCCAAGTTTGGAGTTTGATTAGAAAAATAATTTTGTAGTTCAACACCTCAGGCTTCAAATAACGACGCTTAATTGATTTGAGGCATATCATCCACGTGCAACGTTCTAAAATTTGCCATAGGCGGATGATAAGAGATTTTCATTCAATAAATATAAAAATTAACATTTTATCACTTTATTTTTGATTGTCATGGGAGAGAAATGTTTTTAAATAAACTCAATGGAATCGAAAAAAACAAAATTTAAAAAAGCTGAGTCAGACATAAACTGGTTTCACAGTTTGGAAATCACTGCAATTCATTTTATCAACGAATTAATGGAATTGACAATGCATTTTATATTTCAGCTTCTGAAGAGAGATTAGAAGTGTTTGCTTGAAATAATGAAAGTGCATTGAGGAATTAATTAAACAAAGAACTTGTTGAGTTTGCAAAGCTTTTGAATCATCACTCAAAGAACAAAAGCTCCGGAAAAAAGTTTGATTCTAAAGTTTTCTCTTAAGTGTTTGCTACGTTTTTCATTCGTGAAGTGTTGTTACGGTTTCTCTGTTTTCTCTTGTTTCAAGAGCTTTCCCCTCATTTTCCTCGAAAGATCCCTTTTCGAAGTTACCTCCGAAGTGAGCTTTCAACGAATGAGAGTAGACTTTAAGAAGAAAAAAAATTCTGCTCTCTCGTTTCTCGCTTTCAAACAAAAACTTCCTAATTTTATGTTATTGCTCGTTCTCTGCGCTCATGACAATTGAAATAAATTTCTCCATCGAAAAGCTTCCGTTCACTTCAGAGAATGTTGCCTAGTTTAAAAGCCCATCTCACCTCGAGCTTGGCAAATGAATAAATTCATGAGGAAGGTCGATGAGGCATTTTATTCTTTGTTTCCGTGATTCTTCTCATATTTAATGCGACATCATGAATTGAGTTAAATAAAAATGAGAAAAAGCACAAACAATAAATGGAAAATAAATTTGCTTGGTAACCGTGAAGTAATTGCTTCGATTCCGTAGCCCCAAAAACAGCCGAAGCAGTGTTTTGTCGCGTGAAAATTTATTTCGCGGAAAAGATTTTTATCGCGTTAATTTATTTTTTATTTTTCCCAAAACGTCCTTCTCGTTAAATTTGCACGGATAACATTGTTGTCGTCATCGTGATGGACGCAGCGCGGGCTCTCTCCTCCTTTCCATCAAAGTTAAAGATTCAGATTGAGCACCATTAGGTCCCAGACGATGAAGAAGACACAATAAGTCTCGTGCATGGATGAGCTCGGATTAAACGATCCGTTTATTGAATTCTTCTGCTCGTTCGCTCCTTCAACTTCCTCGAGAAAAGAAAACTATGCTCGAGCGCTTTTTAAACATTTCTTTTCTCTTCTCTCTCTCTCTCCTACATGTCGAGAAACTATCCTTTCACTCCACTTGAGACGAGACGATGCGGGAGTCTTGTGTAAATAATTGTCTTCATAAATTTAACGCTCTGCAAAATGTGCCTTCGTCTTCAAGCATCATTGTCAAGACTTCAAAGTACTTGAACGGAAAACTCTCTTCACCATTCGTGTGTCATTAAAATAATGTTCGTACATAGAAGGAACTTCCCGGAAAAAAGAAGTTTCCATGGCAACATTCAATTAATTATCCTGGAATACAAAGCAAAACCTGAGTCGAGATGTGCGACATGTCTTCTTCACATTAGCGTTAAAATTTGCTCTGTTAACCTAGGGCGCTGTTGTGATTCTCCGTTCCCCATTGACTTCTCGCAGAGTTGTCAAGGGTTAATGTTTGCTTACACAATTTCGTCGTCGATGAGATTCAAATTGAAGCTTTGAGAGCGTCGCGAACTTCCCCTCTTCGATTCACGACAAATTGAAAGTCATTGATATGCAAACAACGATTAGAATCACGAATAATCACCAAGCAGAGTTTTTTTTTGTGGGGCGCGCCCAAGTGGCTTCGATTCAAATGAGATTTCTCTGCTTTTGAAGGAGGATTTTCGCCTGCGGTTCCAATTTCCGATACGAAATTCAATTTAAAGTCATCGATCATTAATTAGTTCGGCATGGATAAGCTGAGATGAACGATTTCGCTTTCATTTCGCTTCATCAGCAGTTCGGGAATTTAATTTCTCAAAGATCATTTTTTTTGAGATTTTCGTCGTTTGAGATTTTCTGAGAACATTCATTCATATTTTGCGACAAATTTCATTCAAGCTCCTACAGATTCAAAGCTCGTTAATGTCAAAGATCATCACATTGACTCCTTAGCTTATTTTTAGTAATTGTGGGCGCTTCAAACATTTGCTCAGCACTTGTAATCTTTGAAATGTAAAGCACGAGGAAATAAATTCAAATAAATATGTCGGTGTGTCAAATTTTGACGCGAGTTTTATCATTTCACCTTGTCTGACGTGTTTCAGTGGGCACAATGGGAAGCGAGAAAGAAGCAAAAATTCGAGATTGGGACTTCCTTGAGCTTTCGTTTTCTCGAATTTTCTCGAGCGAGATCATGATGAAGATGACGTGAAGCTTCAAAGCCAGAGGGAGTCGAAGACATTTAAAGAGCAAAATCTAAAAATATTTCAACATCTTTGGCAAGAAGTGAGAAAACCCAAATCAGACTAAATCACAATTAAATTTAAATTAATTCGCAAATCAATATTTATTGAAAGTTAAATCAAATTTATTCAATGATTGAAATAATATTTTATCAAACAAATCAAGCTTTGATCATCAAAGTGATTAAATTACAATATTAAATATTTGTATTCCAACAATCGATTTAAGATAAATCGGTTGGTTTCCGATGAATCGAGTAACTCTCTGTCATTCGTAATGACTTGCATTGCTATGCTTGTGAATGTAATTAGACTCTGTGATGGATAACTTTGCTGTCTCCGTTGATCTGCTTATCACGTTACACGCTTCATCTGCTATTTCAAGCGTTCGATCAATGATTTTCAACTAAGAGGAAATGTGATGCAGCTCTTTTTTGAATTCATTGAAGTTCGGTCATTCTAAAACTGAAATAAAATACTTTCATTAAGCTAATGATTCAAACTGAGGTTTGCGAATTAAATACGATCAAAGCTTTCGTTGATTTTGCACTATTCACCGCAGCTCTCATTTAAACCCGCTCATTTATCACCGCATGGACGTGCAATTATTGCTGCTCTCGCAGTATTAATTGCTTTCACGATAAACTCATAGCTTTTCTTGTTTTGATCGCTGTAATTACGCTCTCAAAGCTTCGAATCACTTCTGAGTAAAGATAATTACTAATTAATAAAGAAAGGAAGTAAACTGAAACGTTAAGAGCTCTAAACCGCAATGAAAGCTCTCGCTCAAAGCTTTTAAAAGAGAATCTTTTTCATGAAAAGCTTAACGAAATGTAATTTGATGAAACATCGGTAATTACCTTTAAATCAATTTACGTAACAGTCAGAAGTTGCGAGATGGAAATTGAGCAATCAGATTAAATGATTTCAATGGAAGTTCAAAGAGCAACGAGTGGTTACCAAGGAAACTGAATGTTATTGCTTCACGAAAATCTTGCTCATTCATCAATCATCTTATCTCAAGTGAATCGAGAGCTGAGCTTTTTCCAATGAAGCAAAAATATTGAAAGCTTTGATGAATGTTTCATTAAGCTTTCAAAATGAATTTCAGTTGATAACTTTGTTGAACTGAGCCGTCTCGAAATTACTCGCGTAGCTCTTCTCCTTCACCGTCCTTTCGTTTCGACGGTCGGCTCTAAGCTTTGGAGCATAAAATAATTCTATTTCACGTCCGTTGCTAAAATTTCCCGTTTCCATCCGATTTGGTTCCTCAATAAGCTCGGGCATGATTGAGCAAGAAGAAGAAAAAAAATCCACAAGAATTTACAACTTCTTAGATGGAATCTCTCTCGAAATCATTCTCGTCTTGAAAACTTTTAAAGGCATTTAAGCCTAAAATTCTTCGACAGGAAGTTTCCATTCTCATTCCATTACCGCAAAATATGTTACGCAATGATAAACACGCGTGTGCTTGCTCTCAGATGAAATTACTTCGGCAAATAAATAAATTTAAGCGTCGTTTGAAGCTTTCATGACTCAACAACCTTCGAATTACTACGTGACCCGTCATGCTCTCAAATGAAGTCATGTAGCAACAATATAAAATCATCTTTGCCCCTCAAGCTTCCCCTCACAAGCATTATTGGGCCATTTGGAGGAAAATCATTAACGAAATCGAGGAAATTAAGGGAACGAAAAGGTTTTTCTGCGCTTCCTCTTTTCCGGTCCCGAATATTTTTTTATAAAGCTCATATCGTGGAAATGGCAAAAGATGTTTTATTAGATTTCCGTTGGGGAAATTCATTCACCACGTCCGCGACCTTCAACTTGAACTTAATCGATTTCTCGACATTAAATTTGCCATCGTCAAAATATTTATGACGAAGCTGTTAGACTGATGATGATGAGAAAGAGATAAAGCTAATGCAGCTATTGCATAAGAAACACATTCGGTCGCTTGAAGGTTAGGACGAAGATGGAAGCGAATATCAAACAATAAACCTAAGGCGTAGAAGGGATCCAAGGTTTTATTGATCTTAAATCAAAATCTTCCTCTTCGTTCTATTGACATTTCAAATTTGCTCTCGTGAATTGAAAACTTTAAAGATCTTTCAAGAGAATTCCAAGTAAGCTTCATGTGGCTTGGGATGGAATGTTTTTCAAGTGAATAAATGCTTCCCCAAGTGCATCCTTAGAATTTCTCGGAATGTTCCAGTTTCTCGTCCAATTGTTAAGGAAAAGGGTGAAATCAATTACACATAAAATCACTTAGACGAGAACGAACGAAAGCTGAAATACTTTTTGTTATCAGAGAAATATTTTCCTTCCATTGAGTCATCACATTTCTTGATTGTGGAGTGTTTAGTTTCCAAGGTTTCGCCTTTCATTCCTTATCTCACCGCAGTTCCAAGTATTATGCTGTGGAGAATAAAATTCCTCGATCTATTTCTCTGATTACCTGAGTATTTTGTTATTAATTAGAGAGACATCGTTCGATGGTAAATCTCAACTATGTTGGGCGTAAAGATGATTGTGGCGATAGAAATCTAATTTAATTTGACATCTCATTTATGCATGGATGAGCAGCGTAGTCAACAACTCGATTAACATGTTTGTGTGTGTTTCCCAAATGTAATCAAATATTATTGCGATACATTTGTTACCTCTGTGTCAACGAGAACAAATTTCTCTCGTTGAATTATTGAGTCGCATAATTGCGTTACTGTCACAAGCTGTGACGAGCCTATTGGCTCTTTAATTATTAAATGCGTGAATCAAACGAAATAGAGACGATGACATATTCGACGATCTAAACCTCAGGGACGATCCGCAATTGCCTTAAATCTATGAAACGGGACACATGTATTGCATAAACGGATCGTAAAATTCTTTTATTTCAACGCGAACAGCGAACGGAATTGAAACTTTATTCCAATGAACTTTTTTTTGTGCTGGGAAAGCTGAATAATTTAAAGCTTTTTTTACGAGCTTTTCGTCGTGCTCGCTGGTAAATTATGCAAACGGAAATTTAAGCGACATTTGTTGAGTTTAAAATAAAAGTTTGAGTCTTGAATGGAAGTTCTATGAGAAATCGATTGTTCCCGTAATCCACTTGAATATTAATTTGAACATCATTTGAGTTCATAAATCATTTGAAGGGTCGCGGAAAGAGCAAAGGAGATTAATGGTTGATGTTCGCATTGACGCTTTCATCCTTTGCATTGATTTCAATTACACTCAAAGCAAACGACAACAAAAGAAATATCTCCGACCTTCATCAACTTCAAGTCACTCTCTCGCCTTAATCATTTATGTGTCTATGTTCTTCACGCCCCTATTGACACCAAGACGAGATTGCTGTTGCCTCTCCTTTTCTCAAGAGTGAAAATTTATTGAAAGCAATTTAAATGCTAATTTTTCCGGCTGACATGGTTTCTCAGCTTTCTACGCTTAAATGCGGCTTACGATGTAATAAACGGCTCATAAATTGATTCTTGACAAAAGTGAATTCGTTATGTCATCGAAATTGCTCTCATAAAATTTTCCACGTAAATCTTTAATCGGAAATCGAAAGTCGTAAGGATTTGAACTATCGCTCGTTTGAATATTTAAATAAATTGCTTGAACATGAAACTCTCTGTTTAAAAATCATTCGTGTCAAGCTCATGCTCGTGAGACAATCTCGAGTTGTAATTTGAAAACTTGTAATTAAAATTTAATTTCCTACGCTTTCAAACCGTTTCCCCTGAACTTCAACTAAAGGAGCTTAGCGCTCGTGGGAACTTTTCTAATTAAACTCCAGAAAAATCGTCTAATGAAGCAATTTTTCCAACAGCGAACGCTTTAAGAGGAAGCATAATGGGGCGAAATTGAAAAGTTTTTCATCTGTCAAAGACTGAATGAACAGAGCGTCGATGCATTTTCAGCTGAAGCTTCATTTATTTTCCATTCACTAACTTAAATTGAGCGTCAAGTTGAAATATGTTTTGCTCATCATCCCAGCAACTTTCAACATTTATTTCCTCATCAAACTTTTCTTGACAAAATTAATCTTTTGGACGTCGGGAAATTCAAAAACTTTTATTTTTACAAAACGTCATCGCCTTAAATTGAAGTTTGATCCGGAAGTAGTTTAAAGCTCTCTTCACAATGACTTTAGGGTTTTAGCAAGAAACTTTGCGAAGAAAATTAAAATCAACTCAAATCCCTAGTCCCAAAAGTTTCAAAGTCATTTATTTGTTTCATAATTATCTTCACTGAAGGGAGAAAGGTCTTAAATGACCTTCGGAAAGCAATTTAACTTCGAAATCTTTAAGGATCCGCCTCGTGATCCTTGTGTGAACGACACTCTTGTCTCAACGAAACTTTTTTGTTAAAGAAAGTTTGACCCAAAAAAAAAGTTTCGTCGTTAAAGCTTCGGCTGCAAATGCTGGAAAAGATTTTGACAAAAATATTTTCGTAATTTTAAATTAAATCAAAAAGCTTTTCTATTTAAGAATGAGCAATAGCCACAGGGATCGTAAATTGTTAAACGAAGCATGTCAGCATATTTTTCTAATCCGCCCATTTACCTTGAGTGCCCTTGGCTTGGCTTCTTAGAACTTTTGTTGTTTTCCCATGCAAATTCAATTTTCATTCTTTTTTTTTCGTCTCTAGATCAAGAAGAGAGAAAGTTTCAAGACGAAACATGATTCTAATTTAATCCCATCTAATTCCTTTTCGCGTTCAGCTCATCCAAAGACTTTTCCCACCTGCAATCTTCTGCCGAGAGGAGAGAATATTTCTTGCGTCGTCCCTACCACCCCAGAAGCGTCTTCATGATTGAGAGAAAACATTTGTTTTTGTAAGGAAAACCTGAACCCAAGGAAATGAAACATTTGAATACGCTTCTTCTTTTGCTGCTACCAAAACACCTCAAGCACACTTAAAGAAAGCATCACATCCGAGTGAGGTATTTCGATTCACAAAGGAGCCCACACTCTTTGGCTTTCTCTCTCTGACTGTGCCCAGAAGACCGAAGAGCGAGATAAAGATTTTTATCGAGCTAGAGCCTCTTTCTTTTGTGTAAGGATCGTAAAATTTATGAAGCAAGAAATGAGGATGAAGCAGGGAAAGGCCAATTTAAAGCACAGCCGACATCGGACTACATTAGCATCATCATGCCTTCAAGGACATTCAAGACGACGCTCGAAGGAAGTTCTCAGAGACGAATTTCCATATAAATTGACAGATTCGTCGATAAAAATCTCTCGTGCCTGTCTGATAGAAGCTTTTATCGCTTTGTTTGCCATTGACATGATTCGTCAGACGCCCACAGCTACTCTCATTGTAACTTTAATTTTCTATTGAAGACCTGATTCATCACGTTTTATGTCGGTAACTTCTCTCTGACATAAAGCGCTGCATATTTCATCCTACTTAATATAATCGTTTACTGCCTCCTTTAGTGAGCTTTAGCTCATTGTTATGAGCGTAATAAGAGCCATAAAAGCGAATGATAATTTTTACCGCAGCAAATCTCCCAGATTGTCAGACATTAAAAGTGCCACGACTGCAGAAATGAATTATTAAACAACAACAACTTGTGATTATTTCTGTGCTGTCTTTGTTGTCTTCCTCTCCTCTCAACGTAATTAAAAGCGATGATAAAATGAAAATGTTTCTTTGGTTTTGACTTTGTAGCGACGAAGATGATGATTGCGGTCTTGCGGAATGTTACAAGCATAAACAAAGAGAAGTTTGATATGATTCAAGTTAAAGGGAAAAGTTTCATTCGAACGAGTTCAGGAAAGAGACAAATTTATGATCACAGCTTCTCGAAGTCTTATTGTTTCGTTGAAAGTCTCTGTTCAGCAGGAATCCGAGAGATATTTTGTTGTGCAAAAGTTATTTCCATTGTTTCGTTGTCAAAGCGGAATTTGGGAAGACAACAAGAGGCTCCGGAGGAATTTTGCGTCGGAGCGAAGACATTAATATAATTTATAAGTTTTAATATAATTCCAGAGCGAGGAGTAATGAGAACCTTTTCAGGAATTAATGTTTGCGTTGGTAATTCAACCTTAGATCTCTTAGCACTCGAAAAGTAAGATTCTGCTTCGAAACAATGTGGCGCATTGAAACTTTTTCCCATACGCGGAAGATCTCTCGTTAGACCTGAAAAGGTTTCAGTTCAAAAGGAAAATTTAGTGAATGAGAATGTTTTCAGGATTGTTCATGCACTTGACTCACCTGGAGAGCTTTTGTGGTGAAACCCTTGACATAAAACAGATCACATTGCCTCGCTGAATACTCATTATAATATTTTTAATAAGCAAATGTGCAAAACACTGGAAGATAAATGACAAAAGATTTTTCACGTTTCCTTGTGTCGTTCGTAACGAGAAACTTTTTATTTTCTGACGAGTCGTGAATTCTATTGAAACCTGAGAGGCTTTGATTCTTGTGAGTGGTTGCCTTCGAAAGGAGAAATTTCCAACGAACGTTCTCGTTCGTCTTTAAAGTTTCGTTCGACTTTAAAAGGGAAAATCTTCAATGAATCATTTGAAATCAATTTTCACTTGAAATGTTTTTTTGTTTCAACTCGGGGAGCACCGCAAGTGAATGAAAACAAAGATTAATGGCACGAAAGCACACAAGGAACAAATTCAAGTTCTTCGCTGCAAGCATTTGAAAATAAAAACTATTTTCTTGCTGCAATCGATGAATCAGAGTCACTTCATTCTCATTTTAATGAAATGATTGAGTTGCTTCTCTCGATCCTAAAGAAATTTAATCAAATCTTGTGAAAGCATAAGAAGAAGCTTCGAGCGACTGCTGATTTTATTTAAAATTTTATAGATTTTTCTTGCCGTCATTCACAAACTCTGAATCGTAAACAAAAAGGAAAATCAAATTCCCCCTTGAACTACATTCGCGGATGAGCATAAATGTCAATGAAAATGAACTTGCAAAGTCTTTAACTCCATCATATGTTGCATGCAAAGCTTTTGTCAAATCAAGAACGTATTTTGAAGCTGCGAATTTCCATCGCGACAAGCTCAAAATACTCAAACTTCTCCTTTCATAGAAATTCATTGAGCGAAGTGTTTCTAGGCTTTCAATTCATTGTGCGCCATTCCCACACAAACAGCTCTCCGAAGCCACAAATCTGAAAGCTTCGTTGACATTCTCGCTTTGAATTGTCGTTAACCTCGAAAGCCTCGAATATGAATAGAAGTTAATTAGAAATGTTCGCCGCAATACCCCAAAAGCCACAGAAGATTAATTTTGAATATTCAAGGGCAGAAAAAGTATTTCAGACTCGTCAGGATTTGAAGAAAAATCGAATTAAAACTTCAAGCCTAATAAATAAATCCTCATGTGGTTTGTGATAACATTCCCGGGGCGGGTGAGGTTTTGATAACTAACTAATTAATAAAGTTGCATGTTCATGATTGCGGTTGAAAGGAAACTACAATTTCCATTAACTCTGCAAGGATTTTCAAGATTTTTTCTTTCTGCAGCTCTGATTAATTAACAACAATTTTCTGAATCGTAGCTTGAGTAACGTGGGTCGCAATGTTGTTGTTTGCAATGATTAATTGACTTTTGAAAGGTCTGCTCCTTGCTTGCAACATTGTCAAGCTCAGTATCGTTACTTTGATTTATTTAAACTTTAGGGTTTGAAACCTTTTTGCTTCTGAGGCAAAAGTATTTCTTGCTTAGGTGAGAAATTGCAATTTTCTTTCTCTGCATTCTTCATGACCTACAAAGAACTGTTTGAGATAGAAATTAAAAAGTATTTGAATAAAGTTCGTTGCAGAAAAGCTTTTAATCCAAAACTTTAATTCAACTAATTCGTTTTCGAATGCCTCGTCTTCTAAGAAGACTCTTCTCATTCGTTAGCAATTGCGCAACAAAAGAAACTGCAGAGCAAGACAAAATTGCAAAGTTTTCTTCAAAGTTTCCAAATGAAGAGCTTTGCAGGTGAAGAAAAGTTTCTTCAAAGCTCTCAAACTGAGTTTTAAATTTTATCTCTTTTACAACATCGACGATGTCAACATGAAGTTTGAATATTTCACGCCTGATTTTAATTGAATTTAAAAGTGGTCGATAAGAAATAATTGCATTGCTCGCTTGATCGAGCTGCTCATTTTATTGGAAACTTGATAACGAAATTAAAATTTATTTTCATTCCTCGCAACATAATTTTTGTCACTTATGCTTTGCTATCGCGATTTTCTTTTTTCCTTGAACCTTTCTCAGTCCCTTCAGGATTATTTGGCAAAGGAAATTAATTGTTCTTAATCTGAAGTTATTTGCTTAACCTTCGAGAGAGAGAGAAAAGGGAGTCGAGAGTCAATCAATTATGTCGTCATAAACACAGATTTCAATCGTCGACCCTTTTTTTCAGTGAACTTGCAGATCCCGACCATGACTACGCGAGTTCCTTCTCTACAACTGAATAATTAATAAGAGAGATTAGTCGTCAAGCATCTGTTCGGAACATGTTTTTTCCGACTCGCCGTTTGTCGACATCATTTGCGGGTTTTCGAAAATTAAGTTATGATAGGAAAATCGTTTAATGCTCTACTCAGTCCCGAAAACACATGCAACCTCATTTCCATTTGAAATTATAAAACGTTCGCTTTCATATTTTATTTAATTAATTAGGCTAATTAGCTTTTTGTTGCTGGGAGAATTTTCAGATGACAATTTTGCATCTGCAAATTTACCTTCTCATTCATAAACTTTGCTTTCGGCTCTTCGAAGCTTTTAATATTGCTGGAGCATTAAACAATGAGATTAAGATCTTTGGAATGAAATCCATTGAACGAGTTAAGCGGGAAATTAAAACTTTATCAAATGAAATCGAGAAAATTCCCGAACTCGAATAAACTTTTATTCCGAGCTTCAAATTATTCTCACAAAGTTTGTCATTCGAGACTTTCATTGACAGTTGATAACGTTGCGAGGAGGTTCTGTGTGAAGTGAACAAATCTCAAGAGTCAACATTTGAGCTGAGATAAAGTCGAATCCGAATATGAAAGTCTCTCTCTCTCTTGAGGGATCCGCTCAATCCTATCAAAAGCTTTTTCTAAACACACCGATTTCTACTGAATCCTAACGATCCTTTAATGCACAGCATTTTATTCGAATTGACCCAAAAGAAGAAAAAAAAATCTGAAAACGAATGTTTGAGTAGGCTCGCATTTATCTTCGATTCAAATTTATTCTCGCAAAGAATCGGAATCGGATTATGGCAGGAAAAAGGTCAACGAGGGGAAAGGGAACAGTTGAAGCGTTTCACGCAATGTTTGCTCAACATTCGGTCAGTTTGCGGATGAAAGAGTCGAGTAGAGTTTCGCAAATATCAACAAAATGACAAGCAATTAAACCTGCATGAGTCACTTCGAGTTCTTGCTCTCTCCTTTCGCTTGATTGCGACTTGAAAATGTGAAGCAATTTATCAAACTAGTCTCTCGTAGTTGTTAGAAGTAATTCTGGAATCAACTAAGCTTCTTTAGATCTTTAGAGGCAACTGCTGTTGACCTAATTCTCTCGAACATGACGGAAGTGAAAGCACAACTCAAAGCAAACCAGAAGCAAGAAAAATAAAATTACCAAATGATTCGTTTAGAAATTGCAAAACTATTTTGCTCAGAGCTTTCGATTGGAAAATTGTTCGTCGATGGTTGCAAATTAATTCTCTCAAACTTTCACAATTCTCCTCAGACAAGAAAAATGTTTTCGAAGTTTTTCTCTATTTTCGATAGTCTCCAAAGCAATGCAAGTCATTTTTCACAAGACTCGGGGGCTGAAACAAAAGCGAATCCATTTGTTACAATTCACGCTTGACAGGGCAAAAATTTAAAAAAGCAGGAGAAGAAAACTTTTATCCTGTTTTTGCCAGAAAATAAAAACGTCGTAAGTTTGCTCAATTTTTTATTCTCGATTGTCGCTTTTCCACTGCAATCGATAAAAGTGCTTCAACAGAAAATGTAACTCGAACTCTTGCCTGAACTTTTGCCAGCAAGAAAATTAATTTAATCTAACCTTCTCTTTCAGACGTCAAGAGAGAAACTTTCCGCGTCCTCTTCGTAGGATAAAAAAAAAACAGAAAATGAATTATGTCATCCTAATATAAAGTTTCAGCTACCGTGACAACATCTCATCATTGCATTTTATGAATTAGAGTCAACAGCATCTTGTCAGCTCGTGCAGAAATCATTCTCCCAAAGGAGAGCACAAATTGTTGATAAGAAGAGCGTCTCTGTTCATTTGAAGAAACTTTATTTTCCTGTCACATTTCATAAAGTAAAGCTTTCAACGAATACGATTCAGTGCACTTTATTGATTTCTCTCGTCGGTCATGCCGTCAACCCATAAAATATGATTAAGAATCTCGAATCAGCTCACAAGGAAAGTTTATTTATAAGAAGACAGAAATAAGTAAAACTATAAATCATGGGAATTTTCAGCTGAAGTTTTCTTCTCCTTGCATTCGCTTTCCCTCTTCGATAGTGCACAGGAGCAATAAATAAAAATTCTTCAGCGGAAAAGTTATTGAGTAAATCGATTCTCAGGGAAAACAGTCACAGACGTCGACCTAAAGGTGGAATTTTTTATTCACCCTCGAGAATTTCAATAAAATAATCGACGAGATGATTCACGACCCAGAAAAAAAAGTTTTTTGCTTCGTTCTTTTTGCAGTTTTCAAGCACTTTAAAGATTGCTAAATTTATTGGTCCTTTGACGCTAATAAAATGTTTCCACGAAATTTATGGACGCTCTGATAATGCACTTTGCAAAGTTTTCCGTGTTGAATAACATTTTCGCTCACGGTTTCATTCGCTGCTTCATAAATTCCGCTTTCTTTCATGCACTCCCTTCGGGGACTATTAAGATCAGGTAAAAATGTAGATAAGACGTCGAAAGGAAGGCGTGATGGCAGGCGATGTTTATTCTTTTGGATTTCCCGGAATTCAATTTTAGTTCAAACGTTTTGAGAGAGGGCAAAGAAATCTTCTTTAGGCATGGTGGCAACTTTTGTAATTGTTACCTGATAAGTCCTTTGTTCTTTTGAGAGCGAGAAAAAACAATCTTTTGAAGTTAAAACCTCTCGCTGAATCAGTTTTCGTTTAGACTTTGGCAGAAACACATCGATCGAGACAAGAATCGACAAACTAAAAAAATTGTAGCTTCGAATAAAGTGCTTACATCAAAGAAAATGAATTCGGTTATCATAAAAAACGACAGCCTTAAATTGTGCTTGTACAGAAGTTACATGAATGGTCGCTTTATTGTACGCGAAGAAGTCAATGCTTGCTTTGTTCAATATACTAATTCCAAGGAATACAGAGATCGTTATGATATATACGATGACATTACGTTCAAAAACTGTGAATTTCCGACTTTGCCAACGAATCTTGGCTTTCCGTACCTCAAAGTTCTTCAACTTAGCTCAGTTGGACTCAACACGATTACAAAAGAAGCTCTGGCAAATCTCAAATGTCTTCAAGAATTCCATTTGGAACACAACGAGCATCAGCTTCAACTTCCTGGCGATCTCTTCTATTACAACAAAAACCTAACAGAAGTCTCTTTTCGCTGTAACAACTTCTCGTCGATCGGTGAGAACCTTTTGGATGGTCTCGGTCAACTCGCCAAAGCAGATTTTTCATTTAACAACATGATCGACGCCATTTATGACAAAACTGTGATCGACTTAAAACAAAGAAAGAAACATGTGACATTCAACGAGTTGAAAGGTCTGTTCAACGGAAAGGAACTCGAAAACAAAAGTTTGATTCTACCAAACATTTTCAAACCTGTTCTCGCTTCTGAACAGCTAAAGGATTTCACGATCATCTTAGACGAAGGCAAACTTGATTTTCATCGTTTTTTGTTAGCAGCTCACAGCTCAACCATCAGAGACCTTTTCGTAAACAATCCCGAAGCAAGAGATATGAAACTGTCTGGAGTTGAAATGGAGGCTTGCAAGAAGGTCATTGAATTCATCTACGAAAACAAAATACCGAAAGCTGCTGAAGACATGTTTGGAGTCTTGACTGCCGTCGGCAAACTCGGAATTGAAACGTTGAAACCTCTCATTGAGAAAGAATTCGCATCGAGCGTCACTGCTGATAATTGCTATGACATCTTGGTCCTCTGCAACACTTTCAACTTTGAATCACTTAAGGACGAAGCATTTGAAGTTCTATATGAAAATATTCGTGAGAGAGTCTTGAAGGATGAATGGAAGAACGATCCTGAGATGATCAAGAAATTGCTCGACGCAAAACAGAAAATCATCGACGCCACTAATGAATTAGTCACCATGTAAACATTTTTCACTTTCTCATGTCAATAAAGATATTTTCCACTTCATAATTTAATCTTGTTTGGAAGTTAAGTGACAAATCTCTTCTAAGTTGAATTTGATTGGAGCTGTCTGTCGCACCAGACTGAACTAATAACTCACACAGTTGAAAATAACTCTAAGCTATAAACCTCTCGAAAGATTGATGGCCTCTGGTCCCATTGTCATGTTTTCAAATCAATTCGGAACGAGAACAAAAATGTTTTGTCACGATTCATTCGTTTCAAATTGTCGTCTGGTTAGGACTGAAGTTAAAGAAGAGATTTCTTAACTCAACTCATGTACAAACAATCAATAAAAGTCTTTAAATTGACTTGGATGAAGTGCGGGGTCAATGCCCGTGGATCTTTAAAGCTCGATTACGGTGGAAAAACGTTTTCAATGAGTGTGGCATTAAATATTGCAAAAGTAGAAGCAAAGGCTTCGCATCAAAGCACAAAATGTAAACACGCACATGCCGAGAATGCAAAAATATTGAAATCGGCCGCGCTTCGTTTAAGGCATGAAAGAGCTCAACAAGCGTCAGGAATTCCAGAAAAGAAAAGTAAAAAACTTGAAAGGGGATTTTCCTTCCATTCGTAACAATAATAAATCGTGAATAATTTATGGCACGGATTCCATTAGAAAATTGAAACAAATTCCTTGAATATTTCATTGGCGTTGAAAGTGTTGTTCGAGAGTCTTTCACCTTCTCACCGATGAAATGCCATTCGGTAATGAATTCAACGACGAAAGGAAAACTGAAGCGAATTTTCATTCGCGAGTCATTTCAGTTTATTTGAAATTCCAATCATTCCTAAGTAAATTGTTCAGCTGTTCGCATATTTGAAGCGATAAGAACGAGGAATCGTTTGATTAAGAAAGAAAAGATGAAGACGAAAAGTGTTTTTTAAAATTTGACAAGCATCCGATGAAGTGATAAAAACGAGATCGTTCGTGTATTGCTTGAGAGCTTTTTTCTTGAATGAAAAATAAATAATTAAAGCAATGAGAGTAGTTAGAGCTCGACTTCACGTTCTCATCTTAAAGATTTCAACGAGAAACGATTTCTCGGACAACTCGAATTCAAAGGAAAATAAGCTTTGCCAGAAAAAATCTGCAGAATTGTTTCTAAGCGAATTAAAAACATTTTGTCCCTTTCTTCAAGGCTAAACGATTTCTGGGAGAGTCACGTACTGAAGAAGTAAAGACTCGCAGCGGTTGTGAAGTCAATCTGATCCTTGAAATTATAAGAAACGCAAAAGGAATTTCAAATGTGATTTAAAATGAAAAATGCCTCAATCAACTCACGAAATTGCGGACTAGCTTCGTCCATTGCACAACGAGTTCTCATAAATTTAAATAATTTAAAGTGATAACAATCTTATCATTAGATAAAGTTCATTGAGTCTAACAACTTCAATATTGAGTTCAAAATTTTTATAATTATGCAAGCCAAGAGAAGTCTTTTGCTTAATTATGCAGGCAAAAAGATTTCTACAACAATCATTTGTTGAATGAACTCAAGCAACTCGATAGGTCTTCGAAAGAAAAAGATTCCCTCCGAGCAATTCATTAATTTTGGCTCCTTTGTAATTTCATTTCGTCGTTCGACTCCAATGGGAAAAGAGCGAGATTTCATTAATTTTCGCGTCTCAATTTTCTCTCCCTCGCCATTTTACTAAGATTGTGTCAACAAAAGATGTTTCACTCAAATTAGGAAAGATTTCAATTCGCCAGGGAAGAAAAAGAAGCAAAGCAACTTAAATATCAAGATTTCCTCTTCGAAGCCAAAAGATTCAATTTCCTTTCTTTACACTGACGAAATATTTTCTTTAGGAATCTTCGCGAAGTAAATAAAAGATTTCCGAAAAGTTTTGAGCTTTGTTTTGCGTAGTAATTTGATTGCTCCAAGTCAAGCTCTCTTGGACTTCCCAAACCTTCGACGTTTTTTTTTTCAATTGAATATTCAAAGAATGTTCGTGGCAGTTGTGGGAGTGTAGCTTCGAAGAAACAACAACCGACCATTCAAAAGCTAATTAATCACTCGAAACTACTTTTCTGACCTTTCACTTCGCCACATGCTCTTTGCTGTAGTCTTGAGGAAATTTATTAAATCATCTGATAATAAAAACTAGCGAAAGCTTGCATAATGAGCATGAACAGAACTTTCAGTCACAGCCACGATCATGCAACGAAATTAATTAGTTAATTTCAAAAAACATTTTCCACTCAAAGCATTCAATCACGTGGAAAATATTTTCTCTCTCAATTGATTCACTTTAATTTAATTGAATAATTAATATCTGAGAAGTCGAAGAAACATTTCTGAATGAGTTATAGCTCAAAATATCTTTCAAGCCATGCGAAGATTTATTGATTAACAAAATTCTGTTTCGGATTGTTTTGGAATTCAGGAATTTATTTCTGAGTCTCCGCATTATCATTTTGTTGGTGCAATGTATTGTCGATAGCTTGAAGGATAAATATGAGAGTTGGATCCGGATTATTGACAAATTCTCGTAAATGAATTGGAAAACATTTTTGCGGAAGTTACGAGAAGCAAACCATTTCTAATTACCTTTCATACAAATTTATCGATTTACTTTCACCGAGAATGTCGAAGGAGCTTTCAGATTTTTTAGCTTCAAAGAATTCTTTGTGTGGGAATGACGTTCAGTAATGAAAGCTTTCATCGAGTGATTTCACGATAAAAGCGGAAGTTTAAGTATTTTAGACGATTATGAGAATTTTGCTTTCAAAAGCGATTTCTTGTATTTGACAAAAGCTTTTCATGCAACATATGATGGAAGTGAAATTGTAAAGACTTTGCAAGTTCATTTTCATTGACATTTATGCTCATCCGCGAATGTAGTTCAAGGGGGAATTTGATTTTCCTTCTTGTTTACGATTCAGAGTTTGTGAATGACGGCAAGAAAAATCTATAAAATTTTAAATAAAATCAGCAGTCGCTCGAAGCTTCTTCTTATGCTTTCACAAGATTTGATTAAATTTCTTTAGGAACGAGAGAAGCAACTCAATCATTTCATTAAAATGAGAATGAAGTGACTCTGATTCATCGATTGCAGCAAGAAAATAGTTTTTATTTTCAAATGCTTGCAGCAAAGAACTTGAATTTGTTCCTTGTGTGCTTTCGTGCCATTAATCTTTGTTTTCATTCACTTGCGGTGCTCCCCGAGTTGAAACAAAAAAACATTTCAAGTGAAAATTGATTTCAAATGATTCATTGAAGAGTTTTCCTTTTAAAGTCGAACGAACTTTAAAGACGAACGAGAACGTTCGTTGGAAATTTCTCCTTTCGAAGGCAACCACTCACAAGAATCAAAGCCTCTCAGGTTTCAATAGAATTCACGGCTCGTCAGAAAATAAAAAGTTTCTCGTTACGAACGACACAAGGAAACGTGAAAAATCTTTTGTCATTTATCTTCCAGTGTTTTGCACATTTGCTTATTAAAAATATTATAATGAGTATTCAGTCGAGTCAACGCAAAACACCTTCAGTCGAATCAAATGCATAGAGAGTGTTGGAAATGAATTCATCGAATCGCATTTAATTTAATTTGAAGCTGTGAAGTCTAAACGCTAAGAGCCCTTTGAAATAAACATCAAACTCAGTTATTCTGAGAAATCAATATATTTCCTAACACACATCGTTTGACGAAAAACGATTCGATTGGCACGATATGGGAATATAATTAAGTGACACTGAGTGATCTGATGATCAAAGCCACCGGAATTACCTCAGTCTCGAGGAGAGACTCAAATATTTTCATCAGGTTTCATAACAATTTTGCGAAGGTTGTTTACAAACGCTGAGCTCTGCTTGGAATTTTAATCGCAAGCAACGTAATTTCTAATCTAAATTTCCAATTATACTCTCATTACCAGACTTGCTCAATTATTTCCCGCTCGATAAATTGTAAAATGAAAATTATTGGCAATTATCTAACAACTTTTCAGTGAAGAGAAACTTTTAGTCCTTCGATAGCAGACATAATCTTGTTTATTTAAATTAACTGCTTCATCCCAGACGATGTTTTAATCAACGATTAATTTCGTATTGAGGACTTGACGTCTCAAACGCAGATCCTTGACTCTCAACCGTGAAATTCTAGAAAACAAATTCTAATTAGCATAAACTTCTTCTTTTCAGTTCATTCGCGTTGATGAAAAAGAAAGTTTTAATATTCAATTTGTTAACTCTCGAGACGAGATTTAATATTTTTTTTCTCAAGACAAATAATTTTTTATATGAAAAATTTTCATCGAGAATGTCAAAAGTTGAACTGAAGATTCCTCTGAATGAACGCTTCTCTGACTTCATTTTTTTTGTTATGCTCATAACAGCTAAGCATCTGAATTATCCTTTATGAATCTTGAATTAAATATTGAAAGAAAAAGAAGCTTCAGCGAAATCAAAACAAGCTCTCTTCATGCTCAACATACCAGAAAGCGGAGAATGTTGAAAGAAAAATCATGAAGGAGTTTCCAAGAAGTGTTTATCATCAAATGATACGACACGAAGCCTATCAGCAATAACAATTTCAATTTTATTATCTCATACACGCTTTGAAATCACAGCGAACATGTTCATAAGCGAGGCGAGCACGTCTCTTCTCACACCATTAGAACGTTTGCCTTCCTTTGTTCGCAAGCTTCATTTATTAGAATGTTTGAAAAATCAATTTCGAAGGAAGTCGTAATTTCGATGAGTTATGGAAGTCTTTCATTTAGTTAACACCGAGTAAAGTCGAGTTTGCTATTCAGTGAGCATAGCTCAGAGCTATGACGCTTCTAATGTGAAGATTGAAACTTTTATGAAAAGGAATTGAAGTCTTCGTAGACGATTTTGAATCTTTTCTTTTTTAAGGCTCATTTTGATAAAAGTTTATGTTCTCAGAAATGTTTCCCTGACGTGATCTAGGTCGTGATAAACACAACTTCATGAATAGTTAAAGAAATTGAGTGAGGACTCTAGATTTGGGATGAAGACGTCATGATTGCAAATTTTTATTTCTTTAATATCAAAGCAGACTCAACTAAATATTTAAATAATTTTCACATCTTTACAAAGTTGTTTACATAAGAACAAAGCCAACAGCGTTTAGAGGCCTCATTTAGCTTCAAGCCAACGAGGTTTTCACCCCAGACAATGAAAACCAAAACTCATAAATCTTTGCTTTCTGGCATCGACTCACATTCACTCTCATAAACATTAATTTGTCTTAAATTTGCAATTTATTGAAATTTACGAGTTTGCGGGGGAGAAAATCGATACGAAAATAGTTTGCGGTCAAAAAATGTTCGTAAAGTGCCAGCAAGTCGGTCTTGTGAATTAACTTCAACAAAGAAAATTTTCCTTTTGTTGATCTTGAGAATCTCCTTAACTTCCGCTTAGTCTTTCTTACTTTTATTCCATGGAAAGATGAGAAGCAGCTTCTTCACTGTTTACATTTTGCCCTGCATATCCATTCAAGCACAAAACTTTTATTTCATCAAAGTTTCATTTTCAAAGGGAACGTCGTAATTGGAAAAGTTTTGCTTTGTCCACTTGTAAATCCATCAAACATTGCATAACAGATTTAAAGCAGATGAAGTATAAATTTCCTTGTCATGTTTTTCAGAGGAAAATCGTAGTTAGAGTACTCAAATTAAATTGCAGAGAACATTTTTCCAATTACAACGAGAACTGAGTGGAGTAGCTTCAATTAAAACTTCCAATCATTTGATTGTGAAATGAATGAAAGCCTCGAGAATTTTGATGTTCCTACAAAATTTAGAGAACAATGATAGCATTTCAAAATTGTCATGTTCTCGTCAACTGATTCACATGCATTTGAGTTGATTCGGAGAAGGTTTAACAAAGCCAATCTCATAACTCAACAGAGAGATTTTAACTTCTCAGCCTCATAATGAAATTTACAATGAAAGCAATAAAATCTCATCGGAAGCGAAATTGCGAGAGAATTTCATTGATTTCTTCATCAAGAATTATTCATTCGGATTTTATCTTTTTTTTATACGATTACGCTTTTAAATCGAACTATAATTCCTCATGAATATTATAATTGAGTCGATAATCATGAGTTCCTGCAATATGATGACATGAATGAACTCACTAGTTTCATTTCACAAGAAGAATTCAATTTGAGGAAAACGGTGGCAGCGAAATGGAAATTGAACGGAAAATGTAAAGGAAATTAAACAAAGTCTCTTTGAAATATTTACTAACAAGTTCATATTGTAAAAGCTCTCACAGTCGCAAAGAGAGCTTCGAGCTTTCTGGCAAGCATTGAGAGAGAAATATGGCGGAGCTCTCAATCGTTTGAACTCAGTGCTCGCTTTGTACAACAAAGAAAAGTTTTCTGCAACAAAGTTTTCATTTCCATCAGCGTTTGTATAAAAAGTAAATAAACTTTCATGTTCGCTTCGGTTCATAAATAAAATATTCCCTCCTTGCTTTACTTTGTAAAGGTTTTATTTCGGAAATAATATTTCTGATCATTAGCATAATAAATTTTAATAATTCAATTGCGAGAGAAAGCTTTTAAAGACTAATAAACTTTCAATCACTTCATTAGATGGAAATATAAAAAAATATTTAAACGTGTCTCATCGGAAAATTAATATTTTAATCAAGCGCTCGGATGATTTTAGAGATGCACTTCGTGCTCCTTCGCTAAACCTCACAGAGGCATTTATGAGACATAAAATAAAAGGTCGAACCCCAAATAAAAGTTTTAGGACTTCACGACCCTTGACGAAATTTTGTTTTATGTCTTTGGGATCAGGAACTTTTTATGTTTATATTTTAACAACGAGCGCCAAAGCTTTCGGCTACAAGTGAAGGTCACAAATGAAATAAATTAATTTGGAAGCGGTCAGTCGAAACGAGCAGAATTTACAATGAAATCTTTTATCGATGACCTGGAAAAGCTTTTTCAAGTTCAAAATTTTTAAATGAAAAAATTAAAAGTCTTTTTTCAAAGAAATCTCATTTATCAAATTGACAACATGTTGTTACCGTTCACTTGAACACTTTACTTGGAAGCTTATTAGGTTTATTCTTGTACAACGAATGATGCTTCCTCAATATGAAAGCTTTTTTCAGTAATTGACTTTTTTTTTGAAAAGAACTTCTTGAGAAATGCCTCGCAACATCTTCCTACATTGCAACGTAACTTTGAAGAGGCTTTTTTAAGTTTCCTGTCAACAACAACAGCATGACGGAAAATATTTTTCTTCAAATCTGATTCATATGCAAAATAAAAAAGAAGAAAGCACAAAGAAGCTTATAAATTACGGCTCAAGCAATTTATCACACACTTTATGAATATCACGTTGAGACTTACAAGAACTTTATCATCACAATGTAGTCATCCTTCATAAGGCTCTATCATTATCGTTACATGGTAAAGAGAGCAATGTGCGAACATGAAGAAAAATCTACTCGAATTACCCGACGATTACTTTCCTTTTCGTTATGCGACCCGAAATATTTTTCCCATTTCTCTTATTTCGAGTCGCTGCGTTCGATCGTGTCAGCTCCACCACAAACGAATCAATTTATTTTCATGAGCAACATCGTTAGGTGAGTTCTATTCGCGGGAGAACTTTGTCGCGACAACCGCGTTCGTCTCGTGTTTCATTCAGAAACTTCAAGTAAACAGGCGTCGACACGAACGGTGACAGGATTAGGCAATAAGAAGTCGAATTTGTTTGTTTCTCGATTTCAAAAGCAATTTTCATAATTCACCGTCCCAATGTTAGCTTAGATGATGAAACTTTCTCTTTTATTTGCGCGAAAAAGTGCTTCGCGATATCATTGACGAAAGCGATGATCCGAATTAGCTTTTTCAATCGATTTTCAATATTTCAAGTGGATCAGAAGATTATAATCCGACATTTTCCGCAAACATTTGCCCGCGCAATGCGATGAGAGTTTATTCCTCTGGAAGATCAAATCAAAAGCAGATTTTTCTTAATCCGATTTGAAAGCTTAACAACCAAAGAATGAGCTTGACATTTCCTTTTCTGTAATTCATTTAACAATAATGAAAGTAAAAGTTTTATTGCAATTATTTTGAAATGTTTTTCAAGTTCCGTTCTCCTCAGAGAAAATGATTAAATTGATGTCGAGCTCCACTGTGGGTCTCTCGTCTGGAGAATGAAATATTCACGTTGCTGTGAGGATTTCATTTAGATTCAGTTGATTAATGACTTGAAATGAGAAGTGAATTTATTCATCATACAAAGCTATTTCGTTAATTCGAAAAAGCATGGAGAACCCTTCGATTCGCTTTGTTTAACCTCTACAATCCCTCCGGTAAAGGACGTAGCACAAAATGAGATTTTTATTCAAATGTTAAATCGACGTCCAAAAGAAAAAAAGAAGCGAACATGGGAAAGCTCATGAAGCCGTTGGCTGGCAAACCTTTTTAGTTCGATAACTTTTCTCTCCGGTCAGAAATTTCTAGTTTATTCTGTCGATTAGGCATCTCAACTTAAACTAATCTTCTTCATATTTGGTGCTGCAAATCTCTCTCACCTTCTCACAAAAGTCTTGCGTAAATTGAAATAAATATTTTACGGAAAAACTCCTGACGTTTCCTTCGTGATGCCCCGGGACACGAGAACATGAAGATTCTCTCAACTTTTTTTCAATTACGTTTCCATCTAAAGAGCTGAGGATGCTCGTCCTTGACTACACGTTCAAACAGATTTCTCTAAAGGAAAAAAAAATATTTTCGCAACAATCAAAGAATTAAAATTGATGACTTCGCTTTTGTTTTCATTTGATGTCGTTCATCACGACTTAATAGAAAACTAATGGCATCGATTTCAGTTCAGCTCAAAGCTAAGGAGGCCTTGAGTTTACCCAAACTTTCTTCTTGTCACGTTGCTGCCGTCTTCCGTGAAATAAATCTTTTTCTCGTTTATTTGTTTCATGATTCGCAATTTGCGAGAAATTTAACACTAACGAGACAGCAAAGCCGCGCCAAGAGTTATGGAAATTTATTTGTCGCGACTCGAACATAAAAACTTCATCGCAGCTATTTTTAGTAGAAGCTTAATGACCCGCCTACTGCTTGGATAGTTTGTTTAATAGTTTTGCTATCAAGTTAAAAAATATATATTTTTTGGTAACTTTTTCATTCTGCCGTCTGATGTTTGCTGGAGATTACAATTTTTTTTTATTTTATCCAAATGTTTCCTTCAGTGGAGAGTTAATTATAAAAATTGCATTCATCGTAGCCGCAAATTCTAGTTGCTTATTATAAATATTGAAAGTTAACCTGTATTCGCCTTGGGGGAAAAGTGACCGAATTGTTTTCAAACTAGCGTAAGCATCTTTAATGTAGATCTCCTAAATATTGTAAATTAAGTTATTTTTCATTTATCTTTAATAAACTTGGCTAACCTTGTATGGGCATTTGTGGATTACTGAAGGAAAGGAGTCATTAAGAAAATTCATAAACGTTTCGATGATCATGTTAGATGATGACTCTTGCGTGATCTGGCACCAATCCATTCTCGGCGTATGCATAACCTAATTGAAAAGATATTAAGAGATGTGATTTTAAGAATTGAATTCAAACCAAACTTCTCTGAATATTATTCCATATTTGTAAAAGAGAATCAGATCGACCTTTAAAATATAAATTTATTTTTCAATTTTTCAAATGATTAATCTAGAGAACTCACAAAAGCTTCTTTCATGGGTCTTTTCAGAGTAGCAAGAATGTTGAAAGTTGAAAACGATCGATTGTAGGATTTTCCAAAACAAGAAAAATTTCCATAAAAATATTTCTCTGACATGTTGCACCGAAATCCTTTCACGTAAACTGTCATTGGATGATCGCCGAAAGAAATTGAAATTAGAAATAAAAGAGGAATCACGAAAACAATGATTTTATGCAATAACATCATTGTTGAGCAATGAACGAAGAATGCGAAAAGAAAACTAAATTCAACATGAAAAAATTAAATCTTGATGAAAAACGAAAATAATGTTTTCATGAAATTAGCTTTAGTCATTTACATTAAAAACCATTAAAAAAAATTAAAGATTCTCCTTTTTCCTGTTATTTTGTAAAATTTGATTTTTGCATTTAGACGGAAAAACGAAATTAAAAATAAAACTGACATAGTTAAATTTTGCCTCGAACACTTTTTAATTTAGTTTGACAACAAAACCATAATTATCCAAAAGATTCTTTCAACAAAGATAGGTTTGTCGCGTTCATCGTTGATGTGGAATGTTAATTTGTGGAAAGAGTGAGCCAGTTGTTTTCAATTAATCATTAAATTTAATTGAATTTAATTGAAAAATAATCAGAAATATATTTTCAAGAATTGCAAGTCAAATTTCTCTGTAAATGTTTCCATATTTGTAGAAGAGAGTAAATGTTTTTATTTCCTGTCATTTAAATTTTACAGCTTGACTTCTGCATTCAGATGGCAGTTCAGTGAACACAGATTGGCTTTTAGATTTTGAAAAACAAATTATTTTATTATCTGATAAAAAATTATCCAAGATTATCCAAACGATTCCTTAAGAGGAGAGTTTAATATAAAAATTGCATTAATCGTACCACCCAATTCAAGTTGCTTATTATAAAGATTGAAAGTCAACCTGTAGTCGCCTTGGGGGAAAAGTGAACGAAGTGATTTCAAACTAGCGTAAGCATCTTTTACGTATATCTCCTAAAAATTGAAAGTTAATTTTTTTTACGTCAATAATTTTTATAACAAACCTTGTAAGGACACTCGTGAATTGTCGATGGAATGCAGTCTCTAAGAAAATTTAGAAGCGTATCGATGATCATGTTAGACGACGATTCACGCATGATCTTACACCAGTCCATTCTCGGCGTATGCATAACCTAATTGAAAAACATTAAGAGATGTGATTTCAAGAATTGAAGGCAAATCAAACTTCTCTAAATATTGTTCCATATTTGTAAAAAAGCGTGGCATCGATCTTTATAAATCAAATTGTTATTTCCGAGTTTCAAAATACTCATTTAGAGAACTTACAAGAATGTCGCTGATTGGTTGCTTCAAAGTGGCAAGGACATTGAAAGTTGAAAACGATCGATTGTAAGATTTCCCGAAACAAGAAACATTTGGATAAAAATATTTCTCTGACATATTGCAACGAAGTCCTTTTACATAAACTGTCATTTGATGATCAACTGAAGAGATTGCAATAAAATTTGTAATTGCAAACACAATAATTTTATTCCAAAATATCATTGTTAAACTACGAACGTGATCCGCGAGGTGAAAACACTGTGTTCAAAACAGACAATAAATATTAAAAAACTGAAGTTTGCATGTGGCAAATATTTAAATTTCGATGAAATGATAGATAATTTTATTTCAACAAGTCATTTTTAATAATTAGTGATAATGTTGGTCGTAATCAAAAACATTTCATTTTCCTGTCACTCTTGAAAAATTTTTTTTAATCTTTTCAAGATACTTCTTGCTTAAATCATAATCATCCAAAAGATTCTTTCAACGGTGAATTGACCATGAAAATCGCATTGACTACAATAATGAGTTCGTTATATTGATCGTAAATGTAAAAAGTTAGCCTGTAGTCGCCTTGTGGGAAAAGCGAGCCAAGAGTTCTCAAATTTGGATAAGCGTCTTTAATCCAAATTTCCTGCGAAAAATTCTTGCTTTGAAAGTTTTCCCTAATCCAAATTCTAAAGAAATCAAATTTTCAAGCTGACCTTGTAGGGACATTCGTGAATCGTCGATGGAATGATGTCTCTTAGAAAATTGAGAAGCGTTTCGATGATCATGTTAGATGATGAGTCTCGCATGATCTGACACCAATCCATTCTTGGCGTACGCATAACCTAATTGAATAGATTTTAAGAAATGTGATCTCATGAATTGAAATAAATCATACTTCTCTGAATATTGTTCCATATTTGTAAAAGAGAACCACGTCCATCTAAGTGAAAAATAGTATTTACTCTTAAATCAAGTAATTCAGTAGCAGAACTAAAATAAGTTTTGAACTCACAAATACTTTCTTTACTGGTTGCTTCATAGTGGCCATAACATTACAAGTTGAATACGATCGATTGTAGGATTTTCCGAAACAAGAAAAATTATTGTAAACGTATTTCTCGGACATGTTGCATCGAATTCCTTTTACGTAAACTGTCATCGGATGACCTCCATAAGAAGTAGAAATATAAAACAAAAGTGAAATCAAAAAACCAAAAAATGTTATTAAAAAATTCATTTTGATATTATGAGCAATGAGTTTTGACTACAAGTTAACATTGACAATGTATACAGAAATTCATACGATCTACGTATTTCAACCACTTTGAGGAAAGGACGGAAATTTCAATTTAACCTAATTAAAAATAATTTTTATATTTTTAACAATTCGTTGCAAACAAAATTAAAATTCAGTGACCTGTGGCAACATTATTTAAATCCATTTCCTGGCATTTTGTACAATTTTAGCAAGAGAGGCGAAGTGTAATCTGGTTTTTTGATCTAGATCATAAAGTGGGCGAGAGCAAACTTGAATATATAAATATTTCCGTTAACCAAATGATTCCTTTAGTGGAGAGTTAATTATAAACATTGCATTTATCGTAGCAGCCAGTTCGATTTTTTTTTGATTTTTTACTTCGACTTGATCACCGATATAAATATGGACAGTGAATCTGTAGTCGCCTTGGGGGAAGATCGAGCGAAGGGTTTTCAAACTAGCGTAAGCATCTTTAATGTAGAACTCCTAAAAATTGTGATTTAAATTATTTTTTATTTTACTTTAATAAGCTTGGCTAACCTTGTATGGGCACTCGTGAAGTATCGATGGAATGCTGTCTCTTAAAAAATTGAGAAGTGTCTCGATGAGCATATTAGATGACGACTCTCGCATGATCTGACACCAATCCAGTCTTGGCGTGTGCATAACCTGATTGAATAGATCTTAAGAAATGTTATACTTTAACATGAATTGAATTCAAATCAAACTTCTCTGAATATTGTTCCATATTTGTAGAATAAAATGAAGTCCGCCTAAGTGAACAATAACATTTAATTTTTTAAGAACTAAAATAAGTTTTGAACTTACAAAGAATGCGTTCGTCGTATTTTTCAAAGTGAAGAGAATGTTGAAGGTTGAAAATGATCGATTGTAGGATTTTCCAAAACAAGAAAAATTTTTGTAATAATATTTCTCGGACATGTTGCATCGAACACCTTTTACGTAAACTGTCATCGGAAGATCTAAGGAAGAGATTGCAGTTAAGGCTGTAAATGCAAACACAATAATGCTTTTCCACAGTATCATTGTCAAGCAGTAAACGAGATCTGCGTTGTAAGAACTAATGACAAATACTGAAATTGAGCCGAATCAAATATATATTTAAAGATTTTAAAGTCTGATGGGATGACACAAATTTCAATTTTGCGTAATCAAGATTGTTTATTAGCATAAAATTGGTTCTATGGGTTGTTGCTGATTGTTGTGAGTAATTAAGGTTGCAGTTATTTTGTCGAAGGTCAAATTTGGCGATTGTTGCTCTCTTCGGAAATGCCACTTAGAAATATGTAATTATCCAAATGTTTCTTTTAGTGGTGAGTTGATTGCGAATATCACATTGACAACAAATATTGATTCATCGTGTTGATCGTATGCGTATAAAAGAAACTTGTAATCGCCGTGGGGGAAGAGTGAGCCAACAGTTTTCAATTTTGGATAAGCATCTTTAATCCGGATTTCCTATCCGAAAAGAATTTTTTTTAGTTGTAAGTTTTCAATTTGACCAAATTTGATTCAAACCAACATTGTAAGGGCATTCGTGAAAAAATGATGGAATATTATCTCTAAGAAAATCTCGAACCGCTTTGACAATTACATTAGATGATGGCTCTCTCACGAGTTTGCACCAATCTATTCTTGGCGTGTGCATAACCTAATTGAAAAGTTAATTTTTAATTTTAACAAATTGTCAATTTGAAATTTAAATTCAAACTTCTCTGTAGATAGTTCCATATTTGAAGAAGATTTTGACTTCAACCTTAATTACAAAATAATATAAATTGTAATTGAAATATTTTTTGAACTCACAAAGACGTCTTTAATTGGACTTTTCGCAGTGCCTAAAACATTGTAAGTTGAAAACGATCGATTGTAGGATTTTGCAAAACAAGAATAATTTTTGAAAATGTATTTTTCGGAAACATTGCATCGAACTCCTTTCACGTAAGCTGTCATCGGATGATTACCGGAATAGACCAAAGTAAAAACTCCTAACAAAATCAAAAACAACCAAACGTTTTTAAGAAGTTTCATTTCGGAACTGAAAAGAACTGATTAACTTGGCCAACTATTGAAATAGAAATCTAAACTACTCTTGACAAATTTCCTCCACTTAAGGTTTATAAAATAATTTTAAAATTGGCTCAAAGAACTCTGCAATTAAATCTTATCGATCGTTTGCTAATTACGATGGGCAAAAAACTTTTCCTTTATTTAAAATAAACCATTATAGTCAGGCCAACAGTTTCGACCAGTTCACTTCAAAATTTAATGATGAAAAACTTTATTTTTTCCATTTCTCTTCTGATTGCAATAACGACATTCGTATCACTTTTTTGTAGAAGTAACAATATGCGTGTTCATGTGAAGGGAGTCCGTTGTAATGCTTCAGAGAAATACTTTTACCAGAACTTCTCTTGTTTTTCAAAATCTTACAATCATCTCTGAATATTGTATCAACTATGAAAAAACCTATTGAAGCAGTTTATGTGAGTGAGTTTATGTGAGAAATTGCCTCACTTACCTCTCCACTGAAGGAAACATTTTGTTAGTTTCCGACTGCAAACAACATTTTCCATATTCGTCAGCAATTTCTAACAAGTTGGACAGCAGTTCGAGAACGAACGTACTTTGAGGCTTTTTCTCTTCTGCTCTAATCCCCATTTATTTTAAACAAATTAAAACATTGAAAAAATTTGGCTTCCTTCACGTGCTTCATTTTTAATGTGAATTTCATTTTTGTCTGTCTGTCTGTCCGTTTGTCCATTTGTCCACTTGGCCCTCCCACTCAAACTCCATCGGTCCAAACCGGAAGTCTCTAGCTATCTTCGTTCTCGAGATATATAAAATTCATTTTTGTCCGTCTGTCTGTCTGTCCGTTTGTCCATCTGTCTACTTGGCCTTCTTGCACAGACTTCATCGGCCCAAACCAGAAGTCTCTAGCTATCTTCGTTATCGAGATACATAAAATTCATTTTTGTCCGTCTGTCTGTCTGTCCGTTTGTCCATCTGTCTACTTGGCCTTCTTGCACAGACTTCATCGGCCCAAACCAGAAGTCTCTAGCTATCTTCGTTCTCGAGATATATAAAATTCATTTTTGTCCGTCTGTCTGTCTGTCCGTTTGTCCGTCTGTCCACTTGGCCTTCTTGCACAGACTTCATCGGCCCAAACCAGAAGTCTCTAGCTATCTTCGTTCTCGAGATATATAAAATTCATTTTTGTCCGTCTGTCCGTCTGTCCGTCTGTCCACTTGGCCTTCTTGCATAGACTTCATCGGGCCAAACCAGAAGTCGCTAGCTGTCTTGGTTCTCGAGACATATCACTTTTTCAATTTCTTGTACGGAAAACTTGTATGCAAGTTTCTTGTACTAGTTACTTGTACAAGTTTATTGTAAACGATTGGTCCAAGCCAGAAGTCTCTAGCTGCCTTCGTTCTCGAGATATCTCAAATTTCATAGGTTCTTATGTCCGTCTGTCCATCTGTCCGTCTGTCCATATGTCCGTCCGACTCCATCTCAGAACTCACTGGTCTCACTCACCACCCGAACCGATTGGCGAAAACCGGAAGTCTCTAGCTGTCATCGTTCTCGAGAAAAATCGTTAACGGACGGACGACAGACGACAGACGACAGACGACAGAACAGACGACTGACACAGACGACTGACATCAAACCGGCCCCATATAGGTCAAAAATAAAGTTATATTATGATCAATGGTCTACAAGTTAATATTGACAATGTATCGATCTTAAACCAATCCATTCTCGGCGTATGCATAACCAGGTTATGATAACCTGATTGAAAAGATAATTGCAGATACATTTTCAAGAATTGAATGGAAATCAGACTTCTCTGAATATGTTCCATATTTGTAAAAGAGAATCACGTCCATCTAAGTGAAAAATAATATTTACTCTTTTTAGAAGAACTAAAATAAGTTTTGAACTTACAAATACTTTCTTTATTGGTTGCTTCATAGTGGCCATAACATTACAAGTTGAATAAGATCGATTGTAGGATTTTCCAAAACAAGAAAAATTATTGTAAATGTATTTCTCGGACATGTTGCATCGGATTCCTTTTACGTAAACTGTCATCGGATGACCTCCAGAAGAAGTAGAGATAAGAAATGAAAATGAAAGCAAAAAACCGAAAAATGCTATTAAAAATTCATTTTGAGATTATGAGCAATGAGTTTTGTCTACAAGTTAACATTGACAATGTGTTCAGAAATTCATACGATCTACGTATTTCAACCACTTTGAGGAAAGGACGGAAATTTCAATTTAACTTAATTAAAAATAATTTTTATACTTTTAACATTTTGCTGCAAACAAAAAAAATTCAGTGGCCTGTAGCAATATTATTTAAATCCATTTTCTGGCGTTTTGTACAGTTTTAGCAAGAGAGGCACTATGTAATCTGTTTTTTTTTGATTTTTCAATAAAAAATTAAAATAAAAGTTGAAAAAATATTTTGTTGTTAATAACAACTTGTTATCATAGAAATGTCTGATTACTTTTTATTTTGTCGTCGAATTGAGATATCAATTATTTTTTAAATTATCCAAATGATTCCTTGAGTGGAGAGTTTACTATATAAAATGCATTTATCGTAGCAATAACTTCTAGTCGCTTATTAAAAATATTGAAAGTTAACCTATAATCGCCTTGGGGGAAAACTGAAGGAATCGATTTCACATCAGCGTAAGCATCTTTTACATACATATCCTAAAAATTGTAAATTGAAATATTTTTCATTTTGATTTCAGATTGTTTGATTTAATTTGTATTGGCAGACCTTGTAAGGACACTCGTGAAGTAACGATGGAATGCTGTCTCTAAGAAAATTTAGAAGCGTTTCGATGATCTTGTTAGATGACGAGTCACGCATGATCTGACACCAATCCATTCTCGGTGAATGCATAACCTAGATACTTGAAAAGATAATTGCAGATACATTTTCATGAATTGAATGGAAATCAGACTTCTCTGTATATTGTTCCATATTTGTAAAAAAGCGAGCCATCGATCTTTATAAATTAAATTCTTATTTTCGAATTTCAAAATATTCATTTAGAGAACTTACAAGAACGTCGCTAATTGGTCTCTTGGAAGTGGCAAAAACATTGAAAGTTGAAAACGATCGATTGTAGGATTTCCCGAAACAAGAAACATTTGGATAAATATATTTCTCGGACATGTTGCAACGAAGTCCTTTTATGTAAATTGACATCGTCGTCTGATGAGCAACTGAAGAGATTCCAACAAGAACTGTGATTGCAAACACAATAATTTTATTCCAAAATATCATTGATAAGCTACGAACGAGATCCGCGAGGTGAAAACAGAAACAAGCCTGAATCGCGAAGTCAACATTGGTTTTTATCTTAAAGTTGGTTCGATTGATGTTTGCTGATTGTTATGTATAATTACGGCTGCAGTTCCAATCAAAGGTCAAATTGTGCGATCGCTCTCCCAATTTTTTCTCTTCGGAAATGCCACTTAAAAATATGTAATTATCCAAATGTTTCTTTTAGTGGTGAGTTGATTGCGAATATCACATTGACTGCAAATATTTCTTCATCGTGTTGATCGTATGCGTACAAAAGAAACTTGTAATCGCCGCGGGGGAAGAGTGAGCCGACAGTTTTCAATTTTGGATAACCATCTTTAAGCCAGATTCCCTATCCGAAAAGAATTTTTTTAGTTGTAGTCCTCAATTTGATAAAACTTATTTTCAAACCAACATCATAAGGGCATTCGTGAATTAACGATGGAATATTATCTTTAAGAAAATCTAGAAGCGCTTCGACCATTGGATTAGATGATGACTCTATCACAAGTTTGCACCAATCTATTCTTGGCGATTGTATCACCTAATTGAAAAGTTAATTTTAAATTTTAACAAATTGTTAACTTGAAATTAAAATCCAACAACTTCTCTGTAAATAGTTCCATATTTGAAGAAGATTTTGACTTCAATCTTAAAAAAAATATTATAAATTGTAATTGAAATATTTTTTTAACTCACAAAGACTTCTTTGATTGGAATTTTCGCAGTGCCAAAAACATTGTAAGTGGAAAACGATCGATTGTAGGATTTTGCAAAACAAGAATAATTTTTCAAAATATATTTTTCGGAGACATTGCATCGAACTCCTTTCACGTAAGCTGTCATCGGATGATTACGGGAATAGACCAAAGTAAAAACTCCTAACAAAATCAAAAATAACCAAACGTTTTTAAGAAGTTTCATTTCGGAACTGAAAAGAACTGATGAACGTAGCCAACTTTTGAAATAGAAATCTAAACTACTTTTGACAAATTTCCTCCACTTAAGGTTTATAAAATAATTTTGAAATTGGCTCAAAGAACTCTGCAATTAAATCTTATCGATCGTTTGCTAATTACGATGGTCAAAAAACTTTTCCTTCATTTAAAATAAACCATTTTAGTCAGGTCAACAGTTTCGACCAGTTCACTTCAAAATTTAATGATGAAATTCTTTATTTTTTTATTTCTTTTCTGATTACAATAACAACATTCATATCACTTTCTCGTGGAAGTAACAATATGCGTGTTCATGTGAAGGGAGTCCGTTGTAATGCTTCAGAGAAATACTTTTACCAGAACTTCTCTTGTTTTTCAAAATCTTACAATCGATCGTATCCATCTCTGAATGTTGTATCAACTATGAAAAAACCTATTGAAGCAGTTTATGTGAGTGAGTTTATGTGAGAAATTGCCTCACTTAACTCTCTACTGAAGGAAACATTTTGTTAGTTTCCGACTGCAAACAACATTTTCCATCTTCGTCAGCAATTTCTAAAAATAATTTTCAAAAATAAAGTTATATTATGATCAATGGTCTACAAGTTAATATTGACAATGTATCGATCTTAAACCAATCCATTCTCGGCGTATGCATAACCAGGTTATGATAACCTGATTGAAAAGATAATTGCAGATACATTTTCAAGAATTGAATGGAAATCAGACTTCTCTGAATATTGTTCCATATTTGTATAAGAGAACCACGTCCATCTAAGTGAAAAATAGTATTTACTCTTTTCAGGAGAACTAAAATAAATTTTGAACTCACAAATACTTTCTTTATTGGTTGCTTCATAGTGGCCATAACATTACAAGTTGAATAAGATCGATTGTAGGATTTTCCGAAACAAGAAAAATTATTGTAAATGTATTTCTCGGACATGTTGCATCGAATTCCTTTTACGTAAACTGTCATCGGATGACCTCCATAAGAAGTAGAGATAAGAAATGAAAATGAAAGCAAAAAACCGAAAAATGCTAATTAAAATTCATTTTGAGATTATGAGCAATGAGTTTTGACTACAAGTTAACATTGACAATGTGTTCAGAAATTCATACGATCTACGTATTTCAACCACTTTGAGGAAAGGACGGAAATTTCAATTTAACTTAATTAAAAATAATTTTTATACTTTTAACATTTTGCTGCAAACAAAATAAAATTCAGTGGCCTGTAGCAATATTATTTAAATCCATTTTCTGGCGTTTTGTACAGTTTTAGCAAGAGAGGCACTATGTAATCTGTTTTTTTTTGATTTTTCAATAAAAAATTAAAATAAAAGTTGAAAAAATACTTTATTGTTATCATAGAAATGTCTGATTACTTTTTATTTTGTCGTCGAATTGAGATATCAATTATTTTTTAAATTATCCAAATGATTCCTTGAGTGGAGAGTTTACTATATAAAATGCATTTATCGTAGCAATAACTTCTAGTCGCTTATTAAAAATATTGAAAGTTAACCTATAATCGCCTTGGGGGAAAACTGAAGGAATCGATTTCACATCAGCGTAAGCATCTTTTACATACATATCCTAAAAATTGTAAATTGAAATATTTTTCATTTTGATTTCAGATTGTTTGATTTAATTTGTATTGGCAGACCTTGTAAGGACACTCGTGAAGTAACGATGGAATGCTGTCTCTAAGAAAATTTAGAAGCGTTTCGATGATCTTGTTAGATGACGAGTCACGCATGATCTGACACCAATCCATTCTCGGTGAATGCATAACCTAGATACTTGAAAAGATAATTGCAGATACATTTTCATGAATTGAATGGAAATCAGACTTCTCTGTATATTGTTCCATATTTGTAAAAAAGCGAGCCATCGATCTTTATAAATTAAATTCTTATTTTCGAATTTCAAAATATTCATTTAGAGAACTTACAAGAACGTCGCTAATTGGTCTCTTGGAAGTGGCAAAAACATTGAAAGTTGAAAACGATCGATTGTAGGATTTCCCGAAACAAGAAACATTTGGATAAATATATTTCTCGGACATGTTGCAACGAAGTCCTTTTATGTAAATTGACATCGTCGTCTGATGAGCAACTGAAGAGATTCCAACAAGAACTGTGATTGCAAACACAATAATTTTATTCCAAAATATCATTGATAAGCTACGAACGAGATCCGCGAGGTGAAAACAGAAACAAGCCTGAATCGCGAAGTCAACATTGGTTTTTATCTTAAAGTTGGTTCGATTGATGTTTGCTGATTGTTATGTATAATTACGGCTGCAGTTCCAATCAAAGGTCAAATTGTGCGATCGCTCTCCCAATTTTTTCTCTTCGGAAATGCCACTTAAAAATATGTAATTATCCAAATGTTTCTTTTAGCGGTGAGTTGATTGCGAATATCACATTGACTGCAAATATTTCTTCATCGTGTTGATCGTATGCGTACAAAAGAAACTTGTAATCGCCGCGGGGGAAGAGTGAGCCGACAGTTTTCAATTTTGGATAACCATCTTTAAGCCAGATTCCCTATCCGAAAAGAATTTTTTTAGTTGTAGTCCTCAATTTGATAAAACTTATTTTCAAACCAACATCATAAGGGCATTCGTGAATTAACGATGGAATATTATCTTTAAGAAAATCTAGAAGCGCTTCGACCATTGGATTAGATGATGACTCTATCACAAGTTTGCACCAATCTATTCTTGGCGATTGTATCACCTAATTGAAAAGTTAATTTTAAATTTTAACAAATTGTTAACTTGAAATTAAAATCCAACAACTTCTCTGTAAATAGTTCCATATTTGAAGAAGATTTTGACTTCAATCTTAAAAAAAATATTATAAATTGTAATTGAAATATTTTTTTAACTCACAAAGACTTCTTTGATTGGAATTTTCGCAGTGCCAAAAACATTGTAAGTGGAAAACGATCGATTGTAGGATTTTGCAAAACAAGAATAATTTTTCAAAATATATTTTTCGGAGACATTGCATCGAACTCCTTTCACGTAAGCTGTCATCGGATGATTACGGGAATAGACCAAAGTAAAAACTCCTAACAAAATCAAAAATAACCAAACGTTTTTAAGAAGTTTCATTTCGGAACTGAAAAGAACTGATGAACGTAGCCAACTTTTGAAATAGAAATCTAAACTACTTTTGACAAATTTCCTCCACTTAAGGTTTATAAAATAATTTTGAAATTGGCTCAAAGAACTCTGCAATTAAATCTTATCGATCGTTTGCTAATTACGATGGTCAAAAAACTTTTCCTTCATTTAAAATAAACCATTTTAGTCAGGTCAACAGTTTCGAACAGTTCACTTCAAAATTTAATGATGAAAATCTTTATTTTTTTATTTCTTTTCTGATTACAATAACAACATTCATATCACTTTCTCGTGGAAGTAACAATATGCGTGTTCATGTGAAGGGAGTCCGTTGTAATATTTCAGAGAAATACTTTTACCAGAACTTCTCTTGTTTTTCAAAATCTTACAATCGATCGTATCCATCTCTGAATGTTGTATCAACTATGAAAAAACCTATTGAAGCAGTTTATGTGAGTGAGTTTATGTGAGAAATTGCCTCACTTAACTCTCTACTGAAGGAAACATTTGGTTAGTTTCCGACTGCAAACAACATTTTCCATCTTCGTCAGCAATTTCTAAAAATAATTTTCAAAAATAAAGTTATATTATGATCAATGGTCTACAAGTTAATATTGACAATGTATCGTCCTTAAACCAATCCATTCTCGGCGTATGCATAACCAGGTTATGATAACTTGATTGAAAAGATAATTGCAGATACATTTTCAAGAATTGAATGGAAATCAGACTTCGCTGAATATTGTTCCATATTTGTATAAGAGAACCACGTCCATCTAAGTGAAAAATAGTATTTACTCTTTTCAGGAGAACTAAAATAAATTTTGAACTCACAAATACTTTCTTTATTGGTTGCTTAATAGTGGCCATAACATTACAAGTTGAATACGATCAATTGTAGGATTTTCCGAAACAAGAAAAATTATTGTAAACGTATTTCTCGGACATGTTGCATCGAATTCCTTTTACGTAAACTGTCATCGGATGACCTCCAGAAGAAGTAGAAATAAGAAATGAAAATGAAAGCAAAAAACCGAAAAATGCTATTAAAAATTCATTTTGAGATTATGAGCAATGAGTTTTGACTACAAGTTAACATTGACAATGTATACAGAAATTCATACGATCTACGTATTTCAACCACTTTGATGAAAGGACGGAAATTTCAATTTAACTTGATTAAAAATAATTTTTATACTTTTAACATTTTGCTGCAAACAAAATTAAAATTTAGTTACCTGTGGCAACATTATTTAAATCCATTTCCTGGCATTTTGTACAATTTAGCAAAAGAGGCCAAATGCAATCTGAATTTTTGATTTTTCAATAAAAAAATTAAAATAAAAGTTGAAAAAATATTTTGATGTTTTCTTAGAAATGTCTGATTACTTTTTATTTTGTCGTCGAATTGAAATTTCAATTATTTTTTAAATTATCCAAATGATTCCTTGAGCGGAGAGTTTACTATATAAAATGCATTTATCGTAGCAAAAACTTCTTGTCGCTTATTAAAAATATTGACAGTTAACCTGTAATCGCCTTGGGGGAAAATTGAAAGAATCGATTTAACATCAGCGTAAGCATCTTTTATATACAAATCCTAAAAATTGAAAATTAAAATATTTTTCATTTTGATTCTAGATTATTTGCTTTAATTTGTATTGGCAAACCTTGTAAGGACACTCGTGAAGCATCGATGGAATGCTGTCTCTAAGAAAGAAAGAAAGGTTTCGATGATCTTGTTAGATGACGAGTCACGCATGATCTGACACCAGTCCATTCTCGGCGTATGCATAACCTTGATTATTATCAAAAAGATAATTTCAAATACATTTTCAATAATTGAATGCAAATCAAACTTCTCTGAATATTGTTCCATATTTGTAACAGAGAACCACATCGACCTTTGAAAATTAAATTCTAATTTTCGAGTTTCAAAATATTCATTTAGAGAACTTACAAGAACGTCGCTAATTGGTCTCTTGGAAGTATTTAGCAACGATATTGAAAGTTGAAAATGATCGATTGTAGGATTTCCCGAAACAAGAAAAATTTGGATAAACATATTTCTCGGACATGTTGCAACGGAGTTCTTTTACGTAAACTGTCATCGGAAGATCTAAGGAAGAGATTGCAATTAAGGCTATAAATGCAAACACAATAATGCTTTTCCACAGTATCATTGTCAAGCAGTAAACGAGGTCTGCTTTGTAAAAACTAATGACAAATACAGAAATTGACCCGAATAAAATATTTAAAGATTTTAAAGTCTGATGAGATGACAGAAATTTCAATTTTGCATAATCAAGATTGTTTATTCGCATAAAGTTGGTTCTTAGATTGTTGCTGATTGTTATGTATAATTACGGCTGCAGTTGTCAAGGTCAAATTTGGCAATTGTTGCTCTCTGCGGAAATTCCACTTAAAAATATGTAATTATCCAAATGTTTCTTTTAGTGGTGAGTTGATCGCGAATATCACATTGACAACAAATATTGGTTCATCGTGTTGATCGTATGCGTATAAAATAAACTTGTAATCGCCACGGGGGAAGAGTGAGCCAACAGTTCTCAATTTTGGATAAGCATCTTTAATCCAGATTTCCTGTAAGTAAAGAATTTTTTAATTGTAGTCTTCAATTTGGTCAAACTTAATTTCAAACCAACATTGACAGGGCATTCGTGAATTAACGATGGAATATTATCTCTAAGAAAATCTCGAACCGCTTCGACAATTACATTAGATGATGGCTCTCTCACGAGTTTGCACCAATCTATTCTTGGCGTTTGTATCACCTAATTGAAAAGTTAATTTTTAATTTTAACAAATTGTCAATTTGAAATTGAAATTCAAACTTCTCTGTAGATAGTTCCATATTTGAAGAAGATTTTGACTTCAACCTTAATTACAAAATAATACAAATTGTAATTGAAATATTTTTTGAACTCACAAAGACTTCTTCCACCGGACTTTTTGCAGTGGCAAAAATATTATAAGTTGAAAACGATCGATTGTAGGATTTTGCGAAACAAGAATAATTTTTGAAAATGTATTTTTCGGAAACATTGCATCGAACTCCTTTCACGTAAGCTGTCATCGGATGATTACGGGAATAGACAAAAGCAAAAACTCCTAACAAAATCAAAAATAACCAAACGTTTTTAAAATGTTTCATTTCGGAACTATAGAGAACAGATGATCGTGACCAACTATTGAAATAGAAATCAAAACTACTTTTGACAAATTTCCTCCACTTAAGGTTTATAAAATAATTTTGAAATTGGCTCAAAGAACTCTGCAATTAAAAATTATTAAACTTTTGTCGATCAAAAATCTCTTCTTTCATTCAAAATAATTTATTTTAGTCAGGTCAAGAGTTTCGACCAGTTCACTTCGAAATTTAATGATGAGAAACTTTATTTTTTCCATTTCTCTTCTGATTGCAATAACAACATTCGTATCACTTTCTTGTGGAAGTAACAATATGCGTGTTCATGTGAAGGGAGTCCGTTGTAATGCTTCAGAGAAATACTTTTACCAAAACTTCTCTTGTTTCCCGAAATCTTACAATCGATCGTATTCAACTCTGAATATTATATCAACTATGAAAAAACCTATTGAAGCAGCTTATGTGAGTGAGTTTTAATTAATTAAATAGAAAATTAAATTCTTCCTTTTAAAGGTTGTCGCCAATCTCTGGTACAAGTATGGAATGATTTATCGAGAAGTTATGCACACGCCACAATTCGACTGGTGCCAAATTATGCGAGATTCGACAACGAACAAGCTTATTGAAATGGTTATCAATGTTTTGAAGAACAATATGCCGTCGGTGATTCACGAGTGTCCTTACAAAGTGAGATCAAATTATTTGCAACGCAGGTTTACGAAGAAATTTTATATTTCAAGGAATTTACCGCGAGAGATGTTTACGTTCATTTGGACACTGTTGGGGGAATTTTCCCTCAAGGTGATTACAGGGCAATTTTCTACATGTACGATCAGCGTAATGAGAGCATTGCTGTTGTCAACACCATTGCCTCACTTAACTCTCCATTGAAGGAAACGTTTGGTTAGTTTCCGTCTGCAAACAACATTTTCCATCTTCGTCAACAATTTCGAAAAATAATTTTCAAAAAAAAAAACTCTCAAGTCAAACTTTTTCTCAATCTTCATGATTGAAACCTGAATTTTTAAATTTTCCATTGTGCATAAAGAAAATTGCAAGTCATGAGATTTGCACAAGATAACGAGACGCGACGTTAGAGAAAGATTCTCTCGAAAAGAAGAAGACGACGATGACAGTGTTTAACAATTATAATTTTAATAATCTGTCACTTTTGCTTGGATGGAAGTTTCTACTCTAACCTAACGAAGGGAATGATAATGAAGCTGATTTTTTATGCTGAGTTGATGTCTAAGGCTTGCGACACAACTGACGATTTCTATGCGACAATTGAGAAAATAATTTACGTCTGCTTAAAATTCTGTCCTTCCGCTGCTTATAAATTATCTCGTTCAACGACAAAACGATTCATTCTCATTGCTACGAAGTGTTCTATGTAGTTTAGGAGAAAATGAAGGCATAACGCTGACGTAAACAAAGAAGAGGAGACAAAATTGGATCGCTCTGTGCTTTTGTTTTAGGTTCTCGTCCTTTGTCTCGAAGAAATGTTTCAAGCTTACGTTTGACAAATACGAGAAGAACGAGTTGTTGTTGAAAGAGGCTCGTCGACAGAATGAGGAATGGATTACACGAAGATTGAGAGAGGCCTTCGTCGTTAAGACAAACGTGTCTGACAATAAAAACTTGCTCTACTAATTGAGTCTGGAGCAATGTCTTAAGTTCAACTTTACGATGCCTCAATAGAACGACGCATGACCTCCCATAAATAATGAGAATGCTTCGAGATGAGTGTGAAAATGAAAACTTTCTCCCCATTGACTTGTTCAGCATAATTTCTATGCTCTTAATTGAGACCTCGCACGCTTGATTTGATGTTTGTTGTGAGGCGACAGTAATCTGGAGCAAATAAACAGCATTGCAAAGACATGGGCTGTGGCTTTTCATCATCATTATCCTGCTAACTGACATCAAACATGCATGACTGTTGGCGCTTAATATTCATCGAAGAGACGTGCACGCAAACAAATTGCCAATTAAGTGGAAATCAAAATTATCATATAAATTAAATTTATGCTTGATTTGATAAATGGATTCTACGTGTTCGTTAAACGTTGCAACCAGGCGAAGGATAATGCAATTTTCAACGATGGTTACACATGTTTAATCGAGTATGCCTTGCACGTTCTTTAAACTCAATCGATGATTATGGAATTTTGAGAGGAGAAGAAATCGATGAGTTTTTTAAATATTAAAACGAATCATTGAACACTCAATGAACTTAAAGAACAAGCGCCTTCTTTTAATAAATGAATGAGCCGTGATTTTTCAATATTTTCTTGTGGCTTTCTTATCTCGAGTGTGTTAGTCATGAACCAACGTCTTTAAAACACGCGAATTATACTGAACGAAGTGTGTTCCCTTATCATAGCCTCCGGCTAGGAGCTCAGAAAAACTACGCCTTTGATGTTAAAAATAAGTAATCGTGATTAAAATTCATGAATATTTTTATTAGTAACATTTTAGTAAACGGCGCAGTTAACGTTTCAAAATTATGCTGAGAAATTCTGCCCGCAGTTCATGACTCGACATCATAAAAGTTGAAACTGGGGAAACTTTATCATTCCTCAACCAGAACCAGACGAGCTGAATGGAATTTAATGAGAAACTTTTCCGTGGAATAAATTGAAACTAAGTACGGATGACGCAGAGCTTGGGAAATGTATACAAAGTTCTGGTCTGAGTGGGGCTCGAGTTTCATTATTTCCACGAATAGCAACGAGCAGCGTAATTTCTGTGAAATATTATAAATTTACTTTTTTTAGAGTTTAGAATCGTTAACTCGTTTATAAATTTCTTTTTCTCTTTCTAATTGCGTCGAATAATGCAACAGAGCGAAGCTTTCTCTTAGAGTTTCGCTTCACAAGTCGAGAAAAGTATAAAACCCTCCAATTAAAAATGTTGTCGACTTCAAAGCAATGTCAAGACTCCTCTCCAGAAAACGAATGATGAAAGGGCTTGGAAATAGGTTGCGTAGGTTGTTTGAACTGCTTCCGCGTCATGAAGATTGACGAAGATGATAAATTTCCAAGAGAAAAATTAAAGATTTTTCTCATCACACTTTGAAATGATCAATTTCTCATCACGATTTCTAATCTAAAGCGAATTTGCATTTACATCAGTTTCTCTTGGAAACTGAAGTCTTTCGAATGTTATCTCATTATTCAGAGAAACTGTCGACAAGAAGATTCTTCAGGAACACAACTCTCAAAGATGTTGAATCAACGTTACATGCTTTGGCACTCTACAGCATAACAAAAATGTTTTCGATTTCATGAAATTTCCCTTCCAGCTCTCTCGTCTCCTTAAATCATATCGAATGGCATCGCAAACATTGATGATTTTTATTGTCGACAAATTGACGCTTGATTCGATTTGTGAGCTGTGATGCTTGAGTGGGCTGCTCTCAAAGCAAATTTTAAATTGGATAAATTTTTTTTTAGCTCCAGGAAGTATCGACCCTTGAAGGTTTGCTGATTGCATTGGATTTTTTTTGCAGTTTGCATTGACTCGAATTCAATTTGAAGAAAAGAGAAAATTTGACTTTCGAAACTTTTCAAACAGGATCAGCTCTGTAACCACAGAATTTGAGGAAGCTTAACTGTTTCTATAAACAAAGTTAAAGAGTTTGACTTGCAAGAAACTTTTCATCTCTGCTCAGCACATTCTTGAGTTTTATGACAAAGTCTGCGAAGAATATTCAAGTGAGCTAAGCTCATCATGTTTATCATGTTCAGTAAAACTTCTTTTCCTTGTAACGATAATGACAGAGCCTTATGAAAGATGACTACATTGTGATGATAAAGTTCTTGTATGTCTCAACGTGATATTCATAAAGTGTGTGATAAATTGCCTGAACCGTAATTTATAAACTTCTTTCTTCTTGTTTTGCATATGAATCTGAGTTTTGAAAATAAAATATTCTCTTTCTTCAAACTTCTTGATGCATGTCTGAGACAATTTTCTACTGAAAAAGCACTGATGCGTTGAAAGTCTTCGAAAGTATAAATGCAAAGAAGATTGTAAAGCTCTTAACTTCCATAGCAATTACTGAAATGCTTTCAGAATGTGAAAGCCTCTCTGCCAATGCACAAACATAAAACAAGAAACTTATCGCCCAATTAGTGTCTGAAAAGTTTCTCAACGAAGCTGACTTAACAATGAAAGCAGTCGAGCGCTCGTCGCTACTCAAATTACGAGAACAAGCCGCCTTCTTTCGCACATCAATTTGCTAATTGCATTTGCTATCGTACTCGAGCTTAAGAGACTATAAGTGTGCCATAAAAATGATAATGTTGGAAATTATCGACGCTCTTTACGTGCTCGACGCTGAAATCCTTTCTTAATTAACTATTTGAAGCAGTAAATAAGTTATGATTGCATAACATTTCCCGAGAGCAGATGGAAGTTTATGTCGACGTCGTCATCTCGTAGAGGACTTAAATGAACTGATTTTATGTCAGCTCAATTTTGCTTGTTTTAACAAATGCAAAGCTTTACTAACTCTCGTCTGAATTAACAGTTTTCCCTCGACCTTCTGACGTTGCTGTCAGATCCTAAGCAAATAGAGATGAAGACGAGATGATAAGCTTGCAAGGATTTCCGCAAACATTTTATAGATTGTTGACATAAACATTTCTAAAATCGAATCATTTTTTGTGTTCGTGTGACCCTTCGTGTCCCTTCGATCGTGTCAAGACACAACGCAAATAAATTTATTGATCCAATGATATCACTGAGCTTGTAATTACTTCCATTGCGATGGAGTTAATCGTTTGATGGATCATAATATTTACTAAGCAGTCATAAACAAGCTTAAAATAATGTTTCGCTTGATGAAACGTTATTACGAGCTTTGATCCGAACAAAGCAAACTTTGCTTAAACCGAACCATAAATTTTATGAAAATTTATTATGTCATCGTCCATGTGGAGGTTTGAATAGCGATAAAGACCATTAATTATCCTCAACTTATATTCCATTCAGTTGCAGTCGTTCGCTTTGCGCTCATGAAGTCATTAAAATGTAATTACGATGAACGGAAACATGTTCGAGTGCTTTTTGGTACACGAGAACATGAGCCAAACATTAAATTGGTTGAAAATAAAAAATCAAATTTCAATGATTACATCTTCAAGTTATCCGGAATTTATGTTTGCAACATGAAAGTTTTCGTTGTTTCATTATTCGAGAGTAAATCTAATTTATGTAAATAACTGAGCGTCGAAGTCATTTCCTCGCAATCAGTTGCGAGTTATCCAAAAAGCCACGAAAACAAACATTTTCTTTCGGCAGAAGAGATTCCAATAAATTGTGATTACATCACAAATTAATGTTTATGAGCTTGTAAGAGAATAGTGGTCACGAGAACAAAGATTTATTAAGGTTTTAGTTCACCCCTGCGTTGAGTCGAAGTCTCTTTATTGACTTTTCTCACTCAAAGGTTCGAAGAGGAGAACAAAATCTGAAATATTTGAAACATTAGGTGGATTAAAGTTTTTTCTCATCTTCAGCTGGTCACACGCTCCTAAACTTGTTATCAACTTTTAAGGAGACATTCGCTTGCTGATCCCATTTTGTACATTCGAAGTAATATTTATATCTCTTACGAGGTTTCCTGGGTTCAATTTGGTGAGAGGGGATCTCACTTCCAATCCCCTTTTCAATGATTTGATATGAACCTTCGTCTGCTTTGTAAATTCTGGATCTCAGTTCATCGAACTGCTTCTCACGAGACGAGGCATAAAGTGCTTTGCAATTAAGAAAATTCCTTAGAAGTCATTGAAATTCTCAGCTCTCAGCAAAGCGATAAACTTCTTGTTGGAGATTCGAATTAGCAAGTTGCTACAATTGCAGCACCTTCTCGACACGCTCGAGATATAAAACTTTCTGTTAATTTTCCTTCGAAAGTTTTGCATTTATACAAAACATTTTTGTTCTTGAAACTTCCGCAAAAGCAAACAAAGAATTTGAACGAGCAATTTGCCGCAACAAAGTTTTATCCGAAAATCTTTTCATTTGAGGAAATGTTTTGTGAAGCTTGTGGTTCCTGTTTTGTGCTTAATCTGATTTTTATTGTGCTTTCTCTAAGAACAAATATCTACAAAAATATTTTTACTAATTAGCGAATTTGAGACTGTTGAGTGAAGATTGCTGTGTCGACATCAAAAAATGTTTTGAACTTCGTGACATTATTTGTTGATTAAAAAGCTTTGCGAATATTTTAGATTTCATCGACCGAGTAGTTTCAATCGATTGTCAACTCGAAGTCTACTCCACGCTGGTCAATAATGTGAAGAGCGAGTAAGCAAACTGGAGAATCTGTACAAGAGTTAAAACCTTGATGATTTAAGTTTTGAAAAGAATAACGTTCAAACCTTCTGAAAAGTCTCCATGTTGACCTCGTTGAAGATTCCATTGAATCCTTTCATGTTCTGAGTCATCATTAGGATAAGCCGCAAAGTCTTTTGTTGGCTGATGTTCAGATTGTACCACTTGACGTCGTAGACAGCGGCAGAGAGTTTCTCGATGCGAATTAACAATCGACTTCCCATCCAACAATACACAAAGAGTTGGAATAACGGCAGGATCACCATACCGTAGACTACAAAAGAGGCGAAGGGATTAACTTTTATCCCGAACAAACAAACGCACAGAAGCAAGGAGAGCGATGAAAATTCGGCTAAGAAGTGAAACTTCAAAACTTCTTGTAACTCGTTGATCCAATCAAGAGCCGAACAGTTGCTTATGATAATTTTCTTTAAGCCTTCGTCGATGCTTTTGCCATTAATTTCCGCTTCTTCTCTGTTAACCGTGATCTTATCAAGTTCCTCGACACTCAGGATCAACGCTTCAACTTTCCAACACGAATGATTGATCAGCAACATCACCACAGGAACGTAAGTTACGAAAAACACAATCGTGGTTGTCCCAGCAATCAACTGAAAGACATAATTCAGAAACCAGTTGAATGAGATTCCATCGAAAGGCAGCGCCACAATGTAAAAGTTGTAAGGCAGGCGGTAAGCGTTGATTTTAACGAAAGGGACACTGAGCTCAATTACTGCGCCTATCAACGACGGAATAAGGATGGTGATGCTGGTGACAGCGAATTCTCTTTTACAATAATCAATTGTAAGCTTCCAAGCATCTAACTCTTCTCTCATGAGCTTTCTGTTGAAATAAAAAGAAAAGTTATTAAGCTCATCCAATGTCTTACATTTCTAAAAACCTTTCAGCGATGAATCGCTTCATCAAAGACTCCAAGCGTTTGTGGAACAAGATGACAATCGCGATATAAACATCGTAGCGCATGAAACAAACTGTATGGACAACAACTTTTAGTAAAATAATTAAAAAAGATTAATTAGCTTACGGAGCACTCCAAAATTTTCCATTGACTCATTGAACTTCATTTCAGAAAACTTCTCATTGACATGAATTGCAACCACGATCGGAATCGTGATCAATGAGACCAACATCAGTAAGAAGAATTTCGAGAGTTTCTTCTTTTCGTTCACCAACCTCACGGGCATCAAAATGATCAAACCCAAGGAGATCAATCTTTCAATTAATCGCACATAATTTTCGGGATCGCGAAGTGTTCCGTCTTGAATCTGCTTCCATGAAATCTTCAGATTCCGCCAAATGCAAGAGAACAAGTTTAGTTTCATCCTTTCTGGTCGATGTCAACTTTAAAACTAAACTGAATGAAATAAAACGATGAATCCTTGCAAAAAAAAGTCTTCACGTTTGTTGTTGCATTGATTTGAAGAAGAAAACATTTTTCCTTGCTAATGCTTCAATAAATAATTTAGTAACATTTGCGACAAAGTGACCTCGAAAGGAAAGACTGTCGATGTTAGTTTAAGCACCAACAACCGACGAGCAGCAGGAAGAATTCGCAAGACTTTATGAATAATTATCCAATTGTTGACATAATTCTCAGGCTCGTGGCCGCAACAAAGTCATCGTCGAGCTAACTGCAGACAACGAGAAAGCAGCACGTGCGGGTAATTGAATCTAGAAGTTTTCTTCTGAGTAATTTTTGCAAGCGACATGCGACAATTGTAAACTTTCCCATCGGATTTACTTCAGCTGATCGATTAATAAAACAATTTTGCAATCCACTCGACTCTGCAATATGAAAACTTTAAATCAAATCGGAGTTTAGCAAAATATTTTCCCTTTGGCCATTCCAAAATTGTTTATTCATTTTATTCTCAAAAGTTTTAATCAAATTGTGTGAACAATAATTTATTCGATACATCAGCGATTAGACAATTATCTAAAATATTTTAAGCTTTAGATCCATCCTTGCACTTCGATATAAACTTCGAGACTGGTTTGTGAGTTTTTAAACTTTCTGCAGCAACCTGTTGCGCCCAACACAAAGCAAACATTTGTCAAAGCTTTATTTACGTTCGCTTGTTTGATGTGAAAAGCTTTTGCGAATATCTAAGTGATATCGATTGCAAGTTAATTGAGTTTATGTCAAAGGCAGATTTTCATGTCTCAGATCCACTGAATTTTTTATTCTCTCGCGAACTTTAATATTTAAATTACGCGGATATGTTGAGGGTGAGAGTTTTGTTTGTCCTTGTGGAGCGTGTCACAGACTTTTTTTTAATATGAGGAAAGTTTTCAATGGCGAAAAACATTATTTACTTTCGTTTTTCAAGGTGAAATATTAGAAAATCATTCTGCACGGAGAAACTTTTCCATAAATAAAAGTTGTTGCGTGTGCTGAGTTAATTTGATATGTTAATGCGAACGATTCCTTATTTTTATGAAAAGTTGATTGTTTTGAGGCGTAAAACAAAATGATTTTCATTGCAGAAGGAATAATAATTCAGTGTCTGCGTTTTGTTGTTGAATAAATCAAAAAAATTCTCTGCCCCAAGGAAAAGTCTCTTGAAATATTAAATTATCCTGGAATTTCTAAAATATCCAGCGGCTTGGCGATAAGGAGAACGAGTTGAAGCTTTGCTCAAGACGCAAGTCTCTTATTCTTTCGAATTTATTACGGCGATTTCTCTTTCCTAATCCTCAAACATATCTTCAAGGCTTTCGCCGCACAAGGCTTAATCTTGCTTACTGCAGCTGTTGGGAAATTCTCTCAAATAAACATGAAATATTTTCTCAGGCGATATGGCAAACAATGTCCATGTCATCATCATTCTATTAACTTTCTGTCGTAATAAAGTTTTGTTCAGCTTCAACAAAATATAATTTTCCTCGAAAAACATTTTCCCTTAACGTAATCCCTGATTCACAAAGTTTGCCGAGTTAGCTGGAAGGGAAATTAATTACGCAAATCATTTTCTCAAAGGGTGTTAATGTTTTTGCATTAATATTTGTGCAAGAGTCTGAAAATATCTCACGAAACGAGATTGCGTGTTTTAAAAGCATTTGCTTGAGTTAACAGAAAAAGAAAATTATTTCAATTATTTACTGACATTTAAAAACGATGTTTATTTGAAAAAGTCCTTTTCAAAATTCCGTCAGAGACCTGAAGATTCCTTAATGGAAGGCTTTACATCTGAATGAACCCAAAAATCAGAAAAGGAATTTTTGAGTGGGCTCACATTTCCATTGGAATTTATTCCCAAGAAAGAGAATCGGACTTGGATTATGACAAGAAAAGGTCTGAGAGCTGTGAAGGAGATAAAAAGCATTTCAGAAATTTCACGCAATCTTCGGTCAACTTCCGAGCTTAAGAAGTCGAAAGTCTTATTAAAAATCTCAAGTTTCATTTTTTAGATATTCAATATTTAATGATCGAGAGACGTCGATCAATTTTCATTTGCAATTTCCATCACAAGAAACCTTTTTTAGGGTGAAGAGAAATTTATGTTGCTTAGCAGAAATATTGAAACTCAATCTTAAATTTTATTCTTAGAAAATAAAATTGATGTCAAATCTATGAGATTGAATTTGTTTATTTTCGGAATCACAAAAATGACAAAGATAGATGTAAGCAGAATCGACTGAGCGTGGGAGGATTCACTTTAAATAAAGTCAAAGCTTTCAAAGAAATTCTAAAGTTTCACTGAGACGATGAACTTTCTAAAGGTTTTCATCTCCATCAACTGCATTTAATATTGAAAGAGATCTTTTCGGAAAATGAATAACTCGATATCCATTAAATATGATTGAAAACCGAAAAGTTTATGAAACAGAAATGACGAAAACCGTAAATCATGATACAAACTTTTATGTTCGATGAAACTCTTCTTGAGCTGTGGACGAAGTTCTTTAGTTAATATCGATTTCTATCGGGAAGTCCCAGACAGCGGGTCGCCTTTTGGGATGAAAAGATTTTTATTACCTTTGAATCTCTTGACGAAAACAAATTCAATAATCACAAACTTGAACTTTTACAAAAGTTTTCTCAGCTTGTCGGACGATTTAAAGATTTCCTTACTGCAAATTTTTATTGACCCTCTGACGCTCATAAAGTTTTCCATCTGAATTTATTGATGCTCCGATAATGCAAGTTATAAAGTTTTCGTTTTCGTGTTGAATAACATTGAGTTGGATGCTTTCAAGTTTTGAGAAGTTTTCGAGATTGAATCTCAAATTACTTAGAAAATCGTAGTCAAAGTGATTGAAATTACTTTCCTCGCTCTATAACTTCCTCTCTCGATTCCCGAATAAAGTTTACTGACGCTCCTAAGATCAAGACGAACATTAAATGCTTTATTGACTAACTTGATAGTGAACGTTTCCCTCCAGAATGAAGAGAACAAATTTGAAAGATAATTGAAGGGACGATCGTAAATCGCATCACTGAGCATTCTCACTTGCATCGTCAATCCTAATGTGAACTCATCTGAAAAGAATTGAGGTTTAGCTACATTGCTGTCGACCTCCGAATCAAGATAACATCCTTTATTAACGTTTTCTCGGTTTGCTTTACGAGCAAAATGATTTTCATTTAAGATTTACAAGCATTGGGACTAAGATACAGAGCGAAATGTTTACATCTACAAAATAGATACCAAAGGAAATATTTGTTTTTCATTTCAAGAGTCGAGACAATGTAAAGTCTGAGCAACCATATAAGCAGACGTGTTTTCGTCTTTTTAGCTAATTCTCTTTGAACATCTTTGTTTGGTGCTTTGCTGAAATTTAACAATGGAATTCTAAGGAAGGAAACAGATCAACGCACGTGCAATCTTCTATCTCAAGCTGAAGTCAAGTGTGGGCTTTGAAATTGAAAATAGCTCTTAGTGACGTAAGCAATTCCTTTTTCGAGTTCAATCTTCTCACCCACGTAGTCGCAAGTGCGAAGATCTCACTCCTTGGTTTGTGTCACGAGACTGGGAATTACGATTTGCTCGAGGGTGATTAACACTATGAAATGCAAACGAACTGAAGCTTCCCTTGAAGGAGAATAATCATTTCTTCTCCTTCTTCAAGCTTTTGTCTTAAAGGTTTCCAAGAGAAACGATTTCTCGGACTACTCGAAATGAAAATTAGCTTTGCCAGAAAAAATCTGCAGAATTGTTTCTAATCGCATTAAAAACATTTTTGTCCCTTTTTTCAAGGCTAAACGATTTCTGGGAGAGTCACGTACTGAAGAAGTAAAGACTCGCAGCGGTTGTGAAGTCAATCTGATCCTTGAAATTATAAAAAACGCAAAATGAATTTCAAATGTGATTTAAAATGAAAAATGCCTCAATCAACTCAACGAATTGCCTTGCCCAGTGCACGTCGAGTTCACAAAGTTCAGAATTTTATTATTCAATTTTGTCCAAAAAATGAACGAGTCATTAAGCTTCTGCCCACAAAACTATGGAAAGTCGCGACAAATAAATTTCCATAACTCTTGGCGCGGCTTTGCTGTCTCGTTAGTGTTAAATTTCTCGCAACTTGCGAATCATGAAACATAAATGAGAAAAAGATTTATTTCACGGAAGACGGCGGCAACGATACAAGAAGAAAGTTTGCGTAAACTCAAGGTCTCCTTAGCTTTGAGCTGAACTGAAATCGATGCCATTAGTTTTCTATTAAGTCGTGATGAACGACATCAAATGAAAACAAAAGCGAAGTCATCAATTTTAATACTTTGATTAATGAGCGAGCTTTTTCCTATGAAGAAAGTTCAGTGTGTTCGTATGTGCGACGTAAAGTTCAAGGACAGTTAGTTTGAGGAAGCAGAAGAAGTTTCAGATTATTTCTGATGAATGAGAATTTGTCAAAAGTAAAACAAAAAAGATTTTGTCTCTTTTTCCAGTCTTCGAACTTAACTTCTCCCATCAAGCATGAAACAAGCTTCGTTGACGCGAGAAATATCTTCATCAGAACGTGCTTTTCCTCAAAGATACTCCGGAAAGGTTTGAGCTTTGCTTCCACGTATTTAATTTATTTCATAAAAATTCTTTGCTTTTGAATTTAAATGAAAATTTTCCGAAAATTTTATGAGATTTTCGTCGCTGTCGACGTGAAAGCTCGTGAAATTTAGCCTAGCGAAGCCTTAGGAACGAGAAAGGTTAATGATCGAAATTTGGAAGGTTCGCAAAGCTTTAAGACTTTTCTGTTTTCCCCCATAAAACTGAAGTTCTCTTCACTTTAAGTAACGAACGTGTTAAACGAGCTCGAACTAACCTTTTGTTTTCTATCGAATCGATAACATGAAGCAACTCAAAAGCTTAACAACTATTTTTACGAGCTAATCAGATTAACTTGATGATGACTTCATACCTCGATACGACCTAACTCCCAAAAGTATCGAGAGGGCATCGAAAAGCGAGTGAGTAAATTGCTTAAACAACAAATTGGCAAAAGCAAATCATCATTGCCGGGTCTTCGTAATAGATTAATCTCCTCGGAGAAAACGAAGTTAAGTAAATAATTAATTGCTGGTCAGAAAGTATCCGAGAAATAAAAAGCTAATAATATATTTCTGGAGCTTGTAATTGTTTGGTTTCTACCTAAGGACCTGTCAAAACAAAATTATAATTTATACGCGGATTAATGGAAAACTGTAATAACGAAAAGGAAACCACATTTAACCTTGTAGCTCGGATCACCCTTCGCTTTGAACCTGACTTGATGTCGTTAAACTCTTGGATAGAATTTTAATCGAATGGTAATCAGAACCAATCGAGACTGAAATTTAATTATTCAGAGTTCGGAAAATTACAAATTCAATTCAAGTTTTGTTTTGTTGATTAATCAATCGAACGTTTTCGGTAAAAGTTTTAATCGGAAAAACGAACAATGACTTCGAAATTGCGTTTTTCAGCTTCAACAAAGCTCAGTGTGTAATTAACACTTCATTGTTGATTGGAAAACTTTTCCCTTCAAGCTTCAAATATTTCTGGAAAGTAAGAGAACTAACTTGACGAACTTTCCAATGAACTCTGACATTAGAACGTCAAACTCGGATTGAGTTAGCTCCTTGACATTTATTTATGGAAAACAATTCGAGGAGAAACACTAAGCCGAGGGAACGAACGCGGAAATGCATAAACTTCAAGCCCACTCAAAAGATTTTCGAGAAAGCTTTTTTCTATTGAACATTTTGTTTTGTTTCGTTCAATCATGCGACGAACATTAAGTCGAAGCGTCAACCCTTTTGCGAAAGAAAAACAATGTTTGCATAAAAATCATCGGGAAATGTTTAAAGGAAATCTGGGTTGGAAAACAAAGCATTTTCCCTGCGGAAGCTAACTCTAGCAGAAGCTCGAAGTTTATCATGAACATTGACGAGAATTTTCAATCTTTCCTTTTTGATTATCATGAGCAGCTTCGTCGGTGAAAAATAAATTTGTTTTTCACAATATCGATGAAAATCTTTAAATTTACTGAATCAGCAAAACTTTAAACCTCTCATAAATTTTTCATTTTTACGACGAGATTCTCATCGAGAGCTTAACCCAATTCATGCAAGTTATGAGTCAACTTAATCTTCAATATTTTCCATTAAAACTTAATGGTTCTCCTATGAACTCGTTGAACAAGCTTCGAATTGATTTGAGAGAGATTTCAATTTCAAACATGAAGGTCAACGTTGCTGACAAATATTATTTTATTGCTCCAATAAAGAAATTGTTTCCTCGAATGAAGCAGGAAACGCGAATTCTTTTATAGACGAAAGATAAAATTTCTGTGCATTCCCTTTCGACGTAAAATAAAATATGATCCAATTCCACCATCAATAAAACAAGGAATTGCTTTTCATTTGAATTTCCACGGTCTCAATAGAGGGAAGTGGATGCTTTCAAATTTATTGTCTCATGTGAGATGCGATTGATGAAAACATGAAGGAAGTAATGTTGTCCTAGATATTTTGTATCTCTAGCGAGTTTATTGTGAAAGTTCTTTATAAAAACATTGATCATGTTCAAGTTGCACGAGTGAAAATTTTCAGAGAATCACTCGAAGACTTTAAGAGAATTTTTCGAAAAATATTTTCTTTGGAAAATCACAAAGTAAACATCAACGATTTTTATTGAAGACAAATTGATACTTGAGTGATGCTTGATTGACTTTGATTCGATTGCTTGAGTTGCGATGCATTAGCATGAGTTGCTTTGATGTCGCCTCAAAGTGAATAAATAAGAAAAATTTCATGGAAATTCATCAAGTCTGTGTTAGTCAATGATTGAATTTTACACGTCGTTAAGTCGTAGAAAGCAACTTTAGTTATTGCGAGGCCCTCATTTGGTGACAGGGCGTGCGATTTATGATCACGAAAACGTGCTTGATAAACAAAAGAGCGAGACAAAGCTCGCCACAACTGTGATATTTCTCTTCATCGAACATAAAGGCTGAAATTAAATTACACATGGCGTTCTCTGTAATTTTGTGATAAACGATAAACAGTTACGTGACTGAACTGTATAATGACATGAAGCAAACCTGACATTATATCGAAAGAGAGAGTGCTCAAACCTTCAGAAGTGGCGGAAATGAACTCAACCAAAACAAACTTCTGGCGAAACTTTCGTCTTTAAAATCTAAACTCTTTCGATTTGAATCCTTTAACCTCACACGAAGCTCCGCTATGTGTAAGCTTAATTCAGATCCGTTCGACTGTGTAACTCTGCATTCAATTTCATGGGAAGCTCTCCCGTTGGTAAAATCAATAATTTCACATCACAGCTTTCCATAGACTTTGCGCTTCCCTGAGCAATAAATAAAAATTGAACCGTAAATTTAATCTCTAAACCAGCTTACGAGACTCAGACTTTTTCATTCAACCTTCGAAAGGTATCAAGTACGTACATGGATGATGAACAAAGTTCGGCACCTTTGCTCCGAGAAGCGAGAACAATGTGTCGTTGTATGGATTTGTCTGCAAAGTAACGGAAGCTTCTGAGACGTTTGTTTAGAGCCACAATGGTTAGAATGGAACGTGTTGCTCTCTTAATGATTTAGAAATGTCAACGTTCTTCGCTTCTTCTCAAAGTTTCAATTTGAGTGTGCGCCATTTCCTGCTCAAAGTTTTATTACGTTAGCACTTAAACTTCTTAACAAGAGTCAACAACAAACATTTCTTGTTTGGGTTTGTGCACAAGCTGTGTCTTTCGCAAACTTTTCGAGAGTTTGCTTGAAGAGAAGAGAGACACTTTAATAAATTCTTCTAAGTACTCTGTCACCAAGTTTTCGAGGACAAGAACAAGCTAATCCATGTTCATCTGCTTTTCGTGGTTTCTTCTCACTTGTCATGAAGATCAACAAAACTTTCATCTACTTGTTCGTTCTGTTTGCACGCTTTTTGATTCCTTTTTGAGTCAGAGTGATGTACGAAAACTTTTTTTTTTCAACAGTTAAAGTTTACTCATGCAAGTTTAATTGTTTCGCAAACTTTTTTTCCCCTTTCTGCCTTTCATTCGTCACGCTGTTTTGTCAACTGCAAACTTGTGGAAATGGATACGCAATCGGATGGCGAGAGAGCGTCATGTGTGAAAAAGGGAATGTTTGCTTTCGACGCTTCGCCCACGGAAATTTTTTTTGCTCGTTTCATCGTGGAAGCTTAAAAACAAAATTCAGCAGAGTCAGAGCGATCCAAAGCGGTTCGTTATGTAGGAGGATAACTTGGTTATGAACACCACGAAGAGTAAAGTGCAAATTTAAAAACGATGAGGTTTCCATTTTCATCAGTGGATTGCAATCTTTGCTTTCAATAGAAATCCCATGAAAGCAATCGACGATGAAATGAAGAAAGTAAAAATAATTTTTTATCGTGTAAATGATATCTCGGAGAATATCGCAAATCATTTTTGACGTTATCCTGAAGCTCCAAGCAATTGCTCATTTTCACTGTTGCAGCTCTCATATCCGCATGATTGAGTTGTTGCTGTGATGGTTCGGGGAAATAACATTTTTTACAACACCTCGCGCTTGAAACCGCTGACGTGAAAAGAGAAAGAAAAACTTCCACAAACTTTTTCAATTACGGATTTTTTTTTCGAAGAAGCTTTTTCAAGCGAAAAAAATTCAGAGACTTGCAATGTCGCTGCTTTGCGTCAAACAACTTTATTGCTTTGTTTTTGAATTCCAATCCCTGGCACACGAGCATTGCAAAATTTATTTAAAAGAATTCATCATTCTTCTTACTGCTTTGTTCAAAACTCTTCGTGTAGTGTAATAATTTAGAAAGCAAACGACGCACAAGATTTACGGCTTGTTCTGAGGCTTCGAAGATGAACTTCGGAGTTAGACAGATTCAGGTAGCAATTTTCACAAGTTATCAGAGTTGAAACAACTGTTATGTCATTTCACGAGCATCTCTCTAAGCAAATCTGACAAATCATTTAAATTTTAGGGCAATCGACGACAAGGAAAAGCTTTTCGAGAAGCAAAATAAATTCCGATTTATTCCCCAACCGGAACGAAATTTATGTGTTTTGTTTTGAACTTACACACAAACCTCAATTCTAAGCTGCTCGAGAAGGCTGGAACAACAAGCTTCATCTGATACCGCAAAAGTCTCTCATATCAGCCAAGAATAGAATTTGAGTGTTCGAGATTGGAAAATTTGTTGTTTCAGTGTTCGGGTAAGCTTGTGGAATGGCTTCAATGCTTAGTCATCGACCTTCGTCATGTTTAATCACAGAGATGAATCACATAAAGCTTTACCCAGAAAAGCTCTGCTATCGTGACTCTGCAGACAATTCTTTGAAGACTTAAGAATGGAACTGCTTGCATGCAATGACCGAGAGACGACATCAACAGCATCGTTACCTCTCGCAGTTGAACTGTCCGATGTTAAAGTTGTTAAAAGCTTTTTCTCGATGTTTCTATCAGATGATGAGAGCTTAGTGAGGTTCCCAAGGAAAAAACTCTTCTCGGAATGTAAATTTATTCCAACAATAAAGTATTGCTTCGAAGCTTTAAGAAAGATCGCGTTTCTAAAAAAAGGGTTTACAATAAAATTGCGAGATAAAACCTTAATATTCCATTTCAAAGTTTCTTGTAACCGAAAGATGCTTCAAACGATATTGACATGAGCAGAAAACGATTGTATTGTTAAGGAAGACAGCATTAGAAGGTTTCTTGACACTTCACGCTCCATGTAACATCTCGAAAAGATCCTTTTCACAACAACAAGCTTATTGTCGGCAGAGGGTCTTCATTACTAAACAAATTTCCTAGGAACAAACATATTATGGTAGATAACCGTTTGGAGGCCTTGAGAGCTTTTTATGAGACGTTATGTGATCCATCAAGATTTATTCAATTTTTTTGCTCGTTCTCAACGAATTTCTTCCTAAGTTCTAAATCGATTTTCCTCTTTTTTGTTTTGTCTCCAATGATGAAAGCTTCCGATGTCTTAAGAGTTTTTTTTTCTTTCGTCCAAAGAGCAAAGAGCAATTTATTTTTTTAAGAGCAATTCATCTAATCGGATGATCCAAATCGAATCAAGCGTTTGCTTTATTCTTATGTCAACTCGAAATTATTTTGTTTCAGCTGCTCGATGTCGGTGAAATATTTGCTACAGATGTCTCGATGCTTTGTTGAACATAAACGTTTATGTCCTCAAGCAACAACACAAAAAAAAATTCTTCCATATCGTCCATCGTCTTTCTCCTTCGTTTGTTTTACGATCAATTAATCAATTCTCGGTGCTTTAATGGAGTGACTTGTGCAAGAAGTCAACGCGCGTCCATCCGCATACGACAATGAACGCGCCATCGGTTTTATTGATCTTCAATTTTTGATTGCGAACCGCTGTCATTATTTGCCATTCTTTTACGTCGAGGCTGACCCGTAAAAAAATCGTGCCTCCAACATTCCAAGCTTTCGACAATTTATCGTTGCCCAATTTTTTCGATTTCTCTTTTAAATGTCTTTTTTTGTTCGCTTCCTTTGTTTTTGGCTCGAAACTTTCACCTTCTTCTTCGTCCTCATTTTGTTTCACCCAAGAAACCAGGAAATTGCATAAAGAATTTATTTCCCGACGACGCCATCGGAAGTCTACAGAATTCGTATTCGTTTCGGATTCCCTTTGATTGAGGATTTCTCTTGAAAATGGAGGGAGAGGAGCAGCTTAGCTCTGACGGGAGAAAATGCGATGTTTTATTGAGTGGAAAATCCTTTTTCAACTGCCGAGAACGGAATACTAATGTGTCGTCGTATCGTCTTGAATTTTTATTCCCCACTTTCTCTCCTTGTACAAACTGAATGTAGAAAAGGGTGAAATCAATTACACATAAAAACACTTAAACGAGGAGCGAGACGATCTCCTCAGCATGTTTTGTCGTTGGAGAAGAGTTTTCTCTTCACATTTAATCATCACATTTCATCCCTCGAGGAGACTTTAGAAGAAGAAATCGATTTTTTTTAATTGTTAAAGTCCTTAGACGTTTTTTTGTTACGGCTAGCACTTGACAATGTTTCTTAGCTCGAAGTTGTATAATTAACTCGAGGACTCAGTGGAATGAAGTGCCGCTTCTTTATCATGAAGCTCTTCACGATCTAATTTTGTTGAAGGACTCAAGTGCATCGCTTTAGGCGAAACAGTTTCGAACTCACTGGCCGAGATTTTCCTTTTTTCCTTTTGTGAGTTACCCAACCCAAAGTTTTCCTTTTTTGATTTAGATTGGTTGTGAAAGTTGTGCCAACAGGAATTACTTGAGATGAAGCTGAACGGCGAAATAAAATGCTATCCAAACATTAGCCAACGACACGATGTGAATTCTTACTCGCTCCTTGGGAAGAAAGCTTGACAAATTACATTACCGCTTGTTCCGTGTGGATTCTTCTCGTATGTGCCTTTGCCTAATTGAGTCACCGCCCTACAACCTGTAAAGTTCTTTCGCTCACGTGATGTGATAATGAACCATGCGAGAGGCAGGCAAAGTATTGATCAAATAAATTGCCGTTGTTACAAGAGAGCAGTGTTCTTCGGGGGAAGTTTGACAGTTTTCCTTCGATGACAGCGTGAGAAAGTGCGACACGTGTGAGGGTTCTTACATAAGCGAACAATAAAAGTTTTCGTTCAACGTGAACAACGCTCGGAATTGGATTTTTTTTTGTGATTTCTGTGCTGCAAAACGCTGAATAATTTAAGAAGCTTTACGATCGTTTCGTTTAGCTCTCGCGTAGTTAAATTATGCAAACGGAAATTCAAGTGACATTTGTTGAGTTTAAATAAAATTTCTCCTACAAATGTACAAATGTTCGAGTGGAAATTCAAAGTTGAATCAATAACTTTTGAACGATTTCATGAAGTTTGTGAAACCATAAATCATTCAAGGAGGGGAGTGAATAGCAGAGATTGATGATGACGGCTCGCAACGTCATTCAAAGAAGAGTCGATTTCAATTACGACGTAGACAAACAATCGCGCTGCAGCTTCGAGGCTGCTAAACAAAGTGTTTATCTTGTCTCTCCGACCTCCATCAATGAAAAATGTCAATTCCTCGACACATTCTTCTGTCGGTCCTTCGCTTTTCGATATCAATAGGCTCGGAAAATGCCTGGAAGGACAAAATTCTTCTTCTTTCTCCTCAGCGACCAATAAAATTTATTGAAAACAATTTAAATGTTAATTTTTCCTTAAATGAAAACATTTATCAACAAAATTCTTTGAAGTAAAAACGAGAATTCAATAAATTCCGCACGAGCTCTTTAAGTTTCCACAAAACAATTTCATTCATCAAAAATTGCAATGCAATCGCTCCAAACGAACAGACGAAGGATTCGAAGAGAAAGCGCGTTGAACTCGAAATGATTCGTGATGGGGGTCAACACACTAAATAGCGTTCTCTTTCTCTCGTAATATTTCGCAGCGGTAAAACAACAAAAGGATTCGTAAACAAGCTTGTCATAAATAAAGCTTCGAGACTCTGAACACAGAAGGATGATTAAATGAGACTTTCACAAACTCATCATTACCATCGAACATCGGAAGCACTCGCTTAATTTCGGCATTCCTCGAAAACATTATTCTCCGTCAGACAAAAGCGTTAATCCCTAAGCGATTTATTCAGCTGGCGCGTCGACCGCTCTTTGAGCTCTTATCCGGATGTGTCACAAACAAAATCACGAACAAACGTTCCGCTTTCATCCTTCGGAGCTTGAGCAAACCCCGGGTGAGAGTGGTCGTGGCGCGATTAGCTCTAATGATCCGCTTTTGAAAACGTTTGAGTTGAAAGAGATAATTAAGCTTTTTAGCGTTAGGAACAACAAGCTCGCTGGGGAGTCGCGATGAGACGGGTCACATCTGAAAAATCAAATTTATTTCGAGTTTTTTTTTTCTGTTGAGTGCATCTCCTTTAAATTAAAATTGACGGACAAAAAAATCATTGAAAGTGAAATAAAACAAACTCAATTCCGATTCAAATTAGAGAGCGTGCTGGAACAAGCCGCGAGCTGCCATCAATTCAGTTAAACAAACACTCCTTTAATTTGTTTAATCGATAGAACGATTCAAGTGTGATCATTGAAAGTGTTTTCATGCTCAACTAAAGCCGCCTTAGTTTGCGTGTTTAACGAGCGAGCCAAACAAAAAGGATATCAAGTCAGATGAAATGCAATCAATCAAGCAGCCCAAAGTTCTTTGTCTTCTTCAGCTTCCCCGCACCTGAGCACGACAATTAATTACATGTGGAATAATAATTCTTAAATAATTACAGTGGCAGCTGAACACATTTAACGACGATAAGGGTTGGACAAGTGGAAACAGTCAATTAGTAAATCAAATGGCACGAATCCATTTCATTCTGTTATCAGCTGAAACACCTGACGATCGAAACATTAATAAATCGTTTGATTTCACAATGAACAGACGACACCGCACACTTTCATGTTCCACACAAGCTCCAAGATGAACTTACTGACACCTCTCTCGACATGTCATAACAGTTTTGATATAACGTAATCTATCAGCATAATCAGACGCTTAATTACTGACAAAATGAGCGAGCAACATTCTGCTGAACATGCTTAAAATCCAATATCAGCTCGCACACGCATTACACAAACTCTCGAAATAATAATTAATTTGTCAGCCTTTGTCTTCAGTCCTATGAGGATTTAGCCTGACAATGCATGGAAGATAAGAGTAACAATATATGAAAACTTAATGCAAATTGAGGGATGAATGTTTACTTGAACAACGATTGTCTCGTTCTCATCTCGAAAGCTTCTCGTTCCTCTCACTTAATTGTTTGAGTTTCTCGCATGAGAAGGAATTTATACGATGTTGTGTTGTATCACGATGGATTGTTTGTTTTATTCAAAGAAATTTTTATCCTTGAAGTGAGTATTAATCATCACGAACATTACTCAACTTCTGCTGTCTATGCATTCCGTGACGCGAAAGTTCCAGTCCTGAATCAGTAATTAGCGTATTTACAAACAGAAAATTAATTATTGCCGCAGTTTCATTTAGAAAATTTTCGTGTCTGCCAACATTTAGGTCAGGGGAGTAAATTCATTTGTTAATGGATTCATTTGTCGAAGATTCGTCGTGTGCGATGATGTGTGAACAGGTCACATCAGCCATCAGCTTTTGACACGAACGATGTCAACAATTTTATGCAATCAATAAAGATCGGAAATTTATTTTCATATTTCAGTAACAGGCGAGCTGTAGTGCAGCAACGGGAAATAAGTTATCGTCGTAAATATCAGGTGATACACGAAAACATCCAACGCTCGAAGCACTAAAATATTTTTTACAGACTAGAATTCTTTCTCTAAAAAATATCTTTTTTAGGATTTTTTCGCGAGAGAAAAATGATTGTCAAGTGATAAAGTGAATAGCGAAAAGAGCCTTCGAACACTTCGTCGGTGTAACTGAATTTGTTTTATTTTGCACAGCAACATAAACACGTTTTTGTGAAAAGCGAACACAAAACGAATGTTACGAAAGCTTCATGAAAAGGCGAGAACAACATGTCACATTTCCCTCCATCGCCTCCACAAAGCTCTTCGTAGTAATCGTCGAGAACAGGCGGCGACTTTAAACAACTTTTCACCACTGCCAATGTCAGAGTTGTGTAATTTAAAAACCTCAAAAACTTTCTCTGAAACTATTTTCTTTCGACACTTTTACGACGCCACTAAAAGTTCTCTTTACGACGAGCCTTGAGCAACAGAATGTCTTCTTCGTTTCTTCACATTTGAGCTCATATTGCTTTTGCAAAGAAACGAATTAATATTTCGTATTCATTCATTTCCGTCATGAATTCTTCTTAGAGCCCGTCAGCCTTTCGAGTCGAACGTTATTGATTTAATTGAATAAATGAATAAATATTTGCATGTGGCTTGAGTCATCAAACTCGCTCATGGAAATTTTTGCATCTGTCAAAATATTGAATTGTTTATTTTAGCACACAAATCAACGTCATTGCTTATTGAGTGTGCGGAGCAATTGCATGGAAAAGGCTGATAAAAGCTCTAAACTCAAATTCTGTTTTGAGAATAAAATGAAAATTCTCTCAACTTCGAAAGCTTTTTCTCTGGCTTTCTCTCTCTCGCCGCCAGAATTTCTCTTCATTTTCCTTCTTGGTTACCATTGCTCAGGATGTGAAACATGAAAATAAAATCTGATGTCGAAGCAGTCTCTCACGAACTCTATCACGCGACAGTTGGTTTCTCCTGATTCGTCTCGCAATTAAGATTTGGAAAATAATAAAAAGATTGTGTCAGATAATTGTTAAAATATGAATAATTTGCCTTCTCTGTTCGGATAATTTCCGGAGTGTTGAATGAATTTTCAACTCGAGAAAACAAATGTGGATACGAAGTTCAACAAAAGGAATGGAATAATTTTACCTTCATAATCATAATCACCGACAGCGATTCCGTTCTCTTGGATAATTTATAAAATAAAAAATATTTCCCAGCACAAAAAAAGGAGGAGAAGCGAAGTCAGAAGTTGCGAGGATGAATTTCCATTTAAAACTTTGTAGAATGAAATAAATTCATAATGTGGGGTCGTCCATTGGTGTGAGAAGGATTTTCGCTACAAAATAATTGTTCTCGCTGCTCATTTGTTAAGCAAACGTGATTGTTTAAGAGAGAAATGTGTGAAGCAACAACGAGCATCGCTTAGTGGTGGCAGACGTCGAGACGAATCAACGGCTTGCGGAAATTAAGCAAGGAACATATTTCTGCATATTGTTTGATAAATTCGAAAACAACGGAGATAAATGTGGCCAGAAATGAAATGAAAACAGTGCCGGATGTGTTTGTTGTGCGTGTTTGAGTGTGCAATGTGGTTATCGCTTATGTGCGGCTGCGAAACATAAATAAAATATCGCAACAAAAATTGAGTGAAAAATTTATCGTTTTTCGCCCTCGCCGAAGACGGAAAATATCGAGGAAATTCCAATTATTGGAAAATTGGCGAGAAAAAAAAACAGCACAGAACGAAAAGTTTTTTGCGAGAATTTAGAAGATGAAAAGAGTTATCGATTCGAAAATTTTGATTTTCCGCAGTGCTAGAGTTGGAAGATATCTTCGTCATTAAGCAAGCACGTTCCGAAGAAGTTCGTGAAGTGTTTCGATTAAAAAGAAGCTTCGAGCTTTGCTGAGAATATTGAGTAGACATCGAGTAAGGAGAGCGACTCGAGCAGAAGGAAGGAATTAAACAGAAAACATTTCAACATGAACGAACTTGGATTAAAGCCCGTTTTCTGGATTTATACGTTTGTTTGTCTCTTCAACTTTCTAGGTAGGTTTGTTCTCGACACGCTACGCGACATTCTAATTTATTTTGTTGTTTGTACTCCGCGCTTTTGAAAAATTCTGCGGGTTTGCGGCAAAAGCTGCTTCAAACACGACACACAAAGCTTCTTTGCAATGACACGATGCGAATGTTTTAATTATGAATCGTGTTGTGGTGATACTTCCAACAATGCTGATGATGTTACGCGCTAGGACGCTCATTTAATCCTTTTCAACTGGAAATCCTTCTCGCAGTGGGAGATCAATGATATCATTGTTTGAAATTTTCAATTCGTGTTAATTAGCGTAATCCTCTCACGAAGGAAACGAGAAAAAATCCTAAACAATTATTACAGAATTATGGATTACTAATTAAGAAGAAGAATAAGCTGACTAATTGGTTACAAGCTAATTGAGTTATTGCTACTCGATCTTTCATTTTAATCTCAATGATCCAATTCATCGAAATCTATTCAGATATCGCAACAAGTTCAGTTTACCTTACGCATTTGAATCTAATTGAACGAAACGTCTGTTTGCTTTAAAGCGAAGGTTGAAAAAATAAAAAAGATTTCATGTTTTTATGCGCACAAGAGTTGTTTGCGAATCAAATTGAATTGTTTTACTTGAAGAAGTTTAAAGAACAAAAAAGAAATGTTTCGCAAGTGCTTCGTCGTAACAATTGCGATTTAATGATTTTAACGTTATACGAAAATAAAAGAAAATGTTTTTCTTTCGCTAAATGAGTTCTGACATGTTTTCTTTATTTTTGTGCTTTCGTTAAGCTTTTCCTGTCGAAAGCACATTTAAATCACTTTGCCTCCTCTCGCAGACAACGAAATCGCTGCCTCATTTGATTATTTCACGTTCAGGATTGGAATAGATGGGCACAGCATGAAATGGATTAAAGGAACTTTTGTGGATGCAGGAAAATCTCATTTCCATTGAGGAGCTTAGCTTAATGAAACAAATGAAATCGTTGACGTTGCTTTCGCTGCTGGAAATTCTATTTTTCCCTTTTAAATTAACAATTAGCTTACGAACAATGCCTTGCCATGTGAAATGAAAATTTGTAATTAATGAAATCAATGAATCGTCTATTAAAACTTTCTTTAAAAAATGGATTTTCCCTTCTTAGATCGAATTTCAATTGAGGCTCGAGAACACTTTTCTAACAGCACTGAATTTTTCATGATTTTTTTATTTACGAGAGGTCCCCTCTGATTCTGAATCGACGCACAACGAACCAAACAATTTATGGAAATTTATTTGTAATCGCTTGACACTCTGTCTCATTATATTTTTGGACTCATAATTTAAACATCAGAGCTTGCGACATTTTTTTTTTCACTTGAGTGGGTAACAAACTGAATAAAACATTGATGAAGGGAGAAAAATCGATGAGAGCTTTTTTAAAGTTCCGATTGGCCTTCGAAGTTCGCCATCCGGAAACCTATTATGATGATAAGGACATCTTTGGGATCGAAGAACAGTTTGCGATGAGAAAAGTCTTTTCCTTTGATTTTCAATTTTCGTCCGAATAAACAGTGAAAGGAAAACATTTAAGCAAACTTTATCCTGAAACGAAATCTAAAGAGCTTTTCTCCTTCTCTTCGTTCGATCGAGATAAACATTGTAATCTCGCTTAGTTTCTACGCGAGACGTTTGTTGCTTGCACGAGAGTAAACGAGCGTCTTCTGTAATAGGACGCTGGCTGAGAAGTTTCTCATTACGAGAGCTTAAAAGAGTAGAAAGAGGAAGTGAAAGAAACTTGTAATCCCGTTTAATGTGCTGCGCAAGGCGAAACATATTTAATGAAAAACTTTTGTCTTTGTTGAAACGTTTCAGAGGCGGAATCGAGATGATGTTAACTTCTATTGACCTAATGATACGACAAGTAATTACAAAACCGATTTTCATTCGATTAGGTATTCATGAACGTTCGAGTTCTATTTCCATAATCGCATTTGTGAAATATTGGGGAGATTTGTTTGACTTTGATTGCATGAGCTCCTCATGCGTTACAATAGAAATGTTTGTTGATTTTCCCAAGAATAGAACTAACAACGCATTGTAAACTAAATTGAAAAGTATCGACAACTCGAATGGAAAGCAATCTATCTTTAATAATTGATTCAAGACTGATCGATATCGAAGCGAACAGATTGAACAGTTTCAGTTAATTAGAAAAGTTTTTAATAAAGACCTTCTCTCCATTAAGTTTTATTTAATCTTCGGAAAAAAAAGAAAAAAGGTTTTCAAGAGCTATCGTTAATTTACGAGCCTTTCTAAAAATGACAAAACAAAAAGAAGAAAATTATAATTTGTCAGCGAGAAATAAATTGCTTCGAAACAAATTCGAAACTTTTATCGCAGTGAGATTCAATTTATTTTTAGGAGAGAGCTAAGATAATGTGAGGAATAAATAAGAAAAGCAAAAGGCTGAGATTTGACTTTGTTCTTTCGAGGGAAATTTGTTTATAAATACTTTAGATAAGCTCGGAATGTTTTGAAATACAAAGAGAAGCATCAAAAGTTGTCTGGAGCATTAATAACGAATGAGGCTCGTGCTTTAATTACTTTAAGTATCATAATTAAACAAAACTCTAACATGACTAATGGATTTGAGAATCCGGAAACTTTTTTAATGTTGTCATTGAAACATGTCAAGGGTCAACTTTTCTGACTCTTTCTCAGTTATAACAACTTCATAAAATGTCAACGTGTCATTATGTTTATGAGAACGCGAAAACATCGAGTAATTAGTCCATTAATTAACATCTGAAGCATTTACCTTTTGACTAAGTATTTTAAAAGTAATTATTCCGGAAGAAAGTTTCCTCTCAAAAGTAGCAATCATTTATTTTCCAGTCGTTAGCAAAAGCTTGAGAGCAAAGGAGGTAAAAGTGTTGCTGAGAACAAAGCTCAAACTTTTAATTACCGTCAAAGTTTTTCCACATAAACTGCAGAGCTCTTACAATTTTAATTAAAAACCATTCGGAGTGACAGAATGTTTATTGATTCAATTAAAATATTTATGAGAAATTCATCGATCTGGATGAATTACTCGAATGGTTAAATAATAAATTCTCGAACGAGAGCTTTGCAAACTTTTCAATTAATTTCGTTAAAATCTGCTCGGTCCGAGGAATAATAAAGTTCCCCCAACAGTCAGTCCCTTTCGACCTCGATCCAACCGAAACTTTCATTCTTCAGCAAAAGTTTCCCCATCACTACAAACCCTTATTCCACTCGATTCCGATGTCCTTGCCACAAGCCACGTTACCAACTTCTCCGCACATTGAGAAGCGTTTTAATTTCTTAATTCGCTTCACGACATTCACTCCTGGGCTATACTTTGAGAGTGTCGTTTGATTCAAACCAAAAAGACGGTAATCAACGCTGAGGTAATTTTCTGTTCGTCCATAATTCAGCAAATACTGAAAAGCTTCAAACTGCTTCTCCTCGACATCATATCGCATGAAATCGCCTAAAAACAGTACCGCAAGGTTCATCGTTCCATACGAGTTCTCGTAATCCCAACCACGTCCAGTGTAAATGTTTCCGTCTCCACCAAGCTACAATTAAGTCTTCGACTAATGTCCGTTTAATCTTTCGAACTTATCTCAACTCACATAAAAGTTGGCACTAACGTCGAGTAACCCTTTATTCCCAATGGAGTTGTCTTGAATAGAGCGCATTTTCACGGAGCACGTATAGATGTTGAAGCAGGGCTCTGCTTGAACTCCCATATGTCCTACAACAACATAATTTATTGGATGCCTCAGCCTAGTCATGTCTAACAGCTTTGAGTGGTTCAACGCCCCCCATGTCTCCCTATTGATGACGTAATGATGACCTCCGAGGTTGGGAACTGTAAAAGATCGATTTTGTTTTGCTCACAGCACTGAAAATGAGATTTGAGCGAAGCTTAGCGCGAGTAAAAAGCTTTTTGAAAAGCCATAAAACCAACTAATTGACAACTTACAAGTGTCGCTGTCGTAATTACGACCGAAAACTATCGGAGGCGGTGACGTCGCTGCGTTGTTTGTGTAGAATATAAAATAAATCGTCGTGGAAATTCCCAAAATTGTTGCACAAACTGCGAGCATATTTAGCCAGTTCCTCCGCACGTTGAAAGCCAATTTCCAATTCAATGTTTTCTGCTGTGAAAGTGCTGAGAACAACACAAATTGTCATTGACATTAATCGATTGTTAAGTGGCTTTCTAAGATAGAATTTCATGGAAAAGCTGATAAAACTGTCAGCTCAATGCTTCGTGACAGAAATTCTCTCGTAAACAAGAAAGCTCTTCACTCGCTCGTGAAACCATTTCAATTAATCAGACGAGATGTGATAAAAATCTAAGTTGAATGACTTTGAAATGAATTCTTTTAATTAAAATGCAGTTACGAGAGTTAGAGCTCTTTAGCTAATGCCAGATGTTCACGAGAATTATTTGAAGCTAAAAAAGTTTACGACTTTTTAAGAGAAACTCAGAAATCACAGTCGAGTCGACAAATCGTAAAATTCTAAAGTTAGCAGTTTGTTGATTGTTTGCTAAGTAACTTAATCAAACATTCAACTTTTGTACAAAACAAAAGTTTCAACACTCGCGACATCTTCTCAGAACTGCGAAGTATTTTGTCGTTTCAACAGACTTACAATCGTTTTCTGGTTCTCTTCGATGATTCATCGGCGCGTACTGATAGATTGTTACTCTGTCGTTGAATTGAGTCATTGGGCTTTGTGATAAAAAAGAAATTACGCAAACTTTTAAGTTGTTTTGTTATTTTGATATTACCCAATGACAATATCCGTTGAGTCCGTAACATTTATTGTCGTGTTTGGTTGGAGATTTGAAGTGACTCGAGACAACATAGCGGCTGTGTCTGATGAGTTTGTTATCGTTGTCGCTTGATGAGTTTGAGTTCTGCCAGGAACCGCCGCGACATCAGTCGAATACGGAGGCGGAAGATTTATCAAAGGCATCTCCATCATCGTCAATAAACTTTCAACACTAAAACTTTACGACTCTCAATTTAAAATGAAATTCACGTGCAATGTCTCGACTTATTCATGTGCTGAGACTTTACGGAGTCTTGTCAGAGAGTGAGCTGAAACTTACGTGTGAATATGACTGAAGACAAGAACGAATTGATGAAAGAAAGAAAAAATGTTTAACGTTGAGTGCAAACTCGTTTTGCTGAGTGTTTTGTTGTTGCGAACGAGTTGAAGCGCTGACGATTTGAAATTTGATCTGATGGGATTTCCCTCTGAATTTACCATGACAAATGTCGACTTCCGACATCCATTCTTCAAAAGTGCAATAAAGCATCAAAATGCTTCAACTTGCCACTTTCAATTCCGACATAAATCAGCCTAATATGAAGAGGAAACGGGAACGGCAGGGAAAATTATGGGGAAGCCGACCGTTCAGCTAGGCGAACAAATTTATGAGCACGAATGTTCGCTCGTTACACAAAGACTCATAACAAAGGCTCCAAATAAACGGCAGCATTGCTCGTCACCAACATAAAGGTTTCATGCTCAAATTAAATTACACGAAACATTACTTGCGATGAAACAATTCCGTGACCGCTTTTCTCTCTCTCCACCGCAATGAAGCTCATATCATCACGAAAAGAGGATTCCACGGCGAAAGTTTTAAAATCATTAAACATGCATAAACTACTTTGTGAAAGCGGGAAACTTTTTAATTTCACTTAGAGCTTTTAAACAAGACTCGGGAAATTTTTTCTTGAAACTTGAACTTCTATAAATTCTGTTTACGATCGTTTGACATTGCGAGCTTCGTTGGATTTCGTAGACCGTACGTACGTGAGGTTGGATTGTTTCTTTCCATATGAGGGAACTTGAAGCTTACTTAGTGTAAATTTAACGAGATTTTCATTCGAGCCTTTGAACTAAAAAAATCTTTTTTTATCCCCGGCTCTTCGCTCATGTAGGAAAATCGATAAGTTTATGTCATAGCTATCCATCAAAGCGAACCATAGAAATATTTTGAGGCGTGGAAATCTCGTTCGTCCTTTTAATAAACTCGAATGTTTCATGTCCATAGCGTGAATGGAAACAGTGTTTGCGCCTCTGAGCCGAACACATAAAAGATTATCACATTTCCGACCTTCGTCAACTTCAAATCTGATATCAACGACGGAACTTGCTCCAATGTATCATCTGTTGACATGGATAACGAATCTCGACAACGTATTCACGTAGCGAGTTGATGTTTGCGACACCTTTGAAGTCCTAGACAGCAGACGGAAGCTGTAAAGTCATATGGATGGAGAAATTAATTTTCAAGGTTTCTCAGAAATGATTTTGATGCTTCAATTAAAGTTAGAGACTTCAGTAGTGTTAACATTTCCTTAATAAGTTACGACATTGACATGACATTGACTGCGAGATGAATAAACATAGCAACAAAAGTCTTCAAGTGTAGTCAAGCCAATTTCTCTCGTCTCTCCCTTGACATTCTTTCACTCGTCACCAAGATCAACAAAAGTTTGTTTGGTCCAAGTTCTCTATTTGTATACACTCCGCCCTCGCTCGGATTAGAATGACACGAGGAAATCTCTAACCCAGAAAAAAGTTTGTCCATGCAAGTTTAATTGCTTTACCATTGACATAACTTTGTGCGCATTGATTTGGAGTTGTTAAGTGACTTCGTGATTGTTTACTTTCTATTTAATTGAAAATAAATAAAATATTAGCTCATCAGGATTGTTCGATGGAATTTGCAATTAATTTTTGAATAATAGGTTTAAGGTGTTGCCCTAGTAACTCTCACTCATTGAACGATTTTTTTCTGTGCAATCTTCTCGAGAGAAGAGCAAAGCTTCTCGATTGCCCTCAGGAACTTTTTTTGTTCTCTTCCATCGTCATTGACATTTCATCCCGCATTTCACTCAAGAGCTTGTTGTCGCTGAGTGATCCCATTTAATCTGAATTTAAATAACAAATCTAATCTAATTTCCTTTTGGTTTCTTTCTTTTCTATTTCTTCTCATTCTTCGTCTCTCATGAAATCGACGCAGATTTATCACTCGGCAGTTTTCGGAACGGAAAAGAGAAAATTCATCGTGGAAATCACAACAATCTTCACGACATTACCACAACTAATCCCTTTCATTTTTATACGAATCCTAAGTGGTATGAATCATATTTTGATCCGATAATCCCGAGGAATGTAAGTTCTGCTCGAGAGTCATGCGAGTGAAATGAAAATTTATGGACGTGAAATTTATTTGTAGGTTACGGCATTGGTCGGAAAGTCAGCATATTTAAGTTGTAGAGTAAAAAATTTAGGAAATAAAACGGTAAGCCCTACGTTCCAAGCTTGTGTGGATATGACATGTCATTTGCCATGAGTCTAAAGTTGATTACGACCAGATTAATTCTTTGCTTCGTCTCGTAAACTTATGAAACCCTAAATTAACCCACTAAGACTTCTCGGACACATAAAGCATTAAAGGAGGAAGCAGCAGCTCGGCTGTAAATGGATTCAATCAGCAGTTTTCTTTTATCTTAATTGAGGGTTTGAGTAAGGAAAAAGTTGGCATTCCCAACGCAATAAAGTGATTCGCTCGAGCGTCGAGGCCATGAGAATCGATTTCCTTAAAAAAAATTTGTCAGCGGTTCGCTTTTGTGTGGAAACGTTGACAATTGAGGCCAGAGCCTTCCCTTCGAATTAAATATTTTTATTGCTTTGAGAATTTGAGAGAAATATTTGGCATTAGCGTCGAATATTCTGACAAAGAGCTTTAATTGTTAGAAGTCTTTAAATTTTTTAAATTTATAGACAATGAGCTTCATTCTCAGAATTCATGAAAGCTCAAAGAAAAGTTCGAAAAGGAATTAATTTCAGATCCTTCTGAGAATTCTTTTTTAGGCTCTTCATTGCCGTGAGCTAAGTTTACTTCCAAAAAAAGATCAACAAACGTCTTCAAAACAAAAAGTGCAATCTCACTTCTGGGAAAGAGCTTCAATGGTCCCTTCCCATCCTCTGTGCTCACTGATCAATTCAATTACTTGGCCAAAATCGATCAGCAGCAAATCGCATTAAAATTATTCGATTCGCTTCGTCCCTTCCATCGCAAGCCCATCGTGATTCAAAACACATTCGGCCCCAGAAATTTTCCGACCCATTTCACCATGACGACTTTGCATTAATGGCAAATGAATTTTCTCACGAGCACGACGATATAAATTGAATTTGGCTTTTGCTCGCTTCGTCCGTGTTTTCCTGAAAGTTTCTCTTTTTCCTCTCCCGCCGTAGGTATCATGGATCCGGCATCGGGATTTACATATTTTAACCGTAGGAACGTACACTTACACAACTGATCAACGGTTCACCACTACACATCATAAAGAGACAGACGAATGGACGCTGCAAATCAAATTTGCTCAAAAGCGAGATGCTGGTCTGTATGACTGTCAGATCTCTACCCAGCCCATTAAAAGCTATTCGGTCCGGTTAAATCTTGTTGGTAAGTGCAAAATCGGATTTTAGAAATGCAATCAAAGCTATAAACTCAAAGACAAACTTACTCGCTTTGAACGGAATGCGGAATATTCACACGAGAACGACGAGTTTTGCGGTTGACGAAGCTTTCAGTCCTTTCCATCCTTGGATTAAAAATACATTGCAAGCTCTATCTCAACTGTCATTGGTTTGAGGCTGATTATTCAACGACTTCTCTGATGAAGAGAGACTTGATGTCTTATAGTTTATGTGAAGTCATCTCTCAAATCATGACAAGAAGCGAGACGAAGGAGGAAATCTCGTAGATTGCAATTTCCGTGGATCAAACTGTAAAGAAGTCGCTAATGACAGCACTGCTACCGACGTCGTTTGCAGACAAGAATTCAAATTTAATTATTTTTCTTTCTGTCATTTCCTTTTTGAAACAGCACCAACTGCGAGCATCCTCGGAGGCCCGGACTTCTACGTTCAAAAAGGTTCCACAATCAATTTAACGTGTACGATTCGATTAGGTCCAGATGAGTCACCAGCTTTCATTTTCTGGTATCACGAGGATGAGGTAATGAGAGAAAAAAATCATTTCTTTTTTATTGTCGACAACCGCAGAGCTTTGAAGAAAATTTGAGAGCTGTCGAAACCGTAAATTATTACGATACGCTACTCAACTAAATTAAACTTATGCGGTTTCTGTTTCATAAAGCTCTTGTTTGTCGTCAAGTTTTCTCTTCAGCATTTATGCTTCATGTACCAACGCGGTTGGCAAAACAACTGCGGAGAGCGTGACGCCAAAATTTCATTCGCCGTTAAGCTCTCATGTAATCTTCTTCGCTTTCCATGAGAAGCTTTTGTACTTTTTCATCATAGAATTTTATTTCTAGTGTAATCGAGGAAAAGGAAAACGGAAAGAGCCTTCGCTGCTCATAGTAAAACTGCTGGAGGATTTTATAGAAGAAAATTCTCAGTAAACATTTTCAACTGAAAAAATATTTAAACGAGAACTTTATGAATTTCTGCATTTTCATGAAACTGCACAAAAATTTGCTTTAAACTCGCATGAATTCCTATCATTTTGCTGCTGAAGTTGAATGAGAATTCAGAGTTGTTCGTGAAATACGTTCAAAGGAACCTCGAGCTTCCGTTATCAATCAACTTCATAAGTCTTTAATCTCATGATCCAGTTCATGCTCCTCGTTCTTCTTGAACTCGTGATGATAAACTTTTCCAATTTTCAGGTGATAAATTACGATACGTTACGCGGTGGAATTTCCATCGACACAAGGAAAGGTGACGTGACGACGTCACATTTGCTGATTCAGAACGCGGACGAGACCAACACGGGGAAATATTCTTGCTCACCATCGAACGCTATCGTCGCCAACATTCGAGTTCATGTGCTCAATGGTAAATTCGATAAAGCTCTCGCGGATGATTTGACATCTGTCGTTTCTCATTTTAGGCGAACATCCCGAGGCAATGCATAGCAAGTGCTCATCCTTGTCGCTTCAGACTTCAATACTTGTTCTCGTTGTTCTCTTCATTCTCTCGACTGCAAAGAGCTCAAGCTTCACTTCACCCATCATCGGATAAAAATATTTTTGGTGAAGAATTTCGATGTAAATAAGAAGAAAGTTTGTAAATAGTTGATGAGAGTTTAAAAGGAAGCAAGCACATTATAAATGTAAAATGTTGAAAACAGAGAAAAAAAAATAAAACTGAATCAAAAACTTTAGACTTGTTCGTTGCAGAAATTCTTTAGGAGAAGCTCCCCTGTCGGCAATAGATTAATGAAGTTTTATTCCTGGTAATTTTCTTCCTTTCATTTTCTGCGGTTTTCCGGTTAAGAAAAAGGAATGAAAAATGATGACTTGAGAGAATTCTTGCTATCGCATCGTCAGGAATAAAAACGACACTTCGAGTACTCAGCTTTTTCCCCTTGTCAGCTGAGTATCTCGCATCGGAAACAAACTTTATGTTAATTGCTTCATAAAGCTTCAAAATGCTTCATCGGATCGACTCAATTCATCAAATTAGCTTCGAAACTTTTCGAACGAAGGCTGACATAACATAAAATTAATTTACTAATTAATCTTGAGCCGTTTCTATGAAGTTTTATTGTTTCTACGAGAAAATATTTTCCTCATTTTCCCAAGCGCCAGAACGCTCATCCATTTATCAATTTATCATTGTGAGACGCGTCGCCATCAATAAAATTGGTTAACATCATCGAGCAATATTTATTGTTGGTCTCGTCAATCCGCCACAAATGATATTTCATTTCATTTTGTTCGTTCGGGGAGTTCTGCGATAAATTTGGAAATTTATTTCGTTTTAATTTTCTGATGGAAATTTATTTCAACTTTTCATTGACTGAAAAGTTTTTATCGAAAATCGTTCGAGTTTACTGGAAATTGATTGAATGCTCTCGAATATACGAAACCAATAATTGAAATGGCAAAATTCTGATTTTTTCACGCCTACCGATCAGCAATTCACTTTTGACATTTGAATAAATGACTCGCTTGTCCATCGATGGTGAGCTTTTCCTTTGATACTTCAAATGAACTTTCAGGAATGTTTACACATCTACTCGTTTATTAAAAATTTTCATCTCGCTACTCCGTGAAATTTTATGGAACGTGAAATATGTCGCTGCGAACTGTGAAGCCGCTAACAAAAGTAAATGACCGAAAAGGCTCATCGAATATTGTCAATGGTTTTTTTTCTCGGCCCTCGCAGTTTATGAAATTGTAATTTAAACCAATAAAGTGAATTTCATTGGAAAAAAGTAGAAGTTGGAGTTTTCAAATGGGAGAATCAAAAATTCATTTGGAATGGATTTAATCGAAATATTTAATTAAAACATGTTTCAGAGCTTCAATGGTTCTATTAAAATACAAAAAATATTTGTGGAAAGTTAATCTAAATTGACTGCTAATTTTTCTCCTTCAAGAATTCATTGGTTTTATTTGAACTGCTAGCGATGAATGACTAGTGTCGCCATCCCAGTGAGAAGTTTTCAATCGAAGAAAATCTCTTTCTCGAGATAGAGCTTTTGGAAATATATTTTTGTGTCATGAACACGTTCAATGAAAACGATTTCATTAAACCTCGTAAGCTCTATCTCGCTCTTTCTTTCATCGTCACGTTCTGCTGATGCTGGAATTGGTTAAATTTACTCGCCGACAACCGTCACGTTACTCTCTTCTCTAGCGATGATTAAAATTCTGAGAGATCTCCAGACACCTCAGAACGATAAGCGCCTGGCGAGTCGTCGCTCAAGCTGTCGAAGTGAATCGTGCAGAAACTTTCATTTTTGAAATATATTCCATTGAGTTCACACTCAAGTTGCATCGTTTGGAGCTTCGCTTGTTGTGCAACAAGAGACATTTATGAAATGGAAAAATGAACAAAACATAAATTTCTCTTTCAGTTGAAAGGATTTTTCTGTTGAAGTGCATTCATTTCAATATTTTCATCTGAAAACTCTTTGACATCGATCCGAGTCTGCTTTGTCTTTTAAATTTTCGTAATTTCTCGTAATCCTGATGAATGAAAGACACTCGAGAGTGTTGATGCTCTTGATTCCTTCATTTCAGAGAGCTCCGATTAAAAAAGTTTTAATCCCTCATCAGGAAGAAGGGAAAAGCGTTTGGCACCTGTTTTGTGCATTGTGAGTGGCGAACAACGAGAGACAAAAACTTTGTTGACACAAATAATTAATCTCTTCATGCTTTGCATAATTTTTTCTGCTCTGAGCTCAAGGAAAACTTGAGAAAAACTCTCCACTGACGTTTGCTCACTAATTTATCAAAAGTTTCTGCTCTAAAAATTCTCCACAGCCAACTCGAAAGCTTTTTGTTCCCTCTCATCTTCCGAAACATAAATTTCAAACTTTTCCGGCATCAAGAGCCTTTGGATAATTTGCATAAAGAAATCGAAAGTTTGCTCGGGATTTTGAATCGAGCTCGCAAATATTTCTTGGCAAGGCTTCAGCTTCTTCCGTTTAAGAAAACCGCAACTCACAAGAATGAAGATAAATCGTCCGAGTCTGACAAAGATTGAAGCGAATCGACAGCGAAGTTTCAATCAATCGATTAATCAACGAATAATTAAAATTCGCAACGCGGATCATCAAGTCAAGAATCCTTTTGACGTTGTCCTAGTTTAAAGGAGAAAAATCTCAAATGTTTACTTAATCCCCTCGAGTTCTTCATGTTCCTCTCCTTCTACTTTGAAAGGATAAAAAACTTTTCCTCGATAATAATTTATCGTTACACACAATCTTCGGATCCCTAGCAAGTTCAACAATTGTTTCGAAGGTTTTAAAAAACAAGTTTATTCCTCGTGAGCCTCAAGAGACGACTAAGTCGAATGGAAATCTTCTTGACTTCTCGAGGAGCTTCCAACGAGCGAGAGCGAAGAAAAATCGGGAAAGCACGAACACACTTAGCATGGAAATAAATCCAAAGGCTTCAGGATTTTCTATTTAAAGCTTTAAAAAACTCTCAAACCGCCTTCGCAAAACATAAACTTTGCAACAGGTTCAACTGTAAAAGGCTAAATTAATCGTAAATGTTCCCAGTTGCATTAATTTTTAAGCGCACTCGCTTTTTAATGGGAAAACATTAAGCCAACATGTTGAACATTATTTTTACCCGCAGAGCGTTGCTGTTTGATCGTAGAGCAAAGTATTTAATTAAAGTTTTAAATTATGAAGTTACAATAGAATTTAATTTATGAAAATTGATCATCAGGAAAATTCTCCTGACGATTATCATTCCGAGTTGTCTGAGCGACTGAGTAACGTGACGATTGTTGGCGAGTAAATTTCCAGTTTCAGAAAAACGTGCACAAAATCCTGAATCGAAATTAAGTTCCACGAACTACAATTCTCAGTTAAATCTTTGATGATCCAATTAGAGAAGAACAAAAATTCAATTGAATGAAGTTGCTCCTTGTTATTGTTACCCCGCTTCACATCTGCAACAAACTACACGACAATTAAATTTAAGAGCACTTCTCAATTACTTCAAGGATCTTGTTAGGGGAATCATGAGCTGCACTCTATCTTTAGTTTCGAGTTCTGAATAAATATTTCAAGCAACTAAAGGGAAATTGCAGTCTACGTGACTAAAGCTCTTCTCCTCATGTGCTTCTCAGAGGCAAACCAATAAAACGCACAATATTCTCGTTCAGATGAAATTATTATGAGAAATGTTGTGAATTGTTTGAATCGTTCATAACTTTCATTCAAATCGATAGAGTAGGACGAGACTTCATGAAAAACTCGTTCACACAAAGCACTTGGCACGCAAAAATCTTACAATTTTATTTCTCCCTCAAGCATTTTCGCTCGTCTGATATGAATAAGTTATGATGGAATCGAAAGTAAGAAAGAAAAACTCTCTGCCTTTAGTGAAACCATATTTCAACCAACAAAGCTCCTCCGACGTTCAACTCAATTGCTGTAACACATGTCTCGATCATTTTTCAGCCATTTATCGTTTCGCTTTTCTCCTTCGTGTCGTAATTTTGTCGCCTTTCATCCTGTTTCGTTCGGCAACATTCTTTCGAGCGCGTGCGAACAAAAACAAGATTTTTTTTATCATACGACAGGATAATAAAAAATATTTGCTGAATATTTCCGCATGCTTTCAATCATTTAAATCGCATCCGTACACACGACATCATCGTTTGTTGTGACGTGAACAAATTGTTTGATGAAAATGTTGTAACACTTTCGTCAGGAAGAAAAAATTTCTTCTATGGAGATATCATGTTGAGATTTTTTTTTATTCTTGACGTTTGATAGCTGAGCGTAAATTACAAGCACGAACACTTGTTTATTGAGTCATGGGAATTTCGTTATCTATAGAGAAACTTAACTGGATCGAATGACATGAGATGATTGAAGCGATATTGACTTTCAAAAGCTTCACATGTCGTTCGAATAGAATCCACGTAAGCTAAGTTTGTTGTCGTCTCCTTACAAAGTTAAGTTGTCAACACAGACATTGTAGTTGTCCTCATGACTCGCTCGTTCTATTTTTATAAAAATAAATGCAACAGGAAATTATTCATCAAGATGCAGTCAAAGGTCAATTCTTGTCAAGGATAAAATTCTCAGTTGGTTCCTTAAAAGGAAATTCGACAAGTGAAGACGTGAACATTCACCAACAGACATCGAAGCATTACAAACTAAGCGGCTCAAGTTCTAAAAGAAAGAGAAAGATAAATAAATGTCGTTGCTCAATGTTACGCAATTTGTTTCTAGCTTCAACTTTATCCACAACTCTTGGTAATCATTCTTACTTCGCTGCTACCACATACAAACCTAAAACAGGTCACTTCTCACATGCTAACCACGGAAACACCCGCGAAATCTCATCGGACGTGAACACAAACTAACGACGATTGACTGCCCGTGTGTGGTTTTTTCTCACAATGCACTTTTTCTTTATGAAACCTCTTTCGGCTTAAGAATTAACAATTTTTTAACAACAATGTGTTCACAACACGGTAATTATTAGGGAAACTACACAAGCAAACAAAATGATAATGAGCAGCGAGCCCGCATTTTGTCATAGATCGAGACTTTTAATTTCATTTGTAGTTCCGACTCGTTCAGACGTAAAATCGCAAGGAAGTTCGATGAACATGAATTTCAATTTTATTCTTTGCGTGGCGGTTTACTTTGTGACTGAGATTGAGGCGCAGTTGGATTTGCCTCGTGTTCAAAGTACAAATGCACCTCGTGAGAGTCAGGATGGTCCTGAAGTGTTAGTGTTACCAAATAGTTATGCAAATGAGAAAGGAGGAGACGTTCAAACAAAGAGTGACTCGAATTATCGATTCGACAGTGATCGAAGTCAAAGATTCGGTAAAAATCTAAAATCGAGAAGTGTTGAAAATGTTTTTTGATCGATTATTGTTTTAGGTCCACCTTACGACAGCAATGAGAATGACGAATATCGTGGAAACCAGCGAGATAATGAGCGCACACGCTACAATAGCGATCGCAATAACAACCCCGTTGACACCAATCGCGATAATTTCAGATTTCCGCTCAATAACGATGACTCGCGAAGTCGTAATGAAGACTTTAACTCGAGGAATCAGCAAGTCAGTGAAGTGATGAAACTTTAATCGATGAAGTAATGATGAAGATTCATTTTAGTTCCCTCAACAATTCCCGCAGAACAATTTCAACGACAACAATCGATTCTCAAGTAATGGAGGAGTCAATTCCAATAATCGCTTTGGTGATGGAGTGAATGGAAATAATCGCTTTGCAGGAGTCAATGGAAATAATCGATTCAACGATGGTTTCAACTCGAATAACCGCTACGGCAATCCCGACAATCCAAACATCAATGGATACGCCATCAATAACCCCAACAATGACTTCAACTATCAGAATCCTTATGATGCTGAGTACGAGCGAAAGCTCAGAATCGAGACCGAGAAGCTTCGTCAATTTTTGATTGAAATTGACAAGAAGAACTCAGAGGAGTGCACGCTCAACGTCGCTGCTCAATGGAACTTTGAGACAAATGTGAATGAAGTCACTCAAATTGAAGCTGTGAGTATTGCGTCAAGTTTGACATTGACCTAACAAACTTCTCACCCAATCATCGAAATCTTTTTGCTATGGGAAAACACAATTGTTGTCGAAGTCTCTGAGAAAAAAAAAATGTTCAACCACATGTTCGTGCTTTGATTGTTTATGTTGCATTGATTTTTGGTTTATTTATTTACAGCTTAATGCTCAACAGCGTTACTCCGATTACATGCGTTCAATTTTTGATCAAATCAAGAGCATCGATCAAAGTTCAATTTATGATGAAAATGTTTATCGACAAGTGAAGCTTTTGTCATCGATTGGACCATCAGCACTGCCTCCCGACCAATTAGATCGAGTAGGTTTATTTGCGGTTGTCTGATTTGATGATTGATTGATGTTGAATTACGTTCACAGTATAATAGAATCATCAACGACATGCTTGCTATTTACAACAGCGCAACAATTTGCGGGTACGAGCAACCTTTCCAATGCTCGTTGCGGCTTCAACCTCATCTGAGAGAAGTGAGTTCTATGACATTGAAGAGCGTCTGTTAATGCAGAATTTTCAGATAATGGCAAAGAGTCGAGACTGGGACGAATTGAGTTGGGTTTGGACTGAGTGGAGGAGAAAAGCTGGACGGCCGATGAGAGATTTGTTTGAACAACTTGCTGACTTAACAAACGAAGCTGCCAAGTACAACAGTGAGTTGTTTATTAAGCGAAAAGTTGCCTTTTTTTAGTGACAAGTGTCTCGATAGATTATAGCAACGCAGTTGACTACTGGTCATCCCCGTTTGATTCGCCCAGCTTTCGTTATGAGATGGAAAACGTTTGGCAAGAGATTCTCCCGCTTTACGAGATGATTCACGCTTACGTTCGTCGAAAGTTACGAGAGTTCTATGGACCCGACCGCATAAATCGAAATGCTCCATTGCCCGCTCACATCCTTGGCAACATGTACGGGCAAAGCTGGAATATCTTAGACATTACGATTCCTTATCCTGGTCGCTCAAACTTAGACGTGACGCCAGCGATGCGAGCACAAGGTTACACGCCTTTGATAATGTTCCAGCTTGGCGAAGAGTTCTTCACGTCAATGAACATGTCAGCGATGCCGCCAGAGTTCTGGGCTCAATCAATCATCGAAGAACCATCAGCTGGCCTTCCCGTACTTTGTCAACCATCTGCCTGGGACTTCTGCAACCAAATCGATTTTCGGTAAAACTAATTTTCACTTCATTTGCGAGTAATTTTGATTTAACTCGCCGCTTTCATGTTCAAACAGAATCAAAATGTGCACTGACGTAACTCACAAAGATTTTATAACCATTCATCATGAGTTGGCTCATATCCAATACTTTTTGAACTACCGCAATAATCCCAAAGTGTTTCGAGATGGAGCTAATCCAGGTGAGTGAACAGGTCCGCTCAATAACTTTAACTTTATTTATGACTTTAAAGGATTCCATGATGCGATCGGTGATGCAATCAGTTTATCGATAACACCAAAGCATCTGCAAGGGCTTGGACTCATTCAGAAGTCAGTCGACGATACTGCTCACGATATCAACTTTTTATTTTCTCAAGCGATGGATAAAGTTAGTGAAGACATTAAAATATTTTAATGCGTCGGTCTCATTATCGCATCTCTTTCAGGTCGTGTTTCTGCCTTATGCGTTGGCTCTCGAGCAGTGGCGCTTCGATGTGTTTAGCAAGAAAGTTCGAAAGGAGCAGTTTAACTGTCACTGGTGGCTTTTGAGGTGAGTCGGATACAAATCGTTTCGAAAGAATCGCAAGCATGAAACGAAGTGAGCTTGCATAAGTTGGATCATAAAATGTTTTTGCAACAATGACGTGAGCTTCCTTTGTTTACTTTTGCAATCAATTCTCTTTGCAGGGAGCAGTACGGCGGAATCAAACCTCCAGTTCTTCGTTCGGAGCTTGATTTCGATCCCGGAGCAAAGTATCACGTTCCATCAAACGTTCCGTACATGAAGTGAGTAAATCATTTAATAACTTTAGCGCCAGTCGTTCAATCTTTAAAATTAATTCACGAAACGTAATCACTTGTTTGCGCGTCAGTGAAGCTTTCTTCTCTCGCCTTATGATCCAATTACAAATCATTTACTAACGAGTTACCGGTTTAATTCAATACCGTGACGACGTAAACATTTCGTAACCGTGAACTGCGAATGAGAAATAATGAAAGAAATAGGGCAACAGCCTTTATGAATCGCGTCTGGTGAAGTTTCAGTTTCGTTTGGATTTTTTTGTTACGTTAAAGAGAGTCTTTACCTTTTATTTACGAGTGCAGTTGCATAACTCGATTGGTGAATGCAACTGGCAATTGTTCTTCCGCGAGAAATTGCGCTAATTGAGTTGTCGATAATTAATGAGTCAGCCCGACTCAATCGGGGAAATAAACAACTCGCAATTTAATCAGAGATGACAGGAGAGCCTTTTATTCATAAATTGTCTAAAACTAAAATCAACAGACATTGAGGGATTTTTCATACTTTTCGTACGAAGCTCGAAGAATGAGCTAACACAGCTTCGAACATATTAGCGAATATGTTCACACGTTAATGAGGAAAATTGAATCACAGATTATTTAATAACCGCCAGAGAGCTCGTGATGTTGTCCGCCGTCGTCTCCACCTTCGTAAGATTGTTCTTCATGATGATAATGCTCTTCCTTGTGAGTTGGCACCTCAACTTTGTATTGCTTCTTGGAGTGAACGACATGGGGAACATGTTTCTCGATTTGAATTGGGACTGGACGATCAACTGGAACGTGAACTGGATATTTCACTTCCTTGTAGACTGGATAAGGGACTTCCTTGTGAACTGCATAGGGAACGTTGTATGGAACTTTCACGGGAACTTCGACTTTCTTTTCCTTGTAGACTGGGACTGGGTTGTCAACATGAACGTGAACGGGAACTTTGACTTCTTTGTAGACAGGCACGGGGACCTTCTTTTCGTGGTAGACTGGGTAAGGCTTATCGACCTTGTACGGACGAGGAACATCAACTTTCACGTGAACTGGGTAATGTTCAATCTTCGAAAGAAATTAATGTTGAAGCAAACAACTCTTCGAATAAAAAAGATTCGCGTGCACTTACCTTTTCAACTGGATAAGGCTTATCGACATGAACGACTTTCTCGACTGGATAGTGAACGGTTTTTTCAACTGGATAAGGCTTTGGGATTTTGACCTCGACTGGGTATTTGACTTCCTTTACAACTGGATAAGGCTTTGGTACCTTGACCTCATAAGGGACTGGTTTCTCGACTTTAACGTGGACTGGATAATGAACGACCTGATAATTGAGAAATCAACGATTGAAGTAATCAAATTAATCATTTGATTGATGAAATATTTACCTTTTCAACTGGGTAAGGCTTATCAACATGAACTGGTACTTTGACAACTTCTTTCACGGTGTAAGGAACGTGTTTGATGACGGGATAAGGTTTTGGGACTTTGACGTGGACTGGAACATGAACTTCCTTGATATGAGGCACGTGAACGGTTTTGTAGTGAGGAACTGGGACGCCGATCTTCTTGACGACAGTTAAAGTCTTTTCTTCATGAACATGATGATGATGTCCATGATCGTGTCCACCTCCTCCTCCTGATGACCATCCATGTCCGAAGTCATGAATGCCTCTCTTGTCTTGCTTCTTATCAGGCAAGTCGTCAGCTTTTGATTCAGCTTCAACTGCCTTCTTCTCTTCTTCGGCACTTGACAAGACAGCAAGAGCAAGCAAGCATGCTAAGCCCTGAAGAGTTCAAAGGAGAAAATTCCATAAGTCACTGACCGTGCAAAGATTACAAAACAAAGTCACTTCCTCAACGCTTTTCATTGAATATTCACGAGAGTCGTTGAATAAATTTTCCATCTTCAATTAAACCACTTTCGAAACGTTAACGACTTTTGGCAATCAAAAGTCGTTGAGGCAAACTCAACGTTAACGATCTCTCTTTCTGTCACTTCAATATCCTTTTAGGATTATTCTGATCACAAAACAATTTTTCACTTTCAAACAGAAAAGTCTTCTTCTTACCAAAAATTTCATTTCGATTTTGCTTTCGAGAACAAACTTCAGAAACAATTAAGCTGACGCGAAAATCTCTTCCTCGTTTGTTTGATTAATTGAAACGTTGAACGATGAATGAAAACTGATGGTGTATCTTTCGCTTTCTTTAGCTTTTATACTGCGGCACATGAAGTGAAGTCAATTTTAAGCTTTTTCGTGTATTTTCGTATTGTACAATTCTGCATTTAAAAAGTTACATTTTCCCCCCAAAATCAAGACTCACACACAAACAGATCGCGCCGCAATGTGTTGAACGGTTTAATATTACGCGAATATATCAAATCGCTCGCGCCGACTCCGCTCGATTATATCAGCTAACGGTTAATGTAGTCTGATCAATGATAATCGTTAATAAACGCGACGACATCATCTCCATTTAAGTCCTTAGCTCGCAAATTGAAATCGCAATCACTTTGACAAATGTCGTAATTATTTAATCAACAGATCATAAGTGGCGTGAAACAAAGCGTTTGGAAATATGAAATCCATGAAAAAAGCTCATGCATTGGCAACATTAATTTACTCGTGAATCATGATGAATGGTTTCGAAGTGCGATTGCTTAAGATTCGGTTTCTTATTCAGATGGAACTGTGGATAAACTTAGCGAGCGTTGCCAAGTGAGCTTTCAGTTTTGTTTGAGGTCTCATTAAGAAGCGATCGGTAAAGATGATACGAAGTGCAAGTCATTTATGATTTTCCCGAGCAACTCATTGTTGGATAATTGACTTCAATGAAAAATTTTCAATCTCTCTCGGATTTGCATAATTTAGAGCAAATATTTGAAACACGAAACTGACCGTTCATAATTAATTTTAATTTTTGAGCCAAGGGTCACGATTTTTGTGTCAAATCAATTTTGATCGCGTTCACTTTAAGTAATCCAAGTGACATTTTGACTTACATGAGATTACTTAAATTTGGAGGAATCTTAAGCTGAATCTCGTTCTTATTCAAGCTAGAAAGCTTTCGTTTTCATTACAAACGAGACGAAAATTTCGTCACGATGCTCGAGGGTAATCAACACTTGAATTACGCTATAAAATTAATGATTATCGTAATTGTCTTTAAGTGTTTTACCAAAGAATAAAACGTTGACTTCTTTAGCTTCTGTCGAAACAAAGTTAAAGTAATCAAATCAATCGGTTTCTCTGTCACGAGAGGCTTGAAGATGCGAGCAAAATGAGCAACTCAACAAGTCTTATTACAGTTAAACTGAATCGACCGTGACATCGAGGAAGACGAAGCGAGCAAATCAAGTTCAATTTGTTTCCTTTTAGATATTTCTTCGCTGCCGTTTTCCAATTTCAACTTCATCGTTCGATGTGTGTTGCTTCCGGAGAGTTTGATCCAACAAATCCATTAAAGCCACTACACAAATGCAGCATTTATCGTCATCCAGAGGCGGGAGAGATTCTCAAGTTTGTTGAAGTTTTTAGTTAAACCAGGAATGAAAATTAATTATTTTTTTCAGAAAACTAATGTCAAAGGGAGCATCGCAGCCGTGGCTTCAAACAATGCAAGAAGTTCTCGGTGAGGGTCGCTTAGATGGCTCAGCGTTACGTGAATATTTCAAGCCTTTGGAGGAGTGGTTACGTAATGAGAATCTTAGAAATCAAGAGTACGTCGGATGGAATTACGACGGCGACTATTGCAAGAAAAGGTGAGAAAAGTGAAAGAGAAACAGGAAAAGTCTTTAATAACAAATTAATTTCCCAGCATCGAAACAGCGAATCTTCAAGTCTTTGGCGGTTTCTACAACGATTCATCTCATTTCTCAGTTAACATTAAGCTTCTCATCATCTCAGCCATCCTCGCTTTACAACTCACAATCTTCTAAGAATAAAAGTTTTGTTGAATGAAAACGATTTGTGTTCAACGTCAAGCGATTTGTTTATTTGGCTTCGCTTACTTTTCTTTTTATTTCTTTTCAACTTCTTCTCAATCAACATAAAAAATCGACATAATAACTCCACAGAGAACCGGTTACGCTCGCTTGTTTAATAGATTATTATGTGTAAGTTGCAATTCAACAATCATGTGCAACTCAAATGTGTGTCAGAAACTGTGTCAGCGAAAGTGGTGGCAGCTGTTTTTTTGTCTCAGCTAATATTTTGGTTTTACGATCTCTTTAAAAAAAGTTGAAGAAACTTTAAATGAGATTTTAATTATTGTCATTAATTTGATTTAAACACTAACAATAAAGTGGAATGTTGAGTGAAATATTTGAGATGCGAAGCGTAAAATAATTAAATTAATTTTCTCTTCTCCTTCTCTCACAACAGTTTGCTCTCGCTTCATGCAAAAAACTTGAAACTGGAGTTTAGTTCTCGTTTCGAAGTCGAGCATACGCGAAATTCACGTGTTTGCACTGATTGTTGACTTTACTAGTAATTGATTGAGTTAAATTGTCATTCTCGGAATTGAAACAATTTTTGAAACAACAAAAAAATATTTTGCGATTCAGATTCTTTCACCAAAACTTTGGTTACAAAATTTCCGAATAAACCATCAAAAGTTCTCTCCATGAAACTAATAAACTTCAATGGAAAACAAATTATTCGTCAGCTGATTTAAAATTCTCGCATTTGACGTTGCACATCCAGTAATCTCTGCAATTCAAGGAAATATTTGCATAAAGAAAAATGTTTTGCATTAAATTGAAGTAAAACTCTCGAAGAAATGTTTATGACGTAAGCGAAAACAGTGAACTGAACGGTTTGTGTAGTAAATATTAAGGTCATCAATGAAAAAGCGCGTTATGCGAAGTCTGGGAATGCGAGAGGGGCTCGAGCTTTCAATTTCATGAATGAAAGATAATCGAACATTTCGTTTAATTTAAATTTGATTTGTTTTGCTTTAAGTTGGGAATTTTGTTTTGATGGGAAAACCAGAAAATATTGTTTTTTATTTATTAGATTTGAGTTTGATTATAAAATGTTTTTAATTGAGTGTTTTATTTTTTGCTTTGACGAGCTCGCAAACACAATTCGCAGGATAATAAAAGAATTCGTCCACAACTTCTTGTTCTTCGTTGAAAGCTTTCATCATGATCTTGACGTATTTTTGCCGACAAATAGCCTTCCGCCCAAAGACGAGCTCTTGACCGTTTCCGCAAGGTTCGTTAGGGGTCCTGGAGGCAAGAAAAAATAAATTAATTTTTTAAAAATCAAAAACTTTTTACTCACAGACACATCAATTTCGATTTGATGACTTAAAGTAGAATTTTGAATGATAAGTATCATTTTGTTGTAAACACTGTTTAATTGTTTTGGCTGTATCACTGTTCTTCTTGACGCACATTCCACTGTCTCCTCTTCGCTACTTTCTTGGTAATAATCTTGAATCGCTAAGACAGCACTCTAGAAAAGAATTTTCGTAAAACTTCAATCACAAAAACTTTAAACTTACAATTGTGACAATCAATTGACAAATTAAGAAAAACTTTTTATTAAACATTTTTATGAGTGATCTCCTTGACAGCCAAACTCTGAATAAAATTCTCACAACTCAACTGACTGATAGCCACAATATTTAATTTGTTCGTGTGCAATTTTTGTTCTAGGAAAAACCCATTAAGATTATTTTTTCTTTCATTTTATTTCTTGATAACTTTAAGCTTTAAGTTCATTTAAGAAGATGCTTAATCTATGATTGACCCATGGGTGACATTACGGGGCTTCACAAGCTCGCAGATGCAGTGCGATGGATAATAAAATGATTCATCGATGATATTTCCATTCACGTTAAAAGCTTTGAGAACTGTCTTCACATATTTCTGTCTGCAAATTGTCTTTTGTCCTAGAGCTTCTCCATTGTCGCAAGGAATGTTCTTCAAGCTGTGTTGATAGTTACTTTGATTACATAATCACAAGTTTCAATGAAAATACACTTACACACACTCATCGATCTCGATTTGTTGTCTAGAAGTTTGATTCTGAACGATTTGGAACATTTTGTCTAAACTATTTGTCAGGAAAGTCGGTTCAATAATTTTCTTTTTCGACGCGCAAGGAGTTTCTTCCAAATCGTAATCAAAGTCAACTCCACCAAATCCGCTCTGCGAATAAGTTGCATTGAGAGAGGTAAACAACGTTATGAGATAATTTACTTACGACGAGAGCAATCATGAAAAGAACTCCAAATAATTTAAAAGCAAACATTTTTTTATTATTATTTTCACCCTTCGGCTATGCAAGTCGAGTCTAAACTGATTCGTTTTATTCGTGAATGCTCGAAAAGAGTTATGTTGATTGAGCTAGTAATCATCTCTAAATTGATTTTGATAAGAAATTTTAAACGTTTTCAGCTTTCACTTGAACTTGATTTTGAATAAATCACTTTACAAATCAAAAGCTTTTTTATTTTCATTTAAAAGGATAATTTTACAAATTTAAAATGCATCGCAGATCAGAGTTTTAATCAGAATATTTTTTTTTTTCAGATGAGATGAGTGTAAAATTTAATGTTCACATAAAAAATGTTTTTCGATCTGTTCTGCAACGCTAATGGACGAATCATGTAAATTCCATTTAACTATGAAGCAATTTTAATCATGATTATCAGCTCGAGTGGATAAAGTGAATTGCTTTGTATTAATTATCGTTAATCTGCAACGTCGTTCTTCTCGGAAATTCATTGCATTCAAGGAAGAAAGCTCCTGAATCTACCAACAATAAATTAAGCATGAGCAGATAAGGCGAAATGTGTTATGAATCATAATTTAAATATGAGCTTCGCGCAACTGTCTGGCCACAGGTTCATGTTTGCTCACACGGAATTCTCGAGAAAACGAGGCAGAGAGAATGTATTTGCTCACAAAAATTTATGAGTTCATAAATTCTCGAAACATCACGAAGCACAAAGTCATATCTTTGCCTTTGGCGTGCCCAGAGCTTGAACAGTTCTACAACACATGATGTGCAATTGAATTTGTTTTTCCCTGTTCTACATTGAACATCCTCGCTTTAAATATTCTGCTCTCATCGTGAGCATGAAAAAATTCAAACAATGTGACATTGTCAACTTTGCTTTGCAACTTTTCACTTTGTGACATCTGCGATGTGATGACATTTGTTACGAGAGGAGATCTGAGGAAAGAATGTTTTTTAAAAAAATATTTATTTATTGTTTGATTTTAAATTTTTAAATAAATTTGCTTCAAATCAAAGTCGATTGAGCCGATGGGGGAAGCTTTGTCTTTGAACCTCGCTAAATCGTTTCAATGTTTTATTATTGTTTCCATCTCTTGAACAACATTAAACAAAAACTTTGACTGGAATGTTATTGGAAGTTTCCTCGGGAAGCTCTCCATGGAAACGTCATTTCCACAGCATCCCTTAGATGAGTTTACCTCTGATTCTCATTAGTTTTCATCTGGTTTTAGAGGGAAACAGTCACTCGTCTTTGAAGAATCTTCCTCGGGGCGTTGTTTTGATACGACGTGGAAAATATTATGAAAAGTTGTAAACATCGCCAATGTCAAGTTAACGGCTAAAAAAATATTTATTCAGAAATTTTGGGACTTTTGTTCTTCATTTTCTTGGGATCCGATGATTGTGTAAAATGATGAATTATTATCGAGGAAAAGTTTTTTTTTATCCTTTCAAAGTAGAAGGAGAGGAACATGAAGAACCCGAGGGGATTAAGTAAACATTTGAGATTTTTCTCCTTTAAACTGGGACAACGTCAAAAGGATTCTTGACTTGATGATCCGCGTTGCGAATTTTAATTATTCGTTGATTAATCGATTGATTGAAACTTCGCTGTCGATTCGCTTCAATCTTTGTCAGATTCGGACGATTTATCTTCATTCTTGTGAGTTGCGGTTTTCTTAAACGGAAGAAGCTGAAGGCTTGCCAAGAAATATTTGCGAGCTCGATTCAAAATCCCGAGCAAACTTTCGATTTCTTTATGCAAATTATCCAAAGGCTCTTGATGCCGGAAAAGTTTGAAATTTATGTTTCGGAAGATGAGAGGGAACAAAAAGCTTTCGAGTTTGCTGTGGAAAATTTTTAGAGCAGAAACTTTTGATAAATTAGTGAGCAAACGTCAGTGGAGAGTTTTTCTCAAGTTTTCCTTGAGCTCAGAGCAGAAAAAATTATGCAAAGCATGAAGAGATTAATTATTTGTGTCAACAAAGTTTTTGTCTCTCGTTGTTCGCTACTCACAATGCACAAAACAGGTGCCAAACGCTTTTCCCTTCTTCCTGATGAGGGATTAAAACTTTTTTAATCGGAGCTCTCTGAAATGAAGGAATCAAGAGCATCAACACTCTCGAGTGTCTTTCATTCATCAGGATTACGAGAAATTACGAAAATTTAAAAGACAAAGCAGACTCGGATCGATGTCAAAGAGTGTTCAGATGAAAATATTGAAATGAATGCACTTCAACAGAAAAATCCTTTCAACTGAAAGAGAAATTTATGTTTTGTTTATTTTTCCATTTCATAAATGTCTCTTGTTGCACAACAAGCGAAGCTCCAAACGATGCAACTTGAGTGTGAACTCAATGGAATATATTTCAAAAATGAAAGTTTCTGCACGACTCACTTCGACAGCTTGAGCGACGACTCGCCAGACGCTTATCGTTCTGAGGTGTCTGGAGATCTCTCAGAATTTTAATCATCGCTAGAGAAGAGAGTAACGTGACGGTTGTCGGCGAGTAAATTTAACCAATTCCAGCATCAGCAGAACGTGACGATGCTGCACAAAATTCCGAACTGAAAGGAAAATCCACGAATTGAAATTCTCAGTTGAATCTTTGATGATCCAATTAAAAACACGGAGAAGAAATTGAATTGAATTCATTCAGCCAAGCATTCAATTGAATGCTCGTTTCAAGTTGTTAGGTACTTTTTTTCATACCAAGTTGCAATTAAACTGAATTGCGGGTAATCAAAATCTTGACGAAGTGTGAAACCTTTGTTCAAATTTTCCCGTTGTATTTTTGCCTCTACTTCAAGTGAAATGCGCTTTACAATAATAAAAGCTTCCGCTTGCGGATCAAAGTGCAGTTGAGATGTTAAATATTTCCTGCAATCAGCAGCAATTTCAAAATCACAATGGAAATATTTGACACTAGGAATTTATTTAGTTTAATGCGATTTCTTCCTTCCGGCTTCTCCCGACTGTTCCGAACTTCTCTGAACATGAAGAAATTATGTAAATATATACAAACATTTACAAAGCTGTCAATTACGAAGTGTAATGCCTTCAAAGGAGATTTTCCCTTTCTTCGTTGTTCTGTGCCAGGTTCAGGTGCCTTAATTTATTTAAATTAAATTGACATCGACTGGGGTTGATGTTGAACAACCGACTTATAACGCTTCACGAACGATAGACCAAAACTACCGCAGTAACCGCAAAATTTCTAATTAATTACGTTCGTCTCTCTCGTTTGCTTTTCTCAGCGTCTCCGTAGCCACGAAAGAGCTTGCTGAAAGCTGAAGTGCCAAAATGTCAAATACCATGAAAAGAAATAATGAATTACATGCAAAGTCATCGAAACTCACACTCGAATGCTCTTCTGAGCTTAATGACTGTAATGAACGACGTGAAGAAAGCACTCGCTCTGTGATGTCTTCTAATCAATCATCAAGCCTGATATGCGTGAAGATATTTCGTGTCTCTCAGTTGAAGGAGCTTTAAAGAGTCGTAAAAAAGTTTTGTGAGACCTTTCGACTCTTTTCTGGGTGAAGGAAAGTAAATTAATGAGAAGAAGCCGTCTCACACTTCTATCAAGAATTTATTCAAATATTTTCAACTCATTCTCCTTGGAATATTTTTGGTATTTTTGCTTTGCTCCGGAATTCTTTTCATCTTTGCTCGCTAATGTACTACAAATTTCTCAACAATGTTCTCAGCAAGTTTATTACAATTCGTTGATGTGAATTTGACTTTATGGACTTTCTCGTGGCAGTTGCTAAGCACTGAACCGCTAAACTTTGTGAATTCTTCGACTTTTGTCTCGAAATTCTTTGTTTCATTGTAAATTTAGGAAACTTTGAGTTTGTCTCATGAAGCGTTTGGAAATTGTTTCAAATACTTTTCCGACAAATGATAAAGTTTCCAGAATTCAACTCTAAACGGCTTCTTAGCTATCTCGTTAGGTTTCTCTGGAAACGACAAAGTTTTGTTGAAAATTTTAATGCAAATCATTTGACTAATTGGCGAAAGTTTCAATATTTAGCAGAAAATTAAATGAATCGAACTATTTTACGGCTGATTAATGATTTTCCTGTTCCTTCCTTCCTCGAATACAAATTAAATTCTCTTTCCTTTGAATCTCGTTATTTGATGTTCTCTTCATTCAACTGGCGATTCAGATGAAAGAACTTAATTAGAAGCACAAACAAATTTGATAAAATGAGTAAATTTGTGACCGGAACACTGGAAATAGTAAACCACTAACTTTAATTAAACGAAAAGCTTTTTCTCGAGCATAAAAGTTTCGAGGTTTTTCATTCGACGTGAACACACAAAAAAACTAAGTTTGTGGATCCTTTAAAATAAATTGATTTTATTTCCGCTCCATTTATTTCTGTACTAATGAAACATTTAGTTGAGCTGATGACCACAACAAGCAGTCGTTTGTGGGTTGAAGTTGCATCGTAAAAACGGATCGACGTGTTCGTGTGAATCGAGTTTTTCCAAATTAATTTCCCAAGATACCTCAATTCATTTTCATGGCAACGAGCAATGTCAATTAGTGAAACCGAATTGCAACTTGTGAGCGAGAGAGATAACTTTAGAATTGCGAGTATGAATGATGGAACTTTCGCTTTAGATGATTGAGATATCAAGTCTTTCTCGTCTGAATGCCCCTTTAGAGATCACGAAACTTTTCTCCCCACACACCGAAGTTTGCCTTTCAGCGGTAAACGCATTAGGAAGTTTTCGAGCAGACAATTAAACGACGTGGTCATTAGCAAGAACGGATAAGTCGAATCAGAGATGAGATCCGTCTGGATATTTGCCAGAATCAAGAGTGAACACAAAAACAATAAAACCAGGAAGAGCAAAAATGATCAGACTCACACAACGAACGTGATGACTCATTTTTTTTATTCGGTAAATTTGGCACCACTAATGCAATGGATTTTATCGATAAAGTCTGCTCTATCAACGGCAAAAGCGGATGAACGATAAATTTGGCGAAAGTCCAAGTGAAGGAATAATTTTCGGAGCATTAGGCGAAAGCTTCTTGTTTCCCTCATAAGTGAACATCATGTAACGAGGTTGCTGGGTTAAAATGAGAGTCGAGTGCCAAGCAATAATCCTGAATTACTAAAGGAAATCCAAATACTTAAATCCACCTTATGCAACGATTGCGGTAACATTTTAATGTCTTCATGTTGAATAATAAACTGGAATTACTTTGAGCTTCTTCTCGCTCTGCTTGAGGACAAGAAAAAATCTCTAAAAGCTTCTCAAATAAAGAACTAATGCATTCCTCATTGCACTGCAAAGCGACAAACTACACAAGCGAACTAATGGAACTTCCAGTTCGCGGCAAGAGACGCTAGAAATCCATTTACCTTCATGAATTATTTCCATCTTTAAAGCTCATCCAACCGCAAGCAATAAAAATACTTTCGAAAGTATTTGGACTGACGACAATCGTTCAAAGGACGAGAAGGATTAGAATTATTCAAGAGAGTTTTTCTCGACACGTAGTTCATGAATTATTGATGAGAAAAAACAACACAAGCAATTAAGTTGACCGACGCGAAGTTAAAGAGAAAATTATTTACGAGATTCGACTCAATAAATGATCAAGGGTTGGTCCGTAAATTACGTAACTTCTGAAGGAACCCTAAACTAGAAGAAGACGATGTGTTCGATGAAAGATGAGTCGTGGAGAGAGAAAAAAATGAAGATGAGCCTTCCGTAATCCAATTAAATCATTCATCAATCAAAATCTTGATTGTGATGCTCTTGTATGACATTTTCTCTCACATTTCTCGTTCATTCGTCTCGGAAATCGATCCCCTACGAATCATGCTGATGAAGATAAATGATGGCGCGTGAAAAAGAAATTGATGAAAATTGAAATTTGAAAAATTCACGATTCAGATTCGCATCCGCCCGCATATTTTTCTCATTCTTTCTTTCGATTTTTCACGATGTTGATTAATGATTTGAATTGGAATTGTTGTGCTGACGATTCTCGCAGACGTGATTTTGATTTCATAATTCCCGAATCTTCATCTAATTGTGATAACGTTTTGATTAATTGAGCCGACACTCAAGTGTCGAATTCTCAATGGACAAGCAATCGAGAAAAATAATTTTATGATTTTTTTTCTTTCACACTTTTCTTTCGATCGTGAGGGAATCATCAATCTTTCACTCCTCGGGATTTTGATCTGCTTAAGTACACAAGCTCTCAAACGAGAGTTCCATCAATCTCTGCCGTGCTCAACATAACTAAAGGAAACTTAAACAGATTGCAATGTTTTGTAGGTCACTTGTTAAGACGAAGAGGAGTGTGTTGAGGACATGAAGTGGATTGAACTGCTCGACAGGATTATTCGATCAATAAATCTCGAGGTCAGTCACATTAAACTTTAGATGTGGAACTAATTCTCCTGCAAACGTGGACAAAGGAAAAAAACTTTCATGTTTTAAAATTCATTTTCCTTTAGTTATTAAGTAACAAACTTAGTTTAAAACTTCCATTCTGCTCGTAATTGAATACGAGAAAGTCTCTTCAGGGCTCTTTCATCGTCGTCCAGCTCATACAATTTACTCATTTCATCGTAGCTGATGGCATAGAAGCTTTGAAACGATGAAGGGTAAAAGCTTTTCTAATTCTATACAAGAATTCTTTAATAATTTTTAGCTTATCTTCCCTAAATAAAAGTGATTGGCAGGGAATAGGAAATAACAATTTGCTCACCCTTTGCCTTTACAAATAAGTTTCGTAATAGGGCGTCGATTTCTATTGAGATGAGTGAAAAGCGGGAAAATCGAGAGAAGAGGGTGAAAATGTTTGTCGTGTATCCGATCAAATTGGCATTGAGAAAAGTGCTCCCCCGTGAAAAAGCTAACAAGCATTCAACCCTCGCAATTGAATTCATCAAGCAATTTTGTCAAACATTCGATTAAACTCTTCACAGCGAGCATCAGACGTAAATTGATTAATTAGCTTCTCTAAAAGAACAAACGCAGAGCTTTTCCCGTTCAGCCTCAAGAAAAAAGAGCGACATTGTTCTGAAAGTTGAAGGACAACTGTTCAGATTATGTCTTAAAGGAAAGATGAATGGTGATTAAGTCAAAGACTAGCCTTTGGGACAGTTTACTCTTTGGAGAGATTCGAAACTTTTCTCACCAAACCTACGACGATAAATACAAGAGCGTTCAGCCCTTTTATCTCTCTTCGCACCACAGAATGCCTTCCGGGGGGTTTCTAAGGTCAAATGAATGATTCCTCTGCGGCAATTATCTGACATTTTGCGGGATTTCGGAACATGAAGATGTTTAAAGGCGTTACTAAAGATTTTGGGAAGATTTACGAAGGGAAGGATCTTTATTTTAGGGTGGAAGATATATCAGCATAAATCAGAGCTAATCGGCAAGCGTACCCAATCGAAAACTGTAACACTCAGCAAATAAGCTTCTCTCGTCTCAAAGGCTTCACATCGATTCCTTTTTAAAGAAATATAAACTCTCGTTATTTGCATTCAGATCATGCACGCTGATTGGCGACTGTTCAAACATTTACCTTCAACATCGACGCTTCAATCAACCTGAAAAACCGAAAACTACGTGTCTGATATCTTAAATGTTTCTGAGGCTTTTAAATTTCCTGTGCTATGATTAATATGCGTCTCTTCGTATAATGAAACTCGTGCAGGTATGTCGAGTAAAGAATGAATGGAGAAATGACCGGACAAATTAATGATTCGCTCCATCATGTCAGGAAGTGTTTGAATTCTTCTTCGTCATCAGGAGAAGAGGGAGAGCTTCGTTATTGAGCCATGTGAGCTTCAAGTCGGCGATGTTCCACGTCCAAAATGATTGATAAATGAGTGGACGAGACTAAGATGAGACAAAAAACATAAACTCTCGAACAATTAGCAAGATAATCTTTTGTGTCTAACCAATGTTTGTAGTTCTCGGCTTGTTCGTCGAATATTTTCGCAAAGAAACTTCTCGTCTTGAGTTTCGAAAACCATTTTTCACAATCCTCACAACGCAAATGGAATAATTAGAGTCGAATTCATTAAAATCTCGTTTGTGTTCTTCCCTCGTTGAGATGCTGGATTTTTTTGTTTGAGTTTATCTAAGAAGATTTCTTCATCGAAAGGAAAACAGAAATAATTTAATTTCGCGGGGAAAGTAATTGTTATTTAAAATTTCCCTTCTCGAGAACAAAATGAAATCTCTCGCATATTTCTATGGTGGAAAATTTCATTTACAGACAATTTATTCGCTTATTAATTCCATCATGACTGCCTCGCCTCGTCCGCAACTCAACAAAGCGGAGTGAAGTTATTTTCCGGATTTCCGCAGGCAAACGCCTTCAACTCACAGCACCAGCGAATTAATTTTTATTTATTAAAATATCTGCGGATTAACTTTTCTGCACCCTGTTCGACCTTGTTCTGAAGCTTCAACGAAAAAGATTCAGTTGGAAAATTCGCGCGATTACACAATTTTATCTCGTGAGTTGGCTTTGCGATGAAATTTATTGGAAAGTACTTTTTTTTTAGTTAAAATAACTAACCAACGAAGCTTAAGTTCTTCCTAAGCTTAATCGAATTATTTGAATTAAAAGAAATTAAATTCTCCCTTTACAGAGTAAGACGCCAAGTTGACGAGACTCAATGAAGTCTACGATTAGACAATAGGCTCGAAAGATAATTAATAACATCTCTTAATAAATCTCTATTCAAGACGTTGATCATGATGTTCAATCATCTTGATGGATTTCCCTCAAAGCCTTAACCTCAGCATTAGACTAAAATTCTTTTTCGTCAGGACGTGAACGGGTGATTTATTAAATCTCGGAGCGTTGTTAGTAACAAATATTTGACTAATTCAGTAATTCTCTATCAGCCGCTTTCATTAATCTTCAATTTCGATAGTGAATCTGATTTAATTCTTTCAAGCTTCCTCGAGGTTTACAACGCACAAAAACTCGCTCGTTGTTATAGCATAGACCAATGATTTGAGTTTTCAATTAAACAGACGCAGGAGCTTTTCGATCGTCCATGAGTTTAAAATAGAATGCGAAGCATTGTGCATAGGGCAATAATTGATTTAGAGAGTCTCGCAGGCGAATATTAAAACGGAAATATTGAATAATTTTATAACAAATTTTCAGGTAAAATTGCTTAGAAACCAAATCAGATTTGCAATGCTCTGATTACCGTGCCAGTCCGCAACTTCATAAACCCCTCTCGACGGTCTCAATGTGCTTCTAGCCAATTACACGAACACTAAACGAGAATGAAATTTATCACTTTGAATTGCAGGATTTTCGCGAGAAAATAAAATGAAATAAACAAAATGAATGGGAATAATTTTTTATTATTAAATTATGAGTCAACAAAGAGAGAACACGTCATTGTTGGCGAGATTAATCTTTCTAGAGCTTGACACTGAAGCTAAATTGTTTGATGAAGACATATGACAGTCGAGCATGGCGAGTGAATGGCTCTCGGCAAATCTAAATCATAAAAAAATTGTGAACAAAAAACTCGTCGCTTTAACGAACTTTCATTTGTCAAAATTCTCATTTCTCGGTGGTTGCACGTCGAGATGAGGAACGTTGTCTGAATGATAATGAAAACGGAAATTCAATTCGAAGCTTGCAACTAACTTTACTTTTAATAAATAGCCCGAGTCTCTCGGCAGCATTTATAACAAAAGTGATGAGCTTTCGCTGAGAGAAAATCGTCGAAATTGAGGAATTTTCTTTTCTCAACCGAATCGCCGCTAGATAGAAATCATCTTCGAAGATAGAAGGCAATAAAGTGAGTCACACAAGAAAGGAAAGTTCTTGTAAATTCTCCATCGGGATTGTAAAACTGGAAAATGTATTTTCATTCTTTTTCCACTCGAATGGAGCAGAAGAAAAGACGAGGAAGAGTTGAGTTCTCACTACATTTCCGCAATCTTACGAAACGAAATGTTTCCAAACATCAGCAAAAATCTGAGAACATGAAAATCCAAATATTTCTAAAGCAAAAAAGAGATTTCAGCAGCAAAAGTCGATTCGGTCGCCTTGTGAGCGGCTCACTCGAACATTTTAAAAGCGGAACGAGAATAAAACTTTCCGAAGCTTTTACTTTTTATCGTGAGCTGCATGTTGTTTCCACTTTAAGTGCCACCAAGTGAACCATGAAGAGACGGCGGAACACGAAAACCTCTCGGTAATTATTGTACTGATGTTGTGTCTTAATGCAATGAATTCCGACATGAACAGCCGAGTAATAAAGGAGAGGATTATGTTGAAAGCTGTAATGAAAACGCTGTAATCGAGGCGAAAAATTCTCTGCTCACCGAGTTGCGGAAGACTCTTCCTGCACATTAAATTTAATAAGTTCATGCCACATTGCAACAAAATTTGAATAAAATATTCTGAAGCTTTTGATGATAAACTTTTAGAGAACTTTAACTTTTGAGATGTTTGTGCTTTCAATTTAAGGATTCGTAAGTCGATCCAAGTGGCTTTAGACAATTTAGAACTCAAAATTTTGTTGTGAACTTCACTCAAACATTAAATAGTTCGTTAGACGAGCAGTTACGTGGAAGTTTTCTGTAATGTGGTTACCACTCTTGCTAATTCCGGAACAGCAAGTGAAACAATTAAAATGAGTGATAATTTCAAATGCTCAGCAGCCGCCTCCATTCTCTCTCGAGAGAGACTTTAATCAGAAAATGTTTTCAATTAACTATTCACGAAGGCTGTAATGAGCACTCAAAAGCTTAAGAACTTAATACTCCAGAGATATTACTAAACCTACTTGAATGGAGGGGTTCATTTCATTGAAGAACACTTCGTGTACTTTAAGTTAAATCTTACGAGCTCTCCCGGTTGTAAATTTAAAATTATTCTCGGTCGCCGAAACAACAAGAAACGTTCTTTGCGACTTCTTGCGGGTATTTTACAAGCAATTTAACATTTTATTAATTTCATTTTAAATACTTTTTGGCACAGCTGTCGAGACAACGAGAAAAACAAATAAGAAATATTGTTTGCGACTCCTTCACATCTTCAATCACTCAACTTGTTCATCTGGTGACCTTTCAAACGAAGCTCTAACCTTCCATCTCAGCATCAAAAGCACATGTGGAAATTACAAAACTGCGGATGAAATGCTTTGCCGACATCTAAAACAGCACATCCCAGAAATTTTTATGGATGTGCCATAAAAAAATTGATCAAATAATCATGAAAGCATAAATTTTTGTGCAGAATAAAATGGAAAACACGAGAAAGTAGGAGATGATGATATCATCCAGCAAATGCAAAGTGTTCTTCTCATTCCTTCGAAAGCAAATTATCGAAAATGTGTTCTCGTGTTTGATAGCGAAACATTTTTATTTCTTTTAGGATGTGCGTGAGAGCTTTAAGTCGAAGCTTTAAGAAACAAAATTGCCTTCATCTTAATGTAAATTTATGTAAACTGTCGACAAGAGTCTTCTCCGAAGACTCATCTTCTCGCGCTCGTTAGAACTTTCTCTGGACGAAAATATTTATGGCGAGTCGAATTGTTATGTGACATCATAAATTGGCTGTTTACGAGCAATCATTTATGTTGCGATAACTCTTCTCGTTCCATAAATCAATGGCGAGGTCAAGCATGAGCCAAAAGCCATTTTGTTTTGAGAAATATTTATGAGCGTAAAGATCAAGAGTCGCCTCATAAAAAATGAAAGTGAGACGATGAAAGTTTGTCGTTAAATTATTGATACTTTGTCGCCCAGATATTTATTCTTTCTCGACTTTCACGCACCAACGATGACGACGTGCTATCTTCAAATCGTTATCGAGCTCGTAAAACATTCATCGTCTCCCATTCAGATGTCAATCTTCAAGTGAAAAGCTTTCTTTGTGAGTAATAAGTCAAATTGAGATTTCTATTCAATTACAAAAGAAAATAATTCAAAAACTTTATTGAACAAACTCACAAGAAATTGAAGCTTTCATTTGATATGATGAACAATCAACTTAGATAATAAAGAGACATTTATGAAAGCTGACGAGAGAGATGCCGGAAAATATCTTCTTATCGCTATCAAATTTCACATTTCTATCTTAATGGAGTCGATCAAATGAAACAATAAGCTTTCAATCAAAACAGAATTGAAATTGTAATTCTTGAGAATCGATGACATAAAACTGACATTTTCGCAATCAAGTTTTCAATTGTTTTGAAAAGACAAAGAAGTTTCCGATGTAGTCACGACTGTCAAAGAGTCGATAAAGTTATGAGAGAAAAGGAAATCAAGGGTTGAAAAGTTTTATATTTGTAAACTTAGGAATCTCTCTCGTTCTCAAATATTTCAGATATTACGTGGTGGATAAAGGCTTTCTGAATTTTAACGAAGCAATTTCTCATTATTCAATGGAAGTTGCCGAAATATTCCGGTCACGTTTGGTGAAAGTTCTTTAATTCACACATTTATCGCTTATGACACGTTGTGTGTGTGGCTGATCCATTCTCTTCGCTCTCCCTTTTCTTTCAAGCACTCGAGATGTGAGCGCAATGTTAACTGATAAAAGATAAAGAAGACGAAACCTTTTCGTAAAAATAAATATAAAATGTGAACTTCAAATGTCACATCGTTAGTCGAATCTAAACTAACTTGGGAAATTATAAAACTTTTCATGTGAAGACGTGGAAATTTTTAGTCGAAGGGTTGACTTAAGAGAAGTATCATTTTGAAAAAATGCTTCTGTCTCCTCATCACGAAGGAAGCGAGAAGTTTCCATTCATGCTTAACAAACTTTCTCGTTGACTTCGCTCTTGATATTTCTTCCAAGATGGAAAGCACGGAGACTTCCTCGAGCTAAAGTTTTTATCTGATTATTCAATCTATGTTTAAAAGAAACTTTTCTTATTCAGCTCATATGCACGGAGAATTATGTTTGTGTTTCTCGAGAATTCTTCGAGAGGAGCAATTTTTCTCCTTCTCTGACGTGGATGATGGCGGAATATTATGAGATATTTAAGAAATCTTACAAGTTACATACAAAGTTACTGTTCGGAATGGAATATTAAGCAGTCTCATCCGTCGCTCCTATGCAACGTTCTCCCCTTTTTCTTCCTTGATCTTAAGTGATGCTCGAGCAGTAGCGAAAGATTTTTCCACGCGATAAATAATGCAAACACCAAACGTTTTGCTTCTTCAGCCTTTACCTTGCACACTCTCAACGAAAACTTTGCGCTACATGCTTCAAGGAACTATTAATAATCTCGTTACTCGCTTCTTCTACTCGATGCTAAGAGAACAACACAAGAGCAACGCCAATAAATTTTATGCTTCCGGATTTTATTGAGAAGGTGTAAAACATCGATTTCGAAGCAATAAAAATAAATCGTGAGATGTAGCGAGTAAGAGTCTTAAGTGTTTTATTTATCTTCTGAGAATTTCTTCCTTTTTTGTACAAAGTATCGGTAACGATCGTAAAAGCACTTGCGAGTGTTATCATGTGTTTATTTAGAAAGCTTTTGAATCTTAATGAAAGCGTGTCTAATCTTCTTTGTGAATTCTTTTCATGTAAACTCGATCGTCACACTCGATTACAGTCGCGAGCTGTTTTATGACAAAATCAATATTAACAACTTGACAAATATTTTTTTATTGATTGCGTTGAAGAGAATCAGCAAACAGACAACGAACTATTTATTGAATTCGTCTTGAAATGTTTCGTCTGAGTTTGATTGGAAATTTCAAAGTGAAATCATGTGGATCAATATTCTGCTGCTCGTTGTCGCAGCAAATCTCTCAGAAAGCGCTTGGTACGATGGAGCGAACTTCTATCAGATTTATCCAAGATCTTTTAAAGACAGCGATGGTGATGGAGTTGGAGATCTGAGAGGAATCAAATCGAAACTTGATTACGTTAAAAATCTTGGAATTGATGGACTTTGGCTGTCGCCAATTTACAAATCTCCGATGGCTGACTTTGGCTATGACATTTCTGATTTTCGTGATATTCACGATGAGTTTGGAACAATGAAGGACTTTGACGATCTCATTGTCGAATGCAACAAAATTGGACTAAAGCTCGTACTCGATTTCGTTCCAAATCATTCTTCAGACGAACATGAATGGTTCAAGAAATCAGAACGACGCGACCCAGGATATGAAGATTATTACATTTGGCGAGCAGGAAAAGTCGACAACGTCTCAAACATTCTTGTCCCACCAAACAACTGGATCTCAGCCTTTCGCTACAGCTCATGGAAGTGGTCAGAGATTAGAGGCGAAATGTATTATCACTTCTTCCATTACAAACAGCCCGATTTGAATTATCGTAACAAAAAGCTTGTTCAAGAAATGAAAGACATTTTAACTTATTGGATGCAGAAAGGCGTTTCTGGATTTAGAATCGATGCCGTTCCATGTTTGTTCGAGAAGATGAACGCCGACGGTTCGTTTCCTGATCAGCCTCGTTCGTATGATCCAAACTGTGACCGTGATGATCAGTGCTATTTGAACCACATTTACGATCAAGATCAAGAAGAAACTTACGACATGGTCTACCAATGGAGGAAACTTGTTGATGACTTCGCTAAATCAATGAACATTGAGCCAAAAGTGTTGATGACCGAATCTTATGCTCGAGTTGATTTGACTCAGAAATATTACGGAAATGGTTCAGTTGAAGGAGCACAAATTCCTTTCAATTTTGAGCTAATCAAACGAGTGAATATCAACAGCACAGCAGAAGATTACAAGAATGTGATCGAAGAATGGCTTCGACTAATGCCTGCTGGTCACATGGCAAACTGGGTCGTAAGTGAATGCTCAAAGAATAAGAAAAACAATTAATTTTAATTATTAATCGTCTAATAGTTAGGAAATCACGATAACAAACGAGTCGCATCAAGATTAGGAGTTGAGCGAGGCGATTTGATAAATATCCTCTTACAAACTCTTCCCGGAGTTGCAATCACTTATCAAGGAGAAGAGTTAGTCATGGAAAATGTTGATCTAACTTGGGAAGAAACTGTTGATCCTCCGGCGTGTAATTCAAACAGAGAAGTTTACGCTGAGAGATCGAGAGATCCGGCGAGAACTCCTTTCCCTTGGGACAATTCTCTTAATGCTGGTTTCTCAACTGCCAACAAGACTTGGCTTCCGGTTGGCACTAACTACAAAACTGTTAACGTCAAATCTCAGGAGGAAGCAGAGAACAGCCATCTCAAGATCTTCCGACGACTCACAAAGATTAGAAAGCAACCGGTCTTCAAAGAAGGAAATTACACTGGAGCACTCTCGAGCACGAAGAACGTTTACACTTACAAACGTCAACTCAACAATTCCGTTGCTGTCATTGTTTTAAATTTAGGAAAATCAGAAGAAACCGTGAACTTGACAAATTTATTTCCAATGATTCCAAAAGATTTGACAGTTTACACTTCATCGTTGAGCTCTGGTTTGATAGACGGGTAAGTTCACTTTCAAACGTTAAATAAAAATCAGTTTCAAATCGAAATTTCCAGGACGGTCGTAAAAACTGGAACCCTCAAGATCAAAAGCAACATTGGAATCGTTTTAGTTAATACGAGCAGCTCTGTGAAGGTTGCAGCTCAAGTTGTGATTTTATCGCTTCTCCTTGCAATAATTTTATTGTTGAAGTGATTTTGTAAATAAATATTTGGTTTCATAAAAAAACTTGACTCAATCACTTGAAGTTTTGATTTATTTACTTTGAGCCAGTTGTCATCAAATATGGAACAGTTTTCAAGGAGATTGAGTAATATAAGTTCTCAACAAACATTTCAACGAGAACTTTTTTTTATTTATTTCTCCACATCGCATCAAACATTTTCATTTGATAAAGTAAATTCATTGGAAAATGTTCAAACGAAAGACAATTCTCTGGTTTTTGTGCTTGTTTAAGTTGTGTCAAGGTGCTTGGTATGATGGAGCGAACTTCTATCAGATTTATCCAAGATCGTTTAAAGACAGCGATGGTGATGGAGTTGGAGATCTGAGAGGAATCAAATCGAAACTTGATTACATCAAAAATCTGGGAATTGATGGACTTTGGCTGTCGCCAATTTACAAATCTCCGATGGCTGACTTTGGCTACGACATTTCTGATTTTCGTGATATTCACGACGAGTTTGGAACAATGAAGGACTTTGATGATCTCATTGTCGAATGCAACAAAATTGGACTGAAGCTCGTTCTCGATTTTGTTCCAAATCATTCTTCAGACGAACATGAATGGTTCAAGAAATCAGAACGACGCGAGCCTGGATATGAAGATTATTACATTTGGCGAGCAGGAAAAGTCGACAACGTCTCAAACATTGTGATCCCACCAAACAATTGGTTGTCAGCTTTCAGGTTCAGTGCCTGGCGCTGGTCAGAGATTAGACAAGAAATGTATTATCATATGGTCCACTACAAGCAGCCGGATTTGAATTATCGTAACAAGAAAGTTGTTGAAGAAATGGAAGATGTCTTGAGATTTTGGATGCAGAAAGGCGTTTCTGGATTTCGAATCGATGCAATTCCATGTTTGTTTGAGAAGATGAACGCGGACGGTTCGTTTCCGGACGAACCTCGTTCCTTTGATCCAAACTGCGATCGATACGACGATTGCTATCTGAATCACGTTTACGTTCAAGATCAAGAAGAAACTTACGACATGGTCTACCAATGGAGGAAACTTGTCGACAACTTTACTAAGTCAATGAACATTGAGTCAAAAGTGTTGATGACCGAATCTTATGCTCGAGTTGATTTGACTCAGAAATATTACGGAAATGGTTTAGTTGAAGGAGCACAAATTCCTTTCAATTTTGAGTTGATCAAACGAGTGAATATCAACAGCACAGCAGAAGATTACAAGAATGTAATTGAAGAATGGCTTCGACTAATGCCAGCTGGTCACATGGCAAACTGGGTCGTAAGTAAATGCTCAAAGAATAAGAAAATATTTCTAAAGATTTGACTTTTAGCTTGGAAACCACGACAGACATCGAATCGCCACAAGATTTGGCATTGAACGAGCTGATCTCTTGAATATTTTACTTCAAACTCTTCCGGGAGTTGCAATCACTTATCAAGGAGAAGAACTTGCAATGGAAAATGTGAAAATTTCATGGGAAGACACAGTTGACCCTTTTGCTTGCAATTCAAGTCCTGATCAACTTGACGAAAGATCACGTGATCCAGTTCGAACTCCATTCCCTTGGGACAATTCTCTAAATGCTGGTTTTTCAAATGCGAGCAAGACTTGGCTTCCTGTTGGCACTAACTACAAAACTGTTAACGTCAAAGCTCAAGAGGAAGCAGAGAATAGCCATCTCAAGATCTTTCGACGACTCACAAAGATTAGAAAGCAACCGGTCTTCAAAGAAGGAAATTACGCTGGAGCACTCTCGAGCACGAAGAACGTTTACACTTACAAACGTCAACTCAACAATTCCGTTGCTGTCATTGTTTTAAATTTAGGAAACTCAGAAGAAACCGTGAACTTGACAAATTTCTTTCCGCTGATTCCAAGCAATTTGACAGTTTACACTTCATCGTTGAGCTCTGGGTTGTTGAACGGGTGAGATAAGAAGAAAATTTAAACAAAATCTCGTTAATGACTTTTTCTTTCCCAGAATGTCTGTGAGCTCCGAAATAATCAAAATCAAAAGCAACAACGGAATCGTTCTATTGAGTGACGACATCAACAGCGGCGTGGGCGTACTCAGATATTCAATCATCGCCATGAGCTTCATGACGATCTCGTTCCTTGTTCAATGAAAATAAATAAATCAAGCTATTCCCACGCATCGTCGCGAGATTTCCCGAGTTTCTTTACGTCTGCATCATCAAGATCATGTTTTTCTTCTCGCGAGAAACACTTTCCTTCCTCTCGCTCTCACGAATTTTCGTCTTTCGCAAAGTGATCGTGAAAATTCGTTGCAAATATTTTTCCTCTCATCTAACGATCAGACATACTTTTGCTTGTGATCATAGCACAGCTCGGTTGGAGTTTGGCCGATCCATTCTCCCATTGAAGAATTTCAAAGTCAGCCAGTGAATTTCAAGTGCTAACTTCCTCGTTTATGTAAGACACTAAACGGCATTTGCAACTTCAAATGATAAAATTGTAAGTGGCTCGCAAAGTGGAAAATTTGGAAAAGATTTTCGCTTTTCCAAAATGGTGGTGATGAAAAATGAAAATTTCTTTCTCTGTTCATAAAAGTGAGAAAAGTGTGAATGAGTGTTAGCGCTGATGTCACCTCGTCTGATGACTTTACAGAAAATCAATCGAAAATATCCGCGACTTTCCCAACTTTCCGACACGAAAAGTGACCCAATTACATTTTTCGTTTCCCTCTGTGACGTCATCGATTCAATATGTTGTGTTGTGTTTAGACAATCTCTCGAAGCTCGATGATCTAAAATTAAATTTCGAATCTTAAACACTTTCACGCACTACTTGAGTCAACATGAAAGAATTTCCTTAAAGATTCACTCGACGATTATCGAATGCAAACTTTCAACTTTCTCGATTGATCAAAATGTTTATTGATTAAAGTTGTTCAATGAATCTCACTGCGAATCTTCGAAGAGCCGACTCAAAATATACACGAAAAAAAAATAGAAAGAAAAAAAGTCTAAAAATAAAATTGTGATAAAAAAATTCATGGTGAACCTTCAGCGAAACCTCCTCACATGCTTGCATCAATATGTTTACAAATTTTCGTCTCGCTTGATGACATCACACGGCTTTTCTATGGATCGATGCAAATTGCAAAGGAAAAACTCATTTAGTGTGCAATAAAGTAATTGAGTGCGACTTTCGTTTCAGATGCCTTTAAACGGAAAATCAACTCCTGTCGCGAAGCCGTCATGGCTGAAAGATTCGACAGCGCCAACAACGACGACAGCGAGACCGTCGTGGGCTCGAAAAACTCCCGAAGCGAAGAAGGAAGATTCTCCAGTTGAGCCTCCAAAGAGAGAAATCAAAGTTCCTTTCAAGGTTGAGAAGACAATTCCAACGCAATCGATATTGAAGAAGCCAGATGTGAAGATTAAGCAAGATCTCAAAGCAGAGTCAACGACACTGCCCCTTAGAGAGACAAAAACCCCAAGCAAATCTCCAAGTAAGACACCAACGTCAACTTCATCGAAAAGTCCAAGCACAACGCCATCAAAATCCCCAAGCACGACGCCATCGAAATCTCCCAGCAAGACGCCCGACTACGACTCAGATGATTCGGAGGAAAGTTCATACGAAACAGAAACGGACACTGACGAAACTGAGTCAGAAGAGGATGATGATTTCAGTGAAGAACAAAAGCCGATTATCAAGCCAAACTCTACGATTGCATCGAAGAGAGGTTCGATATCGAAACCTGAGCCGGAACCTGAGCCCGAATACACATTCAAGAAGCCAGCACTGAAAAAAGTCATCACACGTCAGAAGAGCGACGCAAAGGAACGATCGACGTCACCAGAGCCAAAGTTTTTGAAACCTAATTTGAGGAAAGTTCCATCGTCGCTAAAGATTAAAGAGCCACCACCTCGTGAGAAACTTCCAGTTGTTGACTTAAAGAAAGTTCCCACAAAGCCTGAACCGGAGATGAAGTTGCAAAGGAAAAATTCCGAAGTTTTTCCACACAAACCGTCGATTTTGCGAGACCAAAGTAACAAGAAAAGTGAGTTATGACTTCAACTAACAGCGACGCTCTTCATCATAATTTTATCGTTCGATATCGATGAGACTATGAACGAATGCTAAAGATTTAAATTAAATATTTACATTATGAGAACGAGTTCCAGTTGGCTCACATTTTCAAGGTTTCCGCTTCACTCTTTTCAAAGTTTAAATTTATTTTCACTCGTCGACAAGAGGGAAATCGAAAAACTTTGAACTGAAAGCGTCGCTGACTTTCATTGTCATGTAAATTCAATGCTAATGTCTCATCTTCTTTTCAGTTCCTTTGCCGCCGCCGCCCCCGGTAAACTTTCTCATTCGACTTGACGGAAAAGTTTTAATAAATTTTAAATGAAAACTCTTTTAGCCGCCGCCGCCGCCTCCTGGGCTTCGACCCCCTCCTGACTTCGAGAAGAAGCCGATTAGTCAAAAGCATCGGGAAACTCTAGAGAAACTTAAAACGAGACCACGTCGTCGTCCCGACTGGAGTGAAATGATGAAAGAAGTCGAGGAGATGAGAAGTGGCAAGAAGTTGCGAAAAGTACAATGTAACGACAGGTGAGTCACGTCTGACGTCTGAGCTTGTTATAACTAGTGTCGGTTTTGCGTTCTAGATCGAGTCCCATCATCACATGCAAGTCAATGGCAAAAGTTCAAGGACAATACGTTTTCGAGACGGAGAAGAAACCAGCTGCGCTTGACAAACTTCTTAACGAAATTCAAGGCGGAATCAAATTGAAGCCGACGAAGACGAACGACAGAAGTAAACCAATTCTTGATGGACTAAGGAAATTCAGACGTCAAATGACAGTCGAAGAACAAATCATGAAATCAGAATCAAAGGCAATGCTTGCTGAGCATCCTGAAGTGACATCACTGGGCGACGACGATGAGGACGAACTTGACGACATTGATAAGGTTCGCGATGATTTACAGAGCACGAAGCAGATGTTAGCGCTCGAGTTGCGCAACAAAGAAGCACAAGAGAGGGAAAATAAACGTTTGATGTCGAAAATAGCAAACTTAGAAGCTGAGCTCGAACGTGAGCGACAACGAGTTGCCAGTGGAGGAGCCGCCGCTGAATCATCAAGTCCAGCAAGTGACGACGCTGTTGTTAAGAGTTTAAAGAAAGAAGCTGAGGAAGCACAGAAAACATCGAAACTCCTCGAGAAGAAGTATCAAGATGCAGCAGAACAGTTGGACAACGCCCAAAAAGAGGTTGAAGAGCAGAAACGATTGATTTCCAATTTAGAGAGAAAGCTCCAGGTATGAGATCGATTTTAAACCTTATTATATTTCAAAAACATAACAAGCTTAATGATGCTTAAGCACTTAATTGATTTAATGCTTTTAATTGCTTTGCTTTCTCTCGCAACTCTGAACGTAACACAACCGTAGACTTATGAAGATGGATGGAGTTATAATTATGTGTTCGAAGAGGTAAAACTCAACCCTAACAAGTTTCCGCATGCATGAGAGCATTTCATAAGCTGAATGAAAAGCTTTGAGAATCAAATATTTAATTAATTCTAATTTTAAAGGGCGGAGGCGGCAACTTCGATTCACGTCGACAGAGCGAAGCTGTTCAGCAAAAGGAAAGCTCACCGGAAATGGAACTTGTGTTGTCGGAACCGGAAGAGGATGAAACAGAAGAGCAAAAAGCGGAAAGAGCTGCACGAAGATTGAAGCGCGAGGTTGATATGCTTAAAGTTAAACTTGCAAAGATGAAAGATAAGGAAGCAACCGCCAAGTCCGAAAGAAAATCGCTTAGGGATGCAATGAAGAAGAATCAACAGCAGCTCAAGTGAGATTGATCATTTCGATTGCTTTTCGCTTTAGTTCAATCAAGTGATTTCTTTATTTTACTCTTTGCCAGATCTGAAAAGAAGAACCTTAAGAAACTACAAAAGGAAGTCGAGAAAATGGCCAAGATGATGCAAGCAGTTGAGGATGAAGACGAAGATGGAGACAGTGACGAGAAAGCGGCAGCAGAGGAAAGCGAAGAAGAGTCGGAAGAGAGTGAACAGGAATCGGAAGAGAGTGAGTCAGAAGATTCCGATAGCGAGACGGAAAGTCAATCAGAAGATGAGGTTTGTATTTTCCTTCTTCTAGTTTTCCCACGAATTTTCATGAAAAAAAAATGTTTTTTTCAGGATGCTGATGACGACAAGAAGAAGGGAAACTTGGAGCCAAGAGTAAAACGTCACGACGGTCGTTTGGCTTCATTGAAGAAAGGAAATTATTTACTCGAGGCTAACGTCGAACGTCTCAAGGATGAGATCAAGGACATTAAAGAAAAGTGCGAAGCACTTCAAGCTGACTTGGACTCGGTCATCGATTTGTGTTAAAATGAGATATTAGGAAATTTTTTCATTGTTTTGGGATTTGATATCGCGCATGTGTCTTTTTTCACATTATCTGCTTCCGTGGAATGAAATAAAGAAAGTTTTTAAATAACTTTTGCGACTCTTAAATATTTTTTATTGCGAAATAAAAGTTCTTTTCAATACGTCGCCACAACACCTGAACTCAGTAAAACTACTCCGTGATTGCTTTTTACTGAAATGTTTGTTGAACTTAATGTTTGTCTGAAATGAAAAAGTTTTGTTGAAAACTTCCTGCTCGTGCAATAAATTGTTAATTTACCCGTTGGCCAATCCAGAGCTCAACGATGAAGTGTAGACGCGAAGCTGATCAGGAACGGAAGGGAAAAGGGTCTTGGCATTGACAATCGTTTGAGTTGACCCAAAGTTGAGAAGCACAACAGCGACGTCGTTCTCGAATTTTCTTCTGATGGCGAAAACATTTTCGTTATTTGCCAAGGCGCCTAAGTAAGTTCCTTGTCGGAAGACCGGTTGCTTTCTAATCTGTGTGAGTCGTCGGAAGATCTTGAGATGACTGTTCTCTGCTTCCTCTTGAGCTTTGACGTTAACAGTTTTGTAGTTAGTGCCAACCGGAAGCCAAGTCTTACTCGCATTTGAGAAACCAGCATTGAGAGAATTGTCCCAAGGGAAAGGAGTTCTCGCCGGATCTCTGGAGTTCTCTTCGTAAACTTCTTGGTTTGTGTTGCAAGCTTGAGGGTCAACAGTTTCTTCCCAAGTCAAATGAACATTCTCCATAACTAATTCTTCTCCCATGTAAGTGATTGCAATTCCAGGAAGTGTTTGAATTAAAATATTCAAGAGATCACCACGTTCAACTCCAAGTCGTGAAGCCAAACGATGTTTGTCATGGTTTCCAAGCTGAAACAGAAAGTTTAGAATTCAAATTGTTTTGTGTAATAAAAGTTACTCACGACCCAGTTTGCTTCAACGTCTTTCGGCATGTTAACTAGCCAAGCATCGACTTGACTTTTAAAGTCTTTCGCTGTGCTATGCTGGTCCGTGTTTTTAATCATTTCAAAGTTGAATGGAATGTAGGATCCGTTTCGTTTCCCATCGCCGTAATATCTTTGCGCCTTTGCAACGTCTGACCAAGACTCGGTCATGATAATTCTAGTAAGTCCTCCATTCTCTTTCTTAAAATTATCAAATAGCTCACGCCACTGATAAGCCATGTCAAAGGTTTCATTTTGATCTTGAGTGTAAATGTGGTCCAAGTAGCAATGATCGTCGTAGTGACACATGTTGTTGCCAACTGGCTCGTCGGGGAAACTTTGATCCGCGTTAATCTTCTCAAACAAACAAACGATGATGTCAATGCGAACTCCTGAGACTCCTTTCTCCAACCAATAAGTTAACACGTCTTTCATTTCTTGAACTAGATTTGGATCTCGGTAATTTAAATCTGGTTGCTTGTAATGAAACTGATGCAAGTAGAATTGCTTTCGAATGTTCGACCAACGCCATGCCGAGTAACGGAAGAAGCTGACCCAGTTTGTCGGAGGAACCAGCAAGTTTGTGTGGTTATCGATCTTTCCGTCTCGCCAAATGTAATAATTCTCGTAGCCAGGAACTCGGTTCTCTGACTTCTTAAACCAATCGTGCTCTAATTAAATTAAAGTCAATTTTCACTTTAAATTGAGAGCGAGTTAAGAGAAACTCACCATCCGACGTGTGATTTGGAACGAAATCGAGAATGAGCTTCAAATCGTGTTTGTTGCATTCAGCGAGTAATTCATCGAAGTCAGCTAACGTTCCGTATTCCCAATGAATGTCACGATAGTCCGAGATATCGTAGCCAAAATCAGCTTGGGGTGATTTCATTATTGGCGATAACCAAACTCCATCCATGCCAAGTCCTTTGACGTATTGAATCTTTGATTTTATTCCTTGCAAGTCACCAACTCCATCGCCATTGCTGTCCATGTAAGATCGAGGATAAATCTGATAGAAGTTTCCACCTTCCCACCAATCCAAGGAATTGACACAACTCAGAATCGCTAATGTAATCAGACACCTCATCGTTCGACTTGATTCTGAAATCGACTAGAGAGAAACTCAAAGAGAAACTAGAATTTATGTTGGAAAATTTTGTTGATTCACAATTATTCAATCAAGAGATAAAACACTCGAGCAGAGTCAATTTAAGTGTTTGTTATTTGCGCGTTCGCTGATTTCAGAAGGTTTCTTTGATAAAAACATTGATTTACTTTGTTTACTTTCGTTTGAAATGTTTATTGATAAAATCGTTGAGTTACTAAACGGCGAGGTCAGTCAACATTGATGTTCGTGACGATAAAATCTTTTGAGAGAGCTAAAGTAAAACTTGTTCAAACAACAAAAAGTTTTCACTTCAACAAATTTTCCTTTAATCTCATTTGCTATTTTGAAATTAGTTCTCATTAAGAGATCACTTCAGAACTTGATGATTACAGTTTCAATGTTAATGGAGTCACTAGAAGTAATGAAGAGCGATTATTTAGTTGGATAATCAGCGAAGTATTTCTAGGAATTTTCTTTGAGGCTTACGCAGATTTTAGGAAACGGAAATTGCGAAGATTGCTTTGAGTAGCTCAGCGAATGAAACGCGACTGAAACTCAATTCTCAAGCACAGCTTCTTATCAAAAAAAAACTTGTTTGTTTATTAAAATGGCAAACTTTAAAGTTTTATTAAAATTTCTTTCAAAACAAGTCAATCGAACAATTTGACGTAAATCAATTAAATTCAAAATCAATTTTCTTTATTTAACACTCTCAGCGAGACTAGCGATAACTCCGTCAGATGCTAGAACGACAGCTTTGTTGGCTGGTACTACGACTGCAGTTAAATCAGCACTTGAACTGAAAGAGAAAATATTTCTTAGTCTCACTCAGAGAAAATAATTTCTTTAGATTACCCTTCGGTTAAAGTGTCAAGTGAAGCTGTGTAAACTGTCAAAGTAGCCTCTGTAATCATATCGAAAGCAGTCTTCACATTCACTGACGCTTCCTCGCTTCCAAAGTTGAGAATAACAACGACAAGATCTTCCTCTCCAAACCACCGTCGATAGATTAAAACGTTATCGCTGTTGGTCAACTTTCCTTCGTATTCTCCTTGTCGCAAAACTGACTTCTTTCTGAGCTTCGTGAGTTTCATGAAAATTTTCAAGTGGCTGTTTTCAGCTGCCATTTGAGTCGCAACGTTATTATAAGTATAATCAGGATTAACTGGGAGCCAAGTCGTGTCGTTTGTGGAGAAGCCTGCGTTCTTTTCTGTATTCCAAGGGAAAGGCGTTCGACAGGGATCTCTTGAGAACTTTTCAAAGTTCACTGGGTCCATTGTGTTGCAAGCTGAAGGATCAACGGTTTGTGCCCAAGTCAAGTGAGTGTTTACTAAGCCCATTTCCTCGCCTTGATAAGTAACGGCCATTCCTGGCAATGTTTGAAGCAAAATGTTTAGTAAATCAGTTCGTTCAACGCCGAGTCTCGTCGCGAGTCTGTGTTGATCGTGATTTCCTAACTAAATGAAAATTTTAATTTTACTTTTTGAGATTCTTTAAAAAGATTTCACTTACGACCCAGTTTGCATGCTTTCCTTTCGGAACTCTTGTCAACCAGTTGTCAATTCGCAATTTATAGTCTGCGGCTGTGCTTTGATTGTTGACATTGCTAATCAACTCAAAGTTAAATGGAATGTGTGATCCATTTCGTGTGCCGTCTCCGTAGAACTGAATCATGTTCTCAAGTGAAGTGTAAGCTTCCGTCATAATAACTTTTGTGATTTTATCGTGAGACCTTGCGTACTCATCCATCAACTCTCGCCATTGGTAAATCATATCAAAGGTCTCCGGTTGATCTTGCGTGTAAATATGTTTCGTGGAGCAGTAATCGTCAGGATCTGGACAAGACTCGCCGGTTACAGGCTCATCCGGGTAATTTCCTCGAGCATCAGGTCTCACTTCAAACATGTAAGGAACAGCGTCGATTCTGAATCCTTGAATACCTCGACTTAGCCAGAAAGTGATGACGTCTTTCATCTCTTGAACTACTTTGCGATTGCGATAATTCAAATCTGGTTGCTGATACAGAAAAGCGTGATAATAAAATTGTTTTCGCTTCTCTGACCATTTCCACGTTGGAAATCTGAAAACGCTTGGCCAATTATTTGGTGGAACTCTTTGTCCTGTGACGGGATCAAAACTTCCCGGATGCCAAACGTAATAATTCTCATAACCAGGTTCACGATTCTCCGATTTGATGAACCATTCGTGTTCTAATTAAACAGATTTCTTAGTAAAAGGCTTCGATGTCAGAATGAGAAACTCACCATTCGACGAATGGTTCGGAACGAGATCGAGAATCAACTTCACGTCGTACTTTTTGCATTCAGCGAGTAATACATCAAAGTCAGCTAATGATCCATATTGCCAATGAATGTCACGATAGTCTGAAATGTCGTAACCAAAATCCGCTTGGGGCGATTTCATAATCGGAGATAACCAAACTCCATCCATTCCCAAATTCTTCAAATATTCGACTTCCGATGCAATTCCGAGTAAGTCACCAACTCCATCGCCATTGCTGTCTTTGAATGAACGAGGATAGATTTGATAATAGTTTCCACCTTCCCACCACTCGAGCTCTTGAGATAAAGCGAGTGACAAGCACAGAGCGAGAATCACGCAAGCTACGCGACTCATGACTGAAATGAACTGACTAAAGCAAACTCCACTTTCAATCCAATTTATACCGTTGAGCTTGTGCTTGCTTATCACGAACCCCCTCAGTGTTTATAATTATGATTAGAGATAGGACAGTTTTTCAATGTTGACTGCGTGCGGCGACTGAAATTGCTATCAATGTTTACATTGCACTTTCTGCTTTGATTGTTGGTACTTCATGAGACAAGCGAAGCGTCGAATCACTCATTCATCGATTGATTCAACTGTCAAGTGCATTTCCAACGAATGCAAGTTTTTATTTGACAATCATTAGCGACTGCCTCTAATGGCTTTTGTCGTTGATTGCCAACAATTGTTTTTGCTCGAGTTTAATTGAAAGCTTGGCAGTGAGTTCAATAGAGAATTCAAATAAAAAATGAACGAACAGTTTCATCGACTCTCGAGTGATTTATGGAAGCCGCAAATAATTCAGTTTCAATTTAACTCTTTCTTATGCAGAATCGAAGCTCATTGGAGCGAGATGACTGCTCTGCTGAATTCTAAAGTTTTTGGCCTAAATTGATTAAAATTTTAAATGAATTGCTGGTGCGTCTAACAAAGAATTTGAATAATGTTTCGGGTCACAAGTTTTAAGCAAAATTGATCAAGAGGAATTTAAAAGTTTTTCCATTAAAATTAATCCTCAGTTACATTGTTTAAAGCTTTGTTACATGAGCTGAACTCATTGAGTTCACTTAGAACGAAAGCAAAAAGAGATTTGCAATGAGACTCTTTAAATATTAATTGTCAAATGCCGAGCGGAGTTTTGAGTTTGAAGTTTTGGGTTCTTCTTGTTGCGATATTTGCTTCATTGCCTTTTGGCCTCGCCTCGACCTTGTTACGAATTCTTTGGAAGGGACTGTGTTGACATGGAAACAATCAACAAGCAAATATTTTCGGATTCAAAGTTGTTTAGATTTTCTTTTGTTTTTCGTTTAATTTTCATTCTCTGCTCTTGATTTTCTGTTTGTCTTCCGGGATTCCTCTTGAGCGATTGTAAAATTTGAATGAAGAACTAAAAGCTAAGGAACAAGAATAGTTTGAAGCCTGAATGAGAAACTTTGGGCAGCTCATTGTTTAACGATTCTTTTTATTGGACTTGTTGAATATTTAGAAAAACTTTTTGACTTTTATGGACGAAATAATTTCATCGCAAACTGTTACCCGAGAAACTTTTTCTTTGAAGATTTTTTTCTGATGTTGAGCATAACATGATTGAGGTCTGGCTTCCCTGTATCGACATTTGATTGAAACAAATTAAGAAATAAAAGCGAGAGCCAAAGATAAACTTCATAACTCGTTGCACAACATATTGCCAATCTCTCGAGTTTATCGTAAAAATATTCAGTGCGAAGTCCATTTCTGAAATTAAGTTCTCAATTTCTCATTGAAATCGTTCGATGCTGTAAATCAAAAGAAGGGACGTTGGGGGTTCATGAAGTCAGCACAATCGAGGCGACAATAAAAATTGTTTTCTCTTCATCTCTTGGACCCGAGCCAGCAGTTTCGACAACGTAAACTTTCAGTAACGATTTGGATATCGACTGAGGAGTGCAAAACTGTTTGGAGATTGAATCATTTTCCCACAACTGTCTCTTCATTGAGCAATTTCGTCGCTCGTTATGAGAAAATGTCTTAATTTAGTTTTGGGTTTCTTGAAACAACTTGAAAGGACCATCAGCAGCCTTAAAATTCAGCTCAAACTTCTCCGCATTTCGAATTCTCGTCGTCCACGTTCTGTCATGCAAATTATCTCAAATGCAAACGAAGAAATTCAAATTCATTTTCATTTGTTGTTCAAACAAATCTAATTCGTTCTCGTCATAGATCAACGACGACAGGAGTAGGACTACAACGACAGAGTCACTCGAAATGTTGTTCAAACATTCAAATAAGTTTCTTGTTCTTGTTTACTGATTGCTGAAATGATTTGATTTAATTTGGTTGGAGCTTTAAAAGATTTTTGAGCTCACGAAATGAATCAAATGTTGATTGAACTTAAATCTCAAGAAAACCTCGAAGCATCAAATGATCGATTGCAATTTAAAATCTTCAAGAAAAATTATGCGAATTCATGTTTTTCGATTTCTTTTTCTTGATTTCTAAGAAAACAGAAACGAAGTTCTGTCTTGTGTACCTGCGGAATTAAATTAGCATTAATGCCAGCAAATTGCTACTCGAGAAATGAACATGTTGCTGAATACTCAACGTCGTTTGTTATGTTTAAGCTTCGAACAAACAAAGACTCACTTCAAGTTCACTCTCGCCCATAATATTTTCATTTGGATTTAAAGCAAAAAAGAAAACAAGGAAAATGTTTTTCCGAATCAATTACAAACTCTTAACCTTCTTAGAAAATCCTTATTTGCATAAGCTCGTTTCCTTCTAGCACATTACCCAAGCAATGAAAGGAAGTTCGTTGTACTTATCTTCAAGGAATTTTCGACTAACTCAATGTAATTTGTTGTAGAAACTTTGTTTCAGATGCAATGAAAAAAGCAAATTCTCGTTAAGAAATGAATCTAAGCAAACATTTGAAGTTATTCACTTTATTTTCATTTCATTCAGTTTCGGTTTCTCAAAAGCAGAACAATGGCTTCCTCGTTGATGACTGAAGAATGTGGCACAGTTTGCAAAGAAATCGCAGAGTTCTCAATGAAGTTTGTTATTATGTCATTGGATATGTCAGACAAAGGAAAAGAAAATGGATTCGAAGACGTTTTACTTGCGATAACATTCGATGGGAATGTCATCAAGATGGCAAACCTCGAAGAAAGTGAAGAGGGAGGACTGAAAAATGTTGGTCAAGAGTTGCTTCTTCAATCGACACCAGAAAATCTGGCTGCAAAGTTTCGTGCGTCCCCAATCATGTTCGACTTGTCGCGTGGATGCAACGAACTCGGAACATACAAACTCGAAATCACTGATTGCTTCATTGATGCTCTCAAATGCGAAGAGTTCAAATCAGAAACTTGCAAAGTTGATGTTACATTCATCAGAGATGGCATTGAAAATGCTGAAATGTCTCTTGCGTATCAAGTCTCACGTACGACCGATGGAAGTTTGTATAAAGGACTTCAGAGCAAAATGAAGAAGAAAAAGAAGAATCTCGTTGACACGAAAAGCATTGACATGGAAAACATTTCTGATGGCTTCGATGATTTGACAGACAGCGAAATTAACCTCACGTGCGACGACACTGATTTGTGTCCAATCGATGAAGAGGAGTCAGCAGACTGCCGAACAACGTCGTTTCCTTTATCAACATCCAAGTCAAAGTCTTCCCGTTCGAAATGCTGCAGCGACATCTCAAAGTCACAAGATTGCTCGTCTAGTCTAAAGACAGCTTGCACTGGTTGCGGTGGGATTTCAATTTCCGGTGTCACTTGTGACAATAAACTTTCCGGTTTTGAGAAGTCCAAGCCATGTAAATCTCGATCTCAGTCGACTATTCAATCACAAGGCAAATGCGCAGTAGCTAACAAATCTCGAGTTTGCACTGAATGCTTCGAGGACTTGAGTGTGTTGCCAAACAACGAAGCTTGCCCAAAATGCACTGCTCGCAATAAAAATCATCATCGATTGGTTTCGTTTAAAAGCGAAAACTCCAAACAATGCGAAAGCCAAAAGATGCGCGAATGCATCAAATCAATTTTCGAGGAGATTTTCATTGAGACGAAGGATCGTTTGGTTGATGATTGGAAACGATTGCATTGTGTTCCTAAGAAGAAGAGAAAGCTGATGGTAAAAAAGAAACAAGAGGAGTCAATTGGAATTAATTTGAATCAAAGGTAAAAGTTCTCAAAAGAAAATTGAAAGGAAATTTTAAATTTCATCGACAGATGCAAGAAAGTTTTGAAGGCTCGCAAGCAATCGCGGTTAACAAAGTCAAGTGGTCTTCGCGTGAAGCATACCGGAGTCGTTCTTGGTCATCAATGCTGTCAAGGGAATGATTCTTTAGTTCCTAAGCGAATGGGTTGGATGTGGAATGTTGGAGTCTCAGAGCGAGGCTGGAGACCAGGAGCAGTCAGAAAGTCCGTCGCTAAAATCATGAAACTTTACTTGACGAAACCAGAAAATCTTGTTAAATGTCCAGAAAAGACAAATCCACCAACTTTGCGAGTTCAGAAGAAGAATGGACAATTCACGATTGTCATGAATCCTTTGCGAGACAACACAAAAATTAACGAAGAAATTTCGCCAATCGTTTTTAAATTGGAGAAGTCTGAGGAGGCAAAGAAACGTTCGATGGCTCGCAAAGTCTTGAAGGATCAAGGAGTAACCTCTTGTGACTGTAGCTCGTTGAGTAATTGCAATTGCATGAGCGCTTGTGAGAAAGCTCGTATCAAATTCGAACTGATGAAGGTATCGAATGATTTCTGTCTCGATCGAGAACTCACTTTGTGTGACTTGAATGATTCAAGCGAAAGTGAAATTGACGTCGAGTTCACTCCTCCATCTGCAGCGAAATTATGCAATCCTTGCTTCAAAAAGAAGCCAGCAAAAGTCTCAGCAGCAGCAACTCAATATGAAACTCAAGTCTTGGAACATAAAGTCGTCAAAGATATTTGCGATCAGTCAAAGTCCGGCAAGAAAAATGGAAATGGCAAAGACAAAGGAAAAAATGGAAGCGACGACGATTCAGGAGGCGAAACTTTCATCAGGTAAACTCTTAAACTTATTAAAAACTTCAGTTTTGTCATGAAATCTTCTTCTCAGACCAATCAGACAAGTTGTGAAAGTTTTGCGAGACCTTCCAGTGAAGAAATGTTGCAATTGTGTTTCACAATGTAATAACTTTGGCTGTGACATCAGCTACAATCATCGTTTCACGACGAATTACAATCCAATGTACGCTCAGTGCCCACCACAACCACCATCTTGCCCCAATCACTTCAACTACCGACCGTCCTGCTACTGAAAATATTCCTTTGATTATTTAAATGTAAATTATTTGTGTTTCAAACAAAATCAAGAAATGGCGTGAGATTCCGACTCGCCTAGTTCATTTCAATTCGAAAATTCCATTAAATCCTAGCGGAGCATTTAATTCACTTTCCTAATTGTGCTTGCTCATGAACTTTTCATTAAAAGTTAAAAGTTTGCCTGCAATTATTTTTGTCAACACGAATCCCGCTTTCGTACAAAAGCGCAGCGAATCCGAATTTTTCGAATTTAATTTCAGATTTTCAAGCTCAACGGAACAATTAAAAGTTTTAACTTTTGTTTCTTCCGGGATTTGACGTTGATGATGTTTGCACTTTGAGTGGAATCGTCGTCGGTACGAACTGAACTGTGAAAAGTGTTTCGAAACTTGAGTTGTTGCGATTCAAAGCATTTTGCAATTTTATTAAAATTGAACTCGCCGAGTTTGAAGAAATATTTCACAATCTTCAATTTCAACGGATTTTATTGTCAAAGCTTTGACAAAAGTTTGTTGCGCGGAGCTTATTAAAAATATTCTCAGCGAGTTCCCATGACAAAGTCGTTGAAGCCGAAGAAATTGTATTTGGTGAGAATTTTGTAGAAAATCCATCCAAAGAGAAAGATTCGCATAGTTCGATCGAAAATCATGATTCGTTGAAGTCGTCGCTTGCAAGCAGGAATTGAAGAGTCTGGCTCTTTCATGAGATATCTTCGGGCGCCTAAATAAACACAAATTGATAAATAAAATTTGTTTGTGACGACGAGGAGACATCGGAGCAGTTTACCCTGAATTTGAAACAAATAATATTCGTGATTGTCAGGTACCGAACGCCTCATGTCGAAGTCGAGTCTAGAAGCCAATTATGAGAAGAAAATTCATCGCTGCGTGATAACAAATAACAAAATTCATCTTACTCATCGCTCGGCAACAAAATTTTGTTCAATCCGAGAAAATTGTCAGTTCCAAAATTCCATTCGGAGAAAAGAAAAATTTTCAGAGCTTCGGAGGCGTGAGCGATTTTCCTCTGAAGATTCATTAAGCTAAAACAAATCCAATGAGACATGAGATTCCTTGAAATGAGAAACCTACATTGGACGTCTCCCTTGCAATTGCAAAAGCTGGTCCAACGTCACAGCTGGGAAGAGTTGGAAACAAACGATCTGAAAATGTCATTCATGTCAGTGAATCTTCTCGATTACTCGGCAGCCTCAGTCAGATTGCACAACTCGCTCATCGTTGCAAAGTGAAATTAAAACACTCACTCGGAAATAGTTCATGACTTTACAAAGTGTCACACCCCCGCCCGGCAGCCACACGAAGCGCTCGAATGGATATTGTCTGATCAAATACTGCCCATCGTAGACGAGCAGCTCGAGGTCCATGTTGTGTAACGATGCACAATTGTAAACGGGCAATCTGCTCTCGTTTGTATTCCCATTACGCTCTCTTTCAACTTCGTTCGACTGCGTTCTGTCCATTGCGCATTTCCATGCAGCAACAATTAATGTTTTAGCGACCACATCGACAGCAACGCAATTGAGCTCTGCTTTATGCGAAACGTACATTGTCCTCATGATGCCGATCCCACAGGCAGTGAGGAGACCAACAGGTCCATTAAAATTATCGCACCAGCCTGGCATCGGTTCCTTCTCGGAGCCTGTGACAATCGACGGACGCACAATTGTAATTGGAATTTGAGTTTTGTAATCCTCGCAAATTTGCTCAGACAACGCTTTCGTGTACGTGTACGAGTTGGGACTGAATTTCGTAAAATGTGGCATCAACGATTCTAAAGTTTGTTCGTCGACATTCTCCGCTATCTCAATCACTTTCTGCCATTCGCCTCTTGCCGGATAAGTCTGAAATATTTAGAGGTAAGAGGATTGTTTCACCTCACTCGTTTATCAACGGCTCTCACCTTTTCGTCGATGAATCCTTGCTCAGGGTAGCAGTAGGTGGTTGAGATGTGAACGAATGACTCCAACTTCTCCAGAGTTGTTGCAAACTTAATCACTTCAAGAGTTCCTCGAGTATTGAGAATGATTGCTGACTTAAGAACATCGTCAAATCTCACAGATGCAGCTGAATGAAAGATTATGGAAACATTTCTCAAATGTTCGGCCGTCTCTTGAGATATTCCAAGTCCCAACGAACAAACATCGCCCTCAACCGACACTAACTTATTCAAAGCTTCAGGATCTTTCTCCCTTAACACGTCGAACAACTGAAAATGAGAAAGACGAGAACAATCATTTGCTAATTGAACCACGCTCTTGATTAATTTGACTTCTTAGTTTCGATTGGATGCAAAAAAAACTTTCAAACTCAAACGACGTGACTGCGCTTAGCTTACGGGAATATTTTTAATTTCCTCCATTCTCGTGTTGATTGATTTCGACCGCTTCGCTCTGAGCAGAAGGAAAATTCGCTTGATTCCGGGACAGGAACGAAGTAGTTTTTCAATTAGCACTTTGCCAACAAATCCCGTCGCTCCGGTAACGAAAACATCTCGATCGTTATAAAACTCTGGGATTGTAATCATCGTGTAGAACTTCTACTTAAACTTCCTTCGACTTCTTTTGATCGAAAAAGAATTTATTGTTTAATTTCTTAACTTTTGTAGTTCCTTCTGATTGAACAATTTCCTGTTGCTGTGTTTTCTCGTTAAAGCTCAGCATTGAACTGAGTTCGATTAGAAAAAGAAATGCTCGACACTCACCGCGTCGTTGAGAACATTGTTGACACTTGTTAATTATTCAACGATTTAATTATGGAATAATTAAAACGATAGCGTCATCGTCGAACTTTATTGAACTTCAAAATTTCATTAAATTTTAATCCGATGATATTGGCGCAGCGAGAGAATACTTTTATTCCGCTACGATCGATCGAGCGCTGAAATTGAATTTAAATTGTAAACAATCCAGAGAATGAATTAATTAATGCGTTAATCCAGGAAGAATCGAAAATTATTTCGGATCTTTTTTCGATTGAATGGAGACCAATGAAATTTGTCCGTTGCTGAAATTTCTCGAATCATTAAATTACGAACTACGACTCATTAATGTGGAAAGCGAGAATTGTTTGCTGGCGAAACTCTCATCAATTGTCATCATTTGGAGTGAAAAGAGAATTCGCGATGAGTCATTCATGAATATTTGAGCGCAAAATGCAATTTTAATGAAGCGGAGTCATAATTATTTGAAATCGCTTCAGCAACTTTTGGAATTTATGGAAAATATTATTCAAATTTATGCGTGAACTTCACACATCAAAGCGACGAAAGGCAAAGCATTTTTAATTAAATCGACTCGCGCTTTTGAATTTTTGAAATTATAGAGAGTTCATGCGACAGTTCCACTCACTCCCCATCGGACTGAACAGCATGTAATCCTTCAAGCGAAGCTGACATTGACGACACTCCCGCGAGCTTATCGCAGTTTATCGATTCCATCAGACGAGCGCTAAACAAGCAAAAGCGGTTTTCATGTAAACGACGACGACAATTGAGCGAGAGATATTCAAAGTTCATGTCGCCGCACGACAGGAATGTAAGCAGGCAGAATATTTGTTTCCTTTCAGCATTTTTGTTTTGTCATTTTTCTTCGCTCCCACACGGACAAGGAGAGAAACGTTTATCCTTTAATACATCACCAACAACACGATAATGTTATGAACTATAACATTCCCTTCATTCTTTCTCCTTTTTTTTCTTTTTCCCATCGAAACCGCACAAGTTGTGCCGTTACTATAGTAATTCTAGCTCGTTTTGTTGTTTTGTTGATTAATCGAGACCGATTTGCGAACTTTCGTTAGGGATTTCGCTTGATTTGGGTTGTGTTTTCATCTTGTCCTTTGAATTCTCATCTAAGACGGAGAAGAAGTAAGCGAACGACACAGGAAAGGAGAGAAAATCAAAAGGCAATCAAAGTCGCCTTTTGCAATTTGTCAGAATTTTTCGTTTTCCATTTCTTTCTGTTCACGTAAAGTTCAAGAGAAAGGGAAAGAAAGATTCATTCGTGAGTGTGGAAATCCAACAACGTCAAGATATTCATTGCTCTCGCTCGAGTTCATTTTTCACACCGTAAGATTCAAGAGCGAAGTTGTGCGTGACCAGAGAAGGAAAAATGTCCGACCTTCAGTACATTTATCAAAAGGAGCGCAGAGACTTCGGCAAACAATGTCAGTTTGCGGACAAGAAGTTCCTGATGGTCTCAGTTCCATCCAATCATGATGAGTTCAATGATTACATTCTGCGGAACCCCGTCGAGGAAGGGACTCAGTTGAGCAAGCAATTTGCGTTGAGTGAGGTGAACACGATGTCGACGACGACTGAGAATCGAGGAATTCTTCACACTGAGGGCGGATGGCCCAAGGACGTCAATTATCAAGACAGTGAGCAGACCTTACGATACCGTCGCAAGCTGGAAAAGGATGACACCTACATCACTCAGGTGCCAAGAATGGGCGAGGTGAGTGAGACTCGAAACTTCTGGCGATAAGATTTCTTTGACATTTTAATTCTTTTTCTTTTCTCAAAGCGAGTCGAGTTCTGTATTCTTCAGAATAACGCCGTTAACATTTACGAGGAGTACTTTGAAGGTTTGGAGCCAGCGCCAATCGTTGATCGTTGCCATTCTCGAACAATGTTCGTCTACAAAGACGTCGAGACACCAACGGTAACAAGATTAATTAAATTTAATGATTCATAGCATTTCATAGACAATTTCTATCACGTCGCGTCTTCTCACTTTCAGCGTCCAATAAGTCATTTGTCATGGTCACCAGACGGAGGCTTTAAGCTTGCCATTACTTATTGCGACACAGACTTTCAGAAAGGCAACTCACGACATTCACTTGACTCTTACATTTGGGAGACGGAGAATCCAAATCAACCACTTTACAAGCTCTCACCAACAAGTTCATCGATGTGCATTGAGTATCATCAACGTGATGTCAACATTCTCGTAAGTGGACAATCAAATGGTCAGTGTTGTGCTTGGGACACGAGAGCTGGCAGTCAACCAGTGGGAAGCACTCCCCGAGAAGTCTGCCATCGTGAAAGTGTCAACTCAGTTTTGTGGATCAACAGTAAGTCGGGTTCGGAATTCTTTTCGGGTGGATCAGATGGACAAGTCATTTGGTGGGACAGTCGTAAGCTTACCGAGCGATTGGACGTCTTGTATATGGATCCCGAGAAGAGTGACGAGCAAGTTCTTGAACGGTCGTACGGCGTTTCTGTTCTCGAATATGAGACGACAATTCCGACACGTTTCATGGTTGGAAGCGAGCAAGGCATGCTGTTCTTCTGTAACCGAAAAGGAAAATCTCCAATGGAGAAGATTACTTTGCGGGTGAGATTATTATGGTTTTTTGAAATTTGTCATTCGAGATCGTTTTCATCATTTTTCATTTTCCTCTTCTCATTTAGATGCAATGTCATGCCAGTCCCATCTACACATTAGCCCGCAATCCGTCTTTCTTCAAAAACTTTCTCACTGTCGGAGATTGGAACGCTCGCATTTGGTCGGAGGACTGCAAAGAGAGCTCCATTATCTGGACAAAATATTGCTCCGTGGAACTCACAGACGGATGCTGGTCGCCGACAAAGTGTTCATTGTTCTATCTTAGTCGAACGGATGGAAGCGTGGAAGCTTGGGATTTATTGCAGCAGCAGAGCGAGCCCATTCTGACCATTAAGGTTTGAATTTATTTTAAAATGAATCAATGTCGAGAGAGGAAATTGTTCCGACAGGGAAAAGAAAATTGCACAAAGTCATTTTCGTTCTCGAGATTCCTTTTGGGAAAAAGAGTTCTGTTCTGCTTGATAAATGTTTTCCTTACTTCCCCAACACCATCATCGTCTGCTCTCCCTTCGTTATAGGTCTCAGATCATTCCATAAAATGTGTGAAGCCCCACGAGTCAGGAAGGATGATAGCATGTGGTAGCGCAAACGGATCCGTTCACTTAATGGAAGTTTCAGAAAATATGACTTGCAGTGCAAAGAATGATAAAGCGATATTAAACGCTGTGAGTAAAACGATGCTGGAAACGATGAAATTCCCATTTATTTTCTTCTCTAACTTCCTGCCGAGTCTAATGACCCGTTTGAAAATCTCAAAGCGCGCCTGTGATGCAACTTTGTTTGATTTTTATTCTTTTTCTTTCTCTCTCTCTTGCTTTGTACAGATGCTGGACCGTGAAAGCAAACGCGAAAAGATACTCGAGGGAAAATTACGCGAAATTAAAATCAGATTGAAGAAACAAATGGAGCAGGAAGCAGCACGAGCTGCTGCTTTATTAGCGAAGGAGGCCGAGAAAGCAAATGAAGAGATCAAAGCGCAAGAGGAAGTGCCTAAGGTTAAGCCGTCATTGAGCCAAAGTAAATCAATAAACATTTCATTTATTGCTTCGTGATAGTCAAGTCATTTCATTTACAGTTCTCATCGAGACTGCCGAGACAGAATTCAATCAAATGATCGAAGAAGAACTCCAACGACGAATCAAAGAGCAAGAACAACACGAACAACATGAAAAGCACAAGAAATCTCCAAAGGTTCAAAAGAAAAAGGACGGAGGCAACGCTGAGGCTCCACTTAACACTGACTCGACTCCAGCTGTTAACGGCACCACTCAAAACGGAACACATGTGAACGGAACAACAAACGGCAATCACCATGAAAATGGTAACGAAGAGAATGGAAGCGTTGCAGAACTTCAAGCATGAACAACTCAGCTGAGAATAAATTTTCTCTCCTTTTATCTCGCTACTGCTGATGCTGATGATGTCACAATCATAAAAAAAAATTATTTTGTGGAAAATAAAATTAAAAGTTTAATGTCAAGCGAGACAACTCATGAATAAACATCATCCCTTTTAATGTAGGGCGTGCACATTTATCTTTTGCATGTTAACAACTTCGCTCCGCTACAACAACAGCGAGAGAGAAAAAACTGCGAATATAAATGAGTTTGATGCTAACGAAAGTTTCTTCATTGCAAATGCTAATGACGAGAGTCACAGGATGCGCGAAATAGAAAAGTTCTTCAGAGTTACAGAGTGAAGTTATCTTTATAAATTATAAAATTTAATTTTTAATAAGCGGAAATGGAATTAACAAAATAAATAATATCCAATGAATAATTCAGAGCTTCCAATTAAAAAATTTAATGACATCTCCCCGACGACATGAATAAATCAAATTTTTAAAGCTTCAACATGTGAAGTGATTCAAAGAAGTTGATTCCCAAAAGTCTTCAAGTCCCATCGATCAAATTAGTCAAACTCCATTCGAACGCACTTAACCGGAAGAAGGTTGTGCGATGACAGATGCTCTCCTGGGAAGGGACTTGATGCTTATCAATTAACTCCAATGTGTTTTGAGAGCTTTTGTGTAGGGCGACATAAACTTGAGGCTAAAAGTGATGATGGGTCGAAAAAATCTGAATGGCGAACTATTTTATGTCCAAAGAAAAGATTGTCGAGCGTCATTAAACTTTCCATATGAAATGTGATGACGAGGGTTGACCTGAAATTGCCTCCACTCAGAAAGTTCCTGAGGATAAACGCAAGGAAAAAGTAAACATACCTGAAAGTTTAATGAATGGCCAGCTAATTAAATCGAACATCATAAATTCGTAATCAGTCTTCGCTTTATGATACGGCGAGCTATTAATTGCCTCAGCTCCGTGAGTTATAGCGCTAAGTATTTTCTCGGCAAAGACTACAAATTGCTTGAGTTTATTCACGTTTCTTGATAAAGCTCTTTAGAACGTTGCTTCTTAGAATGAATTATTGCTTTTTTCCATGCTTGTTAACATGATACGGGCAAACAATGAACAAGAAATAGAGAAAGGCGGAGGGAAGACAGAATTTTAATTTATGGCCACCGGTGCAAAGTTTAATTAGCTCGCGAGGGATTTTCCGCAGATTTAAGATTAAACGACACGTTGAAAAATTATTTCCCAATAGATTTTAGGACGCTCTCGTTGTTAAGTAATTAACGGAACGCTGTATCACGAATTTTTTTAAATGAGAGAAATTTTAAATTCGAAATGTGCGTGACGCATTTTTTTTTGTAAACTATTTCTCAGCTTCTTTGTAACGAACTCACGATTTCATTTAACTCTCAAGCGAATTCCGAATAAACTGCGTAAAGGATCGTGCTTGTTGAACTGAAAGCGAAATAAAGAAAATCATAAAATACTTAAAATTATTGAAATCATTTGGGTTCGCTTTTCTCTCCAGATATTTTTTTGTGAAAAGGGTTGCTTGGACAATTTGCGGAACTGATTATGGAAATAAAGTTTAAAGACCCTGAAAATATTGACCGCACATCGAAAGCTTCTAAGAGCTTTTCTCCATTGAAATGCTCTTACTTTCCTTTTGGGACGAAAGGGACGATAATTTATGTTGTCTAAGTAAAATGCTTTTAATGGCTTTAGAAAGTTCAGTCTCTGAATATTTCATTTTCCTCTAAATTATCATCTAACGCATTTCCTCTATTTCCATGGAGATTTAAAGCTCTTCAAAAACAAATCAATTTCATCACAAATTAAATTTAGTGCACATCGCGGATGAGCGTGAATGTTTGCATGAAATTTTGATAAAATTCAATTTATTTGTTTAGCGTCGATAACAATAATCCGACGAGGCCGATGTTTTGTGTGCGCAATAAAAGGAAATAATTGCTGCTGAAACAAATGATTTTGAAACAAATTGCGGATTTGTGGTTTGAGGGCAAGTCGGGAGAGATAAAAAATTAATTGAAATTATAGTAATCGCTTTTGCCACAGCAATAACTTCGGAAGCTCCTGGCATAAGACTCTTTCATCGTTCAGAGTCTTTTATCCTCAGATTTGTTAGGTCAAGCGTGATTTCTGCACTCGGAAAAGTTCTCTGACACAGAAAGAAAGAAAAATCGCAAGATAATTGTTCTCGCTGCTTGTTCATTCGAGACGGCAGAAGTGAATTGAATTATCAAAGAATTAAAAAGTTTAACCAAGCTTTGCATTCAATTGTGAATTGTGATCACAAAAAAAAAACAAAGCAAACTTTTTTTGTCCGCAGGACTTTTTAATTTTCTCGTTCTGTTGATAACTGTGAAACTCATTTGAATTTGAAGTGGAAGAAAAACTTTTGAATCTTTTTTTTTTGTCTTGTTCGACTTCCGCTGAATAATTTTCAGATCAGCGAGATAACGATTTGCGAGATAAACTTTGAAGCGTTCAATTTTTTTCGAACAATTAAATTCGATTACAAATGTTTTAGGATTTAAATTAGATTTCGTTTTAGTTGAAGCATCAAACCGTGAAATCCTTGAGAAGTCCTTGGACTTAGGCTCACCAAAAATCGATTTCCACTTCGATTTTTCTCAAGAGATTGCAGAATTAGAAGCGAGAGAAAAAGGGAAAATGACGAAAAAAGAAAATAAATAAATCTTTGCGTCGTTAGCGCGCAATCTAATAAATCAAATTAAGTACTTGAAACAAATATAAGACTTTCTCAGATCTTCGCCTCTCTCGCTCTCCTTCCTTCGCCTTATTTTATCTCAAATGCCTGCGCCGCCGTTTTTATCGTGTTTAATGGTTTATCGATAAAAATTATTTTGCTACATTCCCAAACACGGAAGAAGGAAATGAAGAAAAGGAAGAAGGTCAACTCCTCGTTCACGCTCAATTAATCGGCAATTTTAATGTTTATTTTAATGTACATCGGCGAACATAAAAAGAAGGCGCAACGAAGGATAATTCAGGATAATAAATTTTACGTCAGCTTCATCGCGAGAATAATTTTCTCACAGATTACGAGTTTGATGATCATATCGATTTGTGTAATTAAAGTTTGAATATCCTAGAACAAAACAATTTTTTCATGACAATTCTCGTCAAAGATAACTTTTATTTTATCGTTAAGAACGATACAAATCTTTCTTAGTCAAATGTCAATTAGAGGGTAACGGCAAAAGTTAAGAGAAAAGTTTATCAAATAGAAGCATGTTGTGTCTTCATAATTTCTATGTCAAGGTTCAATTATAATTGCCTTGTGAAAATAAGTTTTCGAGGGAAAAACTGCATACGCTCCCCTAAGGTGCATGCCAAAGGCTTTCTTTGTGACAAAAGCTTTCGCTTCGATAGTTAAGTGAATAATTGTGAGAATTAACTTAAAATCGATGCAACAAGAGCCACGTCGTTGCGTTGTTGAAACCACAAATAAAATTATTCATGATACTCCGCGATACTCTTGGACACCACGATTTTCCTCTCTGAGTAAAAATATTGAACACTTTACATGACAAACTCGTTCGACGGAAGAGTTTAGTCTTAAAGTTATCGTCGAAGTGCAAGGATGAATTGTCCAAAGTTAAATCGAATTGAGTCGCGAAGCCTTTGGCAAAAGTGGAATCGAATCCAAATCCGAATCTCGAGATTGTGTTATCCTGAACCTGAGGTCTACGAGCGTTTTGTTCATCGATTTTTGGTGATCGCCTTTCTGTTCTTGCTGCCAGTTCGGATGATTAATGGAGTGCGAATATTCTCGAAGATGTTAGTGTTGCGTAAATAAAATAAAATAGTTTTAATCTAATTAATATTGCTCACTCAGATTCTGGCTGAATGCGATTCTGATGATAACTTGTCTGATCGCGGTGACAAATCATATAGTCATCAGTTTTTCTGAACTTTACCTTTGGCGTTTGATGGAGCAAATCGGACTTTGCCGTGAGTTCAATTTTTAGTGTTTTTCATCCGAAGGATGGAACACCCTATTGTGGTCGGTTTGTTCCGGAAAAATTGTCCGTGGTCCGTTGTCCGTTATTGAAATAACTCGAGAACGCAAAATTAATTTTTTCACCAGTCGATAGAGAACTTCAATTGGGAAAACAACTTTTGAGGGTTTTTTGCTAGCTCATCAGGATCAGGCCTACCGGCCCAATACCTGGAATCATAAAGACGATTTTTGCTTGTGATTCGATTTTCTCGAGAACGGGAGCAGCTAGCTACTTCCGGTTTTTGTCATTTAGTTCTATTTATAGATGAGACGAAAACCTCATTAGATGGACTTGATAGCTCAAGTGGTACGGGCTCACGGGGCTGGAGTCTGGTGAGCTCCATACAAATTTTTCAAACTTCTTCGATTTGTTTAGCTTTCTTAACATTTACGCTGACACTTCTTCACGAGAAATGTTCAGCGTGCACATACGAATGCTTGGATTTCAGAGCTGACAAGATATGAGTCCACCTTCGACCAGCGCCAAGTTAAACTTCTTTCCTTTTGGAGTTAGAGCATTAAGTTGTTGACAAAAAATGTTCAGCTGGTCATGACAAAGCAATAAATCCCAAAAAATTGAAGCGCCACACATTGGTTCCACCTCTGGTGAGCTCAAAATGGAACTTTGTTCCCTTTAAGAAAAATGTCCCCTGTAACCAGTCCTACGGATGAAAAATCCTACAGTAAGTTCGTTACGAACTGATACTGCCACTTGTTTCTTGTTAAATATTTTAAGGCTTTTTTCGCAATGGAAAATATTATTACTAAATTATTTTTTTTATCTGATTCTAAAAAAATATGACACAGTTTGCGCGGTACGACTCAATGCCTACTTGATAACCGTTTTCATCTATCACAAACAACTGAAGATTTTAATGCAGCAGAGAATCGATGAAAGGTTTCTTTTCGATTTATTATTTCCTAGACAACTGTCTTTAATTCTTTTTTTGAACAGAATGTCAGTGAAAAAGGATGACTTGGAACATCGGGAGCTCACAAGGAAATATTTCAAACAGGAATCGATAATGATCGTCACAATTGTTGTGGGAACTTTCTTGATGATACAACCACTCACAATTGGTTCTATTTTTATCAAACTCAACGACTATCATCTGCCGTTCAACTTTGATCTTCGTGGGCTGCCTTTCATTGGAACTTCGAACTGGACAATAAACTATTGCTACCAATTCCTTTTCTTATATTTAGTGCTTGCTTTCTTCAATTCATACATTATCGTGACAATTCTTGCCGCAAACCACGCATGCTGGAAAGTTGATTCATTGACTTTGAAAATTAAACAACTCGATCCGATCATGGAGGCCGATCCTCAAACTGTCGATAAGTCCTTGGGAAAAATTGTTCGGAGAAGCTGCTCAATCATAAAGTGGATCAATGAAGTGCAATTTGTTTTGCGTTTCCACTATTTTGTCGAACTTTCTGTACTTTCTTTTATTCTATGCGCGTGTTTGTATGCGATAAAGTTCGCTCAGCTGGGATCTTACGTCGGAATCATTATGTTATTTGTGTCTCTATGTCAACTCGCGATCTATTGCTTATTGGGCTCCCGACTTATCGTTAAACTTGAGAAACTCTCTGCGGCTGTCTACGACATCAAATGGTACAACATGAGCATCAAGCAACAGAAGAGTGTGAGATTGATCTTGATGATGACTCAGAACATAAAAGGATTTCATGCAATTTTCTACAAACTCGACATGGAAAGCTTCACACAGGTCAGTAAATTCAGAGATTACGATTTGTGAACTAATTTATTTCTTACACAGATTATGAATTCTGCCTACTCACTCTTCACGCTCTTGGAGTCAGCTAATTGAACGATAATTGTGATGCAGATTCATCAACACTCAAAACTAAATCAATGTCTAATCTAATCAAATATTAATGTTGCTTTTGTTGTTTAATAAAAATTAAATTCGCTTAAAAGTGTCAACCTTGAATTTTAAATTAAAATTTTTAATGTAAATCGTCGAACATAAAAAGAAGGCGCAACGAAGGATAATTCAGGATAATAAATTTTACGTCAGCTTCATCGCGAGAATAATTTTCTCACAGATTACGAGTTTGATGATCATATCGATTTTTGTAATTAAAGTTTCAATATCCTACATCAAATAATTTTTTCATGACAATTCTCGTCAGAGATATCTTTGTTGACGCAAATGCAAATCATTCTTAGTCAAATGTCAATTAGAGGGTAACGACAAAAGTTATGAGAAAAATTTATCAAATATCTAGAAGCATGTTGTGCCTTCATAATTTCTATGTCAAGGTTCAATTATAATTGCCTTGTGAAAATAAGTTTTCGAGGGAAAAACTGCAGACTGCTCCCCTAAATGCATGCCAAAGGCTTTCTTTGTGACAAAAGCTTTCGCTTCGATAGTTAAGTGAATAATTGTGAGAAATTACTTAAAATCGATGCAACAAGAGCCACGTCGTTGCGTTGTTGAAACCACAAATAAAATTATTCATGATACTCCGCGATACTCTTGGACACCACGATTTTCCTCTCTGAGTAAAAATATTGAACACTTTACATGACAAACTCGTTCGACGGAAGAGTTTAGTCTTAAAGTTATCGTCGAAGTGCAAGGATGAATTGTCCAAAGTTGAATCGAATTGAGTCGCGAAGCCTTTGGCAAAAGTGGAATCGAATCCAAATCTCGAGATTGTGTTATCCTGAACCTGAGGTCTACGAACGTTTTGTTCATCGATTTTTGGTGATCGCCTTTCTGTTCTTGGTGCCAGTTCGGATGATTAATGGCGTGCGAATATTCTCGAAGATGTTAGTGTGGCGTAAATAAAAAAAATAGTTTTAATCTAATTAATATTGGTCACTCAGATTCTGGCTGAATGCGATTCTGATGACATCTTTTCTGATCGCGGTGACAAATCATATGGTCATCAATTTTTCTGAACTTCACTTCTGGCGTTTGATGGAGCAAATCGCAATTTGTCGTGAGTTCCATTTTTAAATATTTTAAAGGCTTTTTCTGTTCACAAGCGGGCTAAAAAAATCTAAGAGATCTCTCTAACAAAAAAAAATAGTTTGTCGGAAAAAGAAAAATGCCTTCTTCATGGTGCGGTATACTAAATAATTTTTTTTATCTGATTCTAAAAAATTTGAAACAGTTTGTGCGTTACGACTCAATGCCTACATGATAACCGCTTTCATCTATCACAAACAACTGAAGATTTTAATGCAGCAGAGAGTCAATGAAAAGTTTGTTTTAGATTTATTATTTTCTAGACAATTGTCCTTAATTATTTTTTTGAGCAGAATGTCAGTGAAAAAGGATGACTTGGAACATCGGGAGCTCACAAGGAAATATTTCAAACAGGAATCGATGATGATCGTTACAATTGGTGTGGGAACTTTCTTGATCCTACAACCACTCACAATCGGCTCTAGTTTTATCAAACTCAACGACTATCATCTGCCGTTCAACTTTGATCTTCATGGGCTGCCTCTCATTGGAACTTCGAACTGGACACTAAACTATTGCTACCAATTGCTTTTCATATATCCAGTGCTGGCTTTCTTCAATTCATACATTATCGTGACAATTCTTGCCGTAAGCCACGCATGTTGGAAAGTCGATTCATTGATCCTGAAGATTAAACAACTCGATCCGATCATGGAGGCTGATCCTCAAACTGTCGATAAGTCCTTGGGAAAAATTGTTCGGAAAAGCTGCTCAATCATAAAGTGGATCAATGAAGTGCAATTCGTTTTGCGTTTCCACTATTTTGTCGAATTTTCTGCACTTTCTTTTATTCTATGCGCGTCTTTGTATGCGATAAAGTTTGCACATCTAGGATCTTACATCGGAGTCCTTATGTTTATTGTGTCTTTATCTCAACTCGCGATCTATTGCTTATTGGGCTCCCGACTGATCGTTAAACTTGAGAAACTCTCTGCGGCTGTCTACGACATCAAATGGTACAACATGAACATCAAGCAACAGAAGAGTGTGAGATTGATTTTGATGATGACTCAGAACATAAAAGGATTAAATGCAATTTTTTACAAACTCGACATGGAAAGCTTCACACAGGTCAGTAAATTCAGAGATAACGATTTGTGAACTAATTTATTTCTTACACAGATTATGAATTCTGCCTACTCACTCTTCACGCTTTTGGAGTCAGTTAATTAAACGATAACTGTGATGCAGATTCATCAACACTCAAAACTAAATCAATGTCTAATCTAACCAAATGTAAATGTTGCTTTTGTTGTTTAATAAAAATTAAATTCGCTGAAAAGTGTCAGCCTTGAAGCGAGAATTTCCTACTTTGTTATTCTCATGCAAGTGATTAACTATTAAGGAACAATTACGAGTGCAATCGATAAACTTAGCTAACCATGTTGAACAAACGACGAAGGAGCATCTGAAATATTTATTAGACATTTTACAATTTTCCCTAAACTTTTCAGATTTTTCATTGTCTTCCGCTTAAAAGGTTTTTGTTTGCACTTGAGATTTTTATTGCAAAATCCTTTTGGATTTGCTTGAGATAAAAATCTTTTCCCTCAAAATAAAATCTCCGGCGATTTCTTTCGTGTTGTTGCTGTCACAATAACTTACGTTCGCTCTCAATTTAAAACCGGAAACTTGAAGGAGACAAAAAAAATTGTCTGACTTCGTAGCGACAAGAAAATATCTCCGCTTATCAGTCTCGTTCGTTTGTTTTTGCTGGCGTTGCAATCGTGTCTTGAAAGTAACAGTGGAAGTGGATTAGTTGTAAGACAGAAAGACGACAAATGCGAAATTTATTGTTCAAACGAGACAGAATAATTTATTTGGAGACGTCTCGGGGATGAGAATCATGCAATTAAAAATTTAAAGCTGCTCCGGATCAAACAACTGCAGGAATCTACGGGGGAGAGACGGAATAACTGGAAACACGTTCCAAGTGAAGCTTTGTCACTTTGCCTTGGAGAATAATAAATGTCCAACGACGAAGCTGGAAAGTCTCGAAGTCAAAAATTCAGGAGACGTCACTCGACTCGAAACGAATTAATTTTTGAACTCTCGCAACAATTGCCAGCAGCGCTCGGGCCAAAATATTTTATTGTGAATGATAAACTTTTGGGCGTGAAGAAGTTTCTCCATATTTGATTGTCTCCTAAACAAATAAAACATTTCTCAAATGACATTGAACGAAATCTGAAATTTTATAAATAAAATCGCGATTTTTTTTTTCCTAAAACATTTCTCTCCTTTATTTCTTGATAACAGACTTTGACATTTCTTTAAAAGAATTCATTAACATTTGCTTGAGTTGATCTCATTAAATGTCGAACTTAAAAGGTCAAAACGTGATAAGTATTTACAGATCTCCAATTAAGGATTGCAAAGCTTATCAATGTCAATGTGAGTAGAAAAGTCTTTCCACTTTGTAATTGAGTTGCTGAGCCTTTCCAATTTATCAGCTTCTCATTATTCAGAGCATCATTCTTTGACAAGATTAAGAAAACTCTGTTCGACTCACGAATCTGCGATGGAATTTTTCTGATCTGAGCCACGCACTTTAAGTGAACTGTGTCATCTGTGATGAAGTGATTCATTTGCTTATCTACGCGAAAACGAATTTCTAAACTACGCTGAACTAACTGAAATCCGAAAGCATCGATTGTTGACTCGTGATACGGTTGAAGCATTTCAAGATCAGCCTTTTGCTCGTTGATGTACCACGCGAGAATTGGCGGTGGAAATGAAAAGTCAGATGTGCAATTTCCGAACAGAAAATCCCTTTGGTAGTAATTCTTCTCGACACCTTCAATCTTCGGATCGTGCTGAGGCAGAGCTGAGAGCAAACAAAAGTAAAGAGTTGTCGGTAAACTTTATCGAGCGTTCACTAAACAATCACATAAGCTTAACGATGTCCATTGTGTTGAGCACAAAAGCAAATAAATTGACAATAAGAAAATACTTTACGTCGCTTTGAGTCAATACAATGTCCATGTTTGTTATCCTAGAAAAGCTTTACATACCGGCAACTGTCATGTTGCTCGTCTCGTGTGAGAGTTTAAATTCCGGAGCATCACCGGACACTTCACAGCGATAAGCGCCTGACGATTCACTTCCCAGGTTGTCTAAATGTATTGTACAGAACTTCTCGTTGCATGTGTGATCATTGCCAACGTGAACTCCCTCGACACTGAAAATCATATTCTGTTGAGTTGGCATCAAAGGCGCGTACCTGCAATGCATTCGTTCATTTAATATTCGAATTGATTATGCTGTTGTGAGATAAAAATTCAAATGAAAGCTTTAAAAGCTTCTCGTTGCATGGAAATTGTTGGCAGATGAGTTTCACATCATTCAACTTTGATAGCAACGATTCAACTGAACTCACCTGTAAAATTCCTTTTCGTTCTTGTACCATTTCACTGAATTCAACTTCTGCTGTCCAATGTTGTAACTACACGATAACGTGACTACATCTCGCACATCAACGAAAGGAGGCACGATTATGTTGGTGATGTGGAGGGTTCGTGTGATGGGCAGAACTTGAAATAATGAGATGGGAAAATTTTAAATAAAGAACTCTCACTCATAGTTTAACAAATTTAATTTCTCGCAATTTCGCAATGTCAATGTTTGATGGAAATTTTTCATTTGTCGCATTTCAAGAAATCCGAATCATTTTCTCGTTTTGATGAAGCGAAACTTCAAGTTTGTTGACAAACCATCAACAGAAAGAAAGAGACGAGCAACGTTTTAACTTCAGAATATTCATCATTTTGCTGTCGCAGCAATCTCGAATTTTACTTCGTTCTCGATTTCATTTTAACATCAACTTAAAACGAGAAGAACTCGAAACAAACTTTTACATTTAACTTTTTATGCAAACCCGAGCGAACAGTAAAATAAAGAAAAGTTGAAGAGAATCCTTAAAAAAAATCTTTTTCATCTGTTTCTTGTAAACACTCTCAGAAGTTCTACTTCAACTGAAAGTCTTAAAGAATTTTCACTCAGAACTCAACTTACTTGAAAGTAATAATGTTATCACGTAACAAAACTGATTTGCTTTTAATTTTATGATATTCGATATTTTCATTGTGATTTGATCTTTTACAGAAACTTCATTTTCATTGAAATAATTTTTTTATTTTCCCACGAGAGATATTTTATTCTGTCTGTGGTTATCCGATTACTCCATTTCACTTTGTTCGGTAATCCTCGAAATCGTTTTCGATTTTTCTGGACTTGCTTTTCGGGTGTGGCAATCGATTCGAGATAAATATTTATCTTCTACTAATATTCTTGTAAGTTTCCTTTCGTTGCCGATTTGAAAATCCCGTCTGACCGGATCAGACTTGAAATGCAGACTGAATCTCATTGTCCTCTTAATGGAAGGAAAATGCATGTAATTGACAATCGGAGAGAGCGAACGAAATGTTCGGAGAAGCTTCCAACATCAATCGAATGAAATCTGAAATCTCTACAGCAACCAACGCGCATGACTCTTCCAAAATATTTCTCCAACAAGGGTTACGAGAAAGCCTGAAGAAGAAATATTCCAAACATTAATTCTTTATCAGCTAAAAATAGAAAACAAAAAGAAACTCGTGAATGACATGAGTTTGATGAAAAAGATTTGATTACATCTTTTTATAGAACTGACGAATCTGTTCATGATTTCCTCTTGAAGCTCTCAAGACAAAGTCTCAAGCATTCACTTAATAAAAATGTTTTTATTTCCGCCGAGAAGTTACAGAAAGAAAAGTCAAACGAAATGAAAACTGCTGGAAGCGATATTGCTTTTCTTCTCATGCCAAACAGCAAAGAGCACTAAGTTACAGAGAAAAGTTTTCTTAAAAGTCCCATAAAGTTCTTCTCCTCATCCATTCGTAATGTTTATTTTTACTCTTCGTATGTGGTTAGGTTGATGACACTAAGGCCACCGAATTGTATAAAACTTTCAGAGAAACTCGACATGAATTTTCCATTCTTTGTCTAAGTTTATTTTTCCTTCTCTCATTGTTCACATCTCCTGTAAGTAATGATCATCCAACCACTTTCATCTTCTTCTTTCATAAAAAATTTAAGAAGGAAAACCATTAGCGATCTTCTCTTAGTCGGAAGTTTTTGTTTGTCTTGAGTAATATCAACGCAATCATCACTTCGATAATGTGTTTGTTGACTTTCAGTTCTAATAAGCTTTGGATTTGGTGAAGAGAGCAAAAGTTGCCGAAGGCTTCACAAACAACTCTCGGTTCATTGAAAATATTTGTGTGATAGAAGGAGAAATGGTCAACACTGAGTCAATTGATTCATTTTGATTAATAAACCTTCGCTTGCTCAGTTTGGTTCTTGAATGAAACTTCTGAATGGAAAGCTTCAAATATTTACAAAATATTTCATCACAAAACAAAACTTTGCTTTGGCTTCAAACAGTTTTCTCTTGTTTTGTTGTCACTGAAACATAAAATCAAGTCGAGCTCAAAAGCTTGGTCGAGTATTAAATAGAGACTTTGGTTTAAATCTTCACCCTCAACACAAACTGTCCGAAATATTTATGCTCTTCTCAAGCGGACTCTTAAAATTATTGTTTCACATTTGATCCTTTAATTCGAGCTTTCAACAAATGTTTATGAGATTTTCCCTCGCATGAGAGAGAAGAATTATTTATGAAGAGTTGGGACATGACGCGTTTGTTTGAACAAACGAAGCTTTCAAGCCAAAGAAAGCTTTTCCTAACAAATCCTCAAGGCAGAGTGCGATGTCATCGGAATCAGATAAAAGCAGATCTTTTCCGACTGCAAAACCTCTTCACATCTTTATGATTATCAGCGACGATAAGAAGCACTGTAATGTGACAATTTAAATGCATTAAACTTGAAACGGCACACAATCTAAAGCAGCAGCATTTCAACTCGCTCTCTCTCTCTTTCTTGCTCTTCACTTCAACCCGAAAATCGATAGCTTTTCTTCTCTTACTCGATTTCTTTTATGGACAAAAAAAGCCGAATGTGAAATGCAGAAATATGATAAGAAAATCCAATCTAATACATGAATTTATCACATATTGACGTCATTCATGCAGAGCTTTTATAGATCCATTCGAAGATATCATTTCCTCTCGTCTCAGTTTAGTTGAGTTGCTCAGGAATTACATTTTTTTCTTCTTTTCCTCTTCTTCTCGATCACGAGACGGCATTGAATCGCTCATAACATTTTTTTAAGTCTTCCGTTGGAATCATAAAATTTCATTTTATTGTCATTTGATTGTGCCAGCAGACTGCACTGCTTCGATTCAATTTAGAGACGAAAGCTCAAGAGAGAGAAAGAGGATGAAAAGACCTGCTGACCCAATTAAGAGAAGCTTCTTTTGAAAAATGACATTCTGCTAATGCATTCCTTGCTATCTCAACTGAAACTGCTTCACATAATTCTGAACTTTTATCTCAAGATATCAATTCGCAAATGGAACATTTCTTATAACTCTTGGCTAGAGGATTGCTTATTATCTCTGAAAAAACATCACATAAACTGAATGATTAATGCTTTATGACTTCTGCAGGTCTCAATGCACAAGATATTTATGGCAAATGAAAATTTATTTCCTTATTTTTATTGAAATGCCTCTCTCTCTCCCTCGAAACATTCTGTTCGAAGCAGGAATTAGGTTAATTCCATCGAATCCAATCATTTAAATCGGTAGTGTGACTGCTTCGGATAATCTCTTTTATTGAAAAGGCTTTAGCATCTGGTAGGATCTCAATCATGCATAAAGGCTCTTTGAGCTAAAAGGGATTGTTGTGTAATGGAAATTGAATTTGAGTCGACAGTGGAATGGAAATTCGTTAACGGATCGCTGCCTCTTCTCTTTTCAATCCTTCAGGGAAATTGTAATCGAAATGAAATTTGCGGTTCACTTGTAATGTGAATTAACATTAATTTAAACGAATCTCTCAACTAGAAACTCTTCACAGCAACGAGAATAACTTTATTGAAAATCAATTTAAAGTTTTTTTCTCTCCCACTTTAGTTCTTCTAGTGGGCGATTGGAAATTGCTGCCAAATGCAATCAAAAATTGTAAATTTATTGTAATTGATTCTCTCTGCAGTTTAATTAGTTCTTCACTTCATTTCAAGTTGTTCTCGATGAATTATTAGATTGCAATGAAATGTTGAAATGATAGTTCTCGAATCTATTCATTCTGAGAATTATTTACAATAGTTTAAAATATCTAAATTAATTGAAAAGAAATTGCAAGAAATCACCGAAAGCTCTTCAATCAAAAGAAACTGAGAAAGTTAAGAAATTAAACAATAAATTCTTTTTCGATCAAAAGAAGTCGAAGGAAGTTTAAGTAGAAGTTCTACACGATGATTACAATCCCAGAGTTTTATAACGATCGAGATGTTTTCGTTACCGGAGCGACGGGATTTGTTGGCAAAGTGCTAATTGAAAAACTACTTCGTTCCTGTCCCGGAATCAAGCGAATTTTCCTTCTGCTCAGAGCGAAGCGGTCGAAATCAATCAACACGAGAATGGAGGAAATTAAAAATATTCCCGTAAGCTAAGCGCAGTCACGTCGTTTGAGTTTGAAAGTTTTTTTTGCATCCAATCGAAACTAAGAAGTCAAATTAATCAAGAGCGTGGTTCAATTAGCAAATGATTGTTCTCGTCTTTCTCATTTTCAGTTGTTCGACGTGTTAAGGGAGAAAGATCCTGAAGCTTTGAATAAGTTAGTGTCGGTTGAGGGCGATGTTTGTTCGTTGGGACTTGGAATATCTCGAGAGACGGCCGAACATTTGAGAAATGTTTCCATAATCTTTCATTCAGCTGCATCTGTGAGATTTGACGATGTTCTTAAGTCAGCAATCATTCTCAACACTCGAGGAACTCTTGAAGTGATTAAGTTTGCAACAACTCTGGAGAAGTTGGAGTCATTCGTTCACATCTCAACCACCTACTGCTACCCTGAGCAAGGATTCATCGACGAAAAGGTGAGAGCCGTTGATAAACGAGTGAGGTGAAACAATCCTCTTACCTCTAAATATTTCAGACTTATCCGGCAAGAGGCGAATGGCAGAAAGTGATTGAGATAGCGGAGAATGTCGACGAACAAACTTTAGAATCGTTGATGCCACATTTTACGAAATTCAGTCCCAACTCGTACACGTACACGAAAGCGTTGTCTGAGCAAATTTGCGAGGATTACAAAACTCAAATTCCAATTACAATTGTGCGTCCGTCGATTGTCACAGGCTCCGAGAAGGAACCGATGCCAGGCTGGTGCGATAATTTTAATGGACCTGTTGGTCTCCTCACTGCCTGTGGGATCGGCATCATGAGGACAATGTACGTTTCGCATAAAGCAGAGCTCAATTGCGTTGCTGTCGATGTGGTCGCTAAAACATTAATTGTTGCTGCATGGAAATGCGCAATGGACAGAACGCAGTCGAACGAAGTTGAAAGAGAGCGTAATGGGAATACAAACGAGAGCAGATTGCCCGTTTACAATTGTGCATCGTTACACAACATGGACCTCGAGCTGCTCGTCTACGATGGGCAGTATTTGATCAGACAATATCCATTCGAGCGCTTCGTGTGGCTGCCGGGCGGGGGTGTGACACTTTGTAAAGTCATGAACTATTTTCGAGTGAGTGTTTTAATTTCACTTTGCAACGATGAGCGAGTTGTACAATCTGACTGAGGCTGCCGAGTAATCGAGAAGATTCACTGACATGAATGACATTTTCAGATCGTTTGTTTCCAACTCTTCCCAGCTGTGACGTTGGACCAGCTTTTGCAATTGCAAGGGAGACGTCCAATGTAGGTTTCTCATTTCAAGCAATCTCATGTCTCATTGGATTTGTTTTAGCTTAATGAATCTTCAGAGGAAAATCGCTCACGCCTCCGAAGCTCTGAAAATTTTTCTTTTCTCCGAATGGAATTTTGGAACTGACAATTTTCTCGGATTGAACAAAATTTTGTTGCCGAGCGATGAGTAAGATGAATTTTGTTATTTGTTATCACGCAGCGATGAATTTTCTTCTCATAATTGGCTTCTAGACTCGACTTTGACATGAGGCGTTCGGTACCTGACAATCACGAATATTATTTGTTTCAAATTCAGGGTAAACTGCTCCGATGTCTCCTCGTCGTCACAAACAAATTTTATTTATCAATTTGTGTTTATTTAGGCGCCCGAAGATATCTCATGAAAGAGCCAGACTCTTCAATTCCTGCTTGCAAGCGACGACTTCAACGAATCATGATTTTCGATCGAACTATGCGAATCTTTCTCTTTGGATGGATTTTCTATAAAATTCTCACCAAATACAATTTCTTCGGCTTCAACGACTTTGTCATGGGAACTCGCTAAGAAAATTTTAATAAGCTCCGCGCAACAAACTTTTGTCAAAGCTTTGACAATAAAATCCGTTGAAATTGAAGATTGTGAAATATTTCTTCAAACTCGGCGAGTTCAATTTTAATAAAATTGCAAAATGCTTTGAATCGCAACAACTCAAGTTTCGAAACAACTTTCACAGTTCAGTTCGTACCGACGACGATTCCACTCAAAGTGCAAACATCATCAACGTCAAATCCCGGAAGAAACAAAAGTTAAAACTTTTAATTGTTCCGTTGAGCTTGAAAATCTGAAATTAAATTCGAAAAATTCGGATTCGCTGCGCTTTTATACGAAAGCGGGATTCGTGTTGACAAAAATAATTGCAGGCAAAACTTTTAATGAAAATTTCATGAGCAAGCACAATTAGGAAAGTGAATTAAATGCTCCGCTAGGATTTGACGAAGGTTCTAAATTAAGAAACGGGCAATAAAGCAATTGGGTCAATGTTCAATTCCTCTGGGCGATTGCTATATAGAAAGTCGATGCTTTAAATGCAAAGTAGCAGATCTTAGAAGTAAAGATGTAACTAAGAACTTCCCTGAAGGATCTGAGTTTGTAATTGATTTCGGAAAAACATTTTCTTTGCTTCCTCTCAAGCACATTAAAAAAATATTATGAAGATAGCAAAACCGAATAATAAGAAGGGAGTTTGAATTCTTTCAAACATCGAGCAGCTCGAAGAAGAAACAGAAAAAACGACGTTGAGTATTCAGCAACATGTTCATTTCTCGAGTAGCAATTTGCTGGCATTAATGCTAATTTAATTCCGCAGGTACACAAGACAGAACTTCGTTTCTGTTTTCTTAGAAATCAAGAAAAAGAAATCGAAAAACATGAATTCGCATAATTTTTCTTGAAGATTTTAAATTGCAATCGATCATTTGATGCTTCGAGGTTTTCTTGAGATTTAAGTTCAATCAACATTTGATTCATTTCGTGAGCTCAAAAATCTCTTAAAGCTCCAACCAAATTAAATCAAATCATTTCAGCAATCAGTAAACAAGAACAAGAAACTTATTTGAATGTTTGAACAACATTTCGAGTGACTCTGTCGTTGTAGTTCTACTCCTGTCGTCGTTGATCTATGACGAGAACGAATTAGATTTGTTTGAACAACAAATGAAAATGAATTTGAATTTCTTCGTTTGCATTTGAGATAATTTGCATGACAGAACGTGGACGATGAGAATTCGAAATGCGGAGAAGTTTGAGCTGAATTTTAAGGCTGCTGATGGTCCTTTCAAGTTGTTTCAAGAAACCCAAAACTAAATTAAGACATTTTCTCATAACGAGCGACGAAATTGCTCAATGAAGCGACAGTTGTGGGAAAATGATTCAATCTCCAAACAGTTTTGCTCTCCTCAGTCGATATCCAAATCGTTACTGAAAGTTTACGTTGTCGAAACTGCTGGCTCGGGTCCAAGAGATGAAGAGAAAACAATTTTTATTGTCGCCTCGATTGTGCTGACTTCATGAACCCCCAACGTCCCTTCTTTTGATTTACAGCATCGAACGATTTCAATGAGAAATTGAGAACTTAATTTCAGAAATGGACTTCGCACTGAATATTTTTACGATAAACTCGAGAGATTGGCAATATGTTGTGCAACGAGTTATGAAGTTTATCTTTGGCTCTCGCTTTTATTTCTTAATTTGTTTCAATCAAATGTCGATACAGGGAAAGCCAGACCTCAATCATGTTATGCTCAACAACAGAAAAAAATCTTCAAAGAAAAAGTTTCTCGGGTAACAGTTTGCGATGAAATTATTTCGTCCATAAAAGTCAAAAAGTTTTTCTAAATATTCAACAAGTCCAATAAAAAGAATCGTTAAACAATGAGCTGCCCAAAGTTTCTCATTCAGGCTTCAAACTATTCTTGTTCCTTAGCTTTTAGTTCTTCATTCAAATTTTACAATCGCTCAAGAGGAATTCCGGAAGACAAACAGAAAATCAAGAGCAGAGAATGAAAATCAACGAAAAACAAAAGAAATCTAAACAACTTTGAATCCGAAAATATTTGCTTGTTGATTGTTTCCATGTCAACACAGTCCCTTCCAAAGAATTCGTAACAAGGTCGAGGCGAGGCCAAAAGGCAATGAAGCAAATATCGCAACAAGAAGAACCCAAAACTTCAAACTCAAAACTCTGCTCGGCATTTCGCAATTAATATTTTAAGTCTTATTGCAAGCAAATCCTTGTTTATTGTTTCGCTTTGTTAGAATCGTTTTAATGAAGCAAAGTTCTTTAGCCTCGAGATTTCGCTGTTGAACTACAAATTGCAATTGACTTTGAACAGAACTTCCTCAATTTGTTTCATCCACTTAAATGAAATCTTTCCAGCAAATAAAATCAAATCCTCACTTGAGATTTTCTATTGAACAAGTCCACGAAGCTTTTATTGCTTCGAAATCGATGTTTTACACCTTCTCAATAAAATCCGGAAGCATAAAATTTATTGGCGTTGCTCTTGTGTTGTTCTCTTAGCATCGAGCAGAAGAAGCGAGTAACGAGATTATTAATAGTTCCTTGAAGCATGTAGCGCAAAGTTTTCGTTGAGAGTGTGCAAGGTAAAGGCTGAGGAAGCAAAACGTTCGGTGTTTGCATTATTTATCGCGTGGAAAAATCTTGCGCTACTGCTCGAGCATCACTTAAGATCAAGGAAGAAAAAGGGGAGAACATTGCATAGGAGCGACGGATGATACTGCTTAATATTCCATTCCTAACAGTAACTTTGTATGTAACTTGTAAGATTTCTTAAATATCTCATAATATTCCGCCATCATCCACGTCAGAGAAGGAGAAAAATTGCTCCTCTCGAATAATTCTCGAGAAACACAAACATAATTCTCCGTGCATATGAGCTGAATAAGAAAAGTTTCTTTTAAACATAGATTGAATAATCAGATAAAAACTTTAGCTCGAGGAAGTGTCGTCGTTGCACGGAATTTTCCATTTGCTTCGTGTTAAGACGACACAATCAGCAATATCTTGGTGAGAATTGCTTGAACATTTCTTTGACGTCATCAACTTTTCATGGAAATCAAAATTTCAACTTCGGAGAACACTGAGCGGTAAGTTATGTAACTTTGGAAATAATTTATTCAACAATCCTGAGAAAAATCTTCTTTTTGTCCCTGAAATTCTTAGCGCTCAGCTTCCCCTTAATGAATAACAAAAGTTGATTTCCCAAGTTTTTCTTGTAGGCGATGAATGTTTTATAAACTTGATAACGAAGCGAAGATAACACGTCGTCATCGCTGGTGCGTGACAGATGCGACAGAAATGTTTTTTTTCGAGCGACAATGTTTCAATATTTAACACGAAACTTTCATTTTCTAGAAAGACTTGATGCTCATAAATATTTCTTTAAACAAAATGGCTTTTGGCTCATGCAGGAACTCGCCATTGATTTATGAATCGAGAAGAGTCATCGTAAAATATTTATTTCTAATAAACGTTCTCTCGATTCTTCAATGATCAGATAGCAAACTAACGAAGCTTCAAGTCTTTCAATATAATCGCGTGCTTCTTATGCAAAGTATAGAACAACAACAGAAAAAAAATTGTTTTCAGGAAATGGTTAAAGAAAAGAGAGCACGCATGATAATATAAAAGAAAAACACAACAAGACAACATCAATATTGGATTACATGAGCATGTACACAGAATGAAAAATAAATTAAGTTTTTCTTCAACGAAAAACGGATGAGAAAATCACTCGGAGAAGAACTCTCATCAGAAATGTTTGCACAAACGATGAGAAACCATTTTTGCCAATTTTTTTGTGCGGCAACACGAACGAAAATTCACATTCTCTAATACCGTAATCATCTCTGTCTGTGCGCTCTTCTTTGTTCTTTAGGGTTTGCTTCTCAGTGTCAGAGACTTTATCATTCGCTGGAGATAATTCCCAGCGTTCAGATCGACCACGAAATGCTCTCGTAGTCGCTTTGTTTCAAAGCACTTTATGCCACTTTTATTCCGAAATGAAATTTATATTTTCTTGATTATTTGATCAAATTTTTTATGGCGTGGATCATAAAATAACCGAAGCTTAGATGGTTTGAAATATTGCACTCGAAAACATAAACTTGCTCGTTCATATCATCTCGCCATGTGTTTTTGATTATGAAATGAAAAGCGAAAGCATTCAAAATGAGGCATCGTTCATCGAGCGTTATCGTAAAGGCGAAGCAAATAAAAACTTCGCAATAAATTATTCATGAGTTTAGGGGGCGAACCAGAGAAGAATGTGTTCATTGATCTCTTTTGAAAGTGACATAACGATGTGAACTAAACTTTCTACGACCATTCGAATAAAGTCAGATTTATCTGAGATGAAGAACGCAATGGAAGATTTCGTAGGTGTGGCTCTGCACTTCATTGTTTATGATTCCATTGACATGAGAGGGTCGAAGAGACTTTAAACGAAGATTTATTGCCGACATCAAAGCTTTGATGTTTGAAATCGATCGGCGAATGGTTTCACTGCAGTCTAACGACTCTGTCAATCGACATAATCCAAGTGAAGTTCAATAATCTGACAACGCGTCGCGTTTGTTACAGCAAATTTACAAAATTAACAGGACAGCGATTTTCCCAATTTGGAAAAGCTTTTCAGCATATCCCCATAGCGATTCGAGACATAAATCAATCCGACAGCAAATCTACAAATCGCAAACAGAAGCGTTTAAAAAAGCTTTTTCATGGGAACTGAAAAGCTCGAGCACGAGCGTTATCTGCACAATTTATAGCAATTTTCCTAGAAAAAAACATTATTCTACGTTAAGCTCAACTTCATTACCTCTCAGCCTCTTACCGACAAATTTGATAATTTCCACACAAGCCCAGACACCACTGACGATTGCTTTAAAATGAAATGGTAACACGTTCCTAACGCAACGCGAGAATTTAACTTTTTATCGCTCATTCCTTCACTTAAACGAGCAATTATTTATCGCTTACAAAACACCGAAGGAAGATCGTAATGGTTTTGTAACAGCCGTAACTTTTAAACTTTCTTCAAAGCTTTTAGATGAGTAAGTCGGCTTTGAAAATAAGCGAAGAAAGAATTCGAATATAAACTTCCTTTAAAAATGCTTGAAGGGTTTGTTCGGAAACTACGTAGCAAATTTGAGGAAGGAGGGGGGCAAGGATAAAATCTACAAAAGCATTAAAGATTTTTAAATTCTGAATGAAAAGAGAAATCACTCTTCCTCTTAGTTTGCAACGCAACTTCCGCACGAGCCCTAATGAGAGGGAAATTTCTTTGCGGAAAGTGAAAATCTACATCTGTGCTATGAAAACATTCATGGATAAAATTAATAAACGATTAAATTATCAGCAAATATTTTACAGGCACGAAAAGTACTGAACGTGAATGTTTTCTAATGTTGGTAGGAAATAATTTAAACAGCAATTAAATCAACCCCAGGAACCGCAGAATTTTATGAAATCATTAACATTTCCATTCTGAAGCAGAAAAAGCAGAACAATTATTTTGATTTAGGTGAAGCAGTTAACATTTTTTTAAGCATTTCATTTCTTTCTTAACTTCAAGGAATTTTAAGATGGCTCGCAATCTTCGCGAAGTGAATTTGAATATTTGAATAGTTAATTGAAAACATTTTCTGATTAAAGTCTCTCTCAAGAGAGAGAATGGAGGCGGCTGCTGAGCATTTGAAATTATCACTCATTTTAATTGTTTCACTTGCTGTTCCGGAATTAGCAAGAGTGGTAACCACATTACAGAAAACTTCCACGTAACTGCTCGTCTAACGAACTATTTAATGTTTGAGTGAAGTTCACAACAAAATTTTTGAAATCTAAATTGTCTAAAACCACTTGGATCGACTTACGAATCCTTAAGTTGAAAGTACAAACATCTCAAAAGTTAAAGTTCTCTCTAAGTTTATCATCAAAAGCTTCAGAATATTTTATTCAAATTTTGTTGCAATGTGGCATGAACTTATTAAATTTAATGTGCAGGAAGAGTCTTCCGCAACTCGGTGAGCAACGAAATTTTCGCCTCGATTACAGCGTTTTCATTACAGCTTTCAACATAATCCTCTCCTTTATTACTCGGCTGTTCATGTCGGAATTCATTGCATTAAGACACAACATCAGTACAATAATTACCGAGAGGTTTTCGTGTTCCGCCGTCTCTTCATGGTTCACTTGGTGGCACTTAAAGTGGAAACAACATGCAGCTCACGATAAAAAGTAAAAGCTTCGGAAAGTTTTATTCTCGTTCCGCTTTTAAAATGTTCGAGTGAGCCGCTCACCAAATCGACGGCGGTGACCAAATCGACTTTTGCTGCTGAAATCTCTTTTTTGCTTTAGAAATATTTGGATTTTCATGTTCTCAGATTTTTGCTGATGTTTGGAAACATTTCGTTTCGTAAGATTGCGGAAATGTAGTGAGAACTCAACTCTTCCTCGTCTTTTCTTCTGCTCCATTCGAGTGGAAAAAGAATGAAAATACATTTTCCAGCTTTACAATCCCGATGGAGAATTTACAAGAACTTTCCTTTCTTGTGTGACTCACTTTATTGCCTTCTATCTTCGAAGATGATTTCTATCTAGCGGCGATTCGGTTGAGAAAAGAAAATTCCTCAATTTCGACGATTTTCTCTCAGCGAAAGCTCATCACTTTTGTTATAAATGCTGCCGAGAGACTCGGGCTATTTATTAAAAGTAAAGTTAGTTGCAAGCTTCGAATTGAATTTCCGTTTTCATTATCATTCAGACAACGTTCCTCATCTCGACGTGCAACCACCGAGAAATGAGAATTTTGACAAATGAAAGTTCGTTAAAGCGACGAGTTTTTTGTTCACAATTTTTTTATGATTTAGATTTGCCGAGAGCCATTCACTCGCCATGCTCGACTGTCATATGTCTTCATCAAACAATTTAGCTTCAGTGTCAAGCTCCAGAAAGATTAATCTCGTCAACATCGTTCCATCTCTTTGTTTACTCGTAAACGGTGGAAATTGTATTTTCCTTTTATAATCGGATGTAACTTTTCTTCTTTAAATGTTTCACAATCTGTGATTTACACGTTGCAGTCCCGCGACTCCATTAAAGTCTCGAATGATTTTCAGAAACGCAAAAGAAAAGTTTTCTTTCTTTCGTCGCGTCAGCCAACAGACAAATCAAGATAATGACTTCAAGGGAATTAATCAAAATGATTGAACATCATGATTTTGTCATAAATTCAACTTCATTATGAAAATTTTACGAAACTAATTAATTATCTCTTGGAATTCATCATCAATTTTGCTGTTTGTTTGTCTTGTCGTACATAATAAATGATAAACTCAATGGGATTAACGATTTAATTGAGTTTAATTAAATGTGACGCTTAATTATTTTCAACAATAAGAAGTAGTTTGTTGATGAATTATGAAAGTTTTCTATGAAATCAGCAAAGACAAGGCTTAAGAAACCAAATCCCTTCTCTCGAGTCCCCTGAGACCATTATCTCGTTTGTTTTTATTGCAACTAAAGCTTAACCTCCGGAGAGCAAATGAAGAAAACCTCGTTTTATGTTGCTAAGTTTCTGAAACGATAATTGAACCTTCTGCTGAGCTCTTTTATAATTTCAACTCGAAACTGTGTCAATTACAAACTTGCGAGGGTGAAATGAACAATTTTTTTTTGTGTTTTCATTTCTCTCTTTGCAACATTTATTTTAATGCTCAAAGGTAAAGTGACGCTTTCAACATTTGCATAATTTTCTGCTCCCTTTGACATGCAGTCAATCAGAACCAAGTGCAATGCAGTCAGGAACTTTAATGGAATCCAAGGAATTCTCTTAGACTTCCTTCCCAAATTGATTAATGATTAGAAATTGAATCTGAAATTATCTTTCCTCCGCTTGTCACGCTTCTGATTTCTTAATTTCCAAATCGTAATTTCGATAATATTTTGATTAATCGAATCTCGTTCTGTCGGAATGTTTTACGAGCGCGTCTCGTTAATGTATTCGAGTCTTGACAGAGAAGCAAATTAGGCGTAAACTTCCCTCCTCTGGCGTCGCAAACACATTAAACAATTTTCTGATTATCTCGAAAATCAAAATCAATTCTCGTCACGAGGGAAAATTTCGGCATTGCCATGAATTTCTTTCCGAGGTTGACCGAGTTATTAACGAGTCATGTCTTTGGCCTTAATGGACTCATCGCAATTAATTAATATTCATTGCTAATAAATAAATATTAAAAGTTTCATTTATCTTACTCGAAATTATTCCGATGCGGTTTTTATGCCGTCGACGATGTTTAATTCCTCGTTTTATTACTCGTCGTAAAAGATTTATTCAAGTCAACTAGAATAACTCGAGAATTATACAAAAGTTACGACACGGGAAGCTGTCGAATACTTTATGAAGCTCACATAAATATCTTTGAGGTTTCGATCAAACAAGCACCTCAATCCCAATTGCAAAACCAAAGTAGTTTCCATGTTTTCCTCTCTCATCCTCGAAAGAAGAATTCAAGGTCCTACCCACGCTCTCTCGCTCGTGGGCGTCACATTAATCTTTGAAAATTGAGTGTAGAATTCTTTCGCAACGAGTCAGCTCGTATTTCCTAATGTTGAGACAGCACAAAAAAAAGAACATCAAGGAGCATTGTCGTTACAGCTTGAGAAGCAACAAAGTGTAAAATATTCCAAGAGCCATTCATGCTGCAAAACTTTGGCAATAAAAACTCATTAAAGCGGATAAAAATGTGAAACAATAAAAAAGCTTTCTCAGGCTTCTTCTAGAAGAGGAAATTTATTTGCCCAATGACACATAAAAGTTAAACAATAATTTTTTATGTTATTATCTCGAGCTAAGTAGAAGTCATGGTGAAAGAAATAAAATATTTATCAACTTGCGAGACGCAAAAAACATCTGCAGACGTTTGTTCGAATGAAGAAAGAAAGTTATTATCAGCATATGTGAGCTCGTATGTGAATTAAAAAAACTTTAAGTCAGGCACAAAAAGTTTGAGATGGTAAAGATATTTTCAATTATCCGAGGAATCTCTTGAGAGCAGCGATGGAAATTATTTCATTTGGATTACGCATCCGAACGATGAAATCTCCTACGTCGACACTAAAAGTTATCGAAATCCCCTCAGAAATCTATAAAAGGAATTATCTGGAAAAGTAATTTTGTTCGTTTTTCGATGATCGCTATTGGATATTTTCTTCTATTAGGATTTGCTTTCGGTCATGTCTCATTGATTGTGTAATAGAAAAACTTTCGTTCATTCTTAAGATATCAAATTGCTTATCTCGAAAGCAAGGCAGAGAAAGTTATGAGCTGAATGTGACAAGGCGAAAGTTATTTGCTTTCAAATATTTTTGAGATTTCTGAAATGTTTTTCATGGAATCTCGTTCACTTGCCAAACTTCGTCCATCTTCCGTTCTCACCTAAACGTCGTTGTCATCTACATTTTCAATAAATCCACAAGAAATAAGCTCGGAAGGAGTAATTTAATATTCTGAGCGTGGTTCGAGCGTTCCGAGAGAAAAACTCAGAGCAAATATTTGCGAGAAACGACAGAATGAAGAAGGAGGGAAAAAGCGAAGCGGAAATATCGAAATTCTTTGATGTTTCTTCCACTCAGTTATTTTCCATTTCCATCCAAATCTATAATTTCCATTCCCTCATCGAAAAAAACAGAATTTTATTGGCAAAGGAAAAGAATAAACAAGAGAAAGCTGCCGGGATTGAATCAACAAACAATGGCATTTAAATAAATACAAAAAAAAAGTTTGTTTTCACCAAACTTAAGAGAATTTAAATATAAATGTTATCCGAAGGTTTTTCCAACTTTCCTAAGCAAAATTCGATGAAAATGTTAAACGAATCGATATCGAACTGCCAAGAAATGAAGGCGAACTATCGAAATGTTTAACTTAGAAATGATTGCGCAATTGAAAATAATCGCAGCAGTTTAACATTTAAATTTGATAGCGATTCCGGATTGGAAAAAGGATCCAAAATATTCTAGAGAGATATTTAAGATCCAACAATTTTCATTTCTGTGAAATGTTTGAAGCTGAAAATGTTCAAATCACTGACAAGAGTCTCGAACGAAAAGAATAAAGCTTAAACTATCATGAAACTTAAAGAGCAGATTCCTTTCAACTGTTTTCAATCTGAGATCAAGTCAGACGGAAAATTTATTTTGGCGAAGGGAAAATCGTTTGGTGTTTAATCCTTGAGGAATCTTCGAGAGATTTAGGGAAACAATAAGTTTTGTTCAAAATTTAATTCTCCTTATGAAGTGGAATGAGAGAAAGAACGAGAAGTTCATGAAACTATTTCGACATGTAGCAGATTTCTGATCTGATGAGGATTTGAGGGAATCACCAAGCATTCATTTCTTTTTGGGATATTTGCGTTCATTTCTCCTCCAGACACAAGTAACAATAACTGTGAATTGTATTTTTCATCCTGAACGTGTCTTCCATACCAAAACTCACCGTCAAGCGTCATGTGGGGAAACGTGAAGTGGATGGATAGCAAGCAAAGACGATAACGGAGGAGAATAAAACTGATTTTCAGATTAAAGATAAACTTTCATTCGAGAGATGGAAGTGGAAGGCGAAAATATCACGAGGGGATTCCCATGAAACTTTATCGTCTCATAAAGCCGCTTCAACGCTTCTTCTCATATGGCAGGCAATATCCGGCAAGGAGAAGGGAAAAGAAAACTTTATTGTGATGCAAATGTTGAGTGCGGTTGACATGTCATCAAGATCTGTGTGTGGAAAGGCAAATCCAACAATTAACATCCCAGCCAAACGATTCTCCGATTATTGCGATGAGATTCATGCGAGTGTTGAGGGAAACCTTTCGCTAAGGTAAAATGAACTCAATTTCACGGGACGATTACTATACGGGGGAGCCAATTTAATCGGAAATTTCTCTGTCGCCGGGAATATCTTTCAGAATTCTAAAATAGAATTCACAGAAAATTGATTTCATGTCGACTTCACTCTAATGTTCCTCAATGTCCATTCAAGTAGCAACAAACGTCAAAGTGGACATCCGACAGCATCAACTTCAGTCAAAGAGAATTTTCAATGTTGCAGCAAAACAAACATGCAATGTTGGCATAAGCTCTTTGGCCACTAAGAGCAGTGGCGTGTAAGTATTTTGTTGTTCACTTTAATTCTTGTTAGATTATGGTTCGACGAGTTCCTCGACATGACAAGGAAAAGCTTTTATCTCTGGCACTTGCATTCAGTTGTCGTCCCTTCTCTTTTGCTGAACTTCGCCATTCGGAACGAGATTCATTTTAAATGAAAATAAACCGAGCAAACTGCTGAGTTTTTCCTTCTACTAAAATGCTCCGAGCTTTCAATATCGATGGATAAAACCTTTTTAATGCGTTCCTTCTCAATTTGGGTTGAAATTTCCCGATGAGAATAGAACTTTGATTTGCCAGTCTGTCATTCAGTTTCAAGTCGAGTTAACTCGAGTTTCCACGAAATTCTTAATAAGATCGAATGCTTCAATACTTTAAATTTTCTCATTAGTTTGATTGATATTTAACAGCAAACTGTGAAATTAAATTTATTCATGAAATAGTTTCTCAAAGTCAATAAAATGATTTCATTTTTCTTTGATTCGCTATTTCCTTTCAGCAAAAAGCTAACGAATAAAATAATAAAATGAATACTCATTGAACTTTTCATCAAGCTAATTGAAGCTTTGCTAAAGTAAAGTGAGCGAGGAAGATAATTTTACATTTCAAGCTCTTAGCTAACCATGTCGAGGTTTGAAGTTTCTTGCTGTGGTTTAGATGAACGTGGACTTGACCGCACTTATCACAGCGCTCTATCGGCTAGCCAATGTTGTACGAGGTTGGTAAATTTAATTGAAAGTAGACTCCGACCATACGAGACGATTTAAGATTCTTGTTGACTCGCTCGTTGGAATGAAATATTTAATTTTAATTAACTTTTCAGCGATTCATCGCTTCGAATCACAAAGACGAAAATTTAACGATGCCAAAAGCGTCGCATTGTAATTTGAACGACATTTAGTTCCCTCATTCTTTAGTGCTTTTAACTTCATTTCACTTGAGAGACTCCAGCTGAGAGAGAATGAGAACGATGCATTAGAAATCTCTCCATTGTGTTATCCTAAGTTCCAAATAAGCTCCATGGGGGGAAGTTTATGAAAGAAATCTTAGCAGAGTTAGAAATTTATGCAAGAAAACTTCAGCTCATAAATCAGATTTATCTTTTGCTTTAATGGGACTCCATGCATCCAATGCAGTGAACTAATTCTCAGCAAGAGATTCTCTCGAGCTATAAATTGTGCATGTTTCTGATGATAATGGAATATAATTTTTAATACGTGAGTCGTCTCACTACGATGCATCGACAATGATAAATTTCCTCTAATGCAGTTTTCAGCATCGTCCTGAAGATTCAAATCCAATTTTCCTTATTGGAACGGAATAGTCGAGAAGGATGGACGAGGAAATTTCTTCTCGATTGGAGCATTAATTTCACAGGAAGAATAATATTGGAGAGCGAGCTTGTGTAAAGCTTTGGATTGAATGAACGAACTAATTTTGTGGCTCGAGATGATGATGCATGTGGTTTTGCTTGTTTGCCTCAAACTTCAGATCCGCTGCAACTTTGAACATCGATCAATAGAACTGTTCAGAGAAGTTTGCATAAGTTTAATCAAATTTGAATTGAGCGAAAGCTTTAGAATGAAGTTCGATTACTTTTCGACCGATTGCGCTTTGATATCGCGAAAGCAATTTTCAATTTGGAAGAAGCGTCGAAGGTAAACAGCTTTAAGCAGCTTCTCTGGTGATGTAATGCGATTATTGATTGACTGCTTAGTCCTCGCTCTCTCTCGCTCTCTTCTCTTATGAAACGATTCAATCGTTTTTCTTCGCCTGCTGATGCCTCCGAGGCAACAATATTACTCTCACGTTTCGATACCAAAACAAACATAAAACTTCGTTGCTTTAGCTAAGAACGAAACTGCAAGGATTTTATTTCTGGAACATAAAAAATCTTTTATCAATAAAAACGTCTTTGAGAGTTCGTAAAGGAATTTCCGTCTTCATTTGGTTTTCCTCGAAGATGTTTCCATCTGCAATGGCCTGAACTGCTTTCGTATGGCAATTGAGAAATCTTCAATTGAAAAAGAAGAATTTGAATAAAATGAAATTCCTCACGAAAGCAAAAGCTCGTCAAGTGGAAGGTCTTAATTAATTTACTCGCCCTCAGCTCATGATCTTAATAAATAATCTCGGGTTGTTTCAGCCCGTTTCCCTAAACTCTCGGATTCCGACGAAGTTTAGATTTCTTGAGGATTTCAAATCCAAACGATTCGAGCAATAGGAGACGTGAGACTTTCTGTGGCAAATAAAATTAACTGATTCTCATGCTCGACTTCATCTCCGAGCTCGCATTCAAATTCAAATTCAGAAACTTCTGCATGGATAATTGAAGTGGCTTGTTAGTTATCCCGAAATTCAATTTGAAAGGAAAATGCAAAGACGTTGAGCGCTCAAAGTAAAATACATTAAAAGAAATGAATAAATTATTCATTAGGCCTTCAATCCGAGTGAGCTCGACGAGTCAAATTATGACTCTCGACTTCAGCCATAACAAAACGATCTTTTAATAAGAAATTTATTTTCCGTGAAAGCTTTGGTCTCTTCATCTCCTCCCTCGACTCTCTCGTACGTTCTCCAGTCGAGAGACAAATTCATTTTGAAATTTTATGATGTTTGAAGGAAGTTGGTGGCCATTTGAATTGGAGCGGAAACTTTCCGCTTTCAACGAGTTCAATCACTTGAAGTAAGCGAATATTTTATGCAAATAGCCTCGAGAGTCAATTTGAGATTCATTTCGAAGAAGGAATAAGAATATTTCTCATCTAATTAATGAGCGACCGATAAATTAATCAAAACAAAATTAAAAGGTAACTCCGCCCACTCTTCATCAAAAGTAATTCATGCAAGGAACTGAAATTATCTCATGGCAAAGTGTACTGGTCAGAAAAGGTCGAAAGTTGCTGATTTCGAGAGAAATAATTGCGTGCTAATTCAATTAATCGTCAAATCATTTGGATCGTTTTAATTGCGGTTGAAGGGAAAAGGTTTTCATCGGTCAAATCAACATCTAAAATTTCTCTAAAATCTTTTCTCCTCCGTTGATTAGCTTTTGCATTGCTAAATAGAAAATCCTGCAGAAGCTTCAACTCAACGACTTTCCTTCATCTCGCAATGCTCGACGAGACGATTTATTTACATTTCATGCAATTAAAAGCAACAAAGAACCGTGAGAAAAGATAACATTAAATTTTATTGTCTGCATTGTGGCAGCAACCGAGGGAAAGAAAATAAAAGAAGTTGGAACAATGAGGAGAGCTTTCCCCCAAAACAAAAGGAGCGAGTTTATTTTCCTTTCACAAAAACCAAGAAGAAAGGATGCTCATAAAATTTTATAACGTTTACTTTTACAACATCTGCTGATACAGGAAGGAAAGTTTGCTTCGAATGCGGATATCAACGGGAAAAAGAGAAACTTTCCTGAGTGGCAGGTAGAAAATGTTTTGTGTCAATGACGAGAAAATTATTTTCCGGTGGCAATTATTTCTCAACTTTGTACCTTCATTTGCATTAACAATTAACTTTTTCGTTCTTATCTGAGCAGTTTAAAATAAAAAGGTTGCTTACCATTCGAGGAGTAAACTTCCTTCAAAAAAGTGTCGATGTGCAAGGAAACTTTTGCTTCGATTGCTTTTCCGCGTTTGCATTCGAAATTGTAAATATACGAAAAGTTTTTCAATTAAAACTTGAAGGAATTTTCCGTAAAGGAAGTTTTTGAAATATTAACAAAGCACTAGGAGGAGAGCTCTCCCACTCTCTCAGATGAATAGTTTTTCCTTACAAGCAAAACCATGGAGACTGCCGAACAAGGCATTGCACCCTGACAGTGCAGAATTAATTAAAAAACATCCCAGAACTCAGAAGGGCGTTTTGACAGAAAAATTACAATTTTCATTTTAATATCTCAAAGTTCCTCTTTGAGATCTGAACTTTTATGCTTCGAAATGTGAGTGAAGAAAGCTTGAACTTCATCAACGTCCCATCAAAAATGATTTCCACAGTTTAAATTGCAGAATAAAAGTAAACGATCTCGGTCGTAAATCGAGCGCCAAGGCTAAATGCAGGCCGTAAAAATTATCATTGCTCGTTGTACAACAATGGAAAAAATTAAGTCGTAAAGTTTCGACAAGAGAGAGAAAGAGCGGAGAATTGCTTTCGTTTATCTTTTCCGGACCTGAAGCTTTATAAGTTGAATTGACTACAGCCTTGCAATGAAATTTAACAAGATTACTTTTCTCACAATGTTTATGACTTGCTCGTAAAATATTTCTCGTTCACTGAACTTTCTTTAATTTTATAATTTACAAAACATTTCTATCGCGCGAACTTAATTTCGAAAACCTCAAATTATTCCTCAAACTTTGACTTCCGAAGATTAATTGCAGAACTTTCAAATAATTTCGCGCGAATTCTCTGTCTTTAAACTCAACTTAACGCTCTTGTTTGTTCAGCAATTAATCGCAGCTCGTATTTGTGTTTCGAAAAAGTTTGCTTCTTACTCTTGCGAATTCATTGAAGCTCTCCACAGAGAAATTAAAGCAGCTTCGTCTTTTTGTGGCTTTTTGCGAAAGTTAATTGAATTTTTGGTCGTGCCAAGGGACGGTTGAGAAAATATTACGAACGTTCACAGCATTATGAGGATAATTGCGTAATGTGTCATACCGCAGAGCACACGAGAGATCTGAGCAGTCCCAATCGAACATAAAGCGAGATTACACACATCGCAACAAAGAAATAATCAAACAGCATCACCAGGGCAACATAAATTTCAAATATCTATGAAGGTTTTCTGAATTAAAACTTTCTTCCAATGCTTTGCGGTGCTGAACGAGCACAATGGCACATGGTGAGCTGAGAATATTCTCCCTCAAGTTACTCCACGTTTGTTCAACTTTCTATCTTGAGAAAAATAAAGACGCAAGAACACCAAAACAGAAAACTTTAAGTGCAAAGTTACTCCGAGTCAAGGCACTAGAGAAAAGTTTTAATTGAGGGAGCTTGACGTATTTAAAGATCAGATCATGAAGTTATGAGCAAAAGTTTCGATTCGAAAATAGTTTTACGATATTTGAAGAGAACTCTCATTGGTGCAATCACAAAATACAAAGTTTATTACGATTTTAATACTCAGATTATTGTGAAAACGAAGGTTGTTGTGAACTTTTCGAAGCGAGCTATCCTTCCGAGTATTGCATTGAAATAATTTTGCGATTTCATGGACTCGAGCCAAATTATAGTTTCACGTTTCTATCGATAAAAACTATTCATCGAGGGATCACAAGGATAAATCCATTCGAGATCGTCTCTAAATCCAAAGTTTTATGGCGAATAAATTGATTTAACAACGAATTCAAATATTCGCTCGGTCAAATACTGAAACTTTCAAAGCTTTTTAATGGCAAAGTTAAGTTTTAAAACAAATTCTGATTTAATCAAATTCACTCAGACTCGTCGATGCTTCTTCAAACTTACATGATACGCGATGGAAAAATATAAACTTTCTGAAAAGTTAAGGAATGTGCTTTATAAAAATCCGCCAATTTGAAAACGCTATAACTTTGATATGTCGCGAAGGATTTGATTGATTTTACTTTTATTTTCAAGCTTGTTTATACAAAAATTATGTTGTATTGTGGAATTTTTGAATTTTCTTATATTTTGTTCACTACAGCGCATTAAGTGAATGGCAATCTATCATGATCTGTACAAACGAATTTCGAGTCTCACGTCTAGTTGTAAAACATTTTTACAAAAACCAAGTAATATTTTTGTGAGTTAATCTTTGTTTTTAAAGATTCTTTAAATAAAAAATTGATATCTTTCACAAAAACGTTAAATTCATTTTTTTTGTTCGATCATATCAATTGTCGAAAAACGCCATTTTGCAAACATAACCGATTTTCTTCGATGTAGGTTAATTTAAGGAAAATAAAAATTGACAAGATTGAAGCTGAGACATTAAGCTTTTGAATAAATAAAAGATAATATAGTTTAGTTAAGTTCTATGTTCTTTTTTGAATGAGAAAAATCCAACGTTCAAAAAAATGGCGCTCAGCTCACCGTTACGTCTTATTCTCAACCCAAAGAGTTGTTGCTTATATTCTAACAAAAACCACTGAGTTTTAATCTTTATAAGTAGTTTATTCATTCTAGAAACAAAATTAATAGTCAAACTTGGTTAAAAACTTATTTTAAGAGTTTTTGTGTTGCCTAGGAACAAGTTTGACAGAAATCGAATCAAAAGTCGTGGCTCAAAGTTCTAGCTCTCGGTTAGTAATTCTTGTTTATTTTGATATGACTTTTTATCATTTTTCTTTCACTTGTTCTTTCTAGAATTTAATTTTATTTATCTTTCGACTCTCACAGTAACAATTTCTAAAAAAATTACAGTTTCTCTTCGAACATATCTGTTTTTTTGTTGTCGGTTGGTGAACATTTGTTTCCTGAAATTTTCATTGCTATCATGTTTATAATAAAAGATATTATTCTTTTTAATGAAACAAGGTCCCAAACTATCAAATAAAAGTATTTAATTATTAGTTTTCATAAGATTTTTAGCTCTAAACTGTAAAAAGTTTTGAATTCGAGATTTTTTCGAGTGATTTGGAAAAATCAAGATGGAGAGCCTATCACTAATCGCGCTGTAGTAAACACAATATGATAAAACTAGAAAAAGGTTATATGCAGAAATACTTTTATTGAAAGTAGCCTGCAATTAAAAAAAACATCGATTGATTTCAAATAAATACTAAAAAGTTACAGCTCTTTAAAATTGGCGGATTTTTATGAATCACATTCCTTATGCATTGATCAAATGGAATTGAAAATAAGTTTGAACGAGATTGCTTCTTGAAAGTTTCCTCAACATATTTGACTTCCATTTCAAATTATTGATCCATGCAAAACGAAAAAGAAAATCAAGAAACGTCGGTAGTGAAAAATTGACTTTTTCATAACAAATTGGATAATCATTCCAAAGATCTCGAAGATACAAAACTACTCGTCCGTATGTCAACTGAGAAAATGTTGCGAATAAATTTCAGTGAAATACACTCAGAATGAGAAATGCGTTCGAATCATTGGAAATGCTCCTCCAATTTGAATTTCTCTCCTCAAGGTATCAGTTGATAAAACTTTTATCTAAAGCAATAGAAAGTCTTGTTCATTATTCAACGACAATATTTCTTCACGTCTCACTGGTTTCTGCTTTTCAATTGAATCCTTGTTGAGATAGAAACGTCCGAAGATTATCTTTGTGGACGAATTTTGCTGACTTCTTGAATAAATTTGAGTTTGGGTCTCGATGTCCTGATACAAATTACAATTTATGAATTCCTTGTTGGAAAGTCAATCCTTCATTTTGTTTGTTCAACTTTTACTAACAATTGACCTATTCGTCCAATTGGTACATAACCAATTACGATTAATTAAAATCGCTTTGGTTTTTACATTTACATTTTCGAGTGTAGGCTGAAAAACGCTCTTGTTGGGTTAGGTAGGAGAATAAAAGGAATGCATCGTTGGTTTATTGTTTTCCTCTTGTTTGCAGTTCGAGTTCGTTTTGTTTTCGTACAAAAATATTTTCTGTTTGTCAACTGTAACGAGCGGAAAAAGTTTTATTGCAAATATTGAATGGATGGAAAGCTGCTGTCTCTTCTGGGAATTGCATGACTTTTTAAACAAAAGATTTTTTTAATAACTTAATATCTCTGTGAATGAAGTAAATGCTGACGAAGGTGGAAGAGTTTTAAAAATATTTTCCGATATTTTCATGTTTGCTGATTCAAGTCAACTTTGCTCACATGTTCAGCTCAACTTGACATCGAGATACAAGCATTGAAGGAGTAAAGCAAACAAGAAACATCAAAATGAGCATTTTTGATGTAAATAAATTGAATTGCAACTCTGCCTTTTCATTTAGAATTTCCTTTTCATGTGAAAAAAGTTGAGAGAGCATGATGAACACGTCAGAGCGGATGAACACAAAATTAGATGTGCGAGTGAAAGGAAACAAACGAAAACATTTTCACCCTTTCAAGAGAAAATTTATTCAATTTTATTTCGCAATAAGCTAACTTCTTCTTAAAGCTCACGATCGATATCGAAGGAAGCGTGAAAAGCGAGGAGAGGAAATGTGAATCGTCTCGTCAACTCGCATGACGAAAATTAATTCGAATGATTTCCGTTTCGTCTTCATCTCCGCGAACGATGAACATCTCGCGATGTGTTAACTAATCTCGAAGGTATTAAAGTCGCAACCTGAGACGCTTATCGAGTTACGTAAAATATTTCGGCAGTCAATTCACGACATGAAGAGAGCTCTGAGAAGTCGTGATACGTTTTGACATGTTTTGTCATGCGTTCGAGCTTTAATTAACTTTCCAACCCTCGAGGAATGAATGCTGATGTCGGTAATTTTACTCAACAAACGTCGCACATTTCAGCTAATCTCTGATGAAATCTGACTAAAGATAATCTCAAAGTCGTGTTCGTCTTCTTATCAAAGATGAAATTGTGTTTCCTTTTCCTTCACTCGAGACAAACTTTAAACTTTAAAGCAGATCGAACAATTCATTATCTCCAACAGTTTCCACGAATAAAAATGCGAAGCAATAAAGTTTTGGCAAATTGTTTTCATTCAGCAATCGCTGCAGCAGCTGCAAACGCTTTCAACTGTGGATAATGATTTTAGAGATAAATTCAGCTTCATGAATAATTTGCCAAATTAATAGTTTTTCATGTGAAGGCGAGAATCGACGATGTGGGCGCACTCAATGTGAACTCATTAAAAATTCACAGCAGAGTTTAGTTAAAGAGAACAATGTTCGGTTAGCGGGTTATTATCAAAATGTTTTCCCACGAAAGTAAAACTTGACATTAAATTGATGTCACTGCAGTCTCAAAATGCTTTTCTCCTATAAATGCAGCTCATTATTCTTCTTCTCTAACTGCTCATTCTGCAGCTTCTCGAGAGGAGAAACGATTTCGGATTTTGCTGTCAAAAGACTCGCGAACGTAATTATTCAAACAAAAAGAGGAATCGTGAATTTTTAATTTCATTACAAGTAAAACTCTGTTTGCGTTTAAATTTCACTGTCGAAAAGCAAAAATTGTCTTTCAACATTCTCCAGAGCATTGCCATGCCTAGTCAAAGGAACATGCTCTAAATATTTAATTTTAATTAAAATCTAGCTTCGCTTCTGTTTGTTTGCTGGAGAATAAATGAAATCGCTTTTCTCATTTAAAAGCTCAAAAGACTTACAAGAAAATCTGCTCATCAAACTTTTGTTGTATTCAAACAATTCTATTTTAACTCCTCGAGAGAATTTCTGATTAAAACATTGTTTACTAAACAATGTTTAGTGGTTTTGTCAATAGAGCCAGCGTTTCATCAACTGTAACTCAAAATGTTTATCTTTTAAAAACTTGCTTTAAAAACAATTTTGATTCGTGATTTATCGCTTGAATTTCTCTTTGTCGTTGATGCTTTGTCATCTGGAAAATTTAATTTCCAAAGGATTTACGGGGATTTAAATTAATTTGCAGAAGAAAAAACTTTTCTCTTTCATGACCCGCGAGAGAACTTTTCCTCAATTCGCATTTAATCTAAAAAACATTTTTCTCGCTAGTTCAATAGGAAAGTTCAACATTGTTCTCTAGAAAGTTGAGAACATAAAAATGTTTCAACTTTTCTGGTTTGAATGTTTAACAAATTTGAAACAAAACTTTTTAAAAATATTTCAAATGAGGTCATTCTTGAGTAGATCGAGATTTCACCTTGAACTTCTTTTAAGCCTTAAGCGATGCTATTTTCTTAAAGATTTACTTTTGGTAATGAAACAAAGCGATTACATTAATTACTTGATTACTCGCGTTTATTACGATAAGAGAGATATTCGAGCTTTTCACCCTTTAAGCTATTAAAAGTTTGAGATTATAAATGTTTGATTACGAGCTAAAGCTTCGTTGCAACTTCTCTCATCGCGCGATTATTATGAGCGATAAAGAAACGCGCTTTAATATTTCCTCGTTAACCATAAAGTTTGCAGCTATTCTTTTACTGCTTCAACCCGAAACCCATTAAGAGTAAAACAATAAAGGAATTTACGATAGAATTACGAAAGTGTGTTTAATTTTAATTTTCCTGTGAAAATTCTTCTTTAAAGTTTTTAGTTCTAGTGATGAAAGTTTTTCCATTAAACATTTTTTTGATCTTCCTAGCGGTAAATCTTTTCCTAGTTCACTCTTCACCGGCTCGTGAAAGGGAAAATTAATAATTTTATCATAATTTAATAAAACCTTGAAATAAATTGAAATTTTTCACGCTCGAGTGCTATGAAATCTCAATTATCGTTTACACAACAAGCAAATCAGAAATTCATTCGAATTTGAATAGCAAATTTCGATAATTGGACAAATAAATTGCTACATCTGGTTCATTGGAATTTAATGTTGAGACATGAATTGATTGGAAACATACAAACTTTTCTTTTTCTGTGAATTCATCGTTAGATCCTTTAGCAATTTATCATTTCAACAAATTAATGTACATTCTCTCACCGGAACCCAAACGTTCCCAGAATAATCCTTCGATTCAAAGGATTCAGCTTCCAATAAAATCCATTATCGTTTTATTGGGATGTTATACATAGATGAATCACCTCACTGAACACTGTTTCACATTTCGCCTTCACATGCTCTTCCTCTCTTTGCCTTCTGCTCGGGAGATAACATAAAACTATTGCCTAATCAACCGGATAAAATTAATTTCTCATTTCTGTAAATGCAGAATGAAACCAGATGTGAATTGAAAGACATAAAAGGTTTGTAAAATATTTTCAGCTTCAAGAAATGGATAAAAGTGATTGACCTTCGTCGATAGTCGGATGAGAATCCTCTTGACATTCAAAATTGTTTTGATTAGCTGCAGTTAAAGTGGCTTTGTTCTATCCTCGTTTGGAGTCATTGGTTAAAAGAATCACGATTGAGAGGTTTCAACTCAATTAGATTATATTGCGATTGTTCCTTTGTCAATTCAATTAACAGGAAATCCGACAGCGCAGACCTGGACACAGAAGAACTCACAAACAAATATTTCAAAGAGGAATCATTGTTGACGTTCATTGTCGTTTTTGAAAGTACTTGAATTGTTTGAGCTACAACGGTCGCAGTGTTTTTTTTCTGAAAATAATCATTATCATTTGATTCTCAACAGTTACATCGTTTTATTGCCTTTCGAAGGCTTCTCGCTCAATTGGATTCCCAACTACATTTACCAGATTGTGACGATGTCCTTCTTTACTTCTTTGCTTCCTTTGAAAATGTTTTTAATCAATCACGCATGTTGGAAAATCGATTGTTTTAGTTTTGAAGGTCGAGCAGATTTCGAAACTTTCTTACACGAACACTTTGACCAACGAAATCAATTCAGGTTTGGCAATTATTGTTGAAAGCAGTGGGGATTTCTTATTCGAGTTCACGTGCTTTCTTAAACTCAGCGCAATAAATAAATTAGTTTGAAATTATTAAATTGTTTGTTTATAAAAATGAAAGAAGTGTACAAAAGTTTAACATATTTCGACTTTGGGAAATAAGGAAAACTACTTCAACTAACAGATTGAAATTATTAATTAAACTTACGTACCAGAAATTGTTTGGTATTAAATTCAAAGTTATTTTGCTTTCTTCTTAATTTTTGATTTCGATTTTTTTCCACTAGTTTTAAATTCTTCAGTCATAGCTCCGTTGCTGCGGCAGTATTCGATCAACGCTTGCCACAACGGATCCATCTCAAGCGTCGTCGGATTTCCAATGATGATCAAAAGATGTTTAGCACGAGTGAGCATTACGTTAAGACGCTTGGGATTGTTGAGGAATCCAATCGAGTTGGAATGCGAACGAACAGTTGACATAATCATGATCTTCTTCTCTCGACCTTGGAAATTTTCAGTTGATCCAACTTCAACTCTTTTCTTGTTAAGAACGCGTTTTAGTTCACGTTTCTGTGCTGTGTATGGTGTGACGACTCCGATGTCTTCAGCTTCGATCTGACGTCCATTCATTCGATGTTTTAACAAGTTAGTGATGTAAGTTTTAACGATGGTGGCTTCAGCAGTATTGAAGCTACTTCCATTGTTATCAAGTTCGCTCGTATCATTGGAAGTGTGGAACAAGATCGGAAAGAATTTGTTGGAAAGGAAACTCCAACCTTTCGCCCATTGTTGATCCTCTTCCGACATCATTGGTCGAAGCAACGAATTGTAAAATTGTTTGTTTGAGAAATCGAGGATTGCAGGATGCGACCGATAATTGTCGCGAAGCTGAACAACATAGTCGGTGTTAAAGCTTGGATTGGCTTGATAACGAGGCTTTGACATGATTCTTTCCATCAAGCTGACTCCTAGGCCAAGCTTTTCTGCGATTTTCGAGTTTATGACAGGTCCGAGTTGTTTATGATCACCGAAAAGAATCACATTTGATTTGATAGAAGAAAGGTTGAACGCATATGTCATGATAGGAATCAAAGCTTCTGGCTCCGATGCTGAACCACACTCATCGATGAAAATATAATCAAATTTTCTTTTGTATCTATCAATCTGAACACAGGTAACAAGTGTTGCGATTATGACTTTCTTTTCGTTAAAGATGCTTTGAATCTGTGCATTTACATGATCTTTTTCTAGTTTTTTCATCGGATCGATGCGATGACGAATTTTTTGCATGGAATCGGCTATTGGCTCAACATCTGAAGGAATTTCAGTGTTCTTTTGCTTGAGAAGTCTTATCATTTTATGTAAACTATTTGAAAGTAATGAGATAAGTCGCGAGCTGATTTCATTACAAGCGCTATTTGATTGAGCGGTGACAAGTATTGACGAACTAGGCTTTTTCTCTAGAATCTGTGCAATTGCTTCAACCAGAACTGTCGTCTTGCCGGTTCCTGGTGGTCCAAAAACAACGAAAGGAAAAGGATGAGATGTACAATTAACAATATTCTTAACTGACAACTTTTGCTCTTCATTGTTCTGAATGTTATCGTTGATCCAATCAAAGTTGATTATCTTCGAGTAATTTTCAGTATCTAAAGAATCTTCGTCATGATCCAACAGCTCCAATCTAAAGAGATCTTCAGCTCTTTCAATTAATGAATCGCTCTTGAAGTCACAGAAATACTCAGTGAGCTTCAATTGATGGATCCTCTCCAAAGCTGAGTATCCAAGAGTAAGAGACATGTCGCTAGGCATAAACGTGATATCGTAAGCAAGGCGAGTGTTGATCCATTGATCATCGTAGAGGCGAAAAAAAACGAAATCTCGCTTAAATTCTTTGATTATACCGAAAATTGGTTTTTGTTTTCCAAGTCTCAGGCAAATAATTGTTTGTTTTAGATCAGCTGGTTCTTCTTTCAATTCTTCAGCTTTCAATTTAATGAAAAGATTTCCTCTAAATCGTTGGATCTCCACATTGGGAAAGTATTCGAGATCTTTTGACGACGCGAATTCAAATTGTATTGCCAGCATTAGTTGAGTAACTCGATTGTTGTCAATTTGATCATTGCTGTAGCTGAGAGCTCTGCAAAACAAAATGTTAATTTTTACTATTTAGGAATTCGGATTTGTTATAACTTACGTGACACTGTTCCTAAAGGTTTTATTATCTCTGGTGAGTTTCTTTGAGTTCCAGCCGAGATCAAGTAAATCATAACAATGATGGTTGAAGAGAACAGACGATGTCACTGGATTCTGATATGAGAAATTTTGATAAAAAAAAATTAATTTAGGAACAAGAATTCATGTTCAATGCTTACATAGGACGAATACATTACTACACTTTCGAGTAAGAAACGATTTGCGAGGCCTGGAGTTGTCTATTCATTTAATTATCTTATTAGCCGTTCAGGGTGAGATCTCTACAAAGTCGTAAAAATATTTTTGTAGAGAATTTGAAAATTTCAGGTAAACCTCACAAACCTAAAATGTTAATTTCTCTTTAACTATGAAACCTTACGCGAACATAATTTTATATTATGAAGCTCTTTAAATAAGCTACAAACTTCTTTATTTTATATTTTGTAACTCAATTTCTGAATTTTTCCAGACATGTCACACAACAACGAGAAATCATCGCCGATGTCTTAAAACTGATATTAAAAATGAGCTCATAACTTATCGGATAATGTTTGTCTATCGAACTCAATTTCCACGAGTTTATGATCACAATAATAAAACTTATGAGACAAAGTATGAAAAGTGCTTTGGCTATAAAAAAAATTATTAATAAACTCGCGAACAGCTACGGAAAAGCTCATTAATAAGCATCATCCGTTCATAAGCGCTTTGTTGCATCTACTTAAATTATTATTTTGCTTTGCAGTGATGAAGAGACGAGCTCAGAACTTAATGAGTTTTCCGTCATTTCGCTATGATGAAAGTTTCTCTTTCATATTTTTGTGACAAGCGCTGACATTCTTTAAACTCGTCGCTATAATCCTTTGGAGATCAGATGACGTTGCTCTGGCATTTTAAATGTAATTGTTAATGATAGCAACGTCTTCAACAACTCAGTTTGTGACTTTAAAACGACTGAAACAGGTCAAGAGGAAGAGAGAAACATTTTGCTATGCAGCGAGAATCAAAGACTTCATTTACTTGTTGACAACCGAGCGAAGCTTAAATATTTCCCTAACAACGAGAACTGGAAGAAAAATAATTAAAATGTCATCAAGTTTGCTTGAGAGAAATGAAGTCTGAGACTTCAAAATGAGGTTGAGAATAATGAGGAGAAATTTTCTAATAACTTCCCACCGACCGTCGTCACAAGCAGATTAACTCTCCAGACCAAACTTTGCAGTTAAAATCACATTAAGAAGAATGTAACTGACCTGAAATCGACAGCTTCGCTCATGGACTTTTATTTCTAAAGAAAAGTTTCTCTAATTCGATTTAAAAGTTAGAAGAAGTTATTTATTGAAAAAAGAATTCTTGGAACAAGATGTCTTTAACAATTTGAGGGAACAACGTTTTGTCAATATCCAAAAATCAATCTCAATCGTAAATATTATTTTAAACATTGTAAACTCTTTTGCCAACAAGCAAACTCATCCGCCGACAGTTTTAATGATCGCTGAAGCGTCACATTGCAATTTATCATAAAAAAGCTTTGGCTGCAGTAATGAAACGTTAAACGAACTGTAAATGGCTGTGGATTGAAACCTTTGCTGTCGCTCGCTGAATCATTTTATTTTTGTCACGTTCAGCAAGTCCAGTGAACTGTTGAAACGAACAAATGTCTTTTCATAGAAACTTTTGCGTTTCGATGAGAATCGCGTTGGAAATAGAAAAGTTTGATTTTCATCCATCGAAATCATCCGCAAATGGAAATTGTTTACATTTGAAACCCATCGACGCGGCTAGAGCTCGTTTTAATTGAAAATCAATATTGATTTCAACTGAAGGCAGATGAGGAGCTAAAAACCATTGAAAGAGATATTTTCCTTCGCAGGAAAAACAATAAAAAAGTGAACAATGAAAGGGAGAGAAGGTAGCCAGCGCTGCCCTGAGGGGAGAAGTGAAGATGAGATGAGGATCTGTTATGAACTTTAATTAAAGGTGCTTAGACTCGAGATAAAAATTTAATGGCTTTCGCCGTCTCTCCTGTTGTTGATGAGTCTTTTGAAGGTTATCACCCCAACTCTCCCATCCCAGTGTTGATTGCGGACTTCCTCGTTGATATAAAGAGCACAATTGTTATTGCTGACCACACATGGACGACAGCGTCAGCAAAACGTTCACGTCGTGTCATAAAAGTCAAACACGAATTATCAGCAAAACTTTTTTGCTTATCCACGAATCTTTTCCCGTTGTTTAAACGGTTTTGTTTGGAGCTCATAAATTGTAATTTGATTAGATAGAACAACAGGGCTAAAATATGTGAATAGGAAGAATTACTCCGAGGATGGCAAACGACGACACAGAGGCTTTGTTGATATTTTAATGGAACAAAGATGAAGGCCTTGGCGCATGAGACAAAAAGAAAAATTTCCTCATGAAAATTGTTGTTTATGTTTCATTAATTTTAATTTATGTTGCTCGTTGCTCTTTTCCTGCTACAATGCCTTCATCGCTAGACTGCCGCCTGTGTGTTTGTTTGCGTTCATAGGAAGTTGCAAATAACGCTTTATCTTTATCATTCGTGCAATTTTTCATCTTGCACAACATCGGAACTGGCACAAGCAGAAATTATGCTCGCCCAAATGACTCGCATCCCTTCATGCTCTTACCAAACCAAATTTTCATTTGTTTTATGAGTCAGAAGCTTATCCGATTTGATATTTTGTTTTATTATGACACGTTCCGAAGGATTTGCTTTTTGCGTGTCTGAGGATGAAAGTTTTTCGGCAAAAACAATCTTGGAATATGACGTTGTTTATTACTTTCTTCGACACACGAATTACGCAATGACAGATGTGTCAACAAACTTCTGACAATTCTATCAGCAAAGCAAAACTTCTCTCTCAGTAAAAACAAACTTTTTCATTAGCGTAAAGGAATTGACGACTGGAATGGAGAACAAAGATTTAATATCCAGAAATTGAAAGAAGAAGAAAATGAAAAACAAGGAAATGTTGAAATTAAACTTTCTCTTCATTTTATTTTATTGATAACAGTTTTTTCTTTTCTTGCTTCGACACAAAGAACATTTTCTTAGACTTGTAATCTCCTTCAGATACTCTCAAATCATTTAAAATCACTTAGGTTGTTGTAGCTTGGCTCTGATAAGTATTTACAGTTCTCCTGCTGGAGATTGCATAATTGATGAACACGAAGATGCTTAACAGAAGCAGCGAGTTTGATGTTGCGCTGCTCCGAGCTAAGAAGAAAATGCAAAAGAGAAACAAGAAAAATATTTTGAAGAGCTCTTCACTTAACCATAACTTTCTCATTTATCGTTGATCGTAAATAATCATAAATAAAACTGAACTGAAGAACAAGAAAATCAGCTTTTCCATGCAAATTTATTCACAACAACAACACAAAAAGAAAATTTATGGAATTTTCCTCGAGCGATTTTCTCTCGTTACTTTTCGTTCTTGACGCTCAAGTTAGTTTTCCTCGATGCCCAAGCTACTGCATCAATTTAACTTCATGATTGCCACTAATAAACTCTTGAGAAGATAAACGATTCTCGAGTGAAACAAAAGGAAATTCCATAAACTAATAAAGCCACAAGTCTTTACCTGAATTCTTCCAGTTAATTAACTTTTGATTCCTCAGTTCATCCCACGACGACACGTAGAACATGCGATTTGACTCTCGAATCTGTAATGGGATCTTCGGGATCTGCGCGACGCACTTCACGTGAACTTTGCCATCGCCGATGAACGGATTGATTTCCTTATCTACGCGAAAACGAATTTCTAAACTACGTTGCACTAACTTAAAGCCATAAGCTTCGATGGTTGACTCGTGATACGGTTGAAGCATTTCTGGATTAGCCTTTTGCTCGTTGATGTACCACGCGAGAATCGGCGGTGGGAACGAAAAGTCTGAAGTGCAATTTCCAAATAGAAACTCATTCTCGTTATAATGCTTCTCGACACCCTCGATCTTTGGATTGTGTTGTGGAAGAGCTAGAAGCAAATTAAGAAAACGAAAGAAAGTTTACAAGAAGATTCATTGAAGCTAATTCATTTCCTTTTGCCCAGGCCTCCATTTGACGAGGTCTTCATGATGAGAAATAAATTATTCATCGGCGATGTTTTTATAACGAATAACTTTTAATTGCTTCCCTTCTCGACGTGGCTTCGCATTGCCAAAACAACTTGTTTATTCATGTCGAAGCTCTTTGCGTTTGGTGATTGAAATTCTTCAAACAACAAGCGACCGCCTTACGATTTATGTTCTCAAGTCTTTAGTTGTTTACTTACCGGCAACTGTCATGTTGCTCGTCTCGTGTGAGAGTTTAAATTCCGGAGCATCACCGGACACTTCACAGCGATAAGCGCCTGACGATTCACTTCCCAGGTTGTCTAAATGTATTGTACAGAACTTCTCGTTGCATGTGTGATCATTGCCAACGTGAACTCCCTCGACACTGAAAATCATATTCTGTTGAGTTGGCATCAAAGGCGCGTACCTGCAATGCATTCGTTCATTTAATATTCGAATTGATTATGCTGTTGTGAGATAAAAATTCAAATGAAAGCTTTAAAAGCTTCTCGTTGCATGGAAATTGTTGGCAGATGAGTTTCACATCATTCAACTTTGATAACAACGATTCAACTGAACTCACCTGTAAAATTCCTTTTCGTTCTTGTACCATTTCACTGAATTCAACTTCTGCTGTCCAATGTTGTAACTACACGATAACGTGACTACATCTCGCACATCAACGAAAGGAGGCACGATTATGTTGGTGATGTGGAGGGTTCGTGTGATGGGCAGAACTTCAAACGAGAGAGAAATGAAAATTAATTTGTCAGCTTGAAGTTCTTTTCGTTTCACCGAGAAATTCATTAACATTTTTGTATTTGAAAGCAGATCCGACTCAAAGCGCTTCAGCTTAGCCTCGCTAATTAATAAAACGCTAATTATCTCCGATCGAATTTCAATTCAATTTCGTTGATGAATGAAGCGGAAGTTGAATGCAAATCCATCTCTCAACACAAACTTTGCATTCAAGAATTTCTGATCAAACAGAAATGAAGGAGAAAAATCAGCTTCGTCTTTGGGTTTGTAATCCCCAATTCTCCTTTGAAAATCTCAGAAACAAAAAACTTTTTATTTAAAAGAATAAATCTCTTTAGTAGCGTTTCTCGAGAGGATTCATCGTTTAAATCCTTCTGCTTCTTGAATCTCGTGAATTTTATTCTTTACATTGCACTTCATTCGATGCTTGCATAATTTCGACTTCAAGGTCACTCATGGGAAAACTTACTTGAAACGATAATGCTGAGCACGAAGCAAAGTTTACATTTTTTGATATTCCAGTTCTTCATGATAGCACGTCACTTGCTTTGACTGATTATGTTAATTATGTCACTCACTAATTAGAGACGAGTCTCTCAGACTTTCCATTGAATTCGTCTTTAAAATATTTCAAGTTTCCTCAAGGTTTCCTTTTACTTCGATTTCTATTCTAACTTCAGGCACGTTTTGTCATTAAATCGCTTCTTATCACGATAACTTTATCTTTGGATTCACATCGAGTGTGACAGTCGATGGAGATTCAATATCAATAATAACTTTTTCATTTCAATAAGTTTCTTGATTCACTGAACTCTTTTGATTTAAAAAGGATCCGACTGATCAAAGCAACGTGCGAGTGCAAACTAAATCCCAATTTGGTGGTGTCTAGAGAGAAGTGAAGTTTGACACAGAAGAAGATTTTGTAAACTGGAATCGAGAACAACAAACAGTTTTCCAGTCTCCAGCATCGCTCGCGCATGTTCATTCCACAAACGCTGTTCCACCCTGAGTTGGCCAAGAAGAATTTTCCTAATCAGAGACTTTAACAATAAACAGAAAAACCGCTTTAAAGTCAATAACAAGAAAGGTCGAAGCAATTGTGTGCTGATCGATTGAAAATATCGACATGAGTTAAGTCTCGTGGGAGTGAGTGTGATTTTCAATTCGACGACGAACCTTTGCAGTTAACTTTAGAGTTTTATCGATTGTGCAAGTAAATTGAAAAATAAATTAACAAACTCAGGTCTCTCGAATCAAATGAACCGACGATTGTGAAGGAATGTAACTCAAAGGAATTTCATTTGAAAATGTAATAAAAATCTTTTGAGTCTTCTTCGTGCATCATTCGATTTCTTAACGCGTTTCTCGTTCACGGTTAACAAAGACGAAGATTCTTTAATCTTCCGCTCGTAAACACACAATCAAACATTTCCACTTCTCTTCTCATTTCAGTCACGACGCTTTTCAAGGAAAACTTTTCTTATTTTCATCCGTTTCTTCCTCAAACACAAAACTTCCGCCGCTTCTGGAATTTGCTACCGCGAAGTTTTCAATTTCGTGAATTCACTTGCAAACAGTTTCAACGTGTTACGAAGACGAATGAATCGGCAAAGTCTTTTGATTTTCACAACTGATTTGTTTCACGAACGATTCAAAATTTGCTTCTTCAAACGTCGTGTCGCTATGCAACGAGAGACAGAGAGCGAGAGGAGTTGAGTTGGTTTCAAGGCGTGAGAAACGCTCGAATTAAAATATTATCACATTTTTCCACACGACAAAGTTTCACATGAAACATGAGCTCGGGGAAGGAAAACTTTCTCATTTGTCTTCATTTCCCAACATAACACAACATAACGCCTGAGCTGATTCTGCAGTGGCAGAACAGAACATTCCCAAAGGTTCGAACTTTCTCATGAAAAATATGGCCTGACTTCCCTCTCTTTCATTCTTTGTATGATGAACCGGAGAAAGGTCGTGAAAAGTAATTTCTCGATTCGACAGAAGGAAAAGTTCATTGCGCAAAAATTGGCATTTAGGGAAAAGATCATCAAATTGACTTCGTTTCAGCGCATGGACTCACAATTATTTTATTCTCTCAACTCACACACAAAAGGACGAGGAAACATTTATTAAAGTTGTCAACCCAAGGCGGCTTTTAATCAGTTTCCTTGAAAAGAAGACGACGAGACAAACGTCGACGATGTGGAAATTAAACATTAGACGAATCACACAAGCATTAGCTTCGAGTGCTTTTTGAAGAACACACAGAAACTTTTTCAATAAAAGCTACGATGAGCCAAATTGCTATTCGGAATGTGATTCTCGGTTTTTCGAAAAAAACGAGAAAAATTCTTTCAACAACAGCAGATCTTGAAACAACTAAACAAAATGTAATTCAACTCTCGAGATCACGAAATGAAGTTGAAACGAAGACGAAAGTTTCAAGCAAAGTGCCATCTAAATTGTTTTTCTTCCTTTTCTCATTTCTGATGTTTACTCTCGCCCATCGTCATGTGAGGTGGCAGAGCTGAATTACACTCAAGCAACCGAGGAGCTGCTGTAATAAAAGTTTTAGTGTCATGACAACGTAACGAGATATTCCACTCAGCTACTGACGATGAAATTCTGATGGAGCGAAGCATGTCAACTAAATCCTTGTCACGATCGTACACAGACTTTGTTCGCAATGACAGATAAGCACGGTCAAGAGTTATTATGTCTCGAGGCAGCTTTGCAGAATCACACTGAATTTAGTTCTCGTAGTTTCACTTGAAAACTTTTCTTTTGAATGCAATAACAATAAAAAGTTGACAAAGCTTCAATCACGAATTTCCGTGATTGATATTTCAATTTCAATTCGAATTGAAAATCAATTTTTTTTTTAGTTGTAAACCTTTGTGATGGCGCTTCACATCATTTTTCTCTTCGCTCTTTGTTTTCTCGAATCAGAAACGATTATCGTGAGAATCACTTGAAAGTTTATAATAAAAATTCGATTTCAATTACTTTTCAGTCCAATCAATTGATTCCGAATGTTCATGACTTTTCTCGGATTCTCTCGCAATTCACACAAAGAGAAATTGTCTTTTTTGATATCTTCAAAAATGTCTTCAACAAATCATACTTAAACTCGGTTGAAGAACAAGCTGCGATGTTGAATTTCCTTGTGAATCAACGAGACATCAACGAGCACAACTTGAGATACGAGGCAGGACTTGTCAGTTTCACGAGAGCTGTTTGGGAATATTCTGATAAGACATCAGAAGAAGTCAACAGATGTATGAACGGCTTCAAACGACCTGTCGAGGCAAAATTGGCAAAGGAACAAGAAGCCTCATATAAAGAACCAAAGTCGTTGAACTGGGCTACGCGTGGATATGTCACAGCAGGTTTAAAGCAAATTCTTACTCGTGTGGAACTCCCCATGTAATAAATGTTATTTTTAAAGTTCAAAGTCAAAAGCTTTGCGCTGCGTGCTGGAGCTTTTCAACCACAGGAGCAATCGAGGGACAGATTTTTAAAAAGACTGGTCAGCTCGTGAAGCTTTCCGATCAAAATCTAATCGATTGCAATCGTGACCTGGAGCTTGGGAACTTTGGATGTTCCGGAGGTGACATGATCAACGCTTTCAATTATTTGTCGAACAATGGAGGTCTCGCACTTGCCAGCGAATATCCTTACATGGCTGGCGATTGGTTTGGATGTAATCAAGTTCAATCTTCAAATGGAAACATAACATCTTACGAAACCATTGAGTCAGGCGATGAAACGCTTTTGATGAAATTTGTTTCAATCAAAGGTCCAATTTCGATTGCAATCGACGCTTCCCTCGCTTCGTTTCAGAGCTACAAAAATGGAATTTACTACGATGAGAAGTGTTCACTTAACATTAATCATGCCATGCTGTTGGTGGGATTCGGTCGAGATAAGAAGACGAAGAAAGATTATTGGCTGGTGAAGAATTCTTATGGCGCGAATTGGGGAGAGAACGGGTGAGCAGATTCTTTCGATTTTGATTCTCTTTTAACTTTTCAAACATTCCAGCTTTGTGAGAATAGCAAGAAATGCTGGAAATCATTGCGGCATCGCTGAGTTTCCTTCTGTTCCGATTTTATAAAAAAAAAGAGCAAGGGGAGCACCTCAAACATAAAAGAGTTAAATCCATTAGAATAGCAAGAAGTCGTAAACATCAGCGAACCGTGAAAAGACTGAAAATAAAATCCACGAACTTTCCATGCATGAATTACAAAAAATGTCCCCCAACTCTGTAGCACAGTTGCATTTCCATTTTCACGACAGCCGCATTTCATTTCAGATCTGACATTTTATGCAGTTGCCAGAAAGGCAAACTCAACCTGGCATTAAGCTCCACTCTTTAACTTTTTTTTCCATCACAGAGTTCTCAAACAAACGCGTTAGAGATCCGAGCAATAATATTGGTGTACCCATTAGTTTTTATTCATCGAAAGTTCCTCAATGCTCCGGTGGACACAGAAAAATATTTTCTGTCATCATGCACGAGGAATTTGTGTTTGCGGTTTATGTTGGATTCCCGAGCCAACTTTTTCATAATTAATGCTTTGGTTCCAATCCAAATATCCCGAACGAATGGTGAATAATCGACGAAATGATATACAAACGAGGTTAGCCGATGACACGGGGATTTTAATTGATAGTGGCGAGCCTAATTCAAACAGCATCGTGCATGGAAATCGAAATGAACACAAAGCTCGAAGACGAATAGAAGCTTTAATCAGAACTCACACAAAAATAAAATCGCTTACAGAAAATTTGAATTTCAATTCAGCATTTACGATCAATTTCCATTTTAATACGTTTCTTAAATTGAATTCGTGCCATATCTTATTTCGAAGACGATGACAAGATGTTAAAAAATATTTCATCGTCGATTCTTACGAAACGCTCTTCAATATTTTATAGTTTATTACGCTTCGATGATAAACTTACAATCGATTTTAATCTTTGAAGAATTTTTTTTACAACATTCTCTCGTTTACCAGAGAAAATTAGAATAAGTTGCCACGAGAGAAGCCTCTTCGATGTCAAAGAGAATGAACATGTTACACATTTGAGGAATTTAAACATCAAAAGAGTTTTGTCTTTAATTATTCTGTCTGAGTTCTTTTGGAAGAGCTCGGGAACTGCAGGGAAATATCAAGAGTTGATGAATAATGAAGCAGACGCAATGTAAACCACTCTTGACGTGCAATTAATGGGATTTCAGTCTCCGCCTCGAGACGGAAATTTTCCACAAAATGAAACACAGCTCTCTATCTAAATTCTCAACAATTTATTCTCAGAGTTTTCGCATCGGAGGAAGCAGCAGACGACTCATGAGAAAATTTATGCATGAGACGAAAACTCATGCAAAAAGCTTTCGATTTCTTTATGCAAATTATTCAAAGGCTCTTTAAGCAGGAGGAAGGGAAAAACGATCCGACATGGGACAAATGTTGTTATGACACGAAACTTTTAATGAATTAGTTAGCTGCCAACAGTTAGCGGCAAACATTTAAACAAAAAGAATTCAATAAAATGTAATTAAGAAATTTCTTTTTCAATAAGGAATGTAGAAACTTGAATTGAGCAACTTTATAAGGGAACTCAAGATATCTTATTACCGAGACGAAATCTGACTTTGTTTTAATCTGACACCGTCTTTCTTGATAAATCCTTGATCTTTTTCAATTAAAATATCCGATTTCGAAGAAGGTTACGTTAACCTGAGAGGATGATGACCTAATTCGTTGCTAGGAGATTAATTCCTCAAACTGTGAAGCCATTCAACAAATAAATGTAAATAGATAATGAATTCTGATTAATTGTAAAATGTTTGTACTGGACTGTCAATTACCAAAATTAATTTCGATTGAAGTAAGCGCAGCTCTAACTATTAATGAGTTCACATTGAGTGCGCCCACATCGTCGATTCTCGCCTTCACATGAAAAACTATTAATTTGGCAAATTATTCATGAAGCTGAATTTATCTCTAAAATCATTATCCACAGTTGAAAGCGTTTGCAGCTGCTGCAGCGATTGCTGAATGAAAACAATTTGCCAAAACTTTATTGCTTCGCATTTTTATTCGTGGAAACTGTTGGAGATAATGAATTGTTCGATCTGCTTTAAAGTTTAAAGTTTGTCTCGAGTGAAGGAAAAGGAAACACAATTTCATCTTTGATAAGAAGACGAACACGACTTTGAGATTATCTTTAGTCAGATTTCATCAGAGATTAGCTGAAATGTGCGACGTTTGTTGAGTAAAATTACCGACATCAGCATTCATTCCTCGAGGGTTGGAAAGTTAATTAAAGCTCGAACGCATGACAAAACATGTCAAAACGTATCACGACTTCTCAGAGCTCTCTTCATGTCGTGAATTGACTGCCGAAATATTTTACGTAACTCGATAAGCGTCTCAGGTTGCGACTTTAATACCTTCGAGATTAGTTAACACATCGCGAGATGTTCTTCGTTCGCGGAGATGAAGACGAAACGGAAATCATTCGAATTAATTTTCGTCATGCGAGTTGACGAGACGATTCACATTTCCTCTCCTCGCTTTTCACGCTTCCTTCGATATCGATCGTGAGCTTTAAGAAGAAGTTAGCTTATTGCGAAATAAAATTGAATAAATTTTCTCTTGAAAGGGTGAAAATGTTTTCGTTTGTTTCCTTTCACTCGCACATCTAATTTTGTGTTCATCCGCTCTGACGTGTTCATCATGCTCTCTCAACTTTTTTCACATGAAAAGGAAATTCTAAATGAAAAGGCAGAGTTGCAATTCAATTTATTTACATCAAAAATGCTCATTTTGATGTTTCTTGTTTGCTTTACTCCTTCAATGCTTGTATCTCGATGTCAAGTTGAGCTGAACATGTGAGCAAAGTTGACTTGAATCAGCAAACATGAAAATATCGGAAAATATTTTTAAAACTCTTCCACCTTCGTCAGCATTTACTTCATTCACAGAGTTATTAAGTTATTAAAAAAATCTTTTCGCTAAAGCAATCCTTAGTACAAATAAAAAAAATAAAAAATCTTTTGTTTAAAAAATGATGCAATTCTCAGGAGAGACAGCAGTTTTCCATTCATTCAATATTTGCAATAAAACTTTTTCCGCTCGTTACAGTTGACAAACAGAAAATATTTTTGTACGAAAACAAAACGAACTCGAACTGTAAACAATAATCGTCCAAATAAATCATTAATTAAAGTTAAGTCAGCAGAGCACTGACCGGAAATACATTTTAAATAAAAGAAAGGATCCGCCCCAAAAGATTTCGTCGCAGTAATGTCTCGAGATGAAAGTCAAAACGGTCTCAGGGCGATTTAAAAATTCATGAACCTTTATCAGGCCATTTCATTCACCATCAATTCGGGATCTAATCCCAAAACACTCGACATAAATTATTGAATTTGTCTTGGGCATGCAGGAAAACTGATGATGTGAGTTTAATAAAATTCATCGAAAAGTACACGCCAGTGACCCAAAAACTAGAAGCAGCTCAGAAAGAGAGAGAGAAGGAGACTAGGCTCATATAAATTGGCAATATCACAAACTAAGGCAATGATGTGTGAAGAAATATCGTCGTTGAATAATAAATTGAAATTACATTTTCATCATCAAATTGAATTGAGGCGAACGAAATTCTCCCCGAGAAAACCTTTCTTCCTCCATCTAACCAGCACGTCGGAGAACGATCGAGATAGCGTCATATCAGAGGAAGAGATAAATACACAATTTTATGCGATGGGAAATCGTTCATCATGTCGAACTCGTTGTCACTGAAATTTATTCCCCACAGAGTTCTTGTTGATGCACAACCGGTTAATTCTGCATCTCGATGCAGACGTTTGAATGATTTTCCAATTTATTCCGGCTGTGCTCGAGAGAAGCTCGATTCGGTCCTTGAAATTGAGTTAAATGTGTAAATAATGGCAAAGTTTGAGTAATCAAAACAATTTATCGACCCGATTTCGAGAAACGCCTGTGGACTCGTCCGATTCCAAATCAAACAGAAAATTTGTTTGCAATCGCTTTTCAATCGGAGCAGCTCGGTTTTATTGTAAAAGTTTTAACTTACTTCTCGAGCAAATTCCAATGACGCAACTAAATTCTTTCTCCAAAAAGAGATTATCAAGCTCTGGAAGTTTAAAGATGACTTCAGGGAGTAATTGGAAATATTTCTTACATTTTCATGTTCACTTGCAACCTCAAAACGTTGAAGAAACTTTTCATTCCGAGAGAGTGAGTGCTTCGTATATGGTTTGAAATTTATGTTGCCCTGGTGATGCTGTTTGATTATTTCTTTGTTGCGATGTGTGTAATCTCGCTTTATGTTCGATTGGGACTGCTCAGATCTCTCGTGTGCTCTGCGGTATGACACATTACGCAATTATCCTCATAATGCTGTGAACGTTCGTAATATTTTCTCAACAGTCCCTTGGCACGACCAAAAATTCAATTAACTTTCGCAAAAAGCCACAAAAAGACGAAGCTGCTTTAATTTCTCTGTGGAGAGCTTGAGCGCATTCTTCGGAGTTGTAAATTTTAATTAAACCAACAAACTGAAACTTTGTCTGAGTGTTCTGATTAATTGCGAAAGCTTTGATTAAATTTTTATAACTCAACACTTCGATTCAAATTCTCAGAGGTTGATTATTAATTACGTATTCACGGGAAGAGAATGAACATTCTTTTTTTTTTTGCTTGTGACGCGAATAACGAAACCGGAAATGTTTTCATCTTTTGGAGCTTTAAAAGCTTTTGCGCTCGTTAAACTACGAAAGCTTCAATAAATAATTGTTCTTCTATTTTGTATAAAATGAAATAAATTTGCGGATTTGGATTTTCCACTTTTTTTGAGCGAATAATTCTTCACATAATTCAAATAAAAGTGCTCATAACAATAAACATTCGCCGGGGGATTTTTTTTATTTTCATTTCTCTCTTACTCTCTCTCTCTCTCTCTTTGCATCAAGGATATTAAAGAGTCTTTTATGTTTAGAGTCGAAAATAATCATAAAGATTATGCAGTTCAATCTTTGGTTGCAGCAGAAAAGAAAAAGAGAGACGAACGGAAATTCGTTTGTGTTTTACAATTTGGAAAATGACTAAATTAATTTTTTATGAAGCTATCAAAAGTCTTTTTCTTCCGGAAAACAAACGTAATCTCGTTAAATTTCATTGCACAGTTACGTAGTAAATCCGACGTTTAAAGCTTCAAGACCGGAAAAGATAAACAGAAGCAATTGTCTCGTTTTGTTGTATGGCTAAACAATGATAATTTTTATATCCCGAGTTCTGGCCTCTGCGTTGAAGAATTTTACGAGGGAGCAAGCTTATCATTTTGAATTCTCGTTTTATCTTCTCGAAGAAGATAAGCTCAAAGGCGCTGGTCAAATGCTTTAGGAGCGATGCGGGTAATTGCGAAAGTTCCTTTTACAACCTCTCTCACTTGAAAGCTCGAGGAAATCTTCTGTCGACGGTTGCCAACGTAAAACACTCGCCAAGAGGATTAAAATTAATTTAAAATTAAAAATACTTGAACTCATGGATCTGGGCGAGGACAATAAAAGCAAAAATATGTTCAATTCGCTTCGCACATGAATTCTTTCTCACAGGAATTTTTAATTAATTTTGCTCTAGCTTTGTTTTGTTTTCAAGCCGTTGTAGAATTTTTAATAAACCTGCAAAATATTTTAGGTTTTAAATGCGCTTGCAACAAGAACTAATTCACAAAGAGTCGAGCTCTCCACGAAGCTTCTGAATATCCTTGTGAAATGTTACTCATAGTTGAAACAAAAACAAGAAAGTTTCAAACAAAGCTTCAAGATCATTGTCGATTCAAAGCTTTGGCACGAAACTACAAAATAATTGTCGTTTGAAAATGTTTTTCCACCTCATCAAGATAGAAAGTTTGCTGTCGAAGCTTTCGTCGTTTCTCCCCGTTGATCGTTATCTTCGAAGCAAACTTTCCTTCCTGTATCAGCAGATGTTGTAAAAGTAAACGTTATAAAATTTTATGAGCATCCTTTCTTCTTGGTTTTTGTGAAAGGAAAATAAACTCGCTCCTTTTGTTTTGGGGGAAAGCTCTCCTCATTGTTCCAACTTCTTTTATTTTCTTTCCCTCGGTTGCTGCCACAATGCAGACAATAAAATTTAATGTTATCTTTTCTCACGGTTCTTTGTTGCTTTTAATTGCATGAAATGTAAATAAATCGTCTCGTCGAGCATTGCGAGATGAAGGAAAGTCGTTGAGTTGAAGTCTTCTGGTCTTCTGCAGGATTTTCTATTTAGCAATGCAAAAGCTAATCAACGGAGGAGAAAAGATTTTAGAGAAATTTTTAGATGTTGATTTGACCGATGGAAACCTTTTCCTTCAACCGCAATTAAAACGATCCAAATGATTTGACGATTAATTGAATTAGCACGCAATTATTTCTCTCGAAATCAGCAACTTTCGACCTTTTCTGACCTGTACACTTTGCCATGAGATAATTTCAGTTCCTTGCATGAATTACTTTTGATGAAGAGTGGGCGGAGTTACCTTTTAATTTTGTTTTGATTAATTTATCGGTCGCTCATTAATTAGATGAGAAATATTCTTATTCCTTCTTCGAAATGAATCTCAAATTGACTCTCGAGGCTATTTGCATAAAATATTCGCTTACTTCAAGTGATTGAACTCGTTGAAAGCGGAAAGTTTCCGCTCCAATTCAAATGGCCACCAACTTCCTTCAAACATCATAAAATTTCAAAATGAATTTGTCTCTCGACTGGAGAACGTACGAGAGAGTCGAGGGAGGAGATGAAGAGACCAAAGCTTTCACGGAAAATAAATTTCTTATTAAAAGATCGTTTTGTTATGGCTGAAGTCGAGAGTCATAATTTGACTCGTCGAGCTCACTCGGATTGAAGGCCTAATGAATAATTTATTCATTTCTTTTAATGTATTTTACTTTGAGCGCTCAACGTCTTTGCATTTTCCTTTCAAATTGAATTTCGGGATAACTAACAAGCCACTTCAATTATCCATGCAGAAGTTTCTGAATTTGAATTTGAATGCGAGCTCGGAGATGAAGTCGAGCATGAGAATCAGTTAATTTTATTTGCCACAGAAAGTCTCACGTCTCCTATTGCTCGAATCGTTTGGATTTGAAATCCTCAAGAAATCTAAACTTCGTCGGAATCCGAGAGTTTAGGGAAACGGGCTGAAACAACCCGAGATTATTTATTAAGATCATGAGCTGAGGGCGAGTAAATTAATTAAGACCTTCCACTTGACGAGCTTTTGCTTTCGTGAAGAATTTCATTTTATTCAAATTCTTCTTTTTCAATTGAAGATTTCTCAATTGCCATACGAAAGCAGATCAGGCCATTGCAGATGGAAACATCTTCGAGGAAAACCAAATGAAGACGGAAATTCCTTTACGAACTCTCAAAGACGTTTTTATTGATAAAAGATTTTTTATGTTCCAGAAATAAAATCCTTGCAGTTTCGTTCTTAGCTAAAGCAACGAAGTTTTATGTTTGTTTTGGTATCGAAACGTGAGAGTAATATTGTTGCCTTAGAGGCATCAGCAGGCGAAGAAAAACGATTGAATCGTTTCATAAGAGAAGAGAGCGAAAGCGAGGACTAAACAGTCAATCAATAATCGCATTACATCACCAGAGAAGCTGCTTAAAGCTGTTTACCTTCGACGCTTCTTCCAAATTGAAAATTGCTTTCGCGATATCAAAGCGCAATCGGTCGAAAAGTAATCGAACTTCATTCTAAAGCTTTCGCTCAATTCAAATTTGATTAAACTTATGCAAACTTCTCTGAACAGTTCTATTGATCGATGTTCAAAGTTGCAGCGGATCTGAAGTTTGAGGCAAACAAGCAAAACCACATGCATCATCATCTCGAGCCACAAAATTAGTTCGTTCATTCAATCCAAAGCTTTACACAAGCTCGCTCTCCAATATTATTCTTCCTGTGAAATTAATGCTCCAATCGAGAAGAAATTTCCTCGTCCATCCTTCTCGACTATTCCGTTCCAATAAGGAAAATTGGATTTGAATCTTCAGGACGATGCTGAAAACTGCATTAGAGGAAATTTATCATTGTCGATGCATCGTAGTTTGAGACGACTCACGTATTCAAATTTATTTCATTTTTAGTTTTCATTTTCAACGACATAACAGAACATTAATAATGTTGTTGATAATATTTTGAAGTCAGTCAATGCAAAGATTTCATTTGTCAAGGTCGTGAAAAAAATTAAAATGGAAAATCGTGGTTACAATGTTAATTATTTGAAAGATCTGAGAAATTTCTCGGCTAACGTTTAGTTTGATGTGAAACCTAAAAATCTAAAGAATAATTGGACGGATGAAGATTTCATGGCGCATTGATCAACGAGATTGATAAAGTTGCGTTGAGTTTGAATGGAAAGTCAATCACTTACGAAGCTTTGCACAAAATGAAATTTCTCGATCATGTCATTTCGGAATGCTTACGCTTCTGGTCTCTCGTGTTTTTTACGAACCGCGAACAAGGATTATCTCATTGACTTGGGAGCTATTCAGATGAAGAGTGGGGATCCAATTTACATTCCCATTCGATGCGATTCGAAATTTTTTGATCCGCATCGATTTGATGATGACAGAAAGAGTTTGATTGTTCCGGGCTCTTTCATTCCATTTGGTTCAGGTCCTCGAATTTGCATTGAAAGTCGATTCGCATTAATGCAAGCGAAGCTCGTCATCTTCAAACTTTTGAGTAAATTTACAATTGAAGTTTTTGATAAATTGGGAGAAACTTGAACTCACAACGCAAATGGGAATTTGAAATGAAATTGAAGACAAAATTGTCGTCGAATTGAAGCGGAGAGATTGATTGAAATAAAACATTGATCTCAGCACTCGCGATACAAATTTATTTCGTCAAAATGCAAACTTTCAAACCGCGTCCTAAATCAAATTGTAACGAAATCGAATCAAAGTGTTTCTTGAAGTCAGAGCTTCAGGTTTGTTTGTGCTTCAGGGAATTTCGTTTCCAATAAATTTCTTTCTTTTAGAAATCGAATGATAAGATCGTAATTCTTCTTGAAGAGCTCGAGAAGAAGGATGAAGAAATCTTGAAGCTTAAAGCCAGCTCAACTCATTTACTCAAACTGTTGAGACTTGAGTACAAACTATCGGAGATTCACATAAACCGACTGAAAGGAGAATTACGAGGAATGGAAGAAAATATTTTGAATTTAAATCGTCGCACGTCAAAGGAATCCTTTGCTTTCATGATCTTGGTCTTGTTGATGATTGGTTATGTTTTGATGTCTTTGTATCAATAAAAAACGTCGCTTTCTAATCCATCTCAGGAAACCCTAGTCAACAAATTTTCATCTTTTTAACATATCCGATTAAATTGGCTCCCCCGTATAGTAATCGTCCCGTGAAATTGAGTTCATTTTACCTTAGCGAAAGGTTTCCCTCAACACTCGCATGAATCTCATCGCAATAATCGGAGAATCGTTTGGCTGGGATGTTAATTGTTGGATTTGCCTTTCCACACACAGATCTTGATGACATGTCAACCGCACTCAACATTTGCATCACAATAAAGTTTTCTTTTCCCTTCTCCTTGCCGGATATTGCCTGCCATATGAGAAGAAGCGTTGAAGCGGCTTTATGAGACGATAAAGTTTCATGGGAATCCCCTCGTGATATTTTCGCCTTCCACTTCCATCTCTCGAATGAAAGTTTATCTTTAATCTGAAAATCAGTTTTATTCTCCTCCGTTATCGTCTTTGCTTGCTATCCATCCACTTCACGTTTCCCCACATGACGCTTGACGGTGAGTTTTGGTATGGAAGACACGTTCAGGATGAAAAATACAATTCACAGTTATTGTTACTTGTGTCTGGAGGAGAAATGAACGCAAATATCCCAAAAAGAAATGAATGCTTGGTGATTCCCTCAAATCCTCATCAGATCAGAAATCTGCTACATGTCGAAATAGTTTCATGAACTTCTCGTTCTTTCTCTCATTCCACTTCATAAGGAGAATTAAATTTTGAACAAAACTTATTGTTTCCCTAAATCTCTCGAAGATTCCTCAAGGATTAAACACCAAACGATTTTACGAAACGATTCTCCAACGAGACTTGCAGCATCGGATCCGTCAGAGAAAACTTAAGATGAATTTCCGTATGAAAATCTCATAAGACTCGACTTCGTATCCTCATGAAAAGTTTAGGTTATTTATTAAACCCGAAGGGATTGAAACAAGGAGAGATGAACTTTCCGAGGCGATTTATTGCTGAGCAAGATTGTTTGAAAAATTATTAGAAATGAAGATGAAATGGTTTCTTTTAATATTTGAAGATTGCAAGATCCGGTAAATATCTTTCGAGATATCTTCTTCGAGAAACATATTAAAGCTCATTAAAACGTTTGTGAGCTCAATCCAAGTTAAAGTTTTATTGCTAAAGTATTCAAAAGTTTACCGATGCTGAATTTAAATATCCAAATCCCCGATTGCCATTAAATTTGAATGCTGAGGAGCAATTTTCATTGTTAACGGCAAAAGAATAACACGAGACTCGAGATATGAAAACATTTCGCAATTTAAAAATATTCTCTTATCCCCCTTTCGTGCTCCCTGGCAGTTTGTTTCGACAACATGTTTATTCAGCACTTGAACCAGTTTCGTTTTAGGAATTTAAAATAATGGAAATGGAGAAGTCGCTCCAACAATATTTTCTTTTCATCCCATTAAGATATGCATGGCTCAGGATTATTTTACTTTGAAGGAATTTTGTTATTTTCCTGAAATAAGTTTTGATGCAACCTGGATAGGCTTGAGTTGTGTAACTAATGAGAATTTTTTTAAATTAAATTTTTGGTAATTAGAAGAACAATCAGACTGGAGTCCAATCGTTTCCGGAGAGTACAAAAGAGTTGTGCAAAGGAGAAGTACAATTCATAACAGTTACATCAGAACACAAAGAAAATTTTGGTTAAATTTGAGTGGTCGTTTTCCGGTCATTTTGTAATATTTTATTTTTGTGGAGAGACAAATTTCTGTGAACCCAAAAAATGTTAAAATAAAAAATTTAAAATAATTTCACTGAAATTATTTCAGTTATTAAAAATTAGAATCCAACTGGAAACAAAGTTAATTTTTACATAATTTTAGAGAGTTTGAGAGACTTTAAACGCGGCTTCAGTTGGTTGAAAATGTTGAAAGTTGAAGTAAATTTTATTTTAATTATTTTTTTAGCTCCAGGAATAACAGCAGTTGAGCTTCGTGGTGTTTATGTTAAAGCAGTTCGTTGTAATTTCTCTGATGCACTTGTAATGCAAAACTATTCGTGCTTCGCAAAATCGTACAGTCGAACCGTATCAACTATGAACATGGAGGTGACTTTTAAGCAGCCGATTCATAAAGTTTGGGTAGAAATAAATTTAATATTTATCCAAAATAATTATTAATTTTTTATTTATTTAAGTTAAGACCAATAATTTACTACAGATATGGACAAATTTATCGCGAAGTCTTGCAACTTCCTGTGATAAATTGGTGTAGTCTGATGGCAACTAAACCCGAAGTTAAATTGTTAATGAAAGCTTTTTTGGACACTTTAAGCGATATAGAGCCTGGTCTAAGTCACAAATGTCCTTACAAGGTATTAATGATTATTTTATTTCCGGAAATAAAAAATCTTCATTGTAGCGTATTATTGTGGCAAACAAAACTATTCCCATTGGATTTGCTTTGTCCTTCATGGCATCTGGAGAATACAAAAGCGTTTTACAGTATTTCACAACAGGATGTCAAAAATTTTGGAGAAGCGCAATTATTTACAACAGTCACAACCGAGCACAAAGAAAACTTTGGATAAGTTTGAACGATCGTTTATCGTTTGAAAATCATCGTCGAGCTATCATCATAAAGTGTAAAAAACTCTAAACCAATTTCTCAAGCAATTACAGTCTAATAAACAAATTTTTTTTGTTTCATTTGCTTCGAAAATGTGGAAAGCTGCGGTTAACGTTTTCTGTCTAATTCTTTTGTCCGCAACTTTGTCGGCAGTTGATCGTCATGGAGTTTACGTCAAAGCAGTTCGTTGTAATTTTTCTCATCCGCTCATCTATCAAAACTACTCGTGCTTCGCAAAGTCTTACAGTCGATCAATATCAACTATCAACGTGAACATTGCTTTCAAAAAACCGATTGGAGGCATTGGGGTAACATAAGTTTAGTTTAAATTTCAGTTTACTAATCGACTTTTGCGAAGGTGAAACTTGTCTCATTCTACAGATACGGAAATATTTTTCGCGAAGTTCTTACAACTCCGACAATAAACTGGTGCGAACTTATGTTGGCAAACAGAAATAGTAAAAACATGTTGGTGAAGGCTTTTGTTTACATGTTAAATGATATTGATCCTGGACTTTGTCACGAATGCCCTTATGAGGTTTGAAAAATATTTTAATGTCTTCAAAAAATATTTAGATAATTTTATTTGAAGAGAGTTATTGTTACGAACAAAACAGTTGCATTATCGACTTATTTAGCTTTCGTGGCTTCCGGAGAATACAAAGGTATTATATATACTACTACATCAGACAACACAACCATCGGAGAAATACATGTATTCATTACAATCTCAACCAAGTTTAAAGAAAATTATGGATAAACTAAGGTTCAAAGCCAATTTGAAACAATTTTGATAATTGAATTATTAAATGATATCAAATGGCAGTTGACAATTGAAAATAAAATCCGACTACCTAAAACTTTAATTTCAGCATCAAAAAAAAGCTTTTTTTTTTCAAATATTTCAGTTTGCTTGAAAATGTGGAAAGTTGCGGTTAACATTTTTTGTCTAATTCTTTTGTCGACAACTTTATCAGCTATTGATCGCCATGGAGTTTACGTCAAAGCAGTTCGCTGTAATCATTCCACTGAATTCGTTTTCCAAAACTACTCGTGCTACGCAAAGTCGTACAGTCGATCTATGTCCACTATCAACATGAACTTAGTTTTCAAAAAACCTATTCGACAACTATGGGTAGATAAATTTAAATTTTAATACAGTTTCTTTCAACTTTTCATCTATTAAGGTGAAACTAGACGCATTCTACAGATATGGAAATATTTTTCGTGAAGTTCTGCATACTCCGTGGATAAATTGGTGTGAACTTATGTCGTCAAAAAGTATGGAGAACGCAATAGTAAAGTATTTTGTGTTCATGTTAAATACTATTGAACCTGGAATTTGTCACGCATGCCCTTATAAGGTTTGAAAAATAATTTAATGTTTTCATAAACAAAAAGATTTTGATAATTTTATTTGAAGAGCCTTATTGTTACGAACAAAACTGTTCCATTATCGACTTATTTAGCTTTCATGGCTTCCGGAGAGTACAAAGGTATTTTACATACTACCACAGCAGACAACAGATCCATCGGAGAAGTGAATGTTTTCCTTACGATCTCAACCAAGTTTAAAGAAAATTATGGATAAGCTAAGATTCAGTCTGAATCATTCAGAAATCTCTTTGGTGTAAATAGGCAAATTTGAAACAATTTTGTTAATTTAAAATAAAATCCGACTAAAAAATTGATTTTATCATTAAAAATAAAAAAATATTTTTTTTTAAATATTTCAGTTTGCGTGAAAATGTGGAAAGCTGCGGTTAACATTTTCTGTCTAATACTTTTGTTGACAACTTTGTCGGCAGTTGATCGTCATGGAGTTTACATTAAAGCAGTTCGTTGTAATTCTTCGAGTCCACTCGTCTATCAAAACTACTCGTGCTACGCAAAGTCTTACAGTCGATTCTTGTCAACTGTCAACGTGAACGTTACTTTCACGAAACCGCTTCAAGAAATTTGGGTAATTTAATCACAGATTTGTAATAAATATACAAATAAAATAATTACATTGCTCGTTTTAAAGGTTACAGCTGTTTTCTATTACAGATACGGACAAATCTACCGCGAAGTCTTGCAGGTTCGGCAGTTAAATTGGTGCGAAATTATGGCGAGTGAAAGCAGAAGCAACGCGTTGATAAAGGCTTTTGTGGACATTGTACAGGACATAGAACCAGCGCTGTGTCACAAATGTCCTTATGAGGTATCGATAAACAATATAAAAGAACAATATTTGTAAAATATATTTTTTAAGAGTGTTTTTGTTTCGAACAAATCAATTCCAATTGGATTTGCTTTGTCCTTCATCGCTTCCGGAGAATACAAAGGTGTTATGCAATGTTTCACTACTGGAAATCAATTAGTTGGAGAAATACAGGGATTCATAACAGTCACAAACGAGCACAAAGAAAATTATGGATAAATTTGAACGATTATTAGACACTGTCAAATAGACAGTCATTACTGAACAATTATTAAAATATATTTTTCCTCTCTCGAAAATCGTCAGGTTTTTGCATTGAAGTTTAGTTTATTCCCGAGTTGAGTTAAAAATGTGGAAAGTTGCAGTGAATATTATTTACCTAATTTTATTGACTCCAGGATTATCGGCAGTTGATCGTCATGGAGTTTACGTCAAAGCAGTTCGCTGTAATATTTCCGATGAATTCGTTTTTCAAAATTATTCGTGCTTCGCAAAGTCGTACAGTCGATCTGTGTCCACTATCAACATGAACTTAGTTTTCAAAAAACCTTTTCAACTATGGGTAGATAAATTTAAGTTTCAATACAGTTTCTTTTAACTTTAATTGACGTCAATTAAGGTGAAACTAGACATATTCTACAGATATGGAAATATTTTTCGTGAAATTATGCATACTCCGTGGATGAATTGGTGTGAACTTATGTCGTCAAAAAATACCGAGAACAAAATAGTAAAGTATTTTGTGTTCACGTTAAATGATATAGATCCTGGAATTTGTCACGAATGCCCTTATGAGGTTCAAAAAATTATTTTAATGAGTTTTGTATTTTTTGCTTTAATTTTTTTTTCTAGAACATTATTGTTACGAACAAAACAGTTCCATTATCAACATTTTTAGCCTTCGTGGCTTCCGGGGAGTATAAAGGAAATTTATATTTTACCACATCAGACAACAGAACCATCTTCAATATGAAGATATTTCTTACAATTTCATCTAAGTTCAAAGAAAACTTTGGTTAAGGAAAGAACGAACCAAATGGAGCTAAGCTTCTTGTTAAGTCATTGCTGGCGAGTTGTAATTCGACATCATTAAACTATTTTAATAATTTCTTTAGAACAGAAATATAATCTAGCAATAAAGTAATTTCGACCACAATTGTCCATTAAATTGACCATTAAATTGACCATAAAACAATTTAAAAAAATAATTGTTTCATTTATCAATTTTTAGTTTATCCATTTGATGAAGATTGATTTGACCTCTAAGCCTGAGGCTCTTTCCATTGCTGACTCACAACAAAACTAAAGTTAACTGTACAACATAAAACTGCAATTCTCATCAACATTCAATAACCGATTGGCGTAACTCTCCCAACATTTTAATATTCAATGACATTTTGATTGAAAAGAAATTGCCTTTTAATGTTTTCGCATCGAGAAAGTTTAATTAAAAACGTGAGATTAATTTTTAATTGTCGTTTTTTGTGTTTTTGTTGTAAAAAAGCGAAGCTAAGAAGGGACGAGGGGAAAAAATGTACAAATAAGTTTCGAAAAGTTTGTGGAATCTCTCCGAAAGCAACGAGGCCAGAGCATTTTTTTGCGTTAATTATTTATCGGCAAATATTTACTGGAAGAGGCGGAAGGAAGCTGTCGAATCGTGCCTCGAAGAAAGAAAGGAAAACTTTGTTGATTAAATTTTTCGGGCGGTGGCGAGAAAATCCAGCAAATTTGTGCGTCATGGCATTAAACTTTGGGATCGTTTTTTATTATTATTCCCCCTTTTACCGCTAAAACTTTCTCGGAACGAAAACTTTTTCAATTTTTCACCGACTCAATGTCACAAAGTTTTATCAACAGCAATTAAAAGTTTGAAGGAGCGCGCGTAACGAGATAACAGTTATCGCTTCTAACAAGAAATTTATTTTGAAGTTGCGCGATGTCAAACGCTTCGAGGAAATTAAAAGGGAAATAAATGAAATTTTGATGGAAAAGACGAATGGCGACGTCTGAGTCAAAGTTGGAAGCGTTTCTACTGATAACTTGATAGTATCCAAAGAGAAACAGCCTTAAGCTTCCTCAAACTTTTATTGTAGCCATTTATTGTCAGTTCAACTTTGCTTTTCTTCAAAACATTAATGAAGTTAGTTGGAAAAGTTTTCTGGGTTGAGAAGCTTCAATTTAAACTTCTGTCTTACATGCAGAGCATTGTCGATCGGCTCAACCATAAACAATCCGTATCCCACAAAATTTAATTGTTATCATAGTCCTAAATTCCTCTGCTCACCAAGCAACTTCAAGCGCAGACAATTTATTCGCTTATTAATTCCATCATGACTGTCTTGCCCGCAACTCACAGCAACCAAGCGAAGTCATTTTTGGCTTTCATCGCCGGCAGCCGCTTTTTACTGGCAAATAATTTTCATAAAAATTCAAATTTATTTAAATTATTAAATTTTCTGGCCCAATCCAGTGTTCGCCCTCAAAGTCATCTCATCTGGAAAAATAAATAAACGATTACACAATTTTATCTTCTCCGGCGCTTTACTCGAATTCCTCCGATGAAAACGCAAAAATATGTTGCGGAAAAACGAAAATTATGTTTCCCTCTCTCACTCACTCGACAGATTCCTCTGCTTCCTTTCTGTCGACTCTCAGATGTTGTTAAACAAAGTTCGAAAATCGCTCTTTGAGTTCGGGAAAATGCGTGGCGAGGCAGTCGTGAACACAACGCGCCGTTGTTGATTAAACGAATCTAACAATTTCCACTTCAACGTTGTTGCCATCCCATGGGTCAAATTAAGTGAACTTTTTTTCTTTATTAAATTATTTACAAGTGAATCACTCAGTACAAACTTTGCTCTCTCACCGTTGCCCTTAGAGGTTTTGACATGAAAAATTAATGTCGCTTCACGACCTTCTTCTGCTTCAACGGCGGTTTTAATAGAAATTAGTGAAGGAACAAAGTTTTTTTCATCGACTAAGCATCGCAACTTTATAATGAATAATAAAGTCTGTCAGTCAATGCCGGTCGGTCATCAGAGCAACACTCTATCATCAAATGATCCTTCGTCTGATCTCGTAAACTATTAATTGCCCCCCGAGTTTCAGCTAAATATTTTGCCATAGAAAGCGTCAGACAACAAATGGCTCGAGTTACTTTACTCTTGATAAAGCTTCTTGCTCGTTCTCGAGCTCTCTTACTTGATGAATAATTGCTTTTGTTCGTGTTTGTTAACATGATATGAAACGGAGCGCAGAAGAAGTACAAATTTAATTTATTGCTGCTGTAGCATGTTTAATTAGCTTGCGAAATATTTTTTCCCCCTCAAGCTCGAAGAAGGTTAATCTCGTCGCTGAAGAGAAAAGAGCTTCACTTCCATCAAATCCTTTCATTAGAAATTAATCAAAACTTGTTGGACAAAAGTTCTCTTGATTTGATTGTGCAGCTTTTCGACGTTCACTTCTGCTCCATAAGAGAGAGCTGGACGATAAACGTTTCCACCGAGAACGAGCTTAAATTGCAATGAAAATAAATGAGATGATGGTCTCTGGCGATTGCGGAGGGATTCGGAATGGTATTGCTGCAAATTGTTCTTTAAGTAGAAAATCTGTGATTATTTTCAATTGCTGTATCAAGTGAGATGATGATAATGCAACTAATTGAGGTCTGATGGATTTCAAGTGATATGTGAAGAGAAAATGAAATTGGAATCTTATTTCTTGCAATGAAACCTGAGAAATTGTAATGAGATCAAGTTTCAAATTGAAAATGGAATCTCATAAGCTCTTAAAAGTAATTAATCATTGAAAACCTCAATTTATTAGACGCTTAACAGAACTCAACAGCAATTACGATTTTGTTAACCTTCGGGTTGACATAAATTGTTTGTCAAACGAAAAATTTTACTTCTCCGCTACAATCTGCTATTAAATTTGTTTCTAATGACTTGAACACGACGCGAAGGATTCCGGTCGCTCCTTTTCTCGTGTTTCCATTTCGAAGAATTCCTTCGTTTGATGAGAAAGCGTAAAACGGTTTTATTGAAAAGCGATCTCATTTCGGGGACGAGACCCTTTTAACAAAATCCCAAAATAGGAAAGGAAATCTGAACTAACTGAGGAGTCTGCTTGCTAAAGCGTAGTTCATGTAATTCGTAACCATAAAAGAGAGAGAGAGGAAGCGTTAGAAGCAAAAGCTAATAAACTTTATGGCCTCGTGTACCTAGAAATTATTGAGGTAGAGAATTTTGAAGTATTTTCAATCATAGACATAAACACTTCGTTGTTGGTTTGATTTTTTATAAAACTCTTTTCGTTTTATTAAACTCTGAGAAGAAGAATTATTTCCTAAGCCTTCGAACTATGACAAAAACTTTTCCACTTCGACAAACTTAATGAAAACAAGACGAAGCTTCTTCCAAATTAGTTTTGTTTTCAATCGGCAGCTAATTGAAGCATTAACTATGATTACAACACGAATTCAAATAAATTGCCAACTCGCTTCACCTTTCTCTCGACATTCATCAAACGAACATTTCCTAGCTCGATTCAATAAGAAACAGCAACATCAATAATAAGGAAAATCAACATTAATAAACAGCGAATCGTGCCCGAACTTAGTAATATTTCGTTTCGTTCAGCTCATGTCTTACTTAGTCAAGAAAAACCTTTGATGCCAATAATATTTCTCTCGCAAGCTCGCAAGCGGCAGATGAAGAATCAGGCGAATGTTGTTAAAATGTCTTATTTAGTCATAACTTTGTTTCCTTGGGCTCGGTCGTAAACATGCTCGCATGGAGCTTCGTATACAACAAGAGACTTTATGAAAATCTCGTTGCCTTGGAAAAGTCGTAAACGATCCCTACACGCAAGTTTTCACAATTTATTCTCCTACCCCCGGAAGCCTTCCTCGCTCTATTGTGATATACATATTTCATAAATATTTCGCTGCGAATAATTGGCAGCAGGAGAATAAAGAAATTTAAGCACAAGCTTCCTCCCAACACGAACACCAAAAAAAAACTTTCCCTCTTTAATCGCTTTTCACAACAACGTGATCATATCATCGTCGTCGCGGATTGTTATTGTTGCTTTTCAATAAGCTTCAGAGCATGAAAAAATAATTCCCGCGAGCATTCATCTGAATGGAAAATAAAAATGTTCTCCCGGAAATTATCGCATATTCAATCACTTGAATCGCATCCGTTCACGGACTTTTTTTTTGTGTGTGCCGTCACGAAGCTTGATAAAGACGTTGCGCACTTTTCATGGCGGAAGGATTCTTTACGACTCCTTTTGAATTGAGGTCTTTGTATCTGCGGTACGAGAGATTACACACGCAATATTTCAATGTCACGTTGCGCTTCGTGTTCTGCGGATGAAAAATCCGGAGCAAAGGTATCACCGCTTGATTTATTTTTTCAAATTTGTGTCTGTCTCGCATGTATGAGAAGTAAGAGGAATCCCGGGGACATAAAATAAATTTCTTTCGAAGAATTTAAAGTGAAGTCACGATTTATTTTTCCAGGGAGTTGTGACTGCAAGTCAAATAAAAACGACGACGCGACGAGTGAAAATTCCAATTCCAAAAGGAACATCTGGCCAAGCAATAAATTAAAGGAGTGTCGATGTCAAGCGAATATTAATTAGTTTTTGTCTACGAGGGAGGTGAAGGACTTGACCAACTGATTGGTGTCTCTTTATTCTAATTTGAAGGAATCAGGTAAGAGACAAAGCATCTCAGGTCAAGAAATATTTAAATACTAACAAAAGTTTTGTGTGTGAGAGTAAGAAAGTGTTAATCGAATTGTTTTAAACTTCAACTTTTTTTCAAAAGTTAACTCATTACTAAATTAGCTCCGCATCGTTCGAGTTCTCAGTGAAAATCTTAACATTTAAGAAAAAAAAATTCTCAGTGAAAATTTAAAACATTTGAAGAAAAGTACTGACTTTACCGTTATAAGTGAAAATGGGATCCATGAACATAAAGATGATGGCAGTCAAAGCTGAGATAATCAAGAAATCGGAGGATCCGTTCGTTACTCAAATTCCCGACGTGTTAGATCAGATTTTGGATCATTTTTCGGCCAAGGAACTCATGGAAGCATCGCAGGTGTCACCAGTTTGGCACGAGTACATCGCCAACTCGAGCTCGTGCATGTCAAGAGTGAAAATCGTTATCGACTGCAACACTCCAGAAATGTTTTGTGAAAAAGTTGTTGATGTCTCCAAGAGTTCAATGAGATATCAAAACTTAGATTTGAGGAATTGTTCCACAGAAAGTGATATTCTCGGTCACTTGTTTTATCCGATACGAAACTTGAGGCGAATATCGTTTACGAATATACTTCTCGAGGACTTCAAACAGTTCTTAGCTTACATGAAATGTGTGTCTGAAACAATCGAGGAATTGACTTTATTAAATGTTGCACTGAAGTCTCCTTCGAAACCTGAAGGCCAATACTGCGATTTCCCGCAATTAAGGGAATTTTCTGTGAAAATGTGTGAACCGAGTTTGTTCCAAATATTCTTCAAGACCAAAAACATTCGCTGTCTCTCCATCGATTACGATGCCTCATGCAAACAAGGTTCACAAGAATTGATAAAAATAATGCAGAGAAACCACAAACTAACATCGTTGATACTCGACGGTGACATCTTCAAAGAGATCTTCGATGATTACAGAGATGTTGAAAAGTACCACTTCAAACTAAAACAGATCAGCGTCAGGTGTGACTTAGAACACGAGATTTACAATTTTGCACGTTTCTTGAGGTCACAAGATGAATTGGATCAAATCGAAATGCACAGCATGCTTGGACTCAACGCAATCCACGAAATATTCTGTTTGCCAATATTGAGAACTTTCAGGTTCTATGCAGCTCCCGAATCTTACCAAGGAATCGATTGGAAATTCGTCAAGTTCCCAGCAAGCAAATCAATCGTAAATTTCACCTTTATCTACAACAACATCTACGATCCATCGGTAAAAGCTTTAATGAGTGGAATATCTCTAAAGAAGGAGATTTGTGTTGCAGACGTTGATCAGAGTGCTTTGGAACTCATGGCGAGGACCGTCCCGAATCTCGTCGATTTGTATATCAGAAACTTCACAGCCACAGACTTGAGCAAAAAGGATTTGTTCCCGAAGTTGAAGAAACTCGTCGTTTTCGATTGGAAATCACCAGAAGACACACTCCTTGATGTTCCAACATTACATGAAACTATTATTGAGAAGAAGGAAGAAGATCGCAGTCATGTTGAGAAATTGTTCGTCTCCTTCATGGAGAACAAAGAAGCTCTTATAAATGAATATTTGAACATGAAAATAGAAAATTAATCATTTGTCAATTAAAGAATTTGAATGCTCCACTTGTCTCTATTTAAAACTTAAATTTACTTAATAAAACTTTTGTCAATGCAAAGAAAAATCTTCAAAGCTTTTAATCACGTTCCTTGCAGGAACAAAAATTCATCATCACGTCAAACGCTAACATCGAACGGAAGGTAGAATGAAACTGCCATTATGAGCTTCCTCCGGTGTTGAATCGTAAGCGAGAAATAATTGCCGTTTAAATCAACAAGGGGATAAAAGATGTTGAGGGAAATTGTCGATTTTCTTAATTCCTCCAGCACGTTCCGACACGAAGAGATGTTGGAAAAAATTTAAATTCAGGGCTCGGGGGTTGAGCCGACATGGGAGACGAGGAGGCAATTTGGAAATTTCGCGTGATAAATTTACAATCAATACTAAGTCGTGGAACGCGCTGCTGAATGAAAACAAGAGAAATTTATCGCGAAACGAGAAAAAGCGAGAAGAAGATAATGAAATGAAAAAGCAAATAAATGTGAGTTCAGTTGGCAGACCGCAAGAGCCATAAATTTACTAAAATTCCAATAAAATCTTTCTGATAACGTTTCATCGCACGACGCGAGCTTTCCATGTTCATCCTAAAAGCTATCAAAGCTCGACTTATGTTTCAATAAATTCTTTCTAACGCATGTTCTATTTTCATTCGAGATTGATGTCGCACGTTCCTGAGCTCATCGATTTTCCTTCACAGGACAATGGAGTCATTATTGGCAAAGGTGATAATAGCTGGTCACCATCATAGACTCGCTCTGATTCAGCAATGCTAACGACAAATGTTTTCAATCCACAACATAAATCACTGAAATTCCACTCAACGGATCCAATCATAAAGAATGAATTGCAGAACTCAAGCTCTCTCAGATTGCGAAAGGCTTTTGTTCGCTGAAGAGATAAATTCAATAACTTTTATGACGAGGAATGAAAGGTTGGACGGAATTCATCTTCGTCAGCGAAAGGATCGATGAACGTTGAAATAATCTTTATTCGCTCGCTCGACACTCGCGGAATGTCTGAGCGGGGAATTTTATTTCTTTCATTTACGACGAACGTTAAACGATGCCACTGAATCGGCACTTTCGCTTTTCATCTCATAATCAAAGGCACATGGCATGATATGAACGAGGATGAAAGTTATGTGGAAACATTTCCCTTTTTCCGCTGTTATCGACATTGAGTTCAGGCCGCGGATGCTTTATGGTCGCGCCATGAAATTTCGGATGAAATAATTTGAAATATAAAAGCTTATGAATGAAGATGTTTATGTTTGAGTCTAAACAGCGAATGGTGATTGCGTGGCTCAAACAAATTATCCAGAAAGGATCGCTCCGAGAAAGGAATTTAATTTTCCAAGCATCATTCTTAAAAATTCATGTCGATGTTTGTCTTCTCTTCTTTTCCTTATCATCATCATGTAAACATTTGTTTCATCACGCTTCGTTATTAAAACTTTTCTTTCATGCACAAATGTTTTCGTAAGCTTAGGAGGCCAAACTCGACTTATGAAAGAAGAGACTTGAGCTTCAATTATTGACAGATTTATTTTCTAAATTGGAAAGCAAAACATTCTCGTCGTCATAGAAAAGAATATAAAAATAAACTGATGACATTTGACCCATCAGCATTGTTATGCAAAGATATTTTCTCAATCTTACGATCAATCAATCAACTGACGATAACTTTATGTCATAAATCAATTGCGAGGTCAAAATGATTTGCTTTGTTTACGAAACATTTCGAAGAAAGTTATTGACACTTTCCTCGATGTTTACTCTCACGCACTATTGGTGACGTGATATCATCGCTTTTCTCATCGAACTCATAAAACATTCATCGTTTTTCCTCTTTCCGACAGCACAAAAGAAGGATCTTTTTAAAAGTCGAGCTCCATATTCATTAGAACTCAATTACGAGCGTCTTCACGAGGAATTTTGATTTCTTTTTTTCGAACAAAGGAAAAGAATTTCATTTCGAGACTTGAAAAGTTCCATTGAAACATTGTGATATGAAATAAAAGACATTTCTAAGAGAACAAGAAGACAAACAGACAATGATGATATGACGCAAACGAGAAACTCTCGCTCAGATATTGTTGGTTATCATGTTTCACATTTTTCCTCTCTAATGGAATGACGCTGATAAAACGAGACAATACGCTTTCAATCTTTCATCTCTTTAAATGATGCTCAAGTGTATTGATAGCTCATGAATACACATTTTCCCTCGCGCCCTTTCGCATCAAAGTAATGAAAAACGCTTCAACGAACGCAAGTCACCCGACGAGCAAATCGCAAATTGAAGAAAATCGCGTTATCATTTCTCTTTGATTTATTCTTCTTAAGTATCCTTTATTGCTTTCCGTTCTCTTCATCCTCATTTCAATAATCATAACTTTGAATGGGAAAGAGATGATCATTCGTAGGAAAGAGGAGGAGAAAGTGTTGGGAAAGAGCTTTCATAATCTTTGATAAGCTTTGATTTCTCGTCTCCAATGAAGCAAGAAGAGGCGCCTCAATCGTTTGTCTAGATCATCGTGAGAAACTTTTCATCGATATTGAGAATAATCTCAAAAGAGATTTGAAAACAACAGACGTTTCAGGGAGTTTATGGAAATTATGTCACCAATCGAAGATAATCGCGACGTTCTTTTTAAATAATTCCTTGAGAATTCGATGAAATAACTCCCACGAGGTTTCACGAACCCTAAATGGCTTGAAACTTTTTATCAGCTTAAAGGTTTTCCATCGAAGTATAATTTCATTCACCGGTTTCTTGTTATTCGAACGAACCGATGAAAACAAAATGTTGTGAGAGGTGGGAGGAGCGCACGAACGAGAAAACCAAAAGTATTTGCTTTCTATGGAAAGTTTCACGTTTTGAATGAAGAATTTTGACGGGAGTTGAATGGCGTGAAATCTTACGCATCAAAACTCTCGATCCAACTGATTCCCTGATGTAAATAAAACTCTCGTTGGCAATGGAATCGACGTAGTTACTTCGAAGTAAAATATTAGACTCAATTTATTCTCGAATTCTGCAAAAGCAGCATCAACTCTTGAATACGATAGAGGAGAGAAGAGAAAACATTTCGTGGTGAGTGGTGAATTGTGAATTTTAATCAAAACAATTCTGACTCTGTTAACCACAATCTCTCATTATTCAATAGCTCAACATACTTTGGAAATAAAGTCACGTTCCGTAAAAGTTTCTCGATTCGCACATTTATCGTTTATGACACGTCGACTCCCCTCCTAACACTTGCGCTCGAAAAACATGGAAATGGAGTAAAAATTTGATAAACTGATCAAGCAGGATCCATTTACAATGAAAACTTTGCTTCTGTGTTGCTGAGAGAAGTTTGAGAGGAAAAAAAAAGTTTTGTTAGATAAAAATGTAAAACACAAATTTCCCGTCAAGAGAATGTTATCCGTTTTGCAATGACGACGAGCTTGAATTATTCGTATCATCTAAGAATAAATGAGAACGTGGAAGTTTTTGAAAAGCTGACATCAGCATAAAAGTTACCAAACCAAGATCTCATCTCGCTTTCAGCAACGAAACTGCTCCTTTCCGAGTAAAGGAAGGAAAAAGTTTTCTGCACATTTCAAGAAAACTTTCTCATTGACTTTGTGTCCTTAATATTTCCTTGTCAATGAAAACACGAAGAAACTTCTACATCTGATTATTAAATCTTTGTTTCGCGTCAACTTCTTCTGTTCCTCATGCACGAGAAATTATTTTAAATTCTCATAGAAATTATTTCTTCAACAACTTTTAAAATATCGTCAATATTTGAAGTAGAAACTTTCTTAACATTTGTTTTGCGTAAATTGATTTTGAGAGAAATATTTTCCTAGCTGAGTTTCAAATTTAAACATTTCATTGCATTTCGAAAATGCTCAAGTAAATCTTTTGTAAGAATCCTATTTAAGGATTGAGCTTCATCTCGATAACATTTGCGAGAGAAATATTATGACCCAAATAATATTTCTCCACTTGAGACACTCAAATTGCATTCGGCAATAACACAAGAGAAGAAAGAAAAAAACTAACAAGACTTTATGATTTTTTGGCTAAACGCGATGGGGCCCTGAAGACAAATGCTTTTTCTGAGATTGTGCCATTTGAAATTTAATGCATTTAAATTGTGGCATTAACGTTTCTTCTTTTTTTCCTATTACCATCGATGATAACCATAAAGATGCGAGCAGTAGGTTTGTGCAGCTGAAGAGAACTTTTATCTCAATTCGATGACATGGTTTATTCGACATAAAGTTTTTATGTTTCAAGAGGTTTGCTCTAAGCTCAGAATGCCATAAATTCTCGGTAAAGTTCACTGACGCTCCAGATAAAATAAACTTTCCTCTTCTCAAATTCGAATCCGTTCGAGGCGAAATATTATTCTCCGCTTCATCATAAATAATTCGTATTGCATGCAGCAAATCTCATAAACATTGGTTGAAAGCTCCAACGAAAGATCAAAATGCGATGCTCGGGCTCGCTTAGGAAGTAAAATATGCAGTAAACATTCTGGACAGTTTGTGTCTGGGGAAAGTCTCTCTCATAACCAGAAAAGTCCGATTTAGAGAAAAATCCTTTTTATTTAAATATTCATCTACAGCTTCAGAGATATTTTCTTGTTTCGAAATCAGAAACAAATATTTATGTTAGTGCTTAAAGCTGTGAAACTTTGAATGTGAAGAGAAATTTTAATCCTTAAAGCTCTTAAACTTTGCTTAGGATTTGTGGCTTTGAATTTTCTTTAAAGGAAATTTTCCGAATCGATGAGTTTGCTAGTTAAATGTTTCAAATGCAAGAAAAATTATTTGAAGCTTATAAACGGCCAAGTATTTTCACTTCAAAGCTCCATATGCACAAACAATCTGCACTCAATCATTTCCACGTTTAAGCGGAGAAGTCATTCAAAGCAATTTAACATCAAAGCTTTTTTCTCCAAGCGTGATACACTGAGACAACTTTTGCCTGGCACTTCGTCGTTTGATGTTTCCTCCTGCATTGACAAAGTTTCGTCGTTTCATGTCTCCTTCGCCTTTTTGTGAAAGTGGCTTTTGCAATTCAGATAAGAGATCATCGCTTGCAGTGCTCTCGAAACTGAATAGGAAATGTCGCATTACGTCGTGATGTTCGTTTTGGGAAAACATTTACTCAAAGTGAAGCTCTCGCTCTCTTTATATCGTTTGAACTTCTTCTCTAAAGAGGATTCATCGGAATCAAAACAAGACCAAACGACTTTGTCAAAGGTTCTGAACTTTCTTCTCACTCGATTCAGCAAATCGACTTTGTTGTCTCTTCTTAATGCGAGAGCTCCATGATCAAAGCGAATTGAATCCTTAAGCGCAGGAATTTCCAAAGGATTTCCATAATTTATTGAAATTATAAAGTGGATTAACTCCATTCGACATGAAAATTCAGCGAGAGGTCGAAGTTTATTGATTTAAAAACAAATGAAGCTCTTTTTTACACAGATTGTTGCTCGAACAAGAACAATAAGCTTAATTTAAAGCAAAGCTATCGGAAGCAGAAAAAGCTCACGCTGACAATGCAATATTCAAGCGGGAATGCTCATAAAATGAAAATGATATCCGGGCACGATGTCAGGAGACATTCCGGAATGAAAAAAAAATCTTGACAGCTGCACAAAAAATTTTAATGTCTGTCGGATTTTTACCAGCAACGAAGCTGCTGTCATGATGCACAGTTTGATACAAAAATGCAAATGCACATTCAGCCATGCTGTGAAATTCTCCTCGTTCGTTCTCATCGGTTTTCGCACATTAAAAACTGATGCTTTCGGTAATTTATGAACTCATTCAGTTTTTGCTTTGCGAAAAAATGACGTAAACTGCTTTCAAACTCGAGTTTGGAGTAAAAAAAAATGAGAATCCTGACAATCTGTGACCTCGAGCTTCCGATTTCATGAATTATCATCATCGCTGACACCCGCTCGTCGTTTTGAAGAAGCAAAAACAGAAAATCGGCTAATTTATCTCCGTCAAGGCCCGAAGCCAAAGCAATCAAATGAAGTCTAAAGTGTTTTTCATTACGTATTACGATTATTGATCGAGCAGAAACGCTTCCTTCCTTCGAGAAACTCAATTTCAATGACTGACTTTGCGTGTTTGAGTTGCCTCGGGAGAGTTTGATTCTCCTGCTGAGCTCATTGAAACCAAAAGTCAACAGTGACATTACACAAACATATTATCGACGGTGGTGAATACGACAGCTTCGGATAAAGTAGAGAAGAAGACTTGAGTAAATAAACCAACGACATTAGAAGCTGGCAAATGAATTTTTCTCGGATTTCTCTCATGTTCAACCTTCCTCGCCTACGATGATGAATCGAAAGCACGTTCAGGAACGTTTTGGAACCGCATTCGTTCCTCCTTGACGACTGAAAGGAATTTACACTGAGATAGTAGAACTTTTTGTAGATGAAAGCTGAGTAGAATATCTCGTTACGTTGTCATGACACTAAAACTTTTATTACAGCAGCTCCTCGGTTGCTTGAGTGTAATTCAGCTCTGCTACCTCACATGACGATGGGCGAGAGTAAACATCAGAAATGGGAAAAGGAAGAAAAACAATTTAGATGGCACTTTGCTTGAAACTTTCGTCTTCGTCTTCGTTTCAACTTCATTTCGTGATCTCGAGAGTTGAATTACATTTTGTTTAGTTGTTTCAAGATCTGCTGTTGTTGAAAGAATTTTTCTCGTTTTTTTTCTTCTTCGAAAAACCGAGAATCACATTCCGAATAGCAATTTGGCTCATCGTAGCTTTTATTGAAAAAGTTTCTGTGTGTTCTTCAAAAAGCACTCGAAGCTAATGCTTGTGTGATTCGTCTAATGTTTAATTTCCACATCGTCGACGTTTGTCTCGTCGTCTTCTTTTCAAGGAAACTGATTAAAAGCCGCCTTGGGTTGACAACTTTAATAAATGTTTCCTCGTCCTTTTGTGTGTGAGTTGAGAGAATAAAATAATTGTGAGTCCATGCGCTGAAACGAAGTCAATTTGATGATCTTTTCCCTAAATGCCAATTTTTGCGCAATGAACTTTTCCTTCTGTCGAATCGAGAAATTACTTTTCACGACCTTTCTCCGGTTCATCATACAAAGAATGAAAGAGAGGGAAGTCAGGCCATATTTTTCATGAGAAAGTTCGAACCTTTGGGAATGTTCTGTTCTGCCACTGCAGAATCAGCTCAGGCGTTATGTTGTGTTATGTTGGGAAATGAAGACAAATGAGAAAGTTTTCCTTCCCCGAGCTCATGTTTCATGTGAAACTTTGTCGTGTGGAAAAATGTGATAATATTTTAATTCGAGCGTTTCTCACGCCTTGAAACCAACTCAACTCCTCTCGCTCTCTGTCTCTCGTTGCATAGCGACACGACGTTTGAAGAAGCAAATTTTGAATCGTTCGTGAAACAAATCAGTTGTGAAAATCAAAAGACTTTGCCGATTCATTCGTCTTCGTAACACGTTGAAACTGTTTGCAAGTGAATTCACGAAATTGAAAACTTCGCGGTAGCAAATTCCAGAAGCGGCGGAAGTTTTGTGTTTGAGGAAGAAACGGATGAAAATAAGAAAAGTTTTCCTTGAAAAGCGTCGTGACTGAAATGAGAAGAGAAGTGGAAATGTTTGATTGTGTGTTTACGAGCGGAAGATTAAAGAATCTTCGTCTTTCTTAACCGTGAACGAGAAGCGCGTTACCAAATCGAATGATGCACGAAGAAGACTCAAAAGATTTTATTACATTTCCAGATCAGAATAGAAATCATCCGAGTGACATTTTCCTATTAAATTCTGTTTGATTAACAAACTCTCATGACGCTTGTTCTCGAAATTGTGAAACTTTTTATGCGCTCCATAAATTTTTAAATTAATCATAAAACGAAACATAAAACAGGCAAAATTATGTCTGAATATGAATTTTTAATGTCAACGTGAATTGAAATTTATAGAATATTAAAATTGAAATGTTTTTATGCCTTAGAGTGCTCCATAGACAAATGAAATTGATCCCATTCGACTGTGACAATTTCGCATCATCTTTGACAAAAGGAGACAACTTTAATCAGACGTGAACCCCCCGCACAAAAAAACATTGAAGCTCAAACATAATTTATCAGCAAATCCATTCAGTCGAAAATCGTTGTCTATCTCGAGACGAAATAAACTTTAAGTTACAAGGATTTGTAGAGTTCAATCCTCAAAGGAATTTCTTCGTATTAAAGCTTTTGGTAATCCAGGGAGGAAAATTCTGTGGAAGGAACTTGCGCAGATGATGCTGTGGAGAGTTTTTCACGTCGTTCCATTCTCCTCTCATCAAAGATGCTTTGTTTTGTTCTGCTGCACATTCAGATATTTCCAGAGCAATTCAGTTTACAAACGAACGTAGCAAGTGTCGGTTTGCTTCTGTAAAATTGAAGGAGTTTAAAAGAAATATGAGATAAATAATAAAGATTTGCTGATTGCCACACCCGTCAAGTGATAACAGTGACTGAGCTCTAAATGACGAAGTACATAAAAAGAAATAAAACGTGAATTTTTAACAACCGAATTGATATTCAAAAGTTGAGCAAAAGCAGCCGCGAAAACTTTCTCAAGCAGAAGCTCTTTGAATTTTTAAAATAAAATAAAACAGAGAGCACGAATAAAATGTTCAAGGATCACTAAGAGTTGCCGGAATTTTAATGGATAAATCAGAACGTGCGAGGTTGTTAAAACAAAGTTACTGGCAGAAAATGAGCCTTGAATAGAAATTCGGCATGGAACATTTTAAAGCCAAGGACAAATTATTCTACGTGCTGAGCGTTTTGATTTCGAGTAAGTTTGACACTTTTGAAACCTTTTCCTTGGCGACCTTGAGGAAGTAGCAGCGTAGTTAAAGCTTGTGACTTCGAAATTTCTCGGAAGGAAACTCAATAAATGTCAACTTTCTCGTTTGGATATTTTTAAAAGCTCGAGTTTATTCTGAATAAATTCTCACGCTGGACAAGTTTGTTATTCTTTGGCCTCGTGGAGAGAGAGCCAAATGAAAGTTGAAGCTTTCGTCTACACTAACAAAGTCTTTATTGAGACATAAAAATAGCCACAAGCACAAGCTGGGAACTTAACAATTGTGAATTGCTAGAAATAAAAAGAGCGAGAGCAAACTTTTCAAATTATTTTCCTCGAAAAGTTTGTTTCTGTAAAGTTCGCTTTATAAAACAAGACGGACAGTGAAAACGACGTGATGGATATGCTTTTAGCTATCGCTACGGAGCTTCATTCATCAACGAAATTGAAATTTGAGCTTTAGAGCAGTGGAGATAATTAGCGTTTTATTAATTAGCGAGGCTAGCTTAAGCGCTTTGAGTCGGATCTGCTTTCAAATACAAAAATGTTAATGAATTTCTCGGTGAAACGAAAAGAACTTCAAGCTGACAAATTAATTTTCATTTCTCTCTCGTTTGAAGTTCTGCCCATCACACGAACCCTCCACATCACCAACATAATCGTGCCTCCTTTCGTTGATGTGCGAGATGTAGTCACGTTATCGTGTAGTTACAACATTGGACAGCAGAAGTTGAATTCAGTGAAATGGTACAAGAACGAAAAGGAATTTTACAGGTGAGTTCAGTTGAATCGTTGTTATCAAAGTTGAATGATGTGAAACTCATCTGCCAACAATTTCCATGCAACGAGAAGCTTTTAAAGCTTTCATTTGAATTTTTATCTCACAACAGCATAATCAATTCGAATATTAAATGAACGAATGCATTGCAGGTACGCGCCTTTGATGCCAACTCAACAGAATATGATTTTCAGTGTCGAGGGAGTTCACGTTGGCAATGATCACACATGCAACGAGAAGTTCTGTACAATTCATTTAGACAACCTGGGAAGTGAATCGTCAGGCGCTTATCGCTGTGAAGTGTCCGGTGATGCTCCGGAATTTAAACTCTCACACGAGACGAGCAACATGACAGTTGCCGGTAAGTAAACAACTAAAGACTTGAGAACATAAATCGTAAGGCGGTCGCTTGTTGTTTGAAGAATTTCAATCACCAAACGCAAAGAGCTTCGACATGAATAAACAAGTTGTTTTGGCAATGCGAAGCCACGTCGAGAAGGGAAGCAATTAAAAGTTATTCGTTATAAAAACATCGCCGATGAATAATTTATTTCTCATCATGAAGACCTCGTCAAATGGAGGCCTGGGCAAAAGGAAATGAATTAGCTTCAATGAATCTTCTTGTAAACTTTCTTTCGTTTTCTTTTTTTGCTTCTAGCTCTTCCACAACACAATCCAAAGATCGAGGGTGTCGAGAAGCATTATAACGAGAATGAGTTTCTATTTGGAAATTGCACTTCAGACTTTTCGTTTCCACCGCCGATTCTCGCGTGGTACATCAACGAGCAAAAGGCTAATCCAGAAATGCTTCAACCGTATCACGAGTCAACCATCGAAGCTTATGGCTTTAAGTTAGTGCAACGTAGTTTAGAAATTCGTTTTCGCGTAGATAAGGAAATCAATCCGTTCATCGGCGATGGCAAAGTTCACGTGAAGTGCGTCGCGCAGATCCCGAAGATCCCATTACAGATTCGAGAGTCAAATCGCATGTTCTACGTGTCGTCGTGGGATGAACTGAGGAATCAAAAGTTAATTAACTGGAAGAATTCAGGTAAAGACTTGTGGCTTTATTAGTTTATGGAATTTCCTTTTGTTTCACTCGAGAATCGTTTATCTTCTCAAGAGTTTATTAGTGGCAATCATGAAGTTAAATTGATGCAGTAGCTTGGGCATCGAGGAAAACTAACTTGAGCGTCAAGAACGAAAAGTAACGAGAGAAAATCGCTCGAGGAAAATTCCATAAATTTTCTTTTTGTGTTGTTGTTGTGAATAAATTTGCATGGAAAAGCTGATTTTCTTGTTCTTCAGTTCAGTTTTATTTATGATTATTTACGATCAACGATAAATGAGAAAGTTATGGTTAAGTGAAGAGCTCTTCAAAATGTTTTTCTTGTTTCTCTTTTGCATTTTCTTCTTAGCTCGGAGCAGCGCAACATCAAACTCGCTGCTTCTGTTAAGCATCTTCGTGTTCATCAATTATGCAATCTCCAGCAGGAGAACTGTAAATACTTATCAGAGCCAAGCTACAACAACCTAAGTGATTTTAAATGAAAAATAATTTTGTGTTGCGATTGAAAAACAAATTTTAAGAAGCAGAATCGGAAGTTTAAGAGAAAATGTTCTTTGTGTCGGAAATGAAAAAGAATCCTCGAGAGATTTGTTATCAATAAAATGAAAATTGATGAAAACTTTTAATTGCATGTTTTACAATTTTCGCAACATTTTAATTGGTAATTACATTAACATTAGAATATTTTCAGTTTGTTCATTTTGCAGCCGAGAGAAACTTTTCCAGAAATCAACGCCAACCATGCTTCACATTGTTAAAACTTTTACGTCAGTCTCGTTAAGCTCGAGATTTAATTTGACATTTCAATTGTATTGTGTCGTACGAGAGTTGGACAATAAATGTTTTCCGAGTCAAGAGTTTGAGTTGATTAAAAACATTTTGAACATATCGTGACAACAGGGAACACTTTGTTCACGATCGTTTAGCTTCGTTCATAGAAACACTTTCTTAAAAGTTAAACGACAAAGTCTTACGATTTTCGTAATCGCTTTAAATCTTAAAGTTTGTGACTTAAGTTAAGCTTATCACCTCTGCAGTTCTAAAGTATTGAGCGACTTTTTGATGAAAATTCGATTAAGTTTAAAATGATTTAAAACGAAAAAGATTTAAACTTTCTTCAACGAAACATTGAAGCTGGTCAGTGACATGAAAAGTTATCGAGTTCATTCCAGTTTTCGATCGAACGGAAGAAATTAGTTCGAAGATGGTTTCTCTAGAGTTTCATTCTTTGAAGAACTATTTCAGGTTTAAAGACAAAATCAATTTGACCAAAGAAAAGAAAGAGAAGCATCTGACAAATTCCAAGTTCGATTTGTTCGAAGAGAAACTGTTACAACATTCTTCCTGTCATGAGCTTCTAAGAAGTAACAGCTAATTGTGATGAATTCATTCTCAGAGAGTTTCGAAGTTGTAAATGAAAATTACCGCAGTTTCTTTGACAGAAATCGATAAACTTTATGGTTTCACAGTAAACATTTGTTTAAGACAAATTGTATCACAAGAAGTAATTACAATTTCGGTTCAGGTTCTCAACCAGTCATAGGTTTCAGTCAAGACAAATATTGACTTGAATATGGTTCGATGTTCGCAAAAGCTTATCTATCGCAGCTTTTTTACTCAATGAACTCTTTGAGCTTTAGAAAACTGATCTGACTCGATCTGACTCGCATTTGACATAAACTTGAACCTTGTTGAACTTTGAACTCTCTCTGTATCGATCCATTGGCTTCAAATTTAAGCATCGCTCACTTTTACTTTCAGAATTTTGCATTTCATGGAGAAACGTTTGTAGGCTCAGCATTTATTTTTCTTTAAAAAGAAACCAAGAAAGTGTAAGAATACAGAAGCCTCACAACATTGAGCAATCCTTAAATCTCTAAAATACAATGGCAAATCTTTTTATAAATAAATTCTTTATCTTCGCCTTCTATTCGACTGTTGAGAGTGAAAAGTCTTACTCGTTATCCTCCCTTTAAGCACACACATGGGGCTTAAATCTTAATATGACTTTATTTGCTGTCAAAGAGCTTCTTCTTACTTAGAGCGGCTGGCTTTTCACGGTTCTTTATTTCATTGTTTATTTATTTTGAAGTGATCCATCCACTCGTTTCTTTTGTTTCGTTGCGTCTTATTAAATTGGATGTACTTTGCGAAAGCAAACTTTTGCTTCTTGTCTTCTTCTCCTTCATCCTCGCTTGCTTCTTTGTTTGAATTGGATGCCATCTGAGGGAGTGGAAATTGAAATGGCAACAATTTAATTTGCCATTTTCCAGTTGAGGAAATTTTCATTTCAGTTACGAGAAAAGAATGCGAAGCGAAACTTTAAATCGATGTCGATGTACAGAGTTGATACTGGAAAGTTGTTGACAGATCTGTCAGTGGAAAATTGCTCGTCTGATAAACGAAAAAGATTTAACACCTTTCCCCGCCCCTTCAAGCGAAAGATCTGTCAGTGGAAAATTGCTCGTCCATGAAATCGACGGAAGAAATTAGTTCAAGATGGTTTCTCTAGATTCATTCTTTAAGAACCATTTAAAGACAAAATCAATTTGACCAAAGAAAAGAAAGAGAAGCATCTGACAAATTCCAAGTTCGATTCCTGTTCGAAGAGAAACTGTTACAACATTCTTCCTGTCATGAGCTTCTAAGAAGTAAACAGCTAATTGTGATGAATTCATTCTCAGAGAGTTTCGAAGTTGTAAATGAAAATGACCGCAGTTTCTTTGACAGAAATCGATAAACTTTATGGTTTCACAGTAAACATTTGTTTAAGACAAATTGTATCACAAGAAGTAATTACAATTTCGGTTCAGGTTCTCAATCAGTCATAGGTTTCAGTCAAGACAAATATTGACTTGAATATGGTTCGATGTTTGCATAAGCTTATCTATCGCAGCTTTTTTACTCAATGAACTCTTTGAGCTTTAGAAAACTGATCTGACTCGAGATCACTCGCAATTGACATAAACTTGAACTTTGTTGAACTTTGAACTCTCTCTGTATCGATCCATTGGCTTCAAATTTAAGCATCGCTCACTTTTACTTTCAGAATTTTGCATTTCATGGAGAAACGTTTGAAGGCTCAGCATTTATTTTTCTTTAAAAAGAAACCAAGAAAGTGTAAGAATACAGAAGCCTCACAACATTGAGCAATCCTTAAATCTCTAAAATACAATGGCAAATCTTTTTATAAATAAATTCTTTATCTTCGCCTTCTATTCGACTGTTGAGAGTGAAAAGTCTTACTCGTTATCCTCCCTTTAAGCACACACATGGGGCTTAAATCTTAATATGACTTTATTTGCTGTCAAAGAGCTTCTTCTTACTTAGAGCGGCTGGCTTTTCACGGTTCTTTATTTCATTGTTTATTTATTTTGAAGTGATCCATCCACTCGTTTCTTTTGTTTCGTTGCGTCTTATTAAATTGGATGTACTTTGCGAAAGCAAACTTTTGCTTCTTGTCTTCTTCTCCTTCATCCTCGCTTGCTTCTTTGTTTGAATTGGATGCCATCTGAGGGAGTGGAAATTGAAATGGCAACAATTTAATTTGCCATTTTCCAGTTGAGGAAATTTTCATTTCAGTTACGAGAAAAGAATGCGAAGCGAAACTTTAAATCGATGTCGATGTACAGAGTTGATACTGGAAAGTTGTTGACAGATCTGTCAGTGGAAAATTGCTCGTCTGATAAATGCAATCCTCAACACCTCCCCGCCCCTAAGCTGAAAGCTTGAGATGCTCGAAATGAAAATATAATAAAATGTCTCATGAAACTCGAGGAACAAGTTCATCTTGCTCCTCGTACATTTTCTATAAGACAAACAATGAAATAAAATGTTTTGGAAGCTTCGCAAGATTAGAAATCGTGCATAAATGATAAAGATAAAGCATTGTTTGCTGCTTCCTGTTAACACAAACATAGGCGGCTTCGTCGAAAGCTTTGTAGCACGTAAACAGCAGCGAGCGACATAAATTAAAATTAATGAAACATAAACAACAATTTTCATGTGGAAAAAATTCTTTTTTGTCTTCCTTGCCCCGGCCTTCATTTTTTTTTCTCCATTAAAATGAACACGAAGCGTCTGTGTCGCTCCACAGCTCCAGTCTTGCTTCTTCTCATGTATTAAATTTGTTATCATCACAATCTCGTCTCATAAAAATGAAATTTATGAAGCTTAATGCCGAACACAAAGAGCATTCAAAATGAATGAGGAAATCTGCTTCAATGAGACAACAAGAATGTTCTCTTGATGACTCAGTTTTTGACCATCACGAGATGTCACGAAGCTATTTCAGGACATGCACAATAAAGAGAGAAAAAAGGTTTCAATGTCAATAGTTCATTGGGAAAATTGATTCTGACATGAAGTTTCGCACAATTTTATTTATTGCAACCATAGAAAGCAAACAAAAAGAATTTTTATGAATGGTTAAAGGAGAGGAAAAGGGTGAAAGGATTCACTGGTCTTGAAAATAAAAACGTGACAGAAATATTTACTGCAATCTACAGTTCGTTAAACATTTCATTGCTACAAACGGATTTTTATGATGAATAGCGAAATGTTTTTTTATTTCCAACGAAGCATTAAAAACTCGATGAATGTTTACCTGTCAGATGATTCTATTTGATGAAAGGTTTATCGTTGAAAACAGCAAAACAGCTCAATTTGCGAGGCTTGAAATAATATTTGACTTTGTGATTATCCTTGTGCGTTATGACAGTCCGTGTCGAGAAGAAGAGAAAACATTGAAGTTGTCGTCTAGATACCTGGGCTCAGAAATTTATTCAAAAAAGATTGAGACATGTTAGGACATAAATTTACTTTTATTCGACGAGCAGTTCTGTTTTCATTCAGGTTCGAAAATAAAACTCGAGATCATTGAACCAGAATCAGCTTTTCATTATTCAATTCACTTCTAGCACATTGAATAAGAAGTTGAAAAACAATTATCTTGTCTTTGGCTGTCTGGCGGTGGAAGAAAAAAGCTCTGTGGGAGCAGAAAGCACGCTTGACCTGGCAACAACATCGGAACGAAGCCGCAGAAAAATTTAGAGCGGCGATGAAACTTTCTCATCTGCAGTCATTGTTGTGGAACAAAAGCGATTATAATAATTTCAATTAATTTTTTATCGCTCTCGAGATGAGGAGAACTGCATTTTAATCGATTGTGCGGAATCATAATTCGAAAATCATTTGTTTCGCGAGCAATTATATCGTTGAACAAAGCGAGAGAGCATTCGCACTACAAGCGCTGCTGCTATCGATGCTAAATAAATAAATTGAATTTTATCAAAACTTCCTACATAACATCCACTCATGTCCAGCAACTTGTTCGTACAGCAATAAATATCCGTGCATTGTTTGTTGTTGTAACTCAGATCGGATTTCGCCCGCCTGCTGCTGCTGCGTATGGTCGCGAGGGATTCGAGAGTGGTTTTGCGAACTAGAAAAAGGATTTTTCAGTGAAAAAAAAATGAAAATATTTTGTTATACGATCGAATGATTTTTCGGGAGGGATTAAAAATATGCCAGACTCGATAAATAATCAACTGTTTTATCCGGTTGAGGAGCAGTTGGAGTAGAGAAGAGAAAAAAGTTTATGAATAAAATTAAGCCCTAAAATGTGGTCGAAGCTTCAATATGCGGTCAATTTTTGCCGAACCGACTAAGTCTCTTTTAGCATATTGTCGACGCGACCCTTTTCACATTTATTCCCAACAGAAGAAGGGGAGAGAAAAGGTCAAGACTCAAATTTGCCTCTTCACGAGTGATTTCAAGTATTTCGACGATTTTCCTCCTTTTTCCGTTTCACTGAAGCGAAAGCTTCCTCAGCTAATTATGGTTTTCCCAGTTGAAATGTTGTGGCGATGTGAAATCAATACGTGCGGCTGAGTGGCGATTTTTTCAACCACAAGTATACAAATTATCCCAACACCGCGCTCGTCCTCAGTTAATCAAGCTCTCTTCTGCAATTCATTAACTTTGCACCGAGAGCAATAAATTGTAAAAAAATACTTCTTCTCTCACGCAAAAACATTTACCCGTGTCTTGTTAGCAAGCACAAAAAAGCAATAATTCATTGTAAGAGAAGAGAGTTTTCAGAAGATTTATCAAAAGAATGTGCAAGAAATTTCACTTCAGCTTCGTGGGAAAATGTTGATCGCCATTATTCATTTGAGTTGAGAAATTAATGGTCGAGACAGAATATTGAAAACGTTGAATTAATGGACTTCAATCTAATTAAAACTTTTCTGTAAGAAGAGAAGCTCAGGGAAAGCGTAGACCTCGAGTCCATCACCAACCTCGATCAAATCCATTGTGTGCTTAATTGAATTTTAATTGAATTAGAATCGAGTGGTGCAAATTAATTTGCAGCTGATTATGACAGTTTGAGATATTGAGATTAAAAAATATTTCTTTATTGTAATTAACTTGAGAGAAAACGGAGCTCTTAGTAGAACAAAAACATTAATATCAGCACTTTCCTCGGTTATTAAGTGAGAAAAATGTTGAGTTTTAAAATTAAATTACTTTATGAGTTTTTTCTTATCACTTTGTCTTCTTTCTTTCGAAGACATGGAATGGAACTGTGACCTGATTATTGAGATCTTGTTGTTCACAAGCTACGTAAAGTTAGGAACTTAGGGGAATAATCGTCAGCATCCGATTCACAATCAGTGAACAACTTCTTAACTTCATACAAGAAACTAGAAATCCGCCACTGGCAAAGTCAAGAAATCGTCAAGGCAGAAGATTACGTCGCCAAGCGTAGCAAAAAATGTTATTACAGAAATGTCGAGGACGAACTAAGAAAATTAATAAAAAAAAACTTTCATCGCTGAAGTAGAAAGAAAACTCATTACATTTTAATCTTTTGATTTTCTGAGCAGGGAAGCTTAAAGCATTGTCGTCATCGAGTCGATGAAACATAAATCTTGAAACAACAAACTATCATAACTCAATCAAATTGTTAATTAAATAACCAAAAGCCGAATCGACAGTTGAGTTGAAAATTTGAATCCGCAATTGTAATTAATGTCAAGCTGAATTGATTTGCAAATAACATTTTCATTCAACAATAACGAATATAAATGCAAAATGACTTAATTACACTTCAATCGACTGCAGGATAAGCAAAAAGGAATTTCCTAGATGTCTCAATCAATTCGTTTTGCTGAACATTTCAAAGAAAGATTTTAATTTATTTTATGTCATCTCAGATTAAAACTGAATTTCTCTGCAAAGTCGTTACATCTGGTTTCATTCAGCGAATGCGAAATTAATTTTATCCGGTTGATTAGGCAATAGTTTTATGTTATCTCCCGAGCAGAAGGCAAAGAGAGGAAGAGCATGTGAAGGCGAAATGTGAAACAGTGTTCAGTGAGGTGATTCATCTATGTATAACATCCCAATAAAACGATAATGGATTTTATTGGAAGCTGAATCCTTTGAATCGAAGGAAAATTCTTGGAACGTTTGGGTTCCGGTGAGAGAATGTACACTAATTTGTTAAAATGATAAATTGCTTGAGGATTAAACTTCTTTTTTCTCCTTCGAGCAAGAAATCTTTAATTTTCTTAAGGAAAACACAAAACTCCTCCTTGTCGTCCTTTGAGACAACGCGATGAATCGAGAAACTGTTTGAAACTTTCTCTTCTTGCTTTGTTGTTTGGGAGGAAGCTTTATTCCGCTTTAGCAAACCTCGTGACGGTTTATTTTAAGCTGAAATCGATTTCAATGGCAAGGAGAGACGCAAGCTCGACTGTGTTGAAAAAGTGGAAAAAAGCAATCGATCACGTTTGGGATTTCGAATCTTTACGCGTTTAGACACAAAACATGCACACAATTTGCATGCAAACATTCATCAATCTTCAAATCTCGATGGCGCTTAGAAGAATTTCGTGCTTTCATTCGATCGAGAGAATTATTCGCAGATTTCGTTGATTGAATTGCTCAATGCTAATCCGATTGGAATTGATCTGAAATAGAAAAAGTTGAGCTATCGAGAGCGAAAGCAATTTGGAATCTCAGAAGAAAGAAGACAAGAGAAAAGCATTAAAATCTAATGAAGAAGCGAAAGCAACGATCGCTTGTGATTAATTGATGTTGAAAGAAAAACAAATTGAGAATCTTCTTAAAGACAAAGCTCTTCACCTTTCTCATGACGTCAAGGAAAGCGATGAGCAAAGCGGAAACTCATTGTCGTGTAAGAAAGAGCAATCAACACAAATATCCTTGAGAATAAAAACTAAATCGAATTATAAAAGCTTCTTCTCGTGTTGTCCTGGCTCAGAAAACATGAGAAATGTTTTAACATTTTCGTCCATTCAACGTTTCTCCTTCGAAAGGAAAATGGCAATTTACACAGAATTTTTTACTTGTTTATATGAAAACATTTCCAATCATCAGCACAATCTCGTCCTCGAGAGAGAGAACGAGCAGAATGTTGGTGGAGAAGTCAGCAAAAAAAACACAAAACCTCACTTTTTACAAGATCTGATGTGATTGGAAAGTTTTACGTTTGCAATGAGCTCAAATCGAAAAAATCCTCCTTTGAGGTAAGAGGCGCAAAAATATTTTCAAAAGTAAATGTTTGGTGAAAGTTTAATTAATTCCACTTCGAGCTATTTCCAAAAGGTTTGATGTCTCCATCAGAGTAATCTAATTGCTTTTTTGGTGAATGCAATCGGTTTCGTTGCATACAGGTTCTGTGAATTGCTTTCAGTCTCTCGCACTGACGCAAAGGATTTAGAGTTTAATTAAAATTTCACTCGGAATCCGCAGACCGCCTGTGAAAATGGTGAAAACCCGAGTGGAAAATTTCTCATTTATAGAAATTTCTAAACGCCCACGATTCATGGCAGCTTGATTAACTTCGGAAATGTTTGTCTACACAAAGCCTAAAGCGAGTAGGACGAACTCGATGTTTATGAGTGAGAATATCTCGAACAAAGTTTTAGAGAAACAAGTGACTCGTGTGGAAATTATTTCCCTCTCACTCGCAATCCCATAAATAGTTTTATTATCTCAAACAGCAATTAATTTTGTACCCTCGCTCGAGTGATGAAAGGCAAGGCAAGCAAAGTAGCTCGAAGGAAGATTGATTCCATACGATTCATTAAGCAATAGTTTTATCGACTTGAGTTGAGTTTTCTTTCAGTAAAACTTTAATCTCAAGAAAAACATTGCTCAATGAAGTGATTTATTGATAAAATTCGAATGAGAACGTTAATTAGATCTGAGTATGAGTTAGAATTGTATAGCAAACATGAACATCACTGAAAGGTAAGAAGCTTAAGTCAATACCAGCAATTGAGAGAGGAAACATTTCCTGGAAATTCTCTTCATCATGTAAAACATGTCGTTGCGGCAAACCCTCAATAACATCGTAAATTATTCAAGAACAAGATGATGGAGAATTTCTGCTTTGATCTTCCTGTATGTGACATTTTAAAACAAGATACAATTAATTACAGACACGTCTCTGATGTTTGCTATGCTTCCAATTCTTCTCTACATCAGTTTCAAATTACGTTTGTCGGTGAAGCAAGATAAACGTTGTTTGAGTTTATGCAAATCAATTTCTCTACTTCGTACTTGGATTCGCAAATAAATCATATGGTGATTACACGTCGATTCAGACGAAGATGGGGGGATGAACTCGTAACGATTGCTTCAAGTGTTTGTTGCAAAATAATTGTCTGTATCAGTCGGGGACGAGAGGGAGAGGAGAAGGGGCGATGATGAGGCAGATACCGTTCGGTGCTGCTCTATCATCTAATCGAAGATTGAGGTGGAATAAATTTCCGATGAAATGAGGTTGAAATCATTTATATTCAATTAAACACCCTCGTGATCCGATGCTGATTTATCGCTCTCATCGCGATGAACTCGCATAAAATTTTTGCTCCTCTCATTACAAGATTTTTATTTATTTTTTTCTCGCTCGATGTTGGTCTCGAGTGGATGCTTTGAATGAGAAACAATGTTTCTCGATTAATAGATAAACATGCAAGGCCCATTTCATACACGACGAGGAAAGAGATTATGATCAAAATTTATTGCGATGTAATGCGGAAACTGAGTGAGAGAGAGAGACGAACGAAAAAGCGTTGTTAATTAGATTTTGTATTCAAAGCATTTTTCATGCTAAAAGCTTTTACGTGTACATTTGAGATAAAAAAAAGGAAAAGGTAGCTTTATGTTACTACTCTCTTCGCCCCATCAAACATCACAACATGTTTGATGCTTTCAAGAGTTTTGTATTTCCGCGTTAGAAACTTTTCTCGCTTTTTATAAAAAGTTTGAAACTTTGAGTGAAGTTTCCAAATTATTTAGAAAACCGAGACTAAACTGTTACCGAACAAACAATGCATAAATTAAGTCATCTCTCAGTTTAACCTCATGTCGGCTTACTCGATACGATTCGATTCAAATTACGCCATTCAATCGATCACTCTAATTAATTATATTATCAGTTCAACACTCGTTTGAATCGAATCTCGAATTGTTATCAAACTCACCAATGTTTTAGCACAAATTTCCATTTTGGATTATTCAGAGCGGAGATTTCCTTTCGCTCCGATTTCGAATGTGAATAAAATTTTATCGGAGTCCATTTGTGGGCGCCGATTAAACCATTTGAACAGCGACCATTACAGCAATTAAATCGAAATAAAATTTAGAGAAATTGTTTTAATTGCAGCGGGGTTTGACTTTCTGTATTTGCCATTCGAGTGTGAGAGAGAGAGAGAGATTTCGTCGATTGCAATAAAACTAAATCGTTTCGAATGTGCTTTTGTGAAACTTTAATTATTTCCTCGGAAAAGTTTTTCGATCTTTTCAGAAATTCTCGCAGCAAGCGAGAAACTTTTCTTAAGAGAGAAATTGCAAACGCATTAATCCGTGACTTAATTATATTATGAGCATTTTTCATTCTCTCGAGGGAAGGAACAAAGGAAAACGTTCCAGCGGGTGGTGGATTGAAAATTGTTTTAATGGGAAAACTTTCTCCTCACCGTCTTGAAAGCAGCAGCAGCAGAAGAGCTATCTGGGAAATTGTAAAATATTTTTTTATCTCACTTCGCGCTTAGAGATTTTTGATCATAAAATTTTTTATTGTCTTTCGCCTAATGGATCCCGCGGTAAGATAAATGATGAAACAACAAAAAAAAAGGTTTGAAGGTTTCTTCTCAAAATTGATTTTATCATTTCAAAGTGGAATCTGGTGTAGAAGGGAAAAACATTATTGCGCTAATCTCGATATCAAAGCTTTAATCATCGTGTGACTTGAAATGAAGGAAAACACAAACCAGAAATGTTTAACTATTCTCGAAACATTTCTCTTTCAACTCTAATTCTATTGTTTTACAAATTGTTTCTTGCACGTTGGAACGTAGAAAGCTGAACCGAGCGCAAGCACAACTTACCACAAAACGTTGCTGAATTCTTCGAGCAAATGGAGGAAAAATAATTTTCCGATTTCACGAAAAATGTTTCAAATGAGGTTTTGTTACACGAGCATCGTAGTGGTCGTGGTTTTGACAAAGAGCAGAGAAAGAATTTGTTAAAATAAATTCGATAGATAACGACGAAGCTTGTTCAAGTATTCGATGGGGGATTGGAGCTGGGAAGCTTCATGAAGCTTGTAACGTGGGATAGCTCAAAGGAAATCGAGCGGAAGGAAAGAATAATGAAAATCTTTCTTTCATTAGGAAATAGTTTAACGAAAGTTCTTTGAAGACAAATTGGCTTTGTGTACTTATCAGGAAACAATCTCAAACTTCTCATTAATCAGTACTCGGGTCAAGTACATTAATTTTTTCTCCCCCCTCACATTTTCGATGTTTTAAATACATTTTCGTGTTGGCACTGTTGATGTTTCCACATGAGATGAGATAAATAAATTTGAGGATTTAAACCCTTTTTCTTCATTTTGGAACATGCATTTGTACTTTTGGGAGACTCGGCTGAAAAAACAACGACGACATCGTGTGCCTTTCCTCTCCTCTCGACAATAACTCACGAACAACTTAATTTCTACATTAAACATGTGTCCGGCTCCTTTTTTTTTGCTGGCAAGTCTAACATAAATGTTTGTTTAATTTACGTTGAAAACAAAAGCCATGTTTGGCGATGAAGCCTTTTCAGTGTCCAAAAGTGAAATAATTTCGAAGCTCAGACACGAAATAAATGTTAGAGTGAGAGATAGAAGGGATAAGAGTGTGGAGCAAGGCAGTTTCTTAATTAAATTTCCTTATCTCTTCGGAAAGCGGGATGACAGTTCGTTCTGAGCAAATACTCTCGAGACAACAATTCAATTAAATTTCTGATTAGAAGGCTCGATTGCCTGCTCTCTCCCCGAATAGTAAAATCATGCATGGCCCCGAAAATCAGAGCGATATTTATATTATTCAAAGCATCGCTCCATCCAACATTTCTTTTTTTTTTCTTCGAGAAAGTTTAATTAAATATTTGCTCCGAAGTACGATTTGGCAGTCGTACATTTATTCATTAGCAATCATCGCTGTCGAAAGCAAACATGCGGGCATTGAGAAGTTTAATCAAAACGATTTTGTGATTTCATCATCGTCAATTGAATTTTCAATCAAAGGAACTTTTTCGTTGCCTTTAGAAACGATTTGAAATTAATGAGATCTAATCAACAGTCTTGGCGACTTGATCGTCAAATGCTCAAGGCTTCATTCGACAATAGAGAGTTACGACAAATCCGCAAATAAAAGCTTCTTGGGGTCAAATGAACAGCATGACATTGAGAAACCTTTTGAGATCTTAAATTAATTCTGTCCTTTCACATCGATAAGCTCCTGTAATTTTCTCTATTTCTAATGGACTCCATCGTTCTGTGTGAAAGTAACACCTGATTTTCCTCTCTGATGTCGACTGATTTGTATGGAAAACACGTAAGGGATGAAGAGAAAAAATCATTTACACTTATTTGCGCTGTAAACTCGACGCTGTGTGTTGAATACTTTTTCTTTCGGTAGTTTCGGGTCGCCGGAAGCCGTAAAGATTCGACTTCAGGAGCTTTTACGTTAATTCTTTACGATTTCGGGATCAAGGAGAGGAAGGAAGGAACTAGGAGCGACGACCAAGGGCGAAGTTCGTTGTCGTTGTCAATAGAGAAATTTTCTCGTTGATTGTCCCATCGAAGAACAATTTTATCTCAACTTTTTCCATTTGCCAGCATATTTTCGATTCTCTATCTTTTCAAGCTGAAATTGTGGAGAATTATTCGAATGAAATCTTGCTTCAAAGGGATTCATTGTTCTAAGCAGTTGAACATGACTTTGCAGCAATAATGATAATGCAGAAGCTTCAGACATTTTGCAATCACGTTTCTCTCGAGAAAAAACCTCTATCCTCCTCTCCAAAGACTTCTTGCTTAGTCGGAGCAGCTGAAAAGGTGCATTTTGGGAGAAAGTTTGCTAAATAAACCAAGTGGAATAAAGAGATATTTCTGTTCTGGGGCGAAAAGAAAAAAGTTAAAATTCATGAGAGTAATCTCTTCAGAAAATTCCTCACGATAAACTTCGGAGGAGAAAGAAAAATGCACACATTAAACTCTCTTCTGTTATAAATTTTTGATAAAAGTTGGAAAGTTCATCGATGATGTGGAGAAGTAAAGAAATTTCTGAATAATTTCCTGAAAACTTTCTCCTTTCAATTTCCAACTCTTGACATTACTCGCAAATATTTCCCACTAACAAAAGACTGTCAGCTGTAGACTACAATGACTTTTGCAACAAAAATTCCGTCGAGTCGAGTCTATCTGGGTCGAAAGCTCTTCTCCACACGTTTCTCGCAATTTACTAGTTGACCTTTCTGTCGCTGTAAGTTGTGTCAGAGAAGAAAGCAAAACTTAATAAAAAAGAGAATCTTTAAAGTTATTCCGAGTCAAGTTTAGGATCAATTTGGATTTTAATACATCATCTTATCGCGTAATTGAATTCGTGCTGTATCTCGTATGTTGTACGACGACGACAAGATGTTGAAATGAGTTATCGACAACGTATCGATGGATATGCAATCATGAACTTTATAGTTGCAAGAGTCTCGAGAATTGAGGAGATGACGTTTAATTTAATCTCTTTCCTTGCTATGCCAAGAGCATTATCGAAGAATAAATTCATTTACAAGAGTTTGAAGAGAGCTCGATGCAAATTACAAATTTATTACGTTTACTGCTCTGATTGCAATCAGAAAAGTTCTTCGCAGAAAATTGAAAAACCAAACTGAAGCGTGACGTCGATTGATTTGCTTGCACGTGCAAAATTTGCGATGGGATGGTGGAGAGTGAGAGGGAAATCAATTCAAGATTGAACCGATTAAAGCAATAAATCAATCAGCGCTTGACAGTTATTCATCTCTGTTATCGAAGAAAGATTATTTATGGGACACGAGTTGGATTGGCTTGGGCGTAAAATATGAATTCGATAGGTTTGCGACTCATCTCCAAAATAATCCCATCAATTCTCCTGTTAAAAGTCCTCGCTGCTTCACTAACCACCGCCATGCAGGATGGGATACAATAAATACAATTTCCTGATGATATCAAAACTTAATGATCAGACTCTCTCTCACATCGTAAAAATAAATATTTTCCCACCGACTCGACTGAGTCTGACACGATGTTCGTTCGACTGCTTTTCCCATATCCGGAGAAATTTTATGTTATTTCCTGCTTCATTAGAACTGCATGAGACTACTACAGAATGTTGCACGATTGACCGCAGAATAAAAATTCACGAGCAAACTTTACACCAGAAATGCATTTAAATTTTTTTAAGCCGCAGAGCTTCGTGATATGAAAAGTAAATTTTAAAAAATCGCTCGAATCTAAAATTAATGTTTCACAGAATTCCCTAACTAACACACAGCTTTTAATTCTCAATCCAAATGCTTTCGTCGCAACCAACAAAGCTCAGCGAAAAATGAATGGATTTTCAGATGCTGATGCAATAATTGAATTACGCGTCGCTAATGGATCATGTAAAAAAGAGAGCTTTCCGCTGGGTGAAGTTTTCACTCGATAAACTCACGCTTCATCACCAGAATGAAGCTATGCCGATGAATGAAAAATAATAATTAGGCAGGAGCTTCAACATTGTCGGAGCGAGGACGTGACAAGCTTTTATTCGTGGAACGGAAACTTTTCCATTAAAACACGAAAATTGAAGAGTCACTTTAGTCACTCGCTCCATTGAGTTATTTGTGGGTCTGAGCTTTTATTGCAGCGAATGACCCGAATCATAAATTATGTCACTGCAGATATGAAAAATGCTCGCTGCCATATTTTATGCAATTGGCGCTGAATGCCCCAGGTTCAACCAGCACAATCGCTGTTGTTTTTTATGTCCGCCCGCGACCAGAGTGAATCCGAAGCGATACAAAACAAAACTTCTGCTCCGTGAAATTTATGAGTTCATAAATTTTCGTCGAGAATCATGATGCACAAACCGAAGTCGTGATGTGCGCGCCCTTTGGCAACAGCCACACACTGAATCTAATATTTCAACTGCTCCACATATCGTGATTATGCCATTTCCCTCGTGAGCTCGCTGGCTGTCAAGTTCGCTTAGTGGCTGCTCCACATTCGGTGACATCATATTCAGTTGGACGTGGCTTCTGCTTTATAAGCTCTGACGTGCATCATTCTACTCGTGTATCAAATCCCACGCAGAAAATGTAAATTTCTCTTGTTGTTACGGACAGAGAAGGCCAAATATTGAAATTTCAGCTTTTGTTTGATGTCAAAAAATCAAGTTACAACGACGGAAATCCAATAAATCACCATCAAAGCCGACAAACAGAAGCTTTATTAAAAATGTCTCATGTTGATGTTCATGCATGGACTGAACGGTTTCAAAATTTTAATTTACAAGTATCAGCTTTCACTGACGGATTCTTTGTTTGCTTTTTTTTTTTTGTTAAAAAAAGTTTCGCCTCCTCGCTTCGAGAGTTGGATGGACCAATGTTCATTCGAATGTTCCATCGTCATTGACTGAACTCAAAGTTTATTAAAATATGTTAAGCTTCTCTTCGCTTCACGGTTTTTGAAAGCTTCGCTTACTTTGAATTGAAAGTCTTGAGCAGACTCTTTAGTAATGTCGTTTGTTGAAAAAGAAAACTTTTTCTCGATGTTCAAAGAGATTGCGACGACGAATTCAAATTGAGAGATATCAAACGTTGCAAGCAGAAAAAGTTAATGTAAGAAATCTTTTAGCTTTCCCGTGTCAAAGAGCTTTTACAAATTGTTAAAGCTTTTTACTTCAAGTTGGTTTCAAAAGGTTTCTGGCTCCTTTCGAGCGTGAGTACACAAATTTACAATGTTAGGTCTCGCAGCGTCTTCTGTGCACACGTAAACGAGGTTTTCATGCTGCGAACGACATCATCATCATAGTTACTTTTAAAAGAAATTAGAATAAAAATTCGACATGAGTTTCATTGCTAGTTAAGCAGATTCAATTTTATGCTTCGAAGATTCTTCAGAAGACAACGACAAGAATTGCGTTCTTAAAAAACTTGTAAAGATCTTTTGACTTCATAGCTTTATTCTGAGAAATGTTATTTGAATAGGGAAGCTCAAAGATCTGAAAACATGAAAATGCTAGTTGAGACGATTCGGTGACGTCAAACTTTAATAGAATTCGAATCTTATAAGAATGAAATTCTTTGCTAGCTCCATCTGCTGTAAACTAACAGAAGTAAAAACTAATACTAACAAAAAATATTTTTTACTAAAGTTGCGATTCCCTCGATTTCTTTAGTTGTGTGCGAATCTAATTGGAAACTTTTCGTTCTTATGTTTTTAATTTTTTAATCCGGTTAGAGTCGTTTAAAATTATCTAAAATAGCTTTAACTTATAGATAACATTTCAACGATTGTCGAGAGTGCTAAAGATTTCCGAAGAAAGGTGATTAAAGGCGGAAAAAGTGAATTCCAAAATTCATTAAGTTGAAAAAAAGTTTCGATAGAAAAAATGGAATCGCCAGTGTTGGTTTTGATAATATTGCTTGTTAACCTGAATCTAGAATGCAACAGATATTTTCGATTCTCTTCACGCCTTGGAATTTTAATTCTCCACTTGTACAAACTTTAATCTTAAGATTGATTTCAAAACATTATTCCAAAAAGAAAACTTGGCAAAGGTTCACGTTCATCTACTTGCCAGCCGAATTAAATCAGTTTCCATCTGGAAAAGTTTGCAAGCAATGAGAAGTTTCGTTAATTTATTTTATTTCTAGCATAAACAAATCATTAATTGCTTCGTGATAATTTGAGATTTTTCCGCTGAGCTTTCCTTTGAGCAATAATTTCTATTGTGTTGAAGCTCATCGTCACCAACACCAAAGCAACGTCTCGTGTTCTTACTTGGCTCGTGTTGTTATCAACGCGGGTTTGTTTACATTTTTGTGCCATGCGAGAAACACCGACTAACCAACACATCCGCGATCAAATATCTTCGTAGAGGAAAAAGAGATTCGTGATGAAGTGGGACAACATAAGAAGCTTACGAAGCTTTTCTCTTAAGACCCTTAGGAAAATGTTTTTCAATTGGGGACGATCCTGTAATTTCGAAACAGGAGAAAGTATAAATTTCAATATTATTATACGTTCCAATGGCAAATCAAAACAATTATCTCCTCACGATCTCACTTGCGAAAAAAATTAGTTTCATTAAAAAATCTTCAAGTGGAATTGCGCAGAATAATTTTTTTCATTCTCTTGCGGTCTTGTGTTCGCGCGACTGTTAACAAGACCGTTAATTAACTCATTTTTCTCACATATCTTGAGTATACGCGTTACAAACTGTGTAACCACACACATTAGCGATGTTTTCATTTATAAACGATTTTGATCAACGAATGATAACGCGAAAATCATGTTCGAGTCAATTTCCGATCGAATTTTATTTTCGTTCGGAATTTGCGTGACGTTCTTCTTATAAAAATAAATTTTATATGTTCCAGAAGTCGTAAAAATTTTCCCCGCGACAGCGAAGACGATCGAATATTTATGTCGAGTGAGTTCCATTAACAAAAAGCGAAAATGGGGGAGAATCTGATGGGCAGCACAAGTCTGCTTCATGTTGGCGACATCGTTTCTCTCTTTGCCGAAGGCTCTGTCTCGGGATTCTTATCAACATTGGGGTGAGTTGAATTCTAATCTCCCTAAGACAATTTAATATTCGGGAATATTTTAGTCTCGTCGATGACCGAACTGTTGTTTGTCCTGAAGCGGGAGATCTAAATACTCCGCCGAAGAAGTTTCGAGATTGCCTTCTCAAGATATGTCCGATGAATCGGTACTCGGCTCAAAAGCAATTCTGGAAGACAGCGAAGCAATCAACAACAACTGACGCCAATTTACTCAAACGACTTCATCACGCAGCGGAAATCGAAAAGAAACAAAATGATTCGGAGAACAAGAAACTCTTAGGATCAACGGTTCAATATGGATCAGTGATTCAATTACTTCATCTCAAGTCTAACAAGTACTTGACGGTCAACAAACGATTGCCGTCATTGTTGGAGAAGAACGCGATGCGAGTTTATCTTGATGCGAATGGAAATGAAGGTGAGTGGGTCGAATATATCTCGAATAATATTAAATTCTATTTTATTTTCAAGGTTCTTGGTTCTACATCATGCCGTTCTATAAGCTTCGAACGACTGGAGACAATGTTGTTGTTGGAGATAAAGTTATTCTCAAGCCGGTCAATGCAAACTCACAAAACCTTCACGTTGCGTCGAACTACGAATTGCCTGACAATCCTGGCTGCAAAGAAGTTAATGTTCTCAACTCGAGCACTAGCTGGAAGATCACTTTGTTCATGGAGCATCGCGAGAATCTTGATGATGTTTTGAAAGGTGGAGACGTTGTTCGATTGTTTCATGCTGAACAAGAAAAGTTCTTGACAATGGACGAGTACAAGAAGGTTCAGCATGTTTTCCTTCGAACTACCGGACGAACTTCTGCAACAGCTGCGACAAGCTCAAAAGCTCTTTGGGAGATTGAAGTTGTTCAACATGATCCGTGTCGAGGCGGCGCTGGTCATTGGAATTCTCTTTATCGATTCAAACATCTCGCGACTGGATTTTATCTCGCGGCTGAACTTGATTCGGATCCTGGCTATCAAGACTCGTATCGACTCGTGTCCGTTCCCTATTCAACTGATATCGCTTCTGTGTTTGAATTAGATCCAACAACCATGACACGAGCTGATTCCCTCGTCGCTCAAAGCAGCTACGTTCGAATGCGTCATTTAACAACCAACACTTGGGTCCACGCGACGAGTATTCCAATCGATGCTGACGAGGATAAACCAGTTATGAGTAAAGTCGGCTGTAGCGCAATTAAAGAAGATAAAGAAGCTTTCGCTGTCATACCTGTTAGCCCAGTTGAAGTACGTGATCTGGATTTCGCTAACGATGCTTGCAAAGTTCTTATCGCAATGTCCCAACGTCTCTCAGCTGGTAATGTCAGCCACAATGAACGAAAATCACTCATCGCGTTGCTTCAAGACATCGTCTACTTCATCGGAGATATGGAGAACGAGCAAAATAAATGTGAAGCACTTGAATTGACAATCTCCAACCCAAACCGAGATCGTCAGAAGTTGCTGCGAGAACAATACATTCTTCAGCAGCTTTTTAAGATTCTTCAAGGTCCATTCAAACCGAACGGAGATCAACCACCGTTTCTATCTCTCGATGAACTCGGAGATCCCAAGAATGCTCCGTACAAAAATATTTTCCGATTGTGTTATCGAATCTTACGATTGAGTCAACAAGATTATCGAAAGAATCAAGAATACATTGCTAAACATTTCGGTTTGATGCAAAAGCAGATCGGCTACGACATTCTGGCTGAAGATACAATCACCGCTCTTCTACACAACAATCGAAAGCTTCTCGAGAAGCATATTACGCCAGCTGAGATTGAAACGTTTGTTGGACTTGTGAGACGCAACATGGTCAACTGGGAGTCTCGATTTTTGGATTACCTCAGCGATTTGTGTGTCAGCAATAAAAAGGCAATCGCAGTGACTCAAGAATTGATTTGTAAATCAGTTTTGAGTCTCAAGAACTCTGATATCCTCATCGAGACAAAGATGATGACATCAACTGATTATTGGAGAGCAATCGGTGAAGACGATTACATGGACGATGATGATCAGAAGACTCGTGAAGTGGTTTTAGTCTGGAACAATGGGAAAAACTTTAAATCTTTGACGGATCTCGGAAGAGGATCAAAGATGAATGCTGTGATTGATGTGGCCATCCTCGATTATTATCGACACCAGTTGAATCTCTTTTCAAACATGTGCCTCAATCGTCAATATCTCGCTCTCAACAATCTTTCTCCGCATCTTGATATCGATTTGATTCTCCGATGCATGTCAGACGATCAAGTTCCTTATGAGTTGCGAGCTTCATTCTGTCGACTGATGCTTCATTTGCATGTTGATCGTGACCCTCAAGAGCCAGTGACTCCTGTCAAGTACGCGAGATTGTGGAGTGAAATTCCAGCTGTCATGTCGATTTACGATTATGATATCAGAAAGATTCCTGACACGAGCAAGGAACACGTGCGAGCGAGATTCAACACGACGATCGCTTTCGTCGAGAACTATTTGTGCAATGTCGTCAACAAGATGTGGCTGTTTAGTGATCAGGATCAAAACAAATTAACGTTTGAAGTTGTGAAGCTAGCTCGTGATCTAATCTACTTCGGATTCTACAGCTTCAGTGATTTATTGCGCTTGACTCGAACTCTTTTGTCAATATTAGATTGCGTTTCTGAAGGCGACATTGCCACTGAAGTTCAGCATGGCGATGTTGATTCTGAAGGCGGAGTTCTTCGTTCGATTGGTGACATGGGAACGATTATGACTTCGCTGACTTTAGGTCCAATGTCTCCTGTCTCTCCACCCATCCCAACAATTCAAAGATCGAAATCTGTCTCTCAACTTATGAAAGAGTTTCCACTTGTGATGGACACGAAGCTGAAAATAATTGAAATTCTTCAATTCATTCTCGACGTCCGACTCGATTATCGGATTAGTTGTTTGTTGAGTATCTTCAAGAGAGAGTTTGATGAAACTGGCGAATCAATCAGCAACGAGACAGTTGCGATGCGTCAGAAAAATATTGATCTTGAGTCCATTGGCTCGCAAGCGGAAGGAATTTTCGACTACGCGAAGGTGAGAAAATAGTTTCCGTTCGATTTTCAATTTTGTTATTAAAATCGATTTCCTTTAGACTTCAGCGAATCTCGATCTTGATGGCCAAGGCGGAAGAACGTTTCTACGAGTTCTGCTTCATCTCATCATGCACGATTATCCTCCTCTCGTTTCTGGGGCACTTCACTTACTCTTCCGTCACTTCAGTCAACGTCAAGAGGTTCTTCAAGCTTTTCGACAAGTCCAGCTCCTTGTGAGCGATCAAGATGTTGAATCTTATAAACAGATCAAGACCGATTTAGATGTTCTGAGACAATGTGTTGAGAAAAGTGAACTTTGGGTTTACAAAAGTCGAAACTCAACTGACGATGATCAAGCTCCGCAACCTCAAGAAGCCACAGATGGCGAAGGACCAGCTCTCTTCCCAGAACAAGCTCAAGAATACACAAAGATTCAAGATATTTTAATTCGCATGAACAAGCTTTGCATTCAAGTCAATCCGAGCGGATCAAATAAACCTCGAAAGCATGAGCAACGTCTTCTGAGAAATGTTGGAGTTCACACAATCGTTCTTGACTTACTTCAAGTTCCATACGATGAGAAAGACGACGTTCGAATGAACAAACTTATGCAGTTGGCTCATCAGTTCCTTCAAAACTTTTGCTTAGGCAATCAACACAATCAGGTGAGTTTAGAATTTGTTTTCCTTCGAACTTTTCACTTATCAATTGACGTCAACAGGTTTTGCTTCACAAACAACTCGATCTGTTCCTCAATCCTGGAAATCTTTATGCTGAAACAGTTTGTGCAATCTTCAAAGACAATTTGTCGTTGTGCAATGAGATAAACGAGAAAGTAGTTCAACATTTTGTTCATTGCATTGAAATTCATGGAAGACATGTCGAGTACTTGCAGTTCCTTCAGACAATCGTCCGAGCTGAGAATCAGTTCATAAGAAAGTGCCAAGACATGGTAATGCAAGAGCTTGTGAATGCTGGTGAAGATGTTTTGGTTTTTTACAATGACAAAGCGAGCTACAACAACTTCATGGAGATGATGAGAAGTTTTAAGAAAGGAACATCTGAAGGAAGTTACGCAATGAAATATCACATTGAACTCGTGAAGCTTCTGGGTTGCTGCACGATGGGAAAGAATGTCTTCACTGAGATCAAGTGCAACAGTTTGCTGGCTCTCGATGATATCGTGTCGATCGTTTGTCATCCTGATTGTATTCCTCAAGTCAAACAAGCTTACGTTGACTTCCTGAATCATTGTTACATCGACACTGAAGTTGAAATGAAGGAAATTTATTCGTCGAACCACATGTGGAACATTTTCGAGAAGAGTTTCCTTCCTGACCTTGAGCATGTGATTGCTAATGCACCAGAAGAGAATGAGCTCGAAGATTATGTGTTCACTGAAATGATGACAATCCTAAACACTTTCTTCTCCTCGCCATTCAGCGATCAAAGCACAGCCGTTCAACGACGGCAAATTATATTCGTTCAACTTCTTCAGAAGGTTTACAAAATATCGCGACTTGCTTTCCTCAACGCACCTCAGAAGTTTGCGGTTGAAAGTTGCATTAAAACTTTAATCGACGTTGCTAAAAATCGAGTGATCGCAATTCCTTCGGATCTCGAAAACGCTGTCGTCAACATGTTCAGCAAAACTGCGCTTCTCTCGCGACAAACAAGCAAATGGCTTCTTCAAACCAAGCAAACGAAGATTGATCGACAGTTCAGTCAACCGAAGTTGGATCGAAGTATCATCGAAGGTTTGCAGGACATCGTTAGCTTACTGGAAGATCAGTTGAAGCCTCTGGTAGAAGCTGAGCTCAGTCTGCTGGTCGATATTCTCTACAGATCGGAATTGCTTTTCCCTTTGGGTTCAGAGTCGCGGAAACGATGCGAATCTGGTGGATTCATTCGAAGACTTATTAAACATGCTGAACGCTTACTCGAAGAGAAAGAGGAAAAGCTTTGCGTTGAGGTTCTTCGAACTCTTCGTGAGATGATGGCACTCGACACTGAATACGGCGAAAAGGGAGATAGGCTCAGAAATAATCTTCTCGAAAGATATTTTGGCGAGTTTCACATAAAGAAACCTGTCGTCGATATCAAAGCTCTTCCTGGAGTGATCCTGAAACCACCGACCAACATTTCGAAGCCTGATAACTTAAAAATCGTTACGCATGGGCCGGGAGCTAAATTCTTGAGTCGAGCTGTTCGCACACTTTACGAAGTTCAAAATATGTTGGATAAGGAAGGAGCTGGCGAGTTGGTAGTTGAACTTGTCATTAAGTCGATCAACTCGCCTTCGATCTTTGTGGAAGCAGTTGAGCTTGGAATCGCTTTGCTCGAAGGAGGAAATAATGTCATTCAACGTGGCATGTTCAACAAATTCTTAGCTCTCGATCCATCTCAAGCGTTCTTCAGAGTTTTCTACGACAAAATGAAAGATGCTCAAGTGGAAATCAAATCAACAGTGACCGTGAACACAACTGACATCGCAGCTAAAGCAAATGAGAATCGAGAATATCAAAAGGACGTCGACAGAATTAGTCGTCGTGCTGCTCCTCTCAAATCAAATGGAATTGTTATCACTGACGAGTTTCGAGATGAATTGAACAACGCAGGAATTGCAACCGCTCGAGCCTTTGCTGCCGCAAGGAATTTCAATGGCGCAGATGATTTTGGTGGCGCTGCTCAGATTGGAACGGGAAGTGCTCTTGAAGATATTTTAGCTGAGAAGTTGGAAAAGCACAAGGACAAAGATCAACGAGAGAAGCTTTCTCCGAAGGTTCTTGTAATGCAACCAATTCTACGATTCCTTCAACTTCTTTGCGAAAATCATAATCCAGATCTGCAAAACTTACTTCGCAATCAGAATAACAAAACAAACTACAATCTCGTCAGCGAGACTCTCATGTTCCTCGACTGCATTTGTGGATCAACGACTGGTGAGTTTCTCATTAGAATTACACGACATTTATAATTTATTCATGTTTCTAGGTGGCCTTGGCCTACTCGGACTCTACATCAATGAGAACAACGTTTCTTTGATCAATCAAACACTCGAAACCTTGACGGAATATTGTCAAGGACCTTGTCATGAAAATCAGAATTGCATTGCAACTCATGAATCAAATGGACTTGACATCATCACAGCTTTGATTCTAAATGACATTAATCCCCTTGGAAAGAATCGAATGGATCTGGTAAATTCAAAACTTTCTTTCGTTTAAAATTCTTATTGAAAGTTTTACTTATTTTAGGTCCTCGAGTTGAAAAATAACGCAAGTAAACTTCTTCTCGCGATCATGGAGTCTCGAGGTGACTCTGAGAATGCAGAAAGGATTCTCTACAACATGAATCCAAGGCAGCTAATTGATGTAGCTTGTCGAGCGTATCATCAAGAAGACGCAATTGAAGATGAAGACGAGGAAGATGATCCAGACGACGACATTTCAGTTTCGCCAAAGGAGGTCGGACACAACATTTATATTCTCTGCCATCAACTAGCGCAACATAACAAGGAATTGGCTACATTGCTGAGACCGTCAGATGCTTCCAACGTGGAGCCGAAAACACAAAAAGCTTTGATGTTTTACGCGACTCACACAGCACAGATTGAAATTGTTCGTAACGATCGCACATTAGAGCAAATCGTCTTTCCAATTCCAGAGATTTGCGAGTACTTGACTCATGACACGAAGGTGAAGGTTCTTCACACAGCTGAGCGAGATGATCAAGGCTCGAAAGTCGCTGACTTCTTCGATAGAACTGAGTCCATGTTCAACGAGATGAAATGGCAAAAGAAACTTCGTGGACAACCAGCTCTCTTCTGGGTTTCTTCTTACATGTCGCTATGGGCGAATGTTCTCTTCAACTGCGCAGTTTTCATCAACATCATTGTCGCTTTCTTCTATCCGTTCGACAGCACAATACCAGAGCTGAAGCTTCATGCGTCCATCGTCATCTGGGCTTGTTTCTTCTGCAAGGTTGGACTTGTGTTTGTGAAACCACGGAACTCGACAATCAGAGCTTTAGTCGCTGGTGTAATAGCTCGACTGATTTTCTTTATTGGACCAGAGCCGACGCTTTGGATTCTCGGCAGTCTCACAGTGATTATGAAAGGAGTTCATATTGTGTCAATTATGGGAAATCATGGAACACTCGAGAAACATTTAGGAAAAATTGTCACGGACGCAGAATTGCTCTATCACTTCGGGTACATGATGTTCTGTGTTTTTGGAATGCTTCTTCATCCTTTCTTCTTCTCGTTCTTAGTAAGTAGAAGTCTATTCCAAGAATAAACGTCGAACTTTATTAAATTTTCTTTTTCTTTCGAAAGCTCTTCGATGTCGTTTATCGTGAAGAAACATTGCTCAATGTCATTCGTTCTGTGACAAGAAACGGGAGATCAATTATTCTCACGGCTGTGTTAGCTCTTATTCTCGTCTACATGTTCAGCATCATCGGATACATTTTCTTCAAGGACGATTTCCTTGTCCCAGTTGATGATGATTTGATTGGTAAGTTTAAGAATAAAAAAAAATCTTCAAATGACATTAATCATAAATTTTCTTTTAGAATCCTGCAACTCGCATTCGTCAGATATTCGTTCAACGTTAATGTCAGCAATCAATCAAAATTATTGCGAACAAATGAAAGCATCAGATGGTAAAGTCGATACTGATGGTGATGGCGAGATTAAAGAAAGAGCTTGTGATTCGCTTTTGATGTGCATCGTAACTACAATGAATCAAGGTTTAAGGAATGGAGGAGGAATTGGAGACATTCTTCGAAATCCGTCGAGTAAGGAACCATTGTTCATGGCTCGAGTTGTCTACGATCTTCTCTTCTTCTTCATTGTCATCATTATCGTTTTGAATCTCATTTTTGGTGTCATCATTGACACATTTGCTGACTTGAGATCCGAGAAACAACAGAAGGAGCTGATACTCAAGAACACTTGCTTCATCTGTGGCCTCAACAGATCAGCTTTCGACAATCGAACTGTAAGCTTTGAAGAGCACACGAAGAACGAACACAATATGTGGCAATACTTGTACTTCATGGTGTTGATAAGAGTAAAAGATCCAACTGAGTTTACTGGGCCAGAGAGTTATGTGCATGGGATGGTTAAAGCAATGATTCTTGACTGGTGAGTTCGATAACTTTTGACTCCGAAGAAACTTAAAGTAATTGACTTGACTTTAGGTTCCCTCGATTACGAGCAACTTCATTGGACACAGCTGAAGGCGAAGGCGATCAATTAGATGTAAAATGTCTTCAAACGCAACTTGAGAAAACTCAAGAACTTGTTTGTAATCTCTCGAAACAACTTATGGAGTTGAAGGATCAGGTTCGTGCTGAAAACTTTAAATTTATTTGAACTTACTCAAGAAACTTTCCTTTCAGATGACTGAGCAGAGAAAACAGAAGCAACGTCTCGGTCTAATCAATCAAACAGTTTCCAGCCAGTTTGGCAATCAATTCATGTGAATCTTCTTAAATAGTTTTAAGTGTTGGAAGGTTCTTGGAAGTTTCTTGCTCAAAGCAAAAGTCAATCAATAATTAGCCTTAAAAAACTTTTCTTAAACTTCATTTCACTTGTTAGTTGTTGAAACTTGAACATTCTCGCTGTTCCTTGACTATTGTTGAAACTTAAATTATTTACTTAAAGAAAATCTATCTGGAATCGATTTGCTCAGAAACTTTATTTTAAGAAGAAAAGATTTTAGGAAAAAGGTTGCACAATTGAACTTAAACTCATATCACGAAATTTGAATCGTAGAATTGATGAAAGAAAAATGTTGATAATCAAATTTGTTAGATCATCAAAGTTACTTAGAGAATAAAATGGAATAAACAAAATGAAAAAATATTCTTTTGATGTTTTGATAACGTCGGCAGCTTCTTCCTCATCTTGATTGATTATTTTTCATAGAAATATCTGAAATATATCTGAAATAAACATTCAAACAACTTTTTGTTTATTTTTTTAAATAATTTTTTCGTATTTGAATTTTTTTCTTTATTTTTCACGATTTTCTTTTTCATTCTTTCACGTTTTTTTCCTGTTGTGTATATATAAGATGAAATTACATCCTTAGATAATTTCTGTCTCCAATTTCATTAAATTTAGTTTACAATTATTTCTCGTTTAATTATTTACACTTAACTGCTTCTGTTTTTCTTTTTTGATATTTCACGTGTAAGTCTATTTTAGAAACGAAATGTAATAAAAAAGGATTTAAAAGCTAACTTCTTTTTATTGGCGGATCTGTTCTTAACATTCATCATTTTGCTTTAACTAAAAGGGAAAAATCTTACAAAGGAAGTTGTTAATTAAAATTATTAATTAATAATATTGCAGCGAATTAAACGAGGTGTGATCTTGAGTGCATTTTCATGGAAGAGATTTGGCACATTTTACCAGTCCAAATGATTTTTTTGTTTGCACATCAACAGAAAACAAAATCAAAGAATTCTTAATTTGCATGTCTCAACGACTAAACTTGATTCATGATGAACAGAAAGTTGAAGCAAAGCGTGTGAAGTTTTTGCTCTTGAAACGATCGACAAACAAATTGCAATTGAGATTTTGCTAAGCTCATTTGATTGACGATCGCTATCAAAGCTCCAGTTAAATGAATAAATAGACACTTTATTTGCTGAATTTGCAATTCTTCTTCTTTCTCTATCCTCAAACGATCTTTAAAGACGCGTAACGGAATTTACCATTAAATATTTTTCTTGTCTGTGATCATAGTTGATTTCTATTGATTTTTTTCTGTTTGAATGATTCTCTAACATAACTTTTTCCTCCTTACACGATTAAGTTTTTCATTTGAGAAAATAGTTCTCGATCTTCTATGTTTTCTTTTTATTATTTACACATAAAGTGAAAAAACGTTTTCTCTCGATAAGATTTTCAAAATTGTCGGCCAAATATCATTGGTTAGCTTCCCTGTTGATTATGGATCGCGCTGTCGATTATGTCGAGCGATCGATCCACGAAAGAAAAAAGGGAACAACACTAAAAGTAAATCACGATTCATTTGAAGTTTCAACTAAGTAGAAAAATCTTTTTTGTTTGACACGAATTTCTTGGCCGTTGTGAGAAGATTGGTTCTCCACAAATTGTTCATCCTTAATACTTTTTATTCCTTTCGAAGTCTTTGAAATTGTTTTTTTTCCTGGCATCCAAAATGAAAGCAACAAAATATTTCGCTTATAAAATTTTTCATGTTTTATCAAATTTTTAATTCTTTTATGTTAAGCTCGATAATTGTGTGGAGCTGCGTGAGCTTCAGTTAAGCATCTCGCAAGTCCCACCAAGTTTCACTTTACAAGTTCCGATACTTCATACAAGTTCGTGTCGATCAATTTCTTCATTTACGATCTCAAAGATCTCTCGCAGTTTATTTATCGTCTCCAATCGAGATTTTTCTTTTTTATTTACAGTTCATCAGTCCATTCATGATTAAACAGAAATATTTACAACATTTGTCACAAATCGCGTGGGAGTTTTTTTAAATTCTTTATTTCTTCGCTTGATTAATCGTCAGATTGATTCGAATTATTTGCAGTTCCCAAGAAAGTCAATTCAGCAGTTGAACAACTTTTTAATGTCAAGTCAAGTTGTGAATTCTTGGGGAACTCGAAAGCTTTCGATTTAATTTGAATCAGTCAAAGGATTGAACTTGAAGAATAGAATTTATCGCTTAAACTATATGGCCACATAATTTTGAATCAAAGAATCTAAACAAGAATAAGTTCGTCGAGTCTTTTCTGGGCAATCAGTTGTCTTGCTAACAGAAAATCGAAAGAAATATTTTAAAACTTGACAAGTCGAACGTTCAATGAAGTTGAAAAGTTTTAAAATATTTAAATCGATGTTTCTGAAATCAAGGCAACAGTTTGCAGCGTTTGTGATCATCAAACGACTTTGAAAACTCAGCGAAGTCATTCTCATAAAAGAATTTTGTGATTTTGTCCCGGGACAAAGTAAAAATAATAAATCAAAATGAAAATATTGCATAAAATAATTAAAGAAAATGTCTCAGAGAAAATTTTATCAAAATTTACAAGAAAATCGTTCAAAATTTACTTTTTTACGTAAAAAAATAATAAAAAGATGTCAAAAATAAAATGTGATCACGAATGAAACTAAATTCATTGTTTCTCTTTTTTAAGTTAAAATTAAAATGTAATGGAAGAAAGCAGTTAACAGTTTTTTGCGGTGCAATTCTGAGAGTTTGCATCGCTTGATCAAAATCATAAAAAGGTTCGCACTTTTTAATACTTTTCCTTTAGAAAAACTCCAGAAAAAGGTTTTTTGAGAAATCCTTTCTAAAAAATGTCGTCAAAAATAGTTGATTGATTGATTTCGTCAAGCCAGAATATTTTTTTTGTTGGTCGTTTATCGTTCGTGGAACGTCATGTTCATGAAAGTTTTCCCACAAATTTTATTTTTCCTTCACGCGTATAAAATTTTGAATTTCTATTATCAAAAGAAAGTTCTTCGATTATCGACTTTCACTTTGTTTTTGGCACATGAAAACGTTTGTTTATTTGTTTTGTTTGCAGGAAAAGTTTTTGGCCAACGAGTTTTCAATGAGAGCGCATCGCAACTCGTCTCTCTTTTGAATTCCATTGTCTTATGTTTGTGGCACTGCGAATTGTTCTTGTCGTCATTATAATAGTTCACGCTTCCTTAGACACTTATTCACATCCTCCGAGAGCGATGAAGGCTGATGCTGAACAAAAAAATATTTACTGAGATCATTTTTGCTTTATGTGGGTGTGTGTTGGTGTTCTTTGCTTGCTTATGTGCGTTAAACTTATCTTGATTTGCCTCCATCACTCTTCGTCTACATTCAGAGGAGAATGTGAATCACTTTTTTCATATAACGCTAATGGCATTTCCATCATCTCGATGGTGCGTTCCATTTGACGATCCAGCGTCTTTCCCGCTACCAGGCGCTTGTTGAGCGGCTGCAGCAGCTGCTGCAAGTTGAAAATTTGCAATGTTTGCTGCGTGAAATTGAGCAAGCGAATGATGCTGATGATGAGCAAGTGGATGAGCCATTAAAGGCTTTTGGTATGGAGAATAGTAACCGCCGACTCCTCCCATGTTCGGATGAAAGTCTCTCCTTGTCAATTGATTCACGCTCAACGGATTATTGATATCGCGCGGATTAGCGCCAACAGGATTGCGATGAAGAATTGGGAGTTTGTCGTAGAGGAATGGATCCAGCCGATGATGTTGTTGAGGATGATTGTGTGACTGATCCATCGGCTCTGTTTTGATCTGAATATCATTAGCCATTTGCTGTTGTTTCTGTTGCTCCTTTTTGATATCATCTTGCAATATGATACCATTAGAAGACTTCTGATGGCTCTGATGCTTTCCATCCCATCCACCACTTGCTTTATTTCGTTGTAACTGATTAACGAGAGATTGCACCATTTGATGTTCGTCGTGATGGTGTGACATGATTGGATTTGGCGTTGATGGCGATGCGAGAAGATTGATTGGTGACGCGAGAGAGGTTGAAGGTGATTGAAGACTAGAGAGACCACTAAGACCACCTGGACTCGACATCGATTGGTTGAGCGACTCGGTATCATCGTCAGGTGTTTGCGCATCATCGACAGAGCCGCACGAACCAAGATTACTCTCGTCTCCATGATTCTCCAAGTCTCGCGATTCTTCTGCCTCCTTATAACGAACGCACTTCTTCTTTCGTCTAAAATCAGAAACAAGAAATCAGTTAGTTCTGAAACGAATAAAGATTTTTCACCAGCCACCTCGGCTGATGATGATCTCCGTGCCAAAATAAAATAAACACTCAACGAACGAATTTCACGCAAAGCGAAAATATCTCGAAACTGAAAGTTTTAACATTCAAAACGTTATGAAGTTTTTTTTTTGGTTTTTTTTTTCTTCTTCTTGTCATGCAATCAATTCTATAAACACCTGAGTTTGTTTGTCTTTGCAAAACTCTTTAAATAAATTAGAAACTTGTCAAAGAAGTCTTCAACAAAACTAAAATGTTTATAATGATTCTGAATATTTAATTAAAAATTCTTAAACGTTAGTGAAGCAAAAGAAAAGCTGAAAAATCATGCAACGAACAGTTCAATGGAATCAACAAATGGAAGTTAAGTATAAACATCATATCTCGATCAATTAAATCAAAGCATGAAACAAACAAAACGAGAAAACAGCGACAAACATAAACGAGGTGAATCGTGAACTGACTTTCAAAAACTCTCCTCTTGATGTCTCGACGCTGGTCTGGCTGGGTCCTCAATATTGATCGACGGTCTCTTGGTCTTGATTTTGTTTATGTACAATGAAGTATGGAACCTTCACCATGAACGATGTGAGAATAGAAAATTTGGAAGGAAAAGTAATCGTTTAATCTCAAGCGATTCTTAGAAACGGAAATTTTCCAAAAAGTTTTCGTTTAAAAAGTGTTAAGAAAATTTACATTTAACAAATCTTAGAGATTTACATAAGTCGGTGTCTGTGGTGACGCTTGCGGTGGACCATTGCCAGCGGATCCACTCAAACTTGCGGCTAGACCAAGCAAGTGAACCGAAGATGACGATGATGACGACGTAGACGATGTCGATGACGTTGGGATGATTGTGTTGCCTGCTGCTGCGGCTGCACTTAATATCGACAGTCCCGGACTAACAACCAAGCCCCCAAAGATAAATTACAACACAATTTCCAGATACGGCGGGGGAAGAGAGAGAGAGAAGAAGGGGAATAGATAGAGAAATTCTTTAGCGATAAGTTTAATTTGTGTTTTGGGTGGTCGTATCATGTTTGTGACTTAAGAACTAATGAACTTAAACATTAAATATCCTCCACCTCACCATGAAATCATAAAATGATTACAGAAAGTTCTGCAATCGTTTTAATAAATAAATTTGTTGTTTTAAAAAGCCCAAAGAGACTTTTAATTTCATCGACGAATTTAATTAATATTTTTTGGTGATAATAAAAAAATATAAAAACCAAAAAAAAAATCATAAAGTTTTTAATTGAAAAAAAGATCATTTCGTGTTTGTGACGTGGTCGTTGTCGTCAGTAACTCACCTGCAAGGCTTGCACCATTGGTTTTGTTGATCTAGTCCATATCTCGCTCGGCATTTCTTCATGCTATTACCTGTCGGCGACGAATTTTGTTGGTGAGGGCAGAGAAAAAGTTTCATTAGTTGACTTTCGAACGTGAAAATTATTTCATTAAATATTTAATCAATAAAAAAGATTACAAAATGCGAGAAAAATAACGTGTTTAAAACAAAATCTGCGCTTTATAACAATCGAAAATAACTTTTTCCTTGTTTATCGAGTCTTTTGTTAGCCGTTTAAACAGCGAAAAGACGAAGATAAACAGAAATTCATTTGTTGGTGATTGAAGCATTTAAAAAAACATTCCGGTAGAGTTTTTTTTTTGACAAAATGTGATGATGATAAGAGCAAATATTTGGAAAGACTCACAAATTATCGACGAGACAATGAGAAAGAAAAAGATTGAATAATGATTGGCTGTCTAGGCGGCGGAAACTGCTCTTGGCAAAGCTCCTGAAGAAGCTTACCTCGTCACAACAGCCTTAAACATAAATTAACAAAGCGGATTCCTTCGATTGGTTTGATCCGCTTTTTGACATTTCTCGATTTCTTTTTTCTGTTCTTGATTCTTTTGTTTGCAAATTAAATTTTCTAATCAGTTTTTTTTTCATCAAAATTCTAATCGAATGATTTAAAAAGAGTTTGTTGCGTAAAAATCGTTGCATGCACAAAAGCGACAAAATATTTGTTTAATATATTCAACTAAGCTTTAACCAGCATGTCAAAATAAAAGAGGAGAGTGAATTAAGGTAAATGGAGTAGAAAAGTAGCAAAACATAGGAAAATGCTCAAAACCCTAAAGTTGGCGCGCAAAAGCTTCGGAAAAATCTCATCAAAAAGTAGCGAAATGAAATATTTTTGTATTAAAACAGTTGAATGTGAGTTTGTGTGTTTGTACCTCCGTCGTTTGGTTCTTGCTTTCGCTTCCGCTTCTTGCCCCTCGTTGCATTCGTCCGCGAACTCCAATCTGGATACATTTGCATGTGCAATTGACGTTCGCGTCTCGCTAACTCATAATATTTGGCTTGCTCCTCACGGCCCAAGGCGTGCCACTGATAACGATTTCAGTTTCGGTTCAAGTTTGCGTGTGTGTGTTTGAGAGAGGGGCCGCGCGCAATAATTAACAACACAATGAAATGAAAAGAAATGGGAAGAAAAATATAAGAAAATTGTTTCATTTAAATTGCGCAAGTTTTTTGGCGGGAAATGTTTTCTCGTTTTCGAAGTGGAAAACAGTTTTGTTCACCACAGAAACTCATTAATCTTTGAATTATTAAAGTCGTTGTAGCTTCATTCATGTCTTAAAAACAACCCCAACAACAAATCTGTAAAATTTTCTTCAAATGCCAAAAATTTCTTCGGGATTTTCTTCTTCATTAAAATTTTCCGAGGACACAAACGATAAAACGGTAAACAAAGTTCAAAATTATTTCTTTCTTTAACGCGACAAATTTTTTTTTCTCGTCAAATCGTGAAAGTGAAAGTGAGAAAGAAAAGGTTTAAAGGAAAAGGACACGACAAGGAAGCGTCTTTCGCCAGCAAATTTCTTAATTAAAAACAACATGAACAATGAAAACTTCACTCGGAAACGTCAGTCGCTAAGTAGTTTCATGCGTAATGCTTTCTTTCCATAAGAGGAGCAAAAATGGGGGAGCTTTTAAGAATGTGGGGAAACAGGTGAAAGAGGAAAGTTCCTTTGAAATTCAATACAGAAAAGTTCTCTTAAGAGATTAGAAAGCGACACCGAAATGAAAACGAAATAAAACTGTTACGGAAAACTCAGGAAAGTCCTAAGAAAAGGGAAAGTTCACACTAGTTCACTACGTCACGCAATTACAACACTAATCTCATTAATGGTTCACACTTGAGAGTCTCGAGTGGGGCTCGACCGGGAAAATCTTTTCTTCTTCTTCTTTAGTTTTTTTTCTCTTCGCAAAATAAAATTTAACGAAAACTTCAAATCAAATCGAACCAAAAAACGAAACTAATTGCATTTTAACTTATAAGAAAAATCATTTTCATGCTACGTCTTTAATTTTATTCGAGAGAGAAGCCTCGCAACCTTCCCTCAACCCTCTTTCCCTTTCACTCTCTCTCAGTCTTAAAACTTATTAAAAACGAAAATAATTAAATTAAAGAATTTATTTTGCAAACAAATTTTTTTTTCTTGTCTTCTTGTTTTCTTGATTGCCAATCCACTTCAAAAATGTTTTTTTTTTCTTTTTCTTTTTTTTCAAATAAATTTAGTCAAAGTCGCAGAATTTTCTTTCCTTTCACTTATGGAATTGGAAGAGACGTTCAACCTTTTGAAGTCAACTCTTCATCATCCGAAAGTGAAAATTTCAGTTATTTTTCTCAAAAAGATTTAAAAACAAAATGAAACTAAACAAATAAAACAAAAGAAAACTTGTCTTCGGAAGCTCATAGTAAAAGCTCCTCCGAGTAAAGGAAAATCAGGAAAATGTTTTCTTTTGGTTGTTTTGTAAAGAAAATAAAGTGAAATAAAAAGGAATAAAAAGCACAAAGCAATGAGTTATACCTCCCGAATCCGCGGGCGATCGGTCTTTTTTGCGTTTCTTTTTCTTCGAACCGTAACCATAGTTGTCCCGCGCACTCCACCCCGGATACAATTCCATGTGCAATTGGCGCTCTTGTCGTGCTTTTTCGTAATAAATACTCTGTTCTTCTCGGCTCAGTGAGTGCCACTGTGAAATTTCAGTTTCAATTTAACTCTTCGTCATGACGAAATTAAGATTTAATTACTTCAAACAAAGATAGATTCATGGGGAGAAGTGAAAACGTCGTGTGGGGAAGGGAAACTGTAAAGTCTAAAGAAGGAGCTGTAAGCTGCTCTTCGTGAGACTTCAAGAGACGTTTCACTTAACTTTTGGGAAAATCAACTAAAAAAAGTTTCTTAAAAAAACTTAAAAATCAAATTTTAGCGCTTCAAAGAAAGTTTTCTTTTCCCTTTTATGGTCTGAGTCGAAGCAAATCAAAAAGCTAAACTCTTCGTTTGCTTTCTAACAAATTTTGTGATTTAAAATTTCTTGTTGATGTTGTTTTTAGTACGATTTCGACGACAATGTTTGTATTCTGTTTAATAATTCAAATGGTTGTTTATATGAAAAGATCGTGGAGAAAAATCGAGTGACTTTGAATTGGAGAGAAAGACAAAAAATTTGTTTCATTGAAAATGCCACTCGAGCTGATAACTAATCAACAAGCCATTGCTTTTCATAAAATATTTCTTCTAGTCAAAGGGATTCAAGATCAAAATGTTCCTTGAGGTGATTATTAAGAGTTGGGAATCAAAAACTAGAGCAAACGTTGGACCACAATCGACTCACCTTTCTCCCTAGAATTTGATTAATGGCAGCTGACTCCTTAAGCGTACATTCGGCGACCACCTGAAAGAATTACAAAGCATTAGCCATAATCCAATTACATTGGCGGAAGACTTTACCTGTGCTCGCATCTCTTTCATGTAAAGCATAAATGCATTTAGTGGCTTCTTGATATGTGGCTTCTTCTTGTCGTTTGCTATTGACTCTTTAGCACTATCGGAAGGTATTGAACTAGATGAGTTTTTACTATTGTGATGATGCTCTATCGAAGATCTAAAAAAAAGAATTAAAGAGATTTGTTAAATTAAAAATGTCGATTAAAGTTAAAGGAAGAACATTGCACAATAAATTTTTTTTTCTTTTATTCCCCCCAAGCTCAGTACGCCCACCTCTTGTAGCTTTGCTGACCCCCACGATTTGCAGCATTAATTGCGCTAGCACTTTGTGCGGCAGCAGCGTTCTTGAGAAAGTCTAGAAACGTTTTTGTGTGATGATTGTTTTGCTGTGTCATCATGTGATGATTGTAATAGTCAGAACCGTCGCCATCGTTGCTACTTGGACTCTTATCCTTATGATTTGTGCTTTTATTGTTGTTATTATTCTGATGATTATTATTGTTGAGTAAATCGTTAATTTGTTGTTGCTGCTGCAACTGCTGAAGAAAGTTATGTTCAATCAACTTATGAAGGAAGTAGCGAACACTGTCTTGATTGAGAATGCTATTTCCTGATCCATCGTTTGATTCGGGTGTTTCTGGTGGGGTCTCGCACTCGTCATTTTGTTGTTGATGCTGTTGCTGGCTGAGATTACTTGTTAGTAAAAGAGTGGCTGCTGCAGTTGCTGCGGCTTGGACACTTGTTGATGGTGGTCGCCCAGCAGGACTCTGACTCATGAGCGGCGTGAATTGTTGAAAAAATGGTGACATTGTGTCAAGATATCGATTTGTTAGCTTCATGTACTTATCGAGATGCATCTTAGCGACTGAACCATCCGGCGCATTGTTCATCAGTTGCTGCTGATGCTGTTGGTGCTGATGAAGGAGAAAGTATTGTTGTTGTAAAAGTAAATTCGGATTCTTTTCCTTGCTCTGCCAATCATAGGTCCCGTTAACTGTTGGACTCGATTCATTGTCGCCTGGTCTCACAAATCCATCGTAGACTCCATCGCCATCGAGTCCTGTAGGCGGCGTTGATGAGCCATTTGTTGTTGTGGTCGTCGAGTTTTTATCACAATTCTCTTTGCGGGCTGTCGCAAGACACGCTTCATCGTAGTCTATGACTGTACGGTGTACTGGCGAACTGTCACACGCGTCAACATCACTTAACCGCGAAGAGTTTTTCGTACATAAATTTAATGGCTCATTTAGACACGGCTCCATATTGGCAAACGAGGCCAACAAAAAAAAATCTTCTTTTTCTCGTCTTCTACGTCGAGACACGACTACATGCAAAGATGCTTTATCCTCGGAGCTGTGTGTGTGTGAGTGAGTTTTCCTTTTATATCAGACGAAAATTCAATTTTCCCTTTTTTGCGAGCCGCGAGTGTATTCGACTTTTCCTTTGATCTCGCGTTAATGTATTGGTGCGATGGAGATGAAACGAAACTTCCTTGTTTGTCAAAATCTACTTCCTCTTCTCTTTTTTCGCTAAAGAACCGTCTGACCACCAACTGGTTGTGGATCCGATAGGATTTCGCGATTTTTTTTGGCACGGAAATGTTTCTGTTGAGTCCCGAGAACCCGGAAAATATTTAATGATTTTTCACATTTCAATCGAATTTCCTTGCTTTTCTTCGCTTTAAAATGTCTGCTCTTCAACTCTCCCCGACTAATACGATGCTTATACTTTCAATCAACTCATCTGCTATCAGTCACAACAATTAAACTTAAAGTTTCTAAACTTTTTCCTCGCGTTGCGAAAAACTTTTCCTTCTTTTTGCCTTTTTTTACAGAAGCGAAGAAGAAGAAAAATGGAAGAGAAAAAAATTATCAACAAGTTATTTTTTCGCTTCTCTTTTCCTTTTTCACGGACACGGAAAGCGCTAAGGAAAATTTATGGTTCCCGCGCGTGTCTTTGTCCTCTTTATTATTTGTTTTGATTTTTTCCTCTCGCTCGTCGACTTCGACACAATTTTTATTTATTGAAAACTTTGCGAAAAAATTTCTCTTAAACAGCGAGGCCCGTTCAGAGAAGAATTTGGAGAAAATTTTGTCGTATGATGTCTCAATCGCTTTTTCCCGTAATTACACAGAAATGAAAATGTTACCCTCCCCACAATTTCGGGGAGTGATGAAGGAGTATGAGGCATTTCATCAAAAGCGAACGAAAGGGGAGAGCGACAGTCAACAATAAAGACGAGCGCCCTTTGATGAAATTGAATTGGGATGAGAACACACACAGCTCGACTTACAAACACAATAAATCATTTTTTTCCATCAAGGGTTGCCAGGCGAGTGCAGTGCAAAGGGGTTGCTGAACTCTGTTGCGTCCTCATCCCTCTCACCCTTCAATTTTCCTTTGCATCAATTTGCCTTTTCCATCTTTTGGTGGGTAGACGAAAGTTAATCAAACTCGAGAGCCTAATAGAATTCTTTTAAGTCTCAAATGATTCTTCAACTCGTCCTTGAACTCATCGCATCTTTCTCTTCGACCCTGACTTTAATAATTTACAAAAGGTCGAACAACTCTTCTCAATGAAGAACGTCAAAGAGAAATTTTTGATTCAATTCTCATCAGACGAGTTGAGTAACTCAACTTGAGTTGCTTTCCTTCGTGGTGCTTGATGCAGCAAAACTTCTCGATGCTTTTAACAGCGAGAAATGGAAATTGAACCAATGTAAAGATGAAAAAAGCGCAAAGCAAAAAAAAGGAAAATTGTTTTTCCTCCCCCCCAATGAACCTTTTTTTCTCTTTCATCATTTTTTTTGTGGGCGTGACTCTTTTCCAAGTTATTCCTTCTCGTCGCTTTTCTTTCTTTTCCATCGCTTTGTTGATTAAAATAACTCCCACACGAGCGCCTGATGGCTGCTGATGCTTTTCATCGCTCTCCGTAACAGAAAAGTGACGAAGAGTAATTGAAAAAAAAACGAGGAAAATGTGGATGGCGTCGAAAATAAGCTCCAAGGGAAATTTGTGCAATTCTTCCTTTTAATTAAAGACTCATTTGTTTCTTTGAAAGAGACTCACCGTCCGTATCTGTGATTACTCTCTTGACTGCTATCTTGCTTCGACCCTGACGACACCAGTGCCGGATGTGGATGCGAATTGAGAACGTGCTGGTGAACGGAAGGCAACAGGCTAGGCGAAAACCTAAATGATCAAAATTTTATGATCAACTTGTCGAAAAAATGAATTTAAAGTTCTTACCTTGAAAGTGACGTATTGATCTGTAGCGATGAAGGATAGCCAGGTCTAAAGGGTGGACCCGAATACGGCGTATGCCATGTTGAAGCCATCTCCGGACTTAACATCGGATAGGCATATTGTGGGTTGGGAAATGAATACAGTGAAGGACGCGTTAAGCCTGAAATTAATAAAAAAAATTAGTCATCTTGTGTTGAAATGAATCGTGCAAAGTTAAAGAAGAAAATTCACAACAATTTAAAGAATTGCACTTAAAATCTTCAACCAGCATTTACGCTCTTCATTTCGCCTTCCTGCAATCATTAAAAGAACAATTACCACCCTCGCTCCAACAATCCAACAATGTTTTATGCGCTTTTTAGTATTTCTGATCTCAAAGCGAACAAGATTTTTAATTATTATTCTTTTGTCGAGTACATGAAAGCTATTGCTCTGCTCCATTTCCACAACTTTACACAAAGGAAGGAAAGAACTTTCGTGAATGGCATAATCGACATCAAAACTAAAGAACAAAATTGTTGATGAAACTTTTCATCGCTGGAATCTTTAAAAGACTTATTTGCATTCAAAGAAGAAGATGAAGCGTCACTTGTCTGGTCTTGAAACTTCGTCTACTGAACTTAATTGATAAGGTTACATTGAACTAACAAGCACGAGTTCGCCCTGAGGCGCATACCAATAAGTTTATGACGAGTATCACGCGTTTAACCTCAGCATCATTAAACATATTGTTGCGAAAATATCCTCAACCCCTTTTCGTAGTTATTTTCTTTCTTCCGGATAATAAATTCATAATTCACGTAGGGACGCAAAGGGTGACTACTCAGATCGTTTCTCTAAGACCTGTAAGACGAGACCAAAAGCGATTACGTCCTGACACTCAAATGGCTTAATAAATATCATAACAATCGAAGGAAAAAATATTTCCCGACCATGCACGAAAGAATTATTAACAATATTTGAATTTATTTAAGTTCACCCCTAGAACGATGTCGAACAAGGATTTTGTTTGTACTTGCTAACATGCGCTGAGCATTTTGTTCGCCACGGCTCAGGTCATAATCGGGTTGAATTGCCGATAACTTCCCTCCTATTGTTGTCGAGTTTTTATGTAATTTCATGAGTTATTAATTCCTCAATGAGGTTTGTAAAATGCTGAGATGATTTAATTGAAATGTTTACTTTCTGCGGTTGCCTCTCCGCTCGTTGCATTTCTACGAAACCGAGGACTTTTTCTTTTCACATTTCACGGATAATTAGTCAACGATAAATTCTCAAGATTTGGAAATGAAAAGAAATGTTGAGGAATGTCTGAATGGAGCGAGTGAGTGAAAAGCAAATATTGAAGTCCTCGAGAATGGAGTCGAAAATTCTTTCGCTTGCCGTGACATTTGCTACTGCATTTTTGAGCATAAACAGCATTTCGGTTGACTGGTTCTGTTTAAAAGCGAACTCAAGTGCTTGTTCAACTCGTCTACGAAAGAAGGAAAAAATCTACTTCAATCCGGCGACAGAAAGGAAAAGAAAAAGTCGAGAATGAAGTTTATGAGTGATCCAAATTACGGTTGAGAAAGTTCTAGAAGAGATTTTCGTTCTGCATGGCATGAAATATTAAAAGCGATAACTCGACGATCGTTACGAGGACGTATACTCATTAAATGAATAAAAATTATCCACTTAACGAAGTAAAGACAAGTGAATCGTCCATTCCATTCGGAAAAGCGATTAAGGATGTTGTGACGCATTTCATTCAACGATTTACTATTCAGTGGAGCGATCAAACATTCAATTACAGAAGCTGCTTCTTCCTTTCATTGCGAAATAATTGAGTTTCACTTATACGAAAGGGAATCGACGTTTATTCCACTATTAGCTTTTGGTGGGAACTTTCAGTTGCGCTCAACAGCTGTTTACCTTTTTTTATTGTCGTCAATTTGTTTTCGTTGATTAATTTATCAAGGGAGCGAGACCAAGAGCGATTGCGTGCCGTTAAGTTGTCAGAACATGGAAAATTAGACGATTGACATGATATTAAGTTATTAAGTGTTTAGATGGGGGGAGGATGGCGATGAATGCAGTTGAGGGTGATAATTGCTTGTTTATGAAGTCGATGTCTCGACTGCAACTTTTTGACGGCTCGTTTATTCACACAATTTTCGTTCTTTATCTTGAACGTGACTTTGGCCGTTTCCCCGATTACATTTTCGTTAGTGTGGCTATTAACCGCTTCACATCGCATGTTTCACCTTCCTCAGACTTGTTTGGTTCGAGAAAGGCGAATGATTTTTTTCGTGGGACGGTTGAGCGATCAACGATTGTGCAACGCCACGCATAACGATGCTTCTAGTCCATCAATGAAATTCTCGGCCCTGGCTAATCCTCATTATTCCTTTCAACGTTCGTTTCTCCCTTTTTTCCCTTCAATTTCTTGGCAAGAGAACGCAAAACCATCAATTTACACATTTTTCATCTTCTTCTTAACAAAAAGCAAACAAGAGAAGAAAACAAAAGAACAGAAAAATCACGTTAAGCAACAAGCAAGCGAGCGAGAAGATCAAGAAGAGGTTTTGTGTGTTAAAAAAAACGCAAAACACTGCAAAATGGGGAAACAAAAGGGAATCGAGTGAGCGAAGCCCCTTCGGGTGTCGGACGGACGACGAGGCGCAGAGTTGTGCTAGTTGAAATAATTAATGTTCTTGCTTCGTTTCATCGCGTCTCAACTTGAAATGCGAGAGTGAACCAAATTGAATTCGAAAATTGATGCAACGAAACCACATATGCGCCCGAATTCGACTGAACGAACGAACGAAGCAAACGCATGCAAGGAATTCTTCAAAAAGTGGCGTAAAGAGCTAACAAGAAGCAGTGAAGGCGATGGATGGATGAGGAAGAAGAATTCTGAAACTTGAATAATTGAAAAGAATAATCAGAAGAAGTTGCGAACGAGGCGAGAATGAGTTTACAGCGCCGTCAAATGACGCGATCGAGAGAACGCAAACTGAATTCATAATTTTATGAGTTTCATGTTTTTTTCTTTTTTCGGTGACAGAATTTCATGAGCAAAATAATTGAGTTTGAAGATTAATTTACGACGAGCGAAGAATCCGGCCTGGAATGGATTCCTCACAATGAATGAGATTTTTATGATCCTTTCCTTTCGCACCCTTCGAAGATCACACACAATAACTCAATAGAGCAATGTTGCACAACAATTTTTTATGACAGTTTCCTTTTAAAACTAGTTTCGCAAACAAACAGACGAAAAGAAAAAAGAATTAAAATGAAACAGAATTTTTTAAATTGAAAAATTGAACACGAAGACTTCCCCTGCATGACTCCAGATCCTAGGATCGTCTTTAATACCCAAAAAGAAGAAAAAAAAACTTATAAAGAAGAAATTGCACCACACGAAATTTCTCGGAAATCCAAGAGCAGTTTCCCATTGTTCGGTTGAATGGAATGAATGCAGGGTTCGAGCAAGGTTGATTTGAGGGATGATTTAATGATGTTCGGGCAGGTAAGCGATGATCAATGCGTGTGTGAGAGTGTCGGGACGATACCTGCACAAGAAATCTTGTTGATGTTGATTTCAGAGCCCGAAAGGCATTAAATTTGTTGTTGTCTCGATATGCGCCAGGTAATGTTACGGAGAATTTCACGGTGGGGATTTTTCTCGTGTCAATTTCTCGAGTCTCCTTTGTACAACGATTTGGGACTTGTTCAGGGATTTCTCTTTCTCGACTAATGTTTTGTTGGTTTATTTAATAATTCAAAGAGCATTTCGGGGTAGAAAAAGATTTCACAATCCTCGACAAAAGGAACAACACGAAAGGAAAGGAAAATCTTTTAATTTATCTCTTGTTTGCTTGTTGCCTTCGTTCTTTCTTCGGTCGTAAATTTTAGATTTGTAAGGAGAGTAAATTTTAATCGTGAGATTTTGAGTGATCTTTGCACCAAAGGTGAAAAAGGAATCGGAAGATATTTCTACGATTTGAAAGAGAAACTGTTGACAGATTCGCATCAACCCTTCCCTTGTTACCATGAATACATCAATTGTTCTTGTCACCTGATGACGTGAGTGGGGAAAGCAACAAGCTTCACTATGAATTGCAGATGAGAACGAAAGAATTTTGATAGAAAAGTGAGCAAATATAAAATTTACAACATGCTTAACAGGAATGCTTTGATTCCTCTTGAATATTTTTTCATTTTAACTCTTGCAACGCAATCAAGGCACTTCCACCCTTCGATATCTCAAAAGAAATTCGCAATTCTACTCTTTTTACATTTTTTTTTTCATTTCGCAGTGAAATTCCATTCGCGTGGCGCATACTCTTCTCGACCCCATTATTCAATTCGGATACAAAGGCAACATTCCTCTTTCGATGTTCATGCAATGTCGTGGCATGTAAGACAAACATGCGAGGGTGAGGAATGAAAGGAGAGCAAATCTCGCTGATTAAAATGTGATTTTGAAGCGTAAAATTTTTATGAACGAAGAAAAGGATCGCTCGTCAGAAATTCTTCTCGCTTTCCCGGTTTCCTTTATCATTTCTGAATAACTCTTCGCCTCGATTCTTTTTCTTTCTTTTTAATTTTCCGGTAGAATTTTTTTTCATTGATAGATTTCGAAATCGACGGTAGCGTAACATTAAACTTTACGTCATCTAGTGATAGAGCAATGAGCTGATAAGCGGCAAAAGAATGTCATATTCCTTTTTCCCAATGATTTATGAATGTTCTCTTGTTGTCTATTTACAATGCTCGCGAGTGTTTGTGCTCATAGAATCACTCATGGTCGTTGGTTGAGCAACTGATAAGCAAGCAAGCAATAAAATGCGTTTCGCTCTCCTCTCACGCTTGTCGATTCCATCGGCGATGTGTTCGTACGTTTGGTCGTTATCAGACATTCTCGACGGCAATTACCCGCAGCTCTTATCACATGGCTTGCTTCAAACAGAAACAAGAGGCTCTTATCAGCTGTTTTCGCTCGGTCATAATTTTTATGTGCAAATTGTCGCCCGAAATTGTTTTCTCGTTGCGTCTATTTCGTGTCGCACTTCAATAGTTTTGAGTTAAGCATTTGAAGGTATTCAGGGATTTCGTAATCAAAGCCGCGTCTGTCATAACGGAAGGAAAGAAAGAAGGAAGTGTCAATTGATGATCGAAACCTGATCGGAATGCTTTGCGCCTCTTCAACCTTTCACTATTTTCGACTCATTAACAACTCGAAGACTTTACTTTCCGATCATGCGTCTGACGACATAGTCGTAAACAATTCAGAAAACACTTCGTGCACGGCCTCGCTAATGAATTTCTGCGTTAATTATTTGAAAAACTCTTATCGAAATCAATTTTACCCTCTCACAACGGAATTTGTCATCAAATTAATTGCGATCGCTCTTCAGCGTCCTCCGACTTTTCCATTGTTGAGTTTTAAACTAGTTTCTCCCTCGGTTCTCATCATTGTCAACAAAGCGAAGTCTCTCGTCAAATATTTATTTATTGCATTAAAAAAACAAACCGTTGACAATTCTTCTTTCCATCCGGAGATGATATGCCCTCGAGCGACTGTAGAATCTTCGTGGAACCCTCTTGAAACTATCGACGACAGAGCAGCCCATATTATTACACGATATTAAGTAATAAGTATGTTGTAAATGATGATGATGATACTCATTGAACCGGATGAATTACACGGCTCTTGTCAACACAAAAAAAGGGGTCGTAGCGAGAGTGACAGAGGGAGCGAGAGCAAGAAATGAGAGATTGAGATTTAATGGGGTGGGCAGGGACGCATGAATTCATTGACAAGTTGCGTCGATTCTTCCCTGAAATGAATTGCAGTTTAATGAAAACGTTGTTTGTCGACCGTAATTGGTTTTTCCGCAGGCTCGGTCGGGGGTGAGCAACGTCGAACGTGATTGCAAGACGGGAGATCCTTTAATGGATCATACGACAAATTATGATTCCATTATGAATTCTTTTGCTTTCTTCTGCAATTATGATTACGATGATGTGATTATAATGATGAGTGCGTCTTTGTTGTTGAAATGCACTTGCTAATGTGATTAGCAGAGGCATTGAGTTTGCTGTAAAATAAAAACTCGAAGAGTCAGAAGACGAAACGAAAGAGCTTGGCGTTGAAAAACGAGATTGTCTTCTACTGGGAAATTTATAGTTCGAGGATGCGCACATTGTCAATAAAATTTACATGCTCATCCATCTCACATTTCATCTCAGTCTCGATTTCTGTTTCCCCTCCCACAGATTCGAGTTTTCCTCGCAGCACTTTAGAGTCGGCAAATCATTTTCCTCATTGTCATTAAATTCAAAGTCTTTTTTATTACTTGTTTGTAGTAAGAGACATTTTTGGTGTACGCGTGAAGTTTAGACTTACGAGAGCCGGCAGACGATGTGCAGAAGGGGGAACATGTGAGTATCACGTGTCATTCTGCCGGAAACAAGAAAACACAGAAAAACGCGGCGGCGACCTCGTTAAAAATAGCGAACAACTTTTCTTTTCATTTCAGTTTGAATTTTTTAATTAATGAAGTTCTTTTGTTGATATTTAGGAGAATTTTCTGTGGAAGTTTCTCAAGTGATAAAACAAATGATAGCTCGAGAGTCTTTCGTTGTTCATTTTGTCCCAACGCTCCTGATTCACCCTCCCGCGCGTTAATTCAACCCGAAGGATTTAAATTCACGGCTCAGTGAACTCGCTTTATTTCAATTTGTCAGCGATTTTTCTAGGCCTTTCCTCGTATTGAATTTTCTTCGTTTTTTGTATTAAAAAATCAATTAATTTCCCAATAAACGAAACGAAGGAGTCTCACTCAACTCAAAGCTTAAAGAATCGATTTTTATCCGAGCTGAAACCTCATTAAGAACGTTCAAACTTCTGAATGAGATTTTAATCTCAGAGCGAGTGTCGAGACAATGGAAATTTCTAAGCTTCACCGCGATACAAAAACCAGCTTGAACATTCCGTATCCATGACATCATCTCCGAGCCAATCCTCCTTCCTGTCTTTGCCAAATCGAAAGAGTTCTGGTTTTCACGAGAATTTTTCGTAATTGTAATTCATAATTCGCGCTTCTAGGATTTTTATCGCGTTTAATTATTTATCCATCGCTCGAGCATTTAGTTATCGAATATATTTGGCTCTTGACTAAAGCATGACATGACATAATGGGAGGTGAGTCGAAAGAATCCAATGTGGAGATGGAGGCAGAGAAATTAGCATGTAACATTGTATCGAATCGAATCGTCGATGATGTAAAGCCCATCATTCTCGCTCAACCAGCACTTACACAGCCGCAAAGCAAGATAAGCGAAAGAAATAAAATCAAGAAGCGACTTAAAATGCCTTTTATTTTATTCTTCAACTCATGCTCAGCCAAAATGGAAATCAAACACGAGCTGCTTCAGATGAGAACAGAGAAGAGAAGAGATATTTTTTCTGTATTTTTACTCTGCCCATGTTTCTGTGCTTTCCGATGTTTGTTGTGTTAAAAAAGCGATAACAAGAAGAAAACAAAAGAACGGAGAGAAGAAATCATAAGATATGTGAAGACAAGAAGGGACTGGAAGGCAGTTTCGTCATGTCGAAGATGTTGCTTGAAAGAAAACTATCAGAACGAGAGTTTCAAATTGCAGCTCTGTCTTCTTCTCCAAATAAAATCATTTTCTCGTGCAGTGCTTGAAGCATCGAGAAAGGTCCTCAAGACTCAAATCATCTTGAAGCAATTTGCTTTCCTTGAAACGAGCGATTGAAACTTGAGGAATGAGAGAGAACCAACAAAACGAATTTCGACGGTTCCTAACGATGAGATGATTATGATTATTGATGTATAAATGATTATTCACTTGAACCATTTATTTTCTCGTTCTCGACTTTTTTTTTCTTCTTTCCCTTGCTTCGTTCTTCGTTTTTTTATTTAGAAATTTCTTCTCTTCGATTTGCCTTCGAATTGAATTTAAAAATGTTGTGTCTGGTTTACAGAAATTACCTCAATTTACGACAACGAGAGCCTTGAGCATTTATTTTTTTGTTTTATATTTTCATTTCGATTAAGAACTCCAATCAGGGCTTTCCCCTGAATGTTCGATTTTGTTTGTGAATTTTCTTCTAGCATTTCAATGTTTTAAAGGAAAATGAAAATATGCTCACAGAACTCACCCATCGTCTTTGGATCGATTTGATAGGGTGGAATGCCGCAGTGTGCTGGCGGTGGTGTCGTCAGGTGATCGCCGTTGTGACAGAAGAATGTCGGTATTCCGATTTTGTTTGCCTGCAAATAAATAGAAAGAGAAGATTGTTCATTAAATGCTCGTGAGTACATCATGGCGATTCGTGAGATAACAGCAGTAAGCTCAAAGCTTGCTCTCATCAATAGTAACCTTGACTTGTTACCCGTTTTCTTTCTTTCTTTCTCTCATCTCTTTTTGATTTCCATCGAATGGCGCGGCGAATGGTTCAAGGTTAATGAACCTCAACGAATGGTGGCTGTGGCCGAATCGAACATGTACACAACATTGAAAGAAGAAAGTGATGCAATGAAACCGAGCCCAACAAGATGATGAATAAACAACGCGGAGAAGCGAGAAGAAAGAAACATGAAAACGGCAATCGATGGAGAAAATGAGAATTTAATTGATTTTCTCGTTTCACGGGCCTTAACGCGATTGTTGTTAAATTCAGGGTGGTGATGAAGAAGAGAGAATTGAAAAACACCTCGAGCGTGGCGATGATGATGTGTCGGTGCGAAGAGAGAATTGGAAAATGAGCTTGAGAAATTTACATTAATTAATAAAACTTTATGGGGATTTTCCTCGTTCAACCATTTGCTTTATGTTTGAGCTTTACACTTTTGTAATTAACTTGAAAAACTTCAATAGCAGCAAAAAAAAAGATTACGTTCATAATTGATTCTCAGCAGCTTCGATCCGCCACTAACAACAAAAGGGGAGAAAATTATTAAAAACCTCATGGAGCAACGATTTTCAATAGAAAATTCTTGATGAATAGAAAAGCAAATTAATCCTATCGAGCGCCATCGTCTATTGCTTCTCCCCATTGAGCCAAACACAGACGTCACGATTGGGAAACACAAGCACAACGTACGAGCTGGAAAAAGGGGTTGAAAATGCTTTTTGCGAGATGAGAGTCTGTGCACTCCGAAGCGAGAGCAAAAAAAAATATTTTCCCTCGTCGTCATGGCTACGAAGCACAGTTAGATGTGGAATGAGGATGATTTAAAGTTTAATTTCGTCCTCAGTTCGTCACTGACTCGCCACGTTTCAAAATACCCTTAACAACTTTCATCCACGTTGATTCTCTCTCTTTCTCTTGACTCTTTTGAGTGTAAGAGACATTTTAAGTTCAAATTTTAACTTCAATGGATCCAATTTAAAGTTGAACATCACCCCCAGAGCATTAATTACGTTCCCTAGCCGACTCATGCAAACGACTTTAAAATTATAGATTTTTCCTCGCTTTTAATTTAATTCTCATTCCATTCAACATGAAATTTATTTCCAGCATCGCCATTTTCACTTGATGCTGCGGAAAATGAGAAAACTTGGCAGAGAGGGTGGGAAGGGTGTGTACTCTGCCGGTGAACGTTGAGAGCGCTACCGAAAGAATCCATCGACGTGGTAGTGGGTGGATAGCAATATCGAGAAATCTTCCATTTTGCAAAATCTCTGATGTTCGATTCGATTTTTGTTTGTTGTTGGTTTTATCATTTTTTTCTCGTTTTAGTTTGGACATAAAGAAGCATAAATAACAAGATTTGATTATATTTTAACGTCGCATTATCATCGACGCACAAGACAAAAGGAAAAAAAGCGAAAATGTGTCTGAATTGATGTGTTGCTGATGTTCCGAAATAAAAAGCGGTGGATTGGCCACCTGTGGGGAATTAAGTGGCGAGCGAGAGGCGCGATACGAAGACGAGGCATCACAAATCGATAAAAATGGTTTGATCAGTCGCTCTCGTTATGGTGGATTTGTGCTTTGCTGGCCGCGCGCAGATTCAGGTTTTGTTTCTCGCTTCCATTAATGGATTTTCGCTAATTGGTCGTGACTCAATGACGCGCGCAATATTGCAGTTCTTTTCTGCTCTAAGCTTTTAATTAGCGTTGACGATGAATTACGAAACGGATGAGAGATGAATTGGTTAACAAGCTGATGGAGGTTTCCGTGGGTTGATGAGAAGCACACGTTGCAAAAAGAATTCTTTAGATTTGACGAGAAGATGAAAAGCACCGGAAATTGAATTTTCACGTTTTCCTTAACATTTCCATCGCGTCTTTCGATGAGGGGACAACGATTCGTTCGAAAAAAAAAATGTTTTTGCGACAAGAAAAAAAGTGAAAATTCAATTAAATTACGACTCATTTGCGACGCAATGAACAATTTCGTTTCCTTGAGATCCTTCGTGAGTGAAGGGAAATTCTTTCGACCCTCAATATCCAATCGATTACGCTGTGTCATCACAAAAGGCATCAGAGCATGAATCAAGCCAGTCAGTTCTGCAAACCTCGTCGAATGGACGAGTCAACAAAAAAAAAACTTTTCTTTAAAATTTCATGAGAAAAGAAATCTCTGCAAACATTCACAATGAAAAAAAAATGAGGAAAACTTAGGAACGTAAAAGGCGATAAAAGAAAATCCTTGTCGAGAAAAACATTCTCTTGAGCCGATTTTGAAGTATAGAAAAGAAAAGTTTAATCTTTTAAATCTTGAAGAGAAAATCTTTCAACAATGGAGACAAGGAGAATTGTTGTCGTTCGTGAACATGGAGGAAGTCGGGCGAAGCGAACCTTAAGAATTTTTCCTTGTTTTCCTAACTCTCAGAGCTAGTACGTTCAAGTATTTTTCGACTTAAGTTTGCTTCGGGCTTTTCATTCGATTCAATGAAGGAAATCTAGGACATCCGATAAAATATTAAAATCGCACGAATGACGTGAAGAGTGAAATATTTTTACATAAAAGAAAATCGCCCTCGAGCTGTTTTTTTTCTCTACATTCACGATATTCGAGAAGATGAATTGAAAGGAAAACTTGAGCATGAAATATGTCGCGAAGGAATTTTCATCATTTTTTTCTTTATTTTATTGGAAAATCCCTCGGAGGGAAAATTTTTCATACAAAAGAAAGATTGAGACGAGGATAAAGATGGAGGATTGAAACGATGATCGTCTTCAAAAGATAAACTTCTCGTTTCTTCTCGTTATTCGATAAAGCTTTAATGAGACAATCTTTTTCAGCTTCCGCCATTTTTCCATCAACCTTATTATTTTTTATCAGAGTTTTCTCTGTAAACAACATGTCTCATCAACTTCATGCTCACATAGACGCAAACATTTTCAACCCCACGAAGAAAATTTGCATGAAACTTTTATCTCTCATGCCATCGAGAAACATTTCTTTCATTTTTATTCGTTCGAAAATTTTCATCTCGAGGCCCACCCTTCCCTCCTTCCAACTTCTGCCAGCGACAAGGGAGAAAATTGCTGCTCCCTGCTTCTCTTTGATGTTTTATTTATTTTGTTTTAATGTTATGCGCTTACGAACATTTTTTTCCTCCATCACTCGAAGCGACAGTAGCAGAAGAAAAATACTTGGAATGGGATGATTTCATATTCGTCGGCGAATGTTGCGTTTGTTTGTGTGTTTTAAAGATTTTCCTCAAACGAAAATTTCCCTCCGACTCTTCTTTTTTCTCTTTCATTTTATTAAAATTCGTTTCTGTTTGTTTTGATTAAAATTCTCAGCTTGAGAATAATTTTCAAAGAAGACGAAGCATTCTCGTTATCAGGTGTTTCTCGCATGTTATCACGAATTACAATTCTTATCACACTCAACCCAATTGAACATAAGAACGCAAACAACCGAGTGGAAAAAGGAAGGTAGACAAATAAACTGAAATAGTTTACAAATATTGTGACAATGGGAAGATTCGTCAGTTTGTGTACGAAGTTTTTGAAATAGAATTATCGATAAGCTTATCTATCGCTAACTTCGCTAACAAAACTTACGAATCACTCGGGAACTTGGTCTTATCTAATCTTCTGTCCATGGTTTGAAGCGTTGAAGAGACGATCAGAAGAAAACCTTTAAAGGTAAAATTCTATTTCCCGTCTGTTGATCTTTCCAACTTTTACTGAACGCGAGCGTAAATAGTTTCACGTGTCCAGGCTTTTAATGTTGATCTTAAGGATTTTGGCTCATGTTGTTTCTTATCGCTCTTCTTAAACTTTTTGTTTTGGCATGAAATGTCAACAAACAAGCAAAGTTTTTCACCGCAAGAAGAGTCCTAGAAAAACAAGAACGGCATAAGAAGAAAATCTTCAACTTCCGTCCATTGCTTTCACGTTGAATTATTTGCTTATGCGATTATAGAGAAAAACAGAGCCAGAGGGGGAACTTAGAACGACGGAAATCTTTACGGTAAACCAGAAAGAAATTTTCCTTCCTTTTTCCAATTATTTTCACGGTTGACCAATCGAAGATTTTCCTCAAGAGGAGGGAAAGAAGAAATGAGCAATTATTTTCCCGTCTCCTCTCATTCTCCTATCACGAGAGGAAAAATGTTTTCCACTCCATCGCGTTTTTATTATTGAAACGAAGAATGTAATTTATATGAATGGAAAGGAAACCAAATTGCTGCGGAAGAAAGGAATCGAAAGTCAACATGAAGCGCCCGCATCTCGTCTCATTCTAAACAAAGAAATCGAGAGACTTTTATTAAATATTTGTATTGAAAAGTTGTTTCCTTAAAGTATCATGTCTCAAGGAAACGTCCGGTGATACGATCATTTATTTGCTTTTAATGATCTGTTGATTCAAAGCTTTTAAGAATTCAACTCATCAATTTTTTAAAAGAGCAAAGCTTGCAATTGCTTTAAAAAATTTCCAACTAAAAAACTTCGATCACATGCACAACCAGCGAGATAATTACAAGGCTCATTTGTCGGGAATTTAAATCATCAACTAGAAAGGATGAATTGAATTTTATTCTCGAATGATGGAGGGGTCTAAAGGATTAAAATCTAGGAACAATCCAAGCTTGCGTCACAAAGGATTTTAAAATATAAAATGCGCAAGTACAGGACTCGTAATTGATATCAAAATCCTTTTGAAGAACAACGTCCCTGTAATACAATTAAATGAGCTTAAATTGTGCACAGTCTACTCTACTAATATGTGAGCTCTTCCACTTCAGACCGAAGCGCATAGCAATATCAATGAAGCGTCTAAAATAACAGACGCTGATGATGACAAAAACCTGAATGCGTTGAGTTGTTAAATGACAAAATGGGAAAAAAGGATTTAAAACGAGAAATCGATTGTTGAAAATGAGATAAGAGCTGAAGGGGGAAGGTGAAGCGCAGGGTTAGCAGTTTTTCCCCTAAGCTTATGAGATATTTATGAAAAATTCAAAGTTCGAGATAAGAATCGTTTTGCAAAATATTCTCCGTAATCATTTCGTTTTAAAGAAAAAAAATTCAATCACTCCTCCGACAAATCACTCAGTGTTCGGCCCTATAATTACACAATCCCTCAATTATCTATCGAAACGATCGCCGATGATTAAAACTTTTGATAAAAATCCCTCATCGCTTCCATCCCCTTGACGAACTTTTTTATATTGACGATATTATTTACAACTGACTGATTCGCTCAAACGAGATAAGCGCAAAAGTGAGCAGATTGGATCAGCACGAGACGCATTGAGAAAGAATGTTTGGGTGGAACTATTTTGAGTGATTTTGATGGAACGATAAGAATGGGAATGGACGTTGTTGAAGAAGTTTATGAACTCGTGCGATGATGCAACAATCTTCGTTCCCTTTTTCATTCGAAAACCAACAAAAATTATTTCTTTTTAAAAATAGATTTCAAGAACGAGATGTTTAACCTGCTGATGGAGCCTGATCAGAACGTGATGATTAGAAAAGATATTGTTGAGATGAAACAATGGGAACGGATCACGAGAGACGACTGATGAATGAGATGATGATGGTGTTGGCTCCATTTGGGTAATTAAAGGATGCGCCACGGAGTGAAGGGCAGAGAAGTGGAAATTTGAGAAAATTGAACTATAATTAAGGCTCTTTCTTGCTTTCTTTGTTTCTCCATCTTCCATTCAACCATTCGGCCATCATTATCTCGTCAATTTTTACTACGAACGAGCAGCAGAAAAAAATATTTAAATTTCATCGAAATCTTTTTGTTAAACGTTCAAACATGAAAAAGCAAATTTTTTCGAAGGCTGCAAAATCGCGCTAAGGCAAGAAGAAGAAAATGTTGCGCGAAATTCGAGAGAAACGCGAGATAATGATGAAGAATTGATGCTTGCAACCACACACACGAACGCACCAACACACAATTGTTGCCGTGAATTTGAAATTGACTTTAATGTGGTGCAGAAGAGAGGAAAAAATTCTTCCTGCTTTATTTTTTTTACGGTGCCTTCTGATGGATCAACGGATTGAGGTCATGAAGGTGCAAGAGGGAAATGCATCGATTGTGTTCTTTGCTGATTCAGAGAATCATTCTTGTGGCTTCATGAATTAGCAAAAAAATAAATAAGAGAAAAGAAAAGTCTTGAACTCGCAATCGACTTCCATAAACAATAAAGCTGCGTTTATCGAGTCCTCTACTCTCCCTCTTTACGCCATTAAGTTTCGCAGGCGAACAACCGAGAAAATGAAAAATCGTCGCTTCTTAAGTTTGCAAACGTTTGTGTTTCCACATGTGAGCGCGTTGCACCAGACACACAACCAACTATCCGAGATGCCCGATTATTTTGTAATCTTTTGTTTGTTTCAATGTGGAGTCGCATGAACATGAAACACAAATGCAAACACAGCCACAGACGTTTCGAGTAAATCATCATAATCGGAGACGCGAGCGAAAAAATAAATTTACATGGAAAACGGAAGCGACCAAATGTGAAACGTCTGGAGAGTGTTTCGTTTAATTCCAGATGAAATTTCACCAAATCTTCGTCGTCTTGAATGAGTCAAGGCGATGTCGAGACGCCGAGCATAAACAAGCCGAGCCAAAGATGGAAATAAAACAATTTTATTTTTTTCTGCAATCGAAAATCAACTTCATGCCTTTGCATTGACTCATTTCTCGTGTGGTGGTGCAAATTGCACTGCAAAATGTGCAACTCGACAACTCACATGTGTGCGGCAGCCTGATGTTGATGTTTTATGAGTGGCGAAGAAGAAATGTGTGAAAAATCATTCGTTTTTAACTTCTCGCAAAGCGAAAGCGATCGAAACTCACTTCATGATTGAATTGTTGTATTTCGTGACTTCAAATTTCGTCTAATTGACGTTGACTAATTACAAGTGAGACTAAAGCTTTGGCAAACAAAGTAAATGTCGAGCTGAAGTGAAATTTAGCAGCAACGAAAACTTAATTGCTTTATAACCTACACTCGTCGCTTTTCTAGAACAACAAGCAATAAAGTCATTAATTTATCCAGCTCGTCTCTCGACGAAGCAGATACTTTGCCGGGTATTTAACAAAGGAAGTAGCCATAAAAGCTTAGGCGGGTCTGCAAAGGGTCTTCGGAGATTATCTGACGTCGACATGAAAGGCTTAGAATTGCAGTTTTCCTTCGGCTCCGCACTTCCAGTAGGACTGACTAAGAGTGTGTCTTATGCCGTTTCTTTCACAAAGTCCCGCAGGAAAACAAACGTCATTGAGACAATTTTCTCCTTCGAAGAAATGTTCAGGCAAGAAAAGTTCAGATTTTAAAATGACGAAGACCATCGAGTGAGTGAGTGAAGTATGAGAGAGTGAGAGAGAGCGATAAAAATCATTCCATGTTCTCGCTCTTTTGTTCTTTTTTCTTCTTCTCGATATATTTACAAAAATCATCATCTACTTAGTAATTGAACAAGAAGAAGACGAAAGGAATGAATAAAAACGTCTTAAAGACATTGCAAAAGACGCAGGCGAGGAGACAGAGGAAAAGAGAACGAGAGTGCGAAGAACGAGACAGCAACATAAAAAATTTAAACTCACAATTCCTCTTTGTGCCTTCTTTTAAATGAGATCTTTTCTGTTTCTCTTTCTTCTTCTTCATCATCGATCTTTTCACAATTCTTTTTTAAGATTTTTTCTTCAAGAATTTCTTTAAGACATTTTTTTACACTGCTCGCTCTCGCTGTGGTGTTGGTGAAAGTTCCTCGTGATAGAGGAATAGAGAGTGAGTGTGTGACACAGCAGACGACGACGTCGACGTTCTGCTTTATTTGTGTAACGATGTTTCCATTCTCGGTTACCCATAATCATCACATTTTATATGCCCAGTTAGGAGCACACAAAAAAAAACAGAGAAAAGGTTGCGCAAAAATCATCTCAGTCAACTCACCATCGAGACGGGTAGGGAGGCAGCTCCGTTTGCATATGTGTATGGCGATACGAGGTATGTGAAGTTTGGTGGATGGTGGACATCCTTACTATACACTGGGCTATGATCTTGTCGCGATGATGGCTTTTCAGATTTATCCTGCGGGAAATTGAAATGGGGAAACTTAAGCAAAAAAGTGTCATTAATTGGTTAATGGTGCAGAGATTTATCTGGCACCAGTCTAAGGCTCAGAATGGTTGGTTAGTTAAAGATAGATCGACAAAGATGACTCACCTCGCTCTCAGTTAAATCTATAAGGCTCGACTTTTCCTCCAGCAGAAGATTCTCGCCCGACGATTGTTCGTCTTCCTTATCACCTTCATCTTTGAACACTTTCACCTCGTCAGTGCTGCCGAAATCATCGCCAGGAGACGATGGTGCTGCTGATGAAGCAGCAGCAGCTCCGGCATTGTGGTTTGTGTGTGGCATTTTGCTGTTAATTGCGCCACTGTTGCTGACGGTAACGTTCGGCACAATCGTGTCGGACGATCCACCAGGCGGTGACAGTTGATGTCTCACAGCAATCGCGGTGGACATTCGATCGGCATTTTAATTCTCGTCACACAAAATTTACACTCAAAACGGTTTTCTCTGCTTCTTTTGAATTTATTACTTTTTGCGATTCTTTCTCGCCACACTCAACAGATATTTCTCGAATTTACTTCCTTTTCCAGGAAAATTTGCGTTTCGACCAGCGCATCATTTTAAATTTTAATCAAATTTCTTTATTGCACAATGCGACGCGATATCTTTCTTCTTCGTATCACTTTTCACTTAATTAATTCCATTCAAATCATCTGAAAGAGACAAAAGGGTAAAATTCATCAGTTCGCATGTTAGGAAATTGAATAATTCTTTAAGGAGTTCACAAAAGTTTGGCACTTAGTGCCTAAACTCTTTATAATCATAACAACATTCCAGCGCTCAACAAACAGAGAAAAAAAAATCATTTTTCGAAATCTTATAATAAGACAGCGTTCGACAGTTGCGTGATTCGATAATCTCGGCGCGATCTTGAATCTTTAAGGAGACTTCGACAGCATTCGCTGATAAACCCTCGAGTGGAAGGGAACAGCGCAAGCGAGGGAGAAGGAGAAGCAGGCACAGGCAAAAAGCAATAAACCCCAAAGAAGAACAACGAGAATGGCTGGACAAGAAGAAGGAAAAAAGGCACAAGAAAATAAATTTCTTGAGCTAACAAGGTTCTCGTTCGCGCTCGACGATTTTTTACTTCTCTTAATTTTATTTGTTTTATTTTTTTTTCTTTTTTGTTTTGTTTTCTTCTTGTTTTCGAGACTGGATTTTTTTTTATTCATTTTCTCGTTCCAAGATATTTTCGATGTTTTCGGTTCCTCGAAACTCGACGACTCGAAACGGAGGTTTCTTTCGGTTCAACGGAAATTTTCAAGTGAGAGAGATGGGGAGTCTGTAAAGGATTTAATGGAGGAGCTGGAAAAGTTTTCAGACTCTCACGGAAAATAATTTTCCATGCGCAGAAAGGGAAAACCTTTTTTGAACTCAAAAACTTTTTTTTACCGTCGGAAAAGAATTTTTTGTGTTATCAATCTCGAAACATCTCGAGTCTCGATGTGGTCTTCGAACCCGTTTTTATTATTTCAATTTAATCTTATCGTTCATCCTTCATCTGGTCCATCATCGGGCAATAAAAATATTTCTTGAAATGCTCGCTCAAAGAAAGTGAGAGAAAGAGGGAAAGACAAAAGAAATAAAAAATGTAAAATCTTTCAATTCAGAAGTAATAAAAGTAAAATCCTCGAGAGGGAAATAAAAAACTGAATCGATCGAGAGCCGAATCATTATCTCATCACGAACATGAAATTGGAGGATCATGTAACCCAATCAAGCAGACACAAACATAATTAAAAAGTGTTTCGTCTTCTCCTGAATTGATCCTGTGCTAGTTCGCGCGCACAGAACGAACGGATCATCTCACTCGACATCGACGAGTTTGAAGATCGATTGAGGCGAGTCGTCAAGAAGAAGAATCAACATCGCTCAAGTTGAATCTCGTTAAGAAGGTTTTTTATGATCACCAAAAAGTTTTATCCGCTCCTCGGCATGGAGCCATCTGATAGTTTTGTGTTGCCTCCCTTTTCTGCTCCATCACACAGCTCTTGGCTCTTTTATGTTCCATCATCGTCTCTTTTCTCTTGTTGTTTTTATTTAAATTAAATGAGATTTTCTGTTTCTGTTGTTTCTCGGGACGCGCTTTTGTGTGATGGAGGGCGATGGGGGAGAGCATCGCGGGCCACAGATTCGATCATGATGGTGATGATGAAGGAGAAATAATACGAAACGTATTCACTTCTTCTTCTTCTGCTGCTTCGTTTCATTCTTTTCTTACAATAAACCAGAAAACGAGCCAGGAACCCGAAAAAAAGTGAAGAAAAAAAAAACGTTAACGAGGCTCGAGATGGAAACGAAAAAAAAACATCATGAAGTGAAAAAGAATATTTAAAAACAGGTTTTTTCCGAGAACGATTCCAATCGAACTGGATCCAGCTGAGGGAGAACGCGGGGCCATTCTGTATCGATTGCTAAGGCGAGAGATTTCGTTGAGACTCTAACAAGCAACTTATTGATTTTCCTTCAAGAACTTTCGAAGGACTTTTGTCGCTTTGCGCTGTTCGTTTAGAACTGAGATTGCAGGTGGATCGATTTGTGTAATTTAATCACTTGTTCACTCGCCTCCAACCCCGATCAGACCTTCGTCATGCTTCAAAGTATTTTAGGAGGGAAATCTTACAATAATTTTAAAACGAGCTGTTAAGAAAGCCTTCGAAGCACCACACGCGACCAGTGCACGACCGCCCATCATTCTTAAACTTCGTGGCCATCGACGACAGTGAACAGTTGGAAAATTTCTAATGAAAAAGCTTCAGGGAACTTATCAGTCACAAGGCATCGGCACCAGGTAAATAAACAATTTTCTATTGTGTCCTTTTACAAGTTTACAATTTATTTTGGCCACGTTTGACTTTGTTGTCATTTCTCATGTCTCTTTTAAGTCATAAAGTTTCTTTCTATTGCTAACCGACTCACGGGGGTCCAATGACAAGCGCAATTTCAACAAAGGAGCAGAAGAAGTTTCAGGAAAATCGCCTTGGAAAAGTCTTCAATACTTCACAATTTGGAAAACACTTTGTTTAAAATATTTCGTGAGTTTAATCGCCTTCGCGATATTCCTGACATGATCCACGCGTTCACATATCTTCACGTCCTTCACTAACTGAGAAGTTTCTCTAAACATCCGACAAAGCCAGCCGGTGAATCTTAAACAAAGTTCCCTACGTTCATTTAACTAAATCATTTGATGTAAATAAATCTTGTTGCACATTTTAGATTCTGATTTGTTTATTGAACGGAAAAACTGGTTTCGATCCGGAATAATTTCCACAAATTTTCCGAAAATGAGAGAAAAAGATCTTTCTCTGTTTTATTTTAAGAAAATCATTTCAACTTCTTTTTCAGTTTGAGATTTTTCTTTCTGTGTTCATAAATTTAATGCCACACATGGACATGGAAATTTCAGTTCAGCATCCACAACGACTGTGACTGGGCGTGTGTCAGTGCCTCGCTCTCTCTCTCTATACATTCGACTTAGCTTCAACTGTTTACAAATTTTCCTTCGCCTTTGTTTACACGAGAAAAAGATTTTTTGTTTTGGAAAAACGTAAACAGATTTGAAAAGCCTCGAGAACGATGGATCGTAGTTGTTGTAACTTTAACTCTACAGCTTTAAGCTATAGCATGTGATGTCATGAAGAAAGAATGTTCAACTTCGAGCTCAACATGGAGATTGAAGTTTGTGGATTGATTCGAGCCGATTTGTTTATCCACAAGTGAATTTCACACACTCGCTCTGCTCCACATGAGTAGAGAAGCTCTTCACGACTCTTAAAGTAGTGGCAATTGCAAAGAAAATTAGATTAATTAATTAACCAACACACGACGCGCGATCGGTCATCGTTTCATCCACTAATACAATCTCGATTGAGTTTGTAAACTTTCAGTGACTTTCGTGAGCTCCTTTAAAACTTAATCACAATGCTTACCACACTCCGAAGAATCAAGCAACGGAAAGAACTTAATCCAAGAACATGTGGAAAAGCTATTTTGATTTTGTTGCGCAAGGTTTCCTTGAAAAACTTTTTTCTTCTTTTCTTATCAGTAAATTTTGCTTTCTTATCACTTTTAAGAAATTCACATCCACACACTCACGCGGCTGCTGAGAACTTTCAATTAGACAGCACAGCCGATTGCAGAATTTTCTTCGACCCGCGGGAAAATCTTCACCGATCAGGTCTCTTCACATTTTCCTCGTTTCCCGATTTTATAATTTTCTGTGATCGCGCGACTCAACAGAAAAATATTTCGTTTTAATTTGCTTCCAGCCGTCGGACGAAAAAATTTATTTGTCAACTTTGATTTGTTTTGTCTTCCACATGGAAATAACTTTTTCGTTTCAAACGATTTATTATGGAAAGCGTTCTAACTTGAAGGAAAATTCGTTTGATTTCTTTCTTTTATTTTGGGAAAATGTGTGACTCGCGAAAGTTTCGTTTAAATTAAATGCGGTGCGACTCTGGCTGTGTTTCAGCTGCAACTGAGAAACAAGTCGAACGTTGTGTGAAGGTGGCGAGCACCAACACAATTTACGTCGTTATAGCGTTGAAGAGTTTGTTCGTATAGGTCGTCGAGATCAACGTTGTTTGCTTGTGTTCGCCAAGCATTGAAATCTCTCTCGCTCTCTCCCTCCCTGATGTGTGGGTGGAAAAAAGAACAGCAACGGAGAATGGAAAAATATTGAAATTGAACATTCCGAACATGAAAAATGTTTTCTCGATGACATCAAACGAAGGAAACTTTGTCTGACTGACTAAATTGGAAAAATTAAAAAAAATATTTCCAAAAACTTTTAAAAGGAAAAAATATTTTTTCATACAAAAATATTTTTTTCTTATGCAAATCGATAAGCGCTTAAATTTTTAATTCGTTGCTTGCTCGATTCTCGCTTTTTGTTATTTTTAACAAGACGAAAAATTTATGAAGTTTATTTCATTCAACTCATACTTGTGCAGTGAACACCTCGTTGATAACTTGTGAGAGATCGGGTCACAAGGAAAGAGTCGTGAGTGGTGTTGGTTGATTGCGTTGTGTGATCTCAAGCCAGAGCGGGAGGAAATATTACGAATGTGATGTAAAGGAATGTTGATTCTCGCTTGTCGTCTCTTTACGGCTTTGTCAAAAATACAAAATTTTAAAGTCATATGAGACTCCTTAAACAATTTTTTATTTCAAAAATTGCATTGCATGCGAAATTTGATTAATTAATGTGAAGCTCTTCTAGGGAAGTTCATGAAATTCTTAGAATCGAATCATAAAACACACAAAAACAATTCGAATATGTTTTCATGTGGCTCATCTCAGGTCTCGATATTCAATTTGTGTGTGTGTGTTCGCGCTTACATCCTCGCCTTGTTAAACAATTTTCTTCTTTCATCCACCTCGCTTTCTCATCATGTCTTTTTGCTTAACCAGCAACAGCAGCCAGAACACATAAAAGAACACAAACAAGATAGCTTTGTATTTAGAGTGAGAGATCTCAGCAGGGATTGGAAAAAATCAAAAGTTAAACCGTCGGTTAAAAGTTCTCTTGCGAGAACTCAATAAACGGAGAAAAGTCGTCTTTGCTCAACCACAGACAGTTGATCTGTCGTCATCGCGCTTATCAACGCACTGATTGGATGGAAGAAACTTTTTTCCTTCATATTTGACGAGAAAAAAAAATCCACCCACAAAAAAAACGCAACAAGGGAAAAGAGGAAAAGTCTTATTGTTTGTATCTCGACTGCGGATGCGCGGTAATGGAAGAAACTCACCCTCGAACAAGTTTTTCTACTGCTAGCGATGTTCTAGACATCTACCGTTGAGTGCCGACAAGAACAGAAGCAAAATTCATTGGAAAGTATTCCGGAGAAGCAAATACTTCGTTCCATGAAAATGATTCAGATTCCCGTTGCGAAAAAATATCTGGCAACTCAACAAAGAACAAATACAATCAAAGAATGGAAATGAAATCATCCAAACATTTTGATGGAAAATGAGCGAGGAGAAATGTCTTTTGATATTAATAATCGAGTTCAGGCGCTGTCGAGGAATGAAAAGGAAAAACTTTGAAAATGAAAATTCGTTGAAACTTTTTTGTGAAAATCTTTGCGTTTTTTTTCTTTATTTCAATAAGTTTTCTGTACAATTTTCAACTGTGTCTGTATTTCGTCCACTTTTTTTTTTGAATTTAAATGTTTTCTGCTGTGAAAATCCTAAACTTTCTGATGATTTTTCACTTTGAAGGCTAATTGTAAACTTTTATGTTCAGAAAATTAAACTTTTCTGAATTTTTGATTTTTGGAAGATTTCTTAAACAAAAAAAGTATTTTAGGAATCGATCAGGAAGTTTGTTCTGCTTCTCGGATAAGAGAATGAGTGACAAAACAAACCTTTAATCTCAATCTTGTGTGTGTTTCAGTTAAATTTTGTTTATTTTTCATTTGAATTCCAAAAAACTATGACAAAAAATTGATTTTTTTTATAAAAAAAGAAGCTAAATTAATTTTATTACAAATAAAAAGAAAAGGGAGCGACATAAGAAAGCGAAAATCGACAGCTGAGACTTAAGACGAATTTAATTTAAGTTACTTCAAATAATAAATTAACGTAAGAAATGTTTCTGTGTTGTGTTTGAGGAGAATTTTCTTCTTTCTTATGCTTAACAATTAATTTTTTTTCTCTTAAACTAAATCGCTAAAAAAGTTTCTTTTCCTGTTTCTTCTTTTACACTTTAATGGTTTTCCTCCCTTGAAACGCTTTCATTTTTATTCCGAAGAGGGTGGGAAGGCTTGCGATGAGTTTTCATTTTGTGTCTGGTCGGAGTCTGAACGAGACAAGTCTCCCTACTTCCTTCCTTTCCTCAACAACTGTCTTCTCCCAATGCAAACTCTCCCTTACTAAACTTATCAATTTTCCATTCCTGTCTAAAAGTTTGATCGCGAAAGTTTTCTCTCTCCCGTTTAAACTTAAAATTAAGTGGTGAATAAATGGAAGGTGGATGCAGTTATGCGTGGGTTTATGTGAGTTTAATTTGTGATTTTATAAAAATGGAACTTGCGTTGCCCTTTCAACTTATTTTCAACGGATTTCTTCATCGCACTGTTGTTGTTGCTTTCATAGGGAACTAATTTAAAAAGGTAATTTTTTTCTTATAAAAAAGGGATCTCGTGAAATCGCTATGATAATTAAATTAAAGTTTTTTTAAGAAGATTTTCTCTCGTTCATTGTTTTATTCGCTAACGTTTTTCGCTTTCTTCACCTCCGGCTCGCCCAGTGCAACCGGATGTTCCTCGGAATCTAAAGATCTAAAAGGAGATTAGATAGGAGACGAAGAAGGAGAACGTTAGCTCTGTGCAACTCAATAAATTCTGATTGCATAACTCGAAGTCGAGTCTCGAGTTTGTTGGCCTCGTTTTATTTTGGCTTCAAGCGACTCACCTTTTAGCACTACTGTGAGAATCGCTGTCATTTGTCTCCTCGTTTGCTACGATTGGTGTATTCGGCTCCAAGCTGTCCTCCGACAGTGTACTTTCATCTAAGCTGTCAACGGCACCTGCAAGATCAACCACAAGACATGAAGTAAAATCAATTTATAAAATTACAAACTTTGCTTGATATTTACCATTGGCTGGTTTCTGTGGCTTTTGTCCCTCTCCTACTGTCTCTGCTTCTATTTGTTCAGTTGCTGGTGTCGCTTCTAAGTTGCTCTCATCGCTCTGTTCAGCGTTTGCGCTTGTGATGCTCTCAATGGTGGAGTGTGTGGCAGTTCCATTCGTACCGACAATATCATTCTCGGGCATGTCTTGAAGGAGCTCGGGTGTCATATCACTAGCCACCGAATGAGTCCACACAGCGAGTTCAACTCTGAAATTGAATGTTGTTAAGAATTATCTTTATGTCATCTTTATTAAACTTACGAATGTGCTGTCCACTCATCACCACCTCCGTCCTTATTCAGTCGATCTCTCGTGCTCTCGATGTGTGTAACAAACTTCAAATACTCGCGAGTCGTATAGTCGATGCCCTCGATATCAGGACAAGCCTTCAGGACTTCATCAGCCATGAATGGAGCATTCTCTGGAATAGCTGCGGCGAGTAGAGCTGATGCCATTGTCGTCCCGACACCTTTCAGATTCGACAGTGCTGTGATTGCCTGCTCAATGTTTGGCAGTTTACGGAATGCCTTCTTTGTCTCCATCACGACGGCGCGAGGTGTGTTGACTTTGATCAGATATGATAGTTGCGGGTAATATTTTCCACGCTGAGAGGAAGGAAAAGAAAGTGGCGGTTAAGTTTAATGTATTTTGATGGATTGGGACAGGAAGAGCGTCTTGGGGACGCCTAAGTTCATTCATTCACTAAATGCACCCCTGAGCATACCCGTCTCGCTCTCTCAACCCGTCTCAGAGCTTATTCATACTACTTACACTTTGTTTCCATTTCATGCATTGAACCAACTCTTCGTGTATCAAATGAGCATCACGTCCCCGTTGCTTTATTTTCTTCGGTAGCTCCTTCTGATACCTAAAAGAAACATTATTTTACTCAGCGTTCTTCAACTTCCCGCCACTTTCGAGTGAAAATTTTGCACTGAATGATGATTAATTAAAGCTAAAAATGTTTTTTCCCTGCTTGCTGGCCTCACGCATACATCGCAAACGGGCCCGTCGCAAGTACTCACACAACCGGCGAAAAAAAAGCTGAAACTCAATTTCGATCCACGCTCTTCGGTGTATGCGTGAAGCAGTATAGAAAAAAAAAGATTTTCAACCAAATTTTCTTTCACTTTTCGCGGCTTTTCCGACGGCATTTCACATCAATTGCTTCACCAAGTAAACAAATATTATGCAAAGCCGCGTTTCGAGATGTTTTCCGATATGAAATCACACAAAAGTGAAACAAAATGTCACTGCAAGATTTTCTCTTTTCTGTATCGAATTAAAATCGCTTTCAAACGCACCATTCGTCCAGCTTGATGAGTTCTTCCGGCTTCTTTTTCTCCTCTGCCTTCAACTTAAGCATTTGCGGATAAAGCTTTAACACGTAGTCGAACTGTTTCGCATTTCCGTGAAGAAAAAACTTCGTTGTAGAACTATCAGCAGACATTTTGCTCTCCGACTACTTCTGAATAACTGAAATATATATGTGACTATGTATACGAAATCGAAGCGAAGCGATGAGAAGAGAGAGAAGTGAGTCGACGATTTGTGTTTGAGTTTACTCAAACGTTATTTGGAAAAACTTTTGTTTCACGAGTTAAAGCGAAGTCTTGTTCTCACAGAGATATTTAATTAAGTATAAAAAATATTTTTATGTTGAGAGCATCTCAAGCTTCGTCGACTTCTTAGAAAAATATTTTATGACTGCTACGTTCTCAACGATTTGTGAGAGAGTGTTCATCGAACGAGAGAAAAGTGGGGACTTATTAATGTTGCGTAGTCATCCTTTTACTGATGTATTGAACATATAATCCAGACGAACGCATAGAATTTTCCCCCTCGCTGCGAGAGAGAAATAAGAGAAGAAACAGCAGATGCTTGCAAACGACGATGGGTTTTGAGTTTTGTTCTTACACCGGCTGCATTTACGAAATGTTTTTTTACGGAAACTTGAGAACACCTGAATGGTTACTTCTAAAGAAGAAGTTCGCCAGCGGCTGATTTAAGACGCAACCCTATCTTCATCATTTTTAAATTATTTATTAATTTTCTTTAACATTTCTTTCGCTTCAAACTTAAAACTTAATGAAACTGTCTTTGAATTTGCAACTGAATCAAACTATGAACTAAAAACTTTTCTACCAACCCACAAGCTTTGAAAGCGACTAGAACGTAATGATTAATTTTACAGTCAGGTGGAGAAAGTGGAAATATTGTGCAAACAACGAAGCTCAATTATACTAATGACTCATTCACTTTCCCTTCCAAATGTGTCTGCATTTTCACACATACTGGTAGTTGTCGGTTGCCCTCAGAAGTGGCTCCACTTCAACGCTTTTGTCGTCTTCAAAGTCAGGCCAAAAGAAATTTAACCAATCGCGCCTTTGAGGCTTGAGCAATCCAATAAAGTTACATTCCAAGAAATCAACAAAATTTTTAATCGGTCCACGGTCAAATGGACTCTTTCCACCCTTTGCAATGAAATGTCGATATCTGTAAAGGAAATTTCCAGTAAATAAAGCGAAACAAAAATAAATCGATTATTGAGCTCTCACCTGTCTCGATTCATTCGTTCATTTGTTGTCATTCCTAGACAGACGATTTGATATTTCTGACAGACTAGGAGAATCGAAACCCACATGAAATGAAGCGAAGCATTAAGCATGACCCAGCCGATCCATGGAGAGCAACTGCCGACGATTAATAAAGCAGCCCAGAGTCCATCTTCAACTTTAATAACGCAAACGTCTCTGTAGAAGACAGCTCCACCGTAAAGCATGAATGTGCACATGATGGTGAGCATCACAAGGAATCCAATGAAGAATTTATGATTCTTTGCTCCTATGCAATTACCAACCCTAAAATGATTTATTAATGTTAATCAATTTAGTGAGTAAAGTTATTCAAAACAAACCATGGACAATGATGATCAAGACGGGCAACGCATTTATCACAAACGCTACAATGTTTTGATCTCACTGGACGACGAACGAGACAAGCTGAACAGAAAGATGATGGCTCAAAGCCAGCTCCGCCGCGTTCTGATAATTCGATGATTGTTCTGAAACGTTGATCCATTGTAGGTCGAATGATTCCTGGATCTCCTCGCCATGAGCGGAGAAAGAAATACCAAAGGCCTGCGGATGACGCCAAGAAGGTGAGCGTAGTTAGCGTTGACACAATGGGAGCTATATAAAGCATCCAAGTAATGTAGAACCAAATCTAAAAGTAATCAGAGATAAGCAAAGTTGTTTGGAAAGTATAATAAAATGTTTTACTTTGGTTGCCAAGTAAATGCTGAGCGGTAAAAGTGTCAGAAGTTGATCATCAAAGATCCAACGTCCTAATGTAGATGCAGCTGCGTATAGACAAGCGATCATGAAAATCTTTATGAAGAAGAATGTACTGATGGATAAGATTAAACCGATGGCGTAGAAAGAGAGGAAGGGAAGCAGCACCATCGTCCACCAGCGAATACGTTTGTCACTCTTTAACAATACTAAGCATCGTCGACCTCTCTTTGAATGATTTTGTTGCTTCATCAATTCTTTCACTCTGTCATTTATTTTGTCTCCAAGCCAAGCAGATCCGAGATGTTGTTGAAGCATCTTCAGAGGAGTTTCGCCTCTAAGGTTTGGAATGTCAAGCGAAGCTTTGCCTTTGAACATTAACGTGCTGATGCAAACGGTATTTCGAGCCAAGATTGACCAATGAAGTGGAGTGTTTCCATGTGTGTGGTCGATAACACTTGGACTCGATCCCAATGTCATAAGAAGTCGCACAGGATCAAGAGCTTGAACTTTCCATGCTGCCCACATAAGAGCTGTCATTCCGCCTCTGTCTTGAAGATCACATGGAACTCCACGAGCTATGAAGTAAGCCAATATAGCTGTGTGACCGAATTGTGCTGCGATATGAATGCACGAACATCCCTCAGAGTCTCTTAGGCTTGGATCAGCTCCCGCTTTCATTAGTTGCACACACGCTCCGAGATGACCTTGTCGCGTTGCCCAATGAAGTGGTGTTGCATTTAATTCACCTCCAACAGCATCAACCATCGCTCCTCGTTCAAGTAGATATCCCATGATATCTCTTCTGTTGTTGATTGCTGCCCAATGCAGCAAAGTCACTGTTTCAGAGTCTGGTTGATTAACGTCCCATCCGGCTTCAACGAGATCACGAACTCGCACAATCGCTCCATATTGTGTCGCTTTGACAATGTCAAATCCACTGTAATCTAGTTCAACTGGAAGCGACGAGGGCTCTTGTGATATTAAAGGATCAACTCGATCCTGTTCAGCGCAAACTCCAGCCGTCACACCACACGATGTTGTTTGATACATTTTTAGAGAATTTTGATAAGCACGAAAGAAAAATTATGAAGACCCTCAAGATGAGGGCAAAGGGAGTTGATTGATCGATTGTTATGAATTTTCTTCTTCGCTGGATCCGCCTTGAAATATTTGTTTGAAGTCTTCGTCTCTTTTATTTTGTCTTTGACCACAATTTTTTTCAATTCGATGTTATCGCGAATTAACACTTCTCTTGTTAGTCACCATTCTCTCGATTTTATCAGCACTCGAGTTTTTGGATTAGACGAAATACTTTTTTCACAAATGTCACGATCACGGTCCGTTCCGTGATTTCAACTAAAAGTTGAGGCGATTTGATTGATGAGATCAATTCGGAAGATGCTTCAATCGGGAGCTCTTTTCCTTCGAGAATTTATTAAATTAAACTTTTTCCGACCGATTCCGCATCACAAAGCTTAGAGTTATTTTTCAAGCTTTGAATTTCATCTTTTTTTCAAAATCGAGCGTTAAACGTCAGAAATATAAAAAATCATTTTTCTTGATAAAAAAGAAGTTTACCAGAAATCGAGAAATCTATTTATATGAAGAGATAGCTTTTGACACTGTCTACAAACCTTAGTCGCGGAGTATTGAAAAATTCTTTATATTTCCAGGGTTAATAAAGATTTTCTCTGGTCATTCAATCAAAAGCAATAATCTCTGTTCTGGTCATTGCGAATTATTAAACTGAGAACAAAGTTGCGAAGATTTTGGACCTTTCAAGTGCAAAACAGTTGTTATAATTGCAAAAATCTGGTTCGTCATTATCAGAACAAACATTTCCAGTTAGAACTCAACTCCCTTCCTGAAATCATTTACATTTTTATTTTCCAAAGAAAAGTCAATTAATTTGTTTATTATTCAGTTTTATTTCTTTTCTCAAACCAAAATCGTTCTTTTTTGGCAGTTAATAATAGTTTTTATCTTAACATTTCTTTAAGAGGTTGCTTTTCTTTCCTCGTTTTTCTAGCAAAAATGTGTTTATGTTGTGTGAGTTCAAAGGGAGGCAAAATATTTCCTTAACGTTGAATGGAGGGAGAAGAGATATTTAATTTCATGAAAATCTCGGCAGGTTTCAAGTTCAGATTGAGTTCTTGGAGGACTTAAAGGCGCATCTTGATGAAAAGAGTGGACACTTTCAAAGACATTTCAATTTATTTCTTAAAAAAGTCAATCTTCCGAAACAATTTTCCTCCCCGCCTAACAATGAGTTCTGTCTTGTTGATTTGCATTCCGAATAATCTCCCCTCCCCCCCAAAGATTATATAATTGAAATGAATATTTAGTGTTTACTTTTTGGACAATTCTGTTGTTTTTTTCGCTCTTCTTGTTTTCTCCTCTTAAGACAACGAAAGTTAATGAAAAAGGAAAACTGTGTAAGTCCATTTTGCTTGAATTAAGAAAACAATTAAGCGATGCGCGTTACTTTAAAAAAAAATCAAGGATTTCTCTTCGTCTGTGATTACTGATAGTTTAAAATGTCGATGTTCACTTTGCTCGTTTGCTGCTTCAAGCTTAGCCGAGAGATGGGAAGTCGCGTTCATCGTCGACCTTTGGTGCGTGTGGAACATCATGTCCATGACCGTGATAGTCACCGCGACGATTATTCTCGAAACGTGGTCTACGTTCGCGAGGAGGACGTCTTTCACGTTGCTCTCCGCCTTCTCCTCCATGTGACTCTTCAGCGTTATCGCGTTGTGGTCTTGGACGTCTGTTTTGTCCTTGACCTCCTGGGCCGCCTCGTCCGCCAGTATTTGGACGTCTGCCCAAACCACCGCGACGACCATCATTAAAGTGAAACTCGATGTCCAAGACTTGCTTCTTTTTAGCGTCAGCTTCCTTCTTAGCAGCAGCAGCAGCGATATCTTCCTTACGTCCAACATCACCATCACCAATCTTCTTATCTAAACGCTTCATCTTATCCCATTGAGCATTATCTTCTCCTTCTCCGGCTTTGCGCAAGTTATATTGTGGTTGAAGTAACTGAGCTTGACGCTGAGCTTTCCATTCATCGAGGGTCATTTCCTTAGGCTCTTCTTCGACTGCTACAGTTGGCGTTGAGTCATCAGCGTTTTCATCTCCTCCTTCCTTGTTTTCATCATCAGTTGGCGGCTTGTTGAGGTCATCGATATCCTGTTTGTGGCTTCCCCAGTTATGTGCTCCGCCTCCATCACGCTTGTCAACCGATTTAACACCTGTCTTATCGCTTCCTGACTGACGATCACGTTCACGCTTTCCATCCCGTTTACCATCAAAGTTGCGACGATTCGGATTATCTCGACGTGGTCCAACAGCTCCTCCAGCATTGCCCGTTCGTGGTTGCTTTTCAAAATCAACATTTCCATTCATTTCCCGATTGCGACGATTGTTACGTTCTTCGCGGTTCTCGCCAGCGTTACCGCCTGTTTTGTTGAATGCCGGTCGTGAGTTTGTGAATCCTTTTTCTAAAATCAAAATTTGAAATTGAGTTCAAGTTTGAATAACCTAAAAACATGAAAAAGAATTCGGAAAATTTCTCTAACAACGAATTACATAATTGGCAAGTGGTCGAGGAGAATCATGTCGCAAATGCCTCATGGAAAAATAATAGCGGCTAGAAGGAAAATCAATTCAAAGGAAAATTTCTTCCGCACGTGTTTTTAGTTGAGAAAAAATATTTTTTTCTGTTCGAGGGAGAGCGCGATTTGCTTCTTGTGTTGGTTGCGCCGGCGCAAATATTTCCACTTAAATGCAGACATTTGCTGATTAAGACAATATCAAGTTGCATCAGCACAATCATCCGATTGCATTACGAATTCCATAAAAGGAAAATTATTAGAAAATGCGGAGGAAAAGTCGATCAAAGTGTTTCCACCAACACCAACGGACATCGAGCACACTTGAACGCAAAATGTTTTTTTTTCCTTTCAAATTTTAAATTTAAATGTTTATTGTTTACTTTCGCGAATGAGCTTTTCTAATGATCATCAACGCAAAGTTTTCAATCACGCCAATCTCATGAATCAAGTTTTAACTCGAAACTTTCAGCGCAACTTAGTGAAATTTCAATTTTTCCATCATGAAGGCAAAAACGTGATTCTCGTGCTGCTCTCAGTTCTCTCATTGACAAAACTCACACAAAGAACTTATCACATTTTCCAATTTTCCCAACATGAACTTTTCGTTGAAAGTTTACGCAATTCGTGACAATTCTCTTCACGCACGCACACTCTTTCGTCGTGACATGAGGAACTCGTGAGAAATTTTCCAAAAAAGGGAACTCGAACACTCACCGCCATCCTTCCTGGGTGCTGCTGAATCTTTATTGCTGTTGTTTGATTGTTCTTTAATTCCTCGCCGTGGTTGATCCGATGTCGCCTTTTGTGGTCCAGTTTCCTTTTTGACTTGCTTGTTCTCCTTCTCGGCAGCGGATTTCTGTTGAATCGCTGAAGCAGGTGCCGGAGTTTGCTGTGCAGTTGCCGGTTCCTTCGACTTCTTTTTCTTCGTTATCACGGTCTCGAAGTCGACGACGTCGTCCTGATCGTAGAACAATTCATAGCGATTTGCTATGCCAATGCCATATGTATTCTCCATCCTTATATTTCCGGGTTAAAGTCACGGATGGATGGGTTTCAGTTCGATTTAATTTTCACTCTTATTTTCTTTTCTTCGTGGGGCGAGATTGAAACAAGATGGCCGCGCGCGAAAAAATTCTTGTGAAGACACTAACACTAGTGTAAAGCAAGAGAAAAATAACTTTGTCCAACAAGCTTCCTCGTCGAAGGCTCAACTTAGACTAAAATTCTGAATAAATTTTTTCCGACCGATTCCAATTCTCGAAGCTTAAAGATTTTTTTCAAGCTTTGAATTTTATTTCGAACCGGTTTTTGAAAACATGAATATCTCGATAATTAAAAAACTTTGAGAAAAGATTTTTGTACGTAAGTAAAGTCAATAAAATTAGCTGCAAAGTATTTTGTTTTGAAATTATATTTTAGAGAGCCATTGATTTTAAGTGGAACGTTTTCAAGAAGACACAAGCCAGTAACGGCTAATAGAAAATCTCTAAACAAGGATGTCCCCTCGGCTTTCCAATTCTTCACAAGGATGTCCCTTCGTATACTCAAAGATTCTCAAATCTCATGGTCTTGAATTACTAAGCCTCTCAAACTTTTTAGATTCTTGAAAATAAATTTTTAAATTCGCAAACTTTTATTTGACTAAAACCCAAAACAATTATTCTACACCTTCAGCTTCCTTTTGACTTTTTAAATCGGTGAGAGCAGTGTGAATACGGAAATGAAGACGCGATTCCAATGAATATCCGGTAAAGTTCTTCTTGGCATGTTCGAGATAGCTAATCGCTAAGTCACTTCGCCCTTCGTCAATGTGTAGAAAGGCAATTTCTACGATTGCATAAGGGATGATGAATAAATCTTCCTTTATCGATTTTTGAAGGGCAATGGATTCCTCAAGGCATCTGCAAATGAACCGTCAAATTGAGAATTTTCTATTTACCAGAAATAATAAGAAATTTACTTCAATGCCTGCAGCGGACTTTTCATGTGCCGGAGACAAGCTCCTTTTAACAGAAGCAGCAGCGCTCGATTGTCTGTTTCGAATTTTCTTATCGCATCTGTTGAGCCAGCCGTGTCAAGCGCTTTAATCGCTTTCTCGATGATTTTATAAACGCCATCGGCGAGGTGGAAATGTTTTCCGGTGATTTTAAATAAATTCCAAAGGAACATTAACTCTGAAAACATTCAAAGTCATGAACATGCTTATCAAAAGTCTTTTTATGTCAGTCTCACCTATCGCAGGTATCACAAGCATTCCCGTTGAGAAGAATCGTTCAGCTCTCTTACAAGCAAACTTTTCCATTGGAAGAGATTTTCCAGCAATTCGTTGCTTGTACTGAGGCACTTCTCGCAGCAATTGATCAATAGTTCGTTTCTCACTAGCAGTAAGATCATTCGGGTCTATCATTAACATCAGACTTGCCTTTTGATAACTGTACATTGTCCTAAGAAAAGAACGAGAGAATAAACTTTTTTCCTTATCAAAACTTTTATCAAACCCACCTCGACCACTTGCTGTTCTCAACGAGATAACTGGCGAACAGAATTGATTCACGCCAGTCAAGCTTGAGACTGTTTACCCAAAGAATTTCCCAGAAGCACAAATGATGAAACTGAACCCAAACATTTTGCGATTTCCATGATTTTTTGTACCAAGTCAAGGCCTCGTCAAGATTTCCTTTCATGAACTCAAGTCGTCCTTTGAAGAAGAGAAACCAAACTCCATTTGGATACAACTTCAAAGAGAAAAGAAAGGAAACCAATTAGAAAGATGTTTAGGTCAATGAAAATCATCTTACCGTTAACTGCTTTTGAAGGACTTCATCGCAAAAGACCAAGTCGCCCTCTTGATGACTAAGAACGTAACAAACAATTAAATGATAACCGAGAAGTGTCATCACGCACAAGACTTGTCTCAGTCCCGTCATTTTCGATCCAGCCATCAAGTCTTGTAAGCCGCTCTGCTTGTTTCCCGAAAAACCGATAAATTCTAAAAGTTTGATCACGCGTGCCGGAAGAAGAGAAATCATCAGATTGAATGTTCCATTCCCCATCCGAACTCCACTCTCGAAATGAGTTCGACTTCCTTCGTTGTCCCATTTTCGTTGGATTAGAATATTGTTGCAGTCTCTGAAGGAAAAGAAAATGTTATGAATTGCTCGAGGCTAATGAAAATATTCAACTGACTTGTAACTATTGAAGCAGGTTCTTATCTTCATGCCGCCCTTTATCATGGACGACAGCGTTTCGTCTTCAACAAACGTCAAGAGAGCTTTCAGGAGTAAAGCTTCTGCTGAACAGAGTTCAGCGTGTGCCTCAAGTTCGGTGTAAGCTTCGTAATTGGCTCTTTTGAAAGTCTTGCCGATACTTTCAGAGATCGTCGATTTTCGTTGAAACTTTTTGCAAACATGAAGACATTTAGATAAAGCCTCCGATGCCGATTCGATGTGACGATGCTCAAATGTCAACATTGCTTCAAGGAAAAGAAATACTGCATGGCCCACCGCATGATAAATTGAGCTAGTCGCGTGTGGCAGCATCAACTGACGAGCTTCATCGAATTTATTGTTGAAGAAATAATCGATTGCCATCTTCGATTCTATCAACGCTTGATTCAAGTCCATGGAACTGCCAGGCGAAGCAACAAGTGTGCTCGGATCGAAGTCATCACAAGCGTCTTCAAACTGAAATGAGGTCAAATACATCTTACATTTTCTTTTGACTTTGTCAGAGAAAGGAGAAAAAGTTTTTTCAAAGCACGTGGTTTAAAATGTTTTTTTCTCGTCATCCCTAAGACTACTTTATTGATCTTGAAATGTCAAAGACCTGTTGTATAAAGGATTCCGATGGAAACTTTTAAAACATTTAGAAAAGTAATTTATCGCTTTTCTTGTTATTTCTATTTCTATGTCAGAGTTCTTTGTACGATATCATATCGTCGTTTTGTGACAAGGACAGCGATGTTAGAAAACTCAATAACTTGTGAAACATTTTCTATTTCACTTTGAACTTAAGTTGAGGAAAGAAATTTTTCTGGCTTCTTTTAAAAGGATTTATTTATGAAACTTATAGTTTTCTAAGAGAATGTTTACTGTCTTCTCTTGAATGAGAAGATTTAATGATAAACAAAGCTTTTAAAAGCTCGCCAAGTGATTCTTGATTTTATTTTGTGAAAAACAATTTCTGAAGTTTTTGTAGTATTTTCTACGGATTCATTCATGATCTCAATCAATTTTCAAAGTGACGTAATCTTATCATCGACTCGACGTCATGCGCTGATTATTTGGGTGAAGGTCGAAGGGAATTATCTCTAAATTATTATTGCACGGCTATTAAGACTCCTCAAGTTGCTAATGAGCCAACGCAGTTTCCACCAACCCTCTCGCTCTCTCGAATGACTCATTTAATCGTTTAATTCATGAACGTTCACAAACGAAACATTCGTCATTTTCCCCTACACAACTTTACGCGATCTTGTTGATGTTTTCATCGGTTCACCAATCACATTTTAAATTATCTTATCAGTAGCTGAAATAAAAAAAGTTTAGGGCTATGGCCAATTACAAACCTCGTCGTCGTCATCGTCAATGATTGTCCTTGAAGCCATTTAAAAGAATTTCCTATTCACAGACTTTTCTTTTCAATGACTTTGCATTTCACGAGGATTTTTTTCCTTTAAGAGTTTTCACTTTTCGATTGAAACTTTTATCGATTTTTCTTTTCTTCTAATAATAAACTAAAGTTTAACTTAAGAAATTTTCCACTTTTGAGCAAACTTCACGTTGACCACGAAAGCTTAAAAGCAGCACCGAGACGCTCGACGACAAACCAACTTATAACAAGCTTGTTAGCTGATTGAGTCGCCTTGCAATCTCAAGTGTCTGTAGAAGCGCGAGGGAAAAAAATTGAGTGAGAGAACTTTTGCAATTTTGTTGTTGCTATCAAATGGAAAGACCTCATGGGTGAGAAAATTGTTTCGGCTAGCAGAGAATGTTTTATGAGCGTCGTGCAATTGCGCAAGACTAAAGCAGTTTGTTTACGTTTTTCCGCTCACATATCTCGCTCGCTGGAATTTTCCAAAAGAGTAATGAGGCTTTAAATTTAAAAAAAAAACGATCGAGGCTGATTGTTAAGATAACAAAAAGTAATTTTGTATTTTTAAATTTTTTATTGAAAATTATCTCATCAACCTCTGAGTAACCCTTAAACCTATTAGTTCACCTTAATTACCCGAGTATCCCGTGATTTGAATGAGTTAACAGGTTAATCGTCTTTTCGCAATTTCTTGCTTGATAATTCAATGGCCTCGAGCCAGATTTTGAGTTCTTCTGGCTGTTCTGGTCGTTTACTTCCGCCATCGAATTCTTTCATCAGATCTAAGACATTGACCTTTGTGATGCATTGCTTTGAGATCGCGATAGCTCGAACAAATCCGTCTAATGTAATAAACTTCTGTTCGAGATAAATCGCTTTGTCATCCCACCAGATCAATTCAGTGGTGATCTTATATGGATTGAAGATGGGGATCGTCCGACGGTAACGAATTGTTGAAGCACCTTGAACTGCGCCTCCTCCATGCTTTTTGATTGCTCCATAGATTCCAGTCAAACCGTAATAATGGAAACGTGCGAAGTCAAGTTCTCGTAGATAGCGAGCATTGTTCATGTGTCGAATGAAAATGTCAACATCTTGAGTCGTGCAAAGACCTGAAGGCAAACGAATTTTAATTAACAATTTAATTTTTCCCCAGAATTTCAATTTCTTTCTCACCGTAGATCATTGACTTCTCAGTTATTTTCTTCTTCTTTTGGAAGAAATGAGCATAGCCGAGAGTGAAAACACAGCGAATGAAGTAATTTAAGTCCCAAACCGCGTAGAGGAAGAACAAGAATGCTATCAAACTGATCGCCATTGCTGAAAAGAAATGAATTAAATATTCTAACCGGAACAGTCAAGGCCAAGTTAAAAGTTCAGAAGTTTCGTGAATTACGAAAATTTTCATTTTTTATCTTTAAAGCCGATAAAACCGTTTAACTTTAACGCTCAAGCTCAAGGTAACATGATTCACGATAAGATAAACAAAGTTTAACTCACTTGCTTAATTTCTTTGCTGCGAAGTGATGACGAAGACGATCGGACTGATACTCTCACTCGTAGAAGTTTGGAAGTTGATATTCTTCAATCACTAACACATTTCCGTAAATTTCTTCGTTTGTAAGTTGTGCAACATTGATTCAATGTTTTCAATGCCGGTAAAAAAGAAATTCTCGATATGATTTCACTTTCAAAGTTCAATCAACAACGAACCTTTGAATAAAAATAATTTAAACCTGAAAATAATTGAACAAGAGAAAAAAAATCTTTTTATTTTATAAAACTTTTATTCTTCAATGTTTTTTTATTTATTTTTCTTTCACGACAAACCAGAATTTGTGTATACAATAAGCTTAATGTTGAGACGAGGAACTTGACATTGTTTCCATACTTTTTTAGAAAAAAAAAACGCTTTTGTGAGTGTGCTTAAAGTAATTTAGTCTATTGAGTTGCATTTTCATGTTTTCATGTCTCTGATTTGTTATTCTTTGCTAATTTTGATAAACCAATTAAAGTCTACCAAGTTGCTGGCAGTCATTCCGCAAAAAATTAAAATTCAAGGAATGGATTCCATTCCGTTTTTCGATGACAACAGACTGCGCGGAAGCTTTAAAGCTTGAGACGGATTCGATTAAATATTAACCAACTTCAGTCCGCCTCAGACTCTTTAACTTAATTGCCTGCTGTCGACAGTTAGTCCCGCAGCGATTGTATTTTAATCTACGACTTATCTTTTATAATGTAAATGAGAGGATTGCGATTTGCGAAGGAATTAATTCTGTACATTGGTTTTGCTCACATGCTTTTGGGGTTTGCACACTCACAAAGTATGTTGCTATGAAGTTGATTTGCAGCTTAAGGATTTTCTTTCGCATGAAAACCTTTTTTTTTCTTTTTTATTATAAAATGATTTCTTACATTAATATTTTTCATTTATTTCCTGATATCGATTCAATTCATTTTCATGTATTTACACTTATAACTCTTCTCATCGTGAGCGACTCCTTCGTTTCAAGAAGCTCTCTAATCCAACTAAATTAAGCTACGAAACAAACGCGCGTCAAACATTTTGGCTATGAGGAAATTATTTTGAAAATTAAAATTCTCAGCGATCTCAATTTTCTAAACTGCTTTCATTTTCCACTAGGCAGCAACTTCATATTTTTCGTCTAGTCAACAATGTCGATTCCACTACACAAATCTTTCTTTAAACAATACAATTTATCAATAAAAGTCAGTTTCATAAAAAAAAATCAATTCGGTGTTTGTGTGCAAGTGTCGGAAGGAAAGGAAGAGGGAGAATGATGATAGGAAAAGTCCGTCGTGGCAATTAAACTTAAAATGTTAATTTTTGATCTATTTTCTCTTTTTCTTTTGTTTTATTCTCAAGTCAAATCAGCCTTTGTTGTTGTGATGTGAAAATCGAAGCAGTTGATGTCGATTTGAACCCAACCCAATGAAAGCAAAGTTCAAATGTTTTTAATATCGAAAGGTTTCAGATTTGTTGTTGAATCTTCTTCGAGAGATGCTCGCCATCAACTGCTTGTAATCTTCATTGAAATATTTTTATGCTCTTTATATTTTTTTGTGTGTTTTGTGTTAATTAAAGGAGATGGAAGCATTTCGAGTTTGAGCGATGAGAAATAAACGATCAGCTAATAAATATTTAAACATCCCTTGTGTGATCTGTCGCCAATATTATCTCTCGCCCAAAATCCGTGTCGATTAAATTTTTCAATTGAACTATTAAAAGATTTATTGTACAAATAATTATTTTGCGTAACTGAAGAAACAACAAAATATCTGATTAGTCAATTTGAAGTTAAAGCCATAAATTTCATTCTAACCAAGACGATTATTTCTTAGAATGTAGTTTTTCTTTATGTGTTATTGTTCAGTTCGGGGAAAACGATGAAGACTGCGAATCTTCAATTTCTTTTCTTTCTTTTTTGGCGAATGGATTGCGATTTGAGAAGATCGCGAGGCTTTGATTGAACCTCGGTTTAAATTGTTTTTCTTTAACGAAATATCATTCTGACAGGATTGTGGCATTTCAAAGTAAAGTCAACATTGCAAAATCAGAGAGAAGATCTCACTGAAACCCACACTTGAACTGCTTAAAATAATTCGCTCATTTTCAATCTTCTGTCGATATCGCGTAAAATACTTTTTTCTTTCTTTTTCAAATAAATTAAAGTAAACTTTCCTGCATCTCCTAAATGTCTGCTCATTCCGAGAGAATCGTTCATCAATCGCATCGCAGTGAATATTCGTTTACTCTCTACATGAAGCTTTCGTTATCTTCCTAAAATTAAGATTTTTCTTTCAATAAAATGGCCAAAAATAAAATTTCGATAAATTTAAATGTTTGCGCTTCAGAGTTCATGGAACTTTCTACCGCTGTTCAAATCCTCCATTAAAAAGCGATTGTTGTCAGTGCTCGAAGTGTCTTCTTCGTCTTGACGCAAAGGAGTTGTTACATCATCCGTAATGTTAACGGCTAAGGCGATTCATAAATTTCAATTAAACATTTCATCATGAAAAGAAAGCACAGATCTACTTACAGTAACCGCTCTGTCGATTCTGATGAAGAGCATCTTGACCATCCTTCGAGAAATAAAAAGCCACGTTTCTAAAGTTTTGGTTGACTTCATCGATGAACATTTCGATGATTTCAATGAAAGTTGGTCGAGCAGATGGACGATGATGCCAACATCTGCGCATCAGTTCGTAGAGTTTGTCAGGACAATTTTCGGGACGCTCCATGACACCACCTTCGATGACATAACGAAGAACCTGGTCATTGGAAAGTCCTTGGTAAGGCTGGCTTGCAAGTGTCGCCATTTCCCATAGCACAACACCAAAGCTGAACACGTCGCTACTTGATGTGAATACGCCATCTTTTAAGCTCTCAGGAGACATCCACCGAACGGGGAGGAGTCCTTTCGTTCCTTTTCTAAAATTGAAAATATTAAGAAACGAAGTTAATTCCAAGATCAAATATAAATTAAATATGTAAACTACACAAACCTATAATAGTCTGTCTCGTAAATATCTCTCGTCATTCCAAAGTCACCAATCTTAACGGTCAGTGCTTCAGACACCATGCAGTTACGAGCTGCTAAGTCACGATGAACAAACTTCATTGCCGAGAGGTAGCTCATTCCATCGGCGATTTCTGCTGACATTTGAACGATTTGTCTTACAGTTGGAGGGTTTGGAATAGGCTCGTTGTCGCCTCTGTCGTAGTCTGATCGATGAGATCTCAAGAAGCCTTTAAGATCACCACATTGCATGAGCTCCATGATAACCATTGTCGGCTGAGATTGTGAAACAACTCCGAGAAGTCTCACAACAAATGCTGTGTCGAACTTCTTCATGACCGAAGCTTCATTGAGGAAGCTGATTCTTTCCTTGTCCGTAGCGTTTTCATTGACTGTCTTTATTGCGCAACGAGTCTCCGAGCCATCGATCTTCAAATCTTTGACAATACCTTCGTAAACCATTCCAAACGATCCTTGTCCAAGTTCTTGCAGCTGAATTATTTTATCTCGCGCAACCTCCCAATCATCTTGCTTATAATGAACACCAGCGTAATCAGGATTGACGTTAGCAATTAATTTCATGTTTGAGATATTTTTAAGATAGTGTCGCTTGATGAAATAAACTAAAGCAATAGTTATCATGACGAGAATGAACAGGAATGACCACAGAACAGCCCACATGAGGGTATTGCCAGTTGTTTCGTTGATAAGAACGTATTTCATTCTAAAAAAAGACATTAACATTAGAAAAAATAATGCAAAAGAGAAAATATTTTCTTACGTAGTGAAGTTGCCGTGACCGCCTAACGAAATAGCAGCGACTTCAATGCTGTAGTTTCCATTGCTTAAATGATTAAGAATGTGAAAAGTTTTATTGTAGTGGACGCAGATGCTCTCCCATTTCGTATTTTCGATGTCGCTTTTTTTGTATCGAACTGTGTAAGAGGCGATATGACCGTTTGGATCTGTTGGTGGTTTCCATGTCACATTAATTAATCCCGAAGAACCGTTGGTAACCGCTTCAGCATTAAATATATGAATATCATCACTGCCTTCTTTTTTCAACGTTAGTTCGTTAATTGTTGCAGAAGGTCCACAAGGATTGTCCTCTGGATCGTAATGATCCGCTTTCTTATACAATGGGTCTGACCTATCATATAATGCACGACAAGCTACAACCCAAATCTGATATTGCGTGTAATGACGGAGCTCAGTCATCTCAAAAGTTGTTGGCTCGTTAACAGAAATCTCTTTGTAGATCTCGCTGTAATAGCCACCTTCTTCCCATTTCGATTCCTTAATTGATCTTGCATCGGCTTCTTTCTTTTTGTTTTGTTCCGTACTCATCTCAAAGGGGAATTCTAGCGGAGATGAACCAGCCTCTTTTTTTGATGGTGCCTGTCGTTTAGCTCTGACCACAGGTTCATCATTTGTCACTTTCGTCCAAGTGAAATCTTGAATTTCATTTTCGAAATCAATCGCCAACTGTCGTTGATCGTCACCTTCTTTTCTCGGCTTCTCACAAGTGTTGTAGCAAGTGTCACAATCGCATTCAGCAAAGATAGAAGATTTTTGCTGTTCTTCGTATTTGTTTTGTGGTTTAGCTTGTGATTCGTCAATTGCTGAAAATAGAATTAAATTCTAAAATAAATATTTTCGCTTACTAAAATTTAAGATAATTCTTACGTTTTTCGCAGTAGTCTCGAGCTGGATCAAGCGAGTCCGCATTCACTTTTATTCTAGCTCGAATAATGTAGTGACTGAGTTCTCCATGTACTTTCAACGGAGGGTCCCATTTAAGATCCTAAGAGAAATAAAAATGTTAACACGATTCTCATAACAATTAAACAAGATTCTCACCAATGCTGAACTGCTCCTTGGTGTCACTGTAAACTTCCTTACAGTTTGTGGCTTTCCTGGTAATGTTTTGAAATAGTCAATTGAACTTTGTGCTCCGGTCTTCTCTGTCGACAGCGTGAAAGCAGTGACGTAGTAAGCATACATTGTGTGAGGCTCTAGTCTTGTCATTGGATAAGATATTTCATTGTTCATCGTGTAATCTTTGATATCATCCACCATCCATCTGAAATGATTTGCTTTTATTTTAAATCCAATAAAAGTAGATAATCTCATTTTAACTCACCCATCGTTCCCGCATGCGTCTCGTCCTTCCCATAATGTCACGTTCTTTTGTAATGTTGGAGTATAATAAATGACATAACTTAGAAGTGACCTCTCATCATCGAGCTTCAGCGGTGGCCACGTTAAGAGAACAGCTTGCGGATAAATCTGTACTACAGTCACATCTAACACCGTTATGTTGCAAGGAGTTTTATCTCCATTGTTCAATTTAGCATTCTCGTAATTCTCAATTTGCGTTGAACTATTTGCCAAATTTTCGATTAAGTTAAAGCAAAGTCTCGGATTTAGGTGGAAGAAGAATTTTCCTCTGTCGATTTGAAGTTTCTGATCGTCAATCCAAAGTTCTTGAAGGTTCTGATTGTCCCAGATTACGAGGGCAAACTTATTGCTTTCTAGTCTCGTGCCTTTGATACGTCGTAGCCTTTTCAAGAAGCTGAGAGATCGCAAAGGAAAAGAACGAGCGACCTTTAAATAGTCTTCAATAACTTCAATATCCGAAAGGGATTTTTCGAGTTCTTTGACAATACTGGCCGCTTGATCAAAACTTCTAGAACGGATTTGAATTTCCAACGCTCCATCGATATACGCGCAACTTTTCAGTGATTGTGCTGCAGCGATCGAATCAATTACTGGTGCGGCGCAACGTTTGAGACATTCTACTCCACATCTCGTACAAATTGTTTCATTCTTCACTGTTCGATCTTCAAAATGGTTAGGTGGACAGCCTCGCTCACAAAAACCGTTATGTGGGATAAATGGTGATGAGAATTGAGATATGTTCGTTATATCTTTCTTCACGATTGAATTCCTCTCAAAACATTCATGTCTTGTGAGACAACGACGATTTAGATACTGTGAAGAGATATTTGATTAATTTGATGTTTTATCCTAATTACATTGCAGTCATTTACCTCGAACTTTCCTGGTGGACATTTTTCTGCACAAGTAAAACTATCGCCTTCTACAACTTTGACTTTCTTACAAGCTTTACACTTTGACAAATTATCATCGTCGCATCCTCCAACGCAAGACTCATCACAACAAGTTCCGTTTGGCGAACATATTTTTGTTTTGCAGTCGCTCTTACATTTGTTTTGACAATGTTTATCATCCCAACAAAGAAATATTTTATTAGCTTGATCAGTTCTTGGACAAGTAGTAGAACAAGGATTGCAGTGTCGTGTCCTCTTGTTTTTCTAAAGAAAAGCAAGGAAGAATCGTAAGTATTGATTAAAAGAATTAATTGACCTTGAACCTACATCGATGAAATGTTCTCCAGCCCCAGAAATCAGCGACCAATCAATTCGATCTGCGAAGCAAAGCTGAGAGTTCTTCTCAATTCTTATGTGACCTCTTTCGATTGTCAGAAGCTTGTAAAAGCCAAGGGTTTCCAATTCTTCGCATTCATAAACAATTAGAGAATAATCTTTGAAGAGCATGGTGCCTCTGATTACCGACAGATTAGGGAACATTGTGTAAAAGGTTTTGATGCCAGACACTCGATATAACATCAAGTAACCAGTGATCTCAACAAGCGACGGAAACGTGTAGTTCAAGTAACTTTCTTCGGTCTCATCCTCGAGAATTGAAATAATTAGGTTTCCTTCAATAACTTGACATCCTCGTAGGTAATCCAAATCCGTTATATCGCCTCGGACGTGTAGCGAGAGGCAATCTTATAATGGGAGAATGATTTTAAATGATATAAATTAACTTAGTTCGCAATAAACTTACTGCCAGTTCCATTATGATTAACGTACGGCGCAATTGTCGTTTCTAAGCTCAACACTTTGAGGTCAGGTTCGATTGTTGTTTCTAATTCTGTTGCACTTCCTTGGATAACTATCGCTCCCATGCACAACATTGAGACTAACATTTTAATCATACGTATTGTATTCGCATGTTCATCAAAAATATGATTCAACTTGATTTTGGCTATGTCTGGAGGCCTTTCTGTTTCAGGCTCATGTTTTCGCTTTTTAAAGTAACCGCGCGGCAATTTTTGTCTTCTGAATTGTTTTAGATTCATTTCCACTTCGTTATCAATTTCTTTTTGGCTTTAACTTTAACACTTTTCACTTTGCTAACACTAACAACATTCCAATGTCTCACAAACTTCTTCTTTTAAACGTTACATGTTTTCGTTTCCCAGCATATTTTGTTTAGTCTTCCATGACTTCTCTACACACTCCCGGTCATCTGAAATATTGATCAACAATTGAAAATCGAATCAAAAATAAAGAATCGAAAATCAGTTGTCCGGCGAATAAACTAAGAGAGATCATGACCTCAGACAATCGACGTGAGTCAAGTGTAGATGCCTTCCCGAAATAACAATAAATTGATGCGTCATCAGATTTCATTTCGCTCGACTCTAATTTGATTAAATTCAATTAAATTTTTCTTTAATTGAGTTCGAGATTGCTTGTCACATACAAGTTGTCTTGGACGACGAGAAATTTTACGCCGCGTTTTCAGGTCACACGAAAAACAACAAACCACAAAAAAAAAAGGTCAAGTGAACGTGCGCGTGGAGAATATCTACGACAAAACTCAAATGCACTCTCTTCTCATAGTATCACTTCATCAATGAATTTGAGAAACACAATCTTTAATGAACGTGTAAATCCCTATTTTGATTTCAGTGTAATTGCGAAAACGAGAGAGATTGAACGAGTTTATGTTTTATACACACAAAATACGTCGATTTATGTAAACAAAACTTTAGAATCTCTTTACGGAATTCCATGGATATGCAGCTATCCATTGAGAAGTCTACGTGACTTCATAACAGCCCTTAAGAGCGAACTGTGAGTGAGAGGGAGCGTTACACAAAAATTTACGTCGCAATAAGAAGAAGTCAAAGAAAAATGTGAAAACCTGCGATTGTGTTTGTGTAGACACCGGGTGATGTACTCAGGAGTTTAGCGTGATTTATATCGCGAGTTAACTTCGGCTCCCGAATTGCGCCACTTCGTCTTGTTTTCGTTAAAAATATTTCGAACAGAGCATCATCGCACTTATCACATCTTGTTCATTCAAACACATTTGTCGAAGTTTACGAAATTTCTCATGAATGAAACTGTCTTCGTCTCTCTGAGAGCTTCTTCTTTCTTAAGCGATTTGATTCACGGAAACTTGCCACCGAATTATCAAAGCAACCGAACTACTCATCTCAACTGATTTGCATTAGAAATATTTCTTCCATTACGAACGACGTAGAAAAATCGACTTAGATGTGTTTGTGATGTAATTTTGAGTTTGTGTGTTGTCGCTTTCGTCGTCGCTTGTTTACAAGTTTCTATTCGGAAATTCTTTTTCTTCTTGTCGGGCACGTGGGGAGGGGGAGCCGCTCGAGACACGGCGTTGTTGTAATGATGTGTGTTTTTTTTTCTTTAAGGACTTTTTTTTTGCACTTTACGATGTGATTTCGATCGAGAGGAATGAGTCTGATCACTGCAACTACAACAAGACTACATTTCGAGCATGATATTTGTTGGAAAATTCCCGAAAATCGGATCCGAAGAAAACTACGACGCTCGCATGGAATTCACATTTCACGAAATTTTTGTGTCTCCTTGATGCGTCTTTTGTATTTTTCTCACTCACAATAAACTTTTCAATTAATTTTATTGTTTCCTTAATGCGGCGGCAAGAACTTTTTTTTAAACAAATTATTTTCATAACTTTCTGACGCTTAGAGCGTTTTCTTCAACTACTCATTTTACTTACGCGGTTAGTTAGCTGCTTAAATGAAACGAATAAGACTTTTTTACTACTTTTTAAAACCAAACTCAGTGGTGAACTGGGGTAAAACTGGTTGTTCAAGTTGATAAAGTTTTAAATTTAGATGTAGTGTCAAGTACAAAGTGTAAAACAAAGTGTAAGACAAACTGCAATTTCATTTCAAAGCTTTTTTTCCAAATTAAATGAAAAAATGGCTCAAATAAATATTGCTCCAAGTGAAACGAAGGTTTCTATTAGTTCAATTGAGTCTATTGATGGTGTCGATTATTTCTTAATTCGAGTGAATTGTTGGCATGAGAAGGAATGGACAGTAAGAAGAAATAATTTGTTTTAAGTCAAACCAAAACAAAAACAAAACTTTCTTAAAGGTGAAACATCGATTTAAGAGTTTCGTAGAGCTTCATGAGAAACTTCAATCGTCGATTGCGATCGCAAAGGATTTGCTTCCACCGAAAAAGATTATCAAAGACAGCAAATTCCTGGAGCAACGTAAATTAGATTTGGAAAAATATTTGCAGACTGTGACGACAATTGTACAACAACTGCCTGTGATACCGATCGAGCTTGTGCAGTTTCTCGATTTTCATCGTTATGATGTTTTATGTTTACTCCAGAACTTGGCTTTTGATTTGAGTTGGAAGCCGGACGAAAAGGGTGGAAAATTCACGATATTAGAAGTGAGTTGATGATCACAAGGGATCTTATCTCAAGCTAATGTCTTATCTTCTAGCTTCACGCAATTACTGAAAGACTCCGCCTTCCATGTCCATCATTCCAACTTGACGATTCGTCTTTCGACTTCTCGCATATTCTCGATTATTGCTCACGATTAAAAACATTGACAATCGAACCGTCGAAGAAGGAAATGAATACGAAAGATGATTATCTTCAGGAGTTGATCAATCCGATCGGAACTTCAAATATTCTTCCATCAACTCTCAACTTTGAGTTAAAATCGTTTGCCTCGGTCGGAAATCTTTTCTTTCTTGGGATTGTCCCACAAAATATTACCAAATGTGATCCAGTTAGATCTTCAGTTGTTAATTTCTTCGTTAATTTCACGAGAGCTCAGAATATTCAACAAATTCTTTTGCCGGAAAGCATTCACGATGGAACGATTTCTGAAACATTCGAAGGAAATTATTGGACAGAAGTGAAAATCGCTAATTTCGGAAACAACGATATTTGGACCATCGATTCGTCGATGAAACTTGTGCCTAAAGTTGAAGAGCTCCACCTGAATGACAATCGATTGAGAACAGTCGCAAACCTGAGTTGTCTTCATTATTTGTCTCACCTCGATCTTAGCGGAAATTTAATTGAATCGATCAACGACTGGCACTTGCAATTAGGAAACATTGAAATCTTGAATCTCGCAGGAAACAAATTGAAAGATCTGAAAGGATTGGGTCGCCTTCGATCTCTTCGAAATATCAACTTGAGTTGGAATGAAATTTTCGACTTTGATGAGGTTGACGAGATCGCGAAACTTCCTGTCCTTGAAAGCGTAATGCTCAACGGAAATCCATTGATTCTCGAAGTAGATTACAGAGCAAAAGTTCTGATGAGATTTGATGAACGTTGCAGTGAGATTCTCTTGGATAACGAGAAATGCTCACAGAATGAAATCGACAAGGCACTAGTCCTCTCTGCTCTAAGGAAAACGAAGATTGGATAATAAGAAAATGACGATGAAAGAAAACTTATTTATCAGATGTATCTATCAAATAAAAAAACATTTCCCAGCAAATATCAAAGGTCTCAGTTATAAAGAGTTTTATTTTCAAAAGTTCATTTCTTCAGCGCAATTCAATTAGCTAAATTTTTAAACAGATCATCATCGTCTTGACTTAGTGGTTTCCTCACAATTTTAGATAATTTCATTGTTTTCATTTCTCTAAAGTGATGAATAGTTTGTTAATCGCATCTTCTCAAGTGTCACGGAAATCAAAAGCTGAGCGAGTCTTTGAAAAATCATGCGGCATTAAAGGAAGAAAAGGTTTTGTGAGTTGCTTAAAGGTCTAAACAGCAATTCGCTCGCGTTCAGCGCGTCCTTACAATGGATGTTTGCCTAAGCTTAAGTTAAATCATGGTACGGGCTTCAAATATTAATTGCAGTGCAGAGAAAACGTTCTGCGCGTGTGTTGCAAAAAAAAATTATAGAAAAATTCAATAATCAAACAAAAATAACAAGTTCAGATTCGTAATTCTTCATCGCGCGGCCGTTTACAACATTCGTGGAACCAAGATGAGTCCTCCAGCAGCTGGTGGCATCTGAATCATTCCGTTGGTTGTTGGCAATGGAACTGCATTAGCCAAGGCATTAGCAGGACGAGGATTTCTGTGTTGGAAAACGCAATGAGGCTTGCGGCAACCTCCTAAGATTGCAAATATGTTAGTGATCAGCTGTCGAGGGATTTACAAAACTTATTTACCTGGCTGCTGTTCCCAGTAGCATGGTGTATCCTTACGAGGTTTCTAAAACAATCAATTGACAATTAATAATTTAACAAGATGATGATAAAAATAAAATTTTAAACCTGAATTTTCATATGTCGCATGGGACAAGTAGCGTTGAAGCACTTTCCTTCGAGAAAGAGTTTGCAAGCCTCCTCGTGTCCTAGGGCGCCTTCGAAGTGACGAAACGTACACGTATTTCCTTTGCGACAGGTCGAGTAGTAGAAGAAATAGCAGTCATTCAGTGCAGAGGGATTGGTATTGCGAGCTGGTTCCATCTTTGTAATTTTATTTTGTTGGCAGTGAATTTTATCGCTTACGACGCGAAACTTTATCAATTTTATGTTTGCAGCACCGAGGTTCTCTAGATCAGCACAAAACTCATGCAGATTCTACTAATCTTCCGGAAACGATAAAATTGAAAGGAAAATATATGAAATTCTTTTTTTTCGTCGAAAATCGTCGAAAGAGTTGAGAAGAATTATAAGTGAAAGCGCTTTCGTGGGAACATTTTCAAAAATTTAGACCAGTTAGAATGTCGTAGGTGTCCCCTCGACTTCCCAATTGTCACAAGGATTTCCCTGTGTTAACGGTTTTTGATAAGCATGCTTAATTACGGCTTCAAACCGAAGTTACGTTGTTAAGTTGTTTACTACTAATGATCTAAAGTATGTTAATAACAAGAAGAAAGCTAAATTGCCACGATAAAAGTGTTTTAAAGAAACTGATGGGCTGACAACTTCTGTGTTAGCACTTCTTAATTAAGCTGAACTTTGATTGCTAGGCTGTTAGATTGAACATGCAATGATCGTCAGTTGCTCTTGCATCAAATCCTCCAATAAATTAAAATCATTTGAATGCTTCATCTTTCGCGATCCGTCAATTTGATGACGAAAGATAAATTGTCATCATCTAATTATCAAATTAAACAAAGATCAATTGAAAACGTAAAATATTGTTGTAAAGGTCGTGATAATTATAATTCTCTAACCTTGAACAACCGCCTTTTGTATCAGATAATTTCCAATTAATCGATTAACATTAAGTTTGTTTATCAATTCTCTTCGCAGATGATTTCGCCGATTGTTCAGCTATTCGTTCTAATTCAATTCCATCGAGACGATTTACAATCTATTAAGAAATAATTCAGTCACATGTTGATTCCATTCTGTCGGTGGAGAATTTTCTTTGCGTTCAGTTATTTCTTGAGCAGAAATCATTAACTAATAATTTATTATAAACAAATTCCAACTTCAGGCGGAGATCTAAAATATCGAAATGTCATCGGGTGAAATTAATAGTTTCAAATTGAGATTGACAGATTTCGGATGCTGTCGCAGACTGGAACGAGACTATTCGACCCACAATACATTTTCATTTAACTTTGAAAGGACGTCACAGTAATGAAAATTTGTGATACGAATGAGAAAACTTTTCTCAAATTGAAAATATTTCTAGAACGAAGAAATAAAGCTTCAAAGTAAGTTTCTATAGAAATGACTGACAAAGTTAGAATTAATCATTCAATATAATGAAACTTCGAGAAAGAAATTTCCCGCTAGGGTCAGTACGTCAATCACGAAGCATTGAAGTCGATTACAATTAAAGCTTTCAGATTATGAGTCAATTAATAATTTTATTTCCTCTTCTCGCAATTTGTCACTTCGCCAAACAAATAACTTTTGTCCTCGCAAATACTTTGACAACAAATTATTAGTAAATTTCTATTTGGTTCATTTATTTCGTCTGGCGACCTTTAACTTTACCGTTTAGCCCGCTGTTTTATTGATTTGAGTTGCTTGCGAATCTTCTTTTTTTATCGAATGATTCATTCGAGCGATTTACACTTAAAATCGGGTTCGTGTGGGCGGAAGATAAAAGAATATTTTATTGAGCTTTCATGAAGCATTTTTAAAACAAACTGAACTCTATAAATCATTTTCTCGAAGAGCTTTTCAACTCTGCTCCGATCTTTGCGTTAAATTCTCGGAACAATTTGATTACACTGCTTCAGTTTATTGCGCAAACATCCATTTGAAACTATTTTGTATTTTGCATCCTCCACAGAAGATTCTTATTCTCCAACGCCTTTTTCTCTTGTTTCACTCTCCCGATATATTCAGTCGAACGTTGTTCGAAGCCAGCGTGAAAAATATCATAAAATTGCTTCTCAGTTTCCTCGAAGCAGTCGCCGCAGACGGAAGTGAAAATTTGAACTCGCGAACGACACGTGACGAAAGGTAAAAATTTACCGGACAGTGAGTTTTATGATTCAATTAGAGTTTAATTTCCGGGGTAGAACGAATCAAAGCTAAAGTTGATGCGGCGCAAACAAAAGATGGAAGAAGACTCTCGAAAGTGGGAATCACTCGGAGTCTCAGCAGTAATTCAAACTAATTTTAAACAATTGGTGTGAGGCATTCTCAATTAGTTTGAATCTGTTGATAAACATACGCGCATTCTCTCGAGTATTGTTTATTGGTTCGAGTGCCGCTGTGAAGCTGCTTGAGCTAGACCAGTTAATGCGATGTTGTTTCAATCTTTGGGGAAATAAAAAAAATATTTTCAAAGGACACTACGTGACTCAAAGAAACAGTGAAAAACATCTAGAATGTCCATCCAATCAATCGAAATTGAAATAGCATTCGAATCTCTAGAGTTCCTCAGACAGCGCTTTGATTCATGTGGGAAAGCTATTAAGTTCCTTCGCACATGATTAAACTTAATTGAACAATTTTTTTCTCAATCTTCGCATCGGGAAATTCTTTTCTCCAGAAGAAAATTGAAAAAGCGATTTTCTTTAGCTTGGATTGTATCAATCATCGTCTTATGGAAATCAGTGTCAGAGTTAATTGTGGGACGAGAGAAAACTGATACAGGAGAAAGGTTTCTGATAACTCTCTACTCGATTATTCATTCTTCAGATGGAGTTGAGCGAAGGCCATCGTGTCATGGTGCGACTTTATCGACAATGCATAGCGTACGAGAAGTCATTAGCTCGTGATAACGACACCGATTCTCAAGATGAGTGTCCAGTATTCTTTGATGGGTATTTATGATTATAATTGTGCAAACAAAGCGACCGAAGAAAGTCAACAATCAAACAACAATTTTAGTTATCTCTGTTGGGGACCAGCGAAGGCGAACTCAACTGAAATAAAAAACTGCCCGAGCTTCGTAATTGGATATGATGGAAGTTTAACGGCGTCGAAAGTTTGCACAGAGAACGGTTCGTGGTGGAGACATCCTGAGAGTGGTCGCGAGTGGAGCAATTATACGACGTGTATCAATCACTCGTATTATAACGTAATTAGAAGAAAGTTTATTACACGAGAGGCTCGTAATCCATCATCTTCTCAACTTAATTCTCTTCTAGTCGCGACAAATAATTAATGATATTTATTTCTACGGCTACTGCCTCTCCCTCGTCACACTCATCGTCTCTCTCATTATATTCTTGAGCTTCAGGTGAGATTTATCAATCAAAGTTGTAGAAATCAGAAATTAAATCTCAGTTTTCAATTAGGTCATTGCGATGTACGAGAATTCGAATTCACACACAAATGTTTGCATCACTGGCCATCAGTTGCTTCCTGTGGATTCTTTGGTATAAACTCGTGGTTTCCTCATCAGTTGTTATCAAAGAGCAACCGACTTGGTGCGTTGTGCTGCATGTTCTCACACAATATTTGATGCTCTGTAATTATTTCTGGATGTTCTGCGAAGGAGTTCATCTTCATCTTGTGCTCGTCGTTGTTTTTATCAAAGACAATGTTGCGATGAGAATCTTTTTCATCATTGGGTGGATTCTTCCACTGATTTACGTTGGCGGTTATAGCTTCATGAGATCTAGAAATGAAGAGGATAACACACTGTGAGGAGCTTTTAATGATTGAACAATTTCGAGATGAAGATTTTTTTATTTTTGTAGATGTTGGATTGAAGAAAGTCATTACATTTGGATTCTTACAATTCCCGTTTTAATTCTGCTAATCTGCTCAACAATATTTTTAATCAACATCGTTCGTGTTTTAATAACAAAGCTACATCCAAAGTCACTAACTCCAGCTCCTCTTGCAATGAAGAAAGCAGTTAGAGCCACGCTCATTTTGGTAAGAAAATAATTCAAGCTCTTTAAGTTTGAGATAATTTTTTATATTTTTAGATTCCGCTGTTTGGTCTCCAGCATGTTTTGTTACCTTTCCGGCCAGGAAAAGAATCCGTCCTTGAGATTCCTTATCAACTGGTGTCAGCGGTTCTCATCAGTCTTCAAGGTTTCTGCGTGTCGCTTCTCTTCTGCTTCTGCAATCACGAAGTCGTCACAGCAGTTTCTGGATTCCTCAACAATATTTGTCCACGATATTTCGCGACTTACTACAGAAACAATTACCAACCACCACCGCAAACAATAACGAGAGATGTTGTCGTTTAAATTTTAGTGACAACAAAAAATTTGTTTCATGTTCAACGGATGTGTCAATAAATTGAGTTTTAGGATTTTTGTCTTTTCGTAATTTCTTCTGATTCATTCGCGTTGATTCATTCGAGAAAATGAAATTCGCTTTGATTTCGCTCTTCATCTGTTTGTTGATTCAGCTGATCTCAGCTCAATATAATTATCAGCGGCCGAATGCTCAGAAGCCCGGTAAGACTTTCATTGAATTGAGAGAAGAAATCAAAGTTTATTTATATTTCTTTAAGCAAACAACGGAGCAGCTGCGAAGATGCAGCAAAATTCACCAGAACCAGCAGCTGTGACTCCAGCTGAACCAGTCCATCATACATCAGCTGCACCAGTCGATGTTGATCCTTAAAAACAAGTTTTTTTTTGTTAAATTCAAAATTCTGACGAATAAAACTTTTTTCTTCTGAAAATCATGAAAGCTTCAAACAAGAATTTAAAGTAAAGAAGAGTTGAGGTGTGAAATGCTTTTAAACATTCATTAACACTTTTTCAGCCAATAGTTTATTCTATCTTGAATCAAGACTCTTGATCAGTCTTCACGCTAAGATGAAGATGAAAGTCGTAATTTTATTTCTTGCGACTCTCCAAATGTTCGCAAAAGCACAAAATTTTGGTTCGCTTTACAACAATGGTGGAAGCTTCGTTCAATCTGCTTTGAACACACAACAAACAAACCCAATCGAAATTATTCGCAAAACATTTTATAACACTTTTAGAAATCAAGAGAGTTTGGTACAAAACAATCCCACGTAAAGTTGAAGCTTTAGGTTATATCAAGTTTGGAATATATTTTTTTTATTTCTTATTTCAGGTTTGACTACACAAGATTCCCAGATAGTTATCCAACAAATCCTCAGAATAAAGAGTTCATCACGGTCCATTCTAATGTTAAATCAGAGCCAGCGGAGTTCAACACTTATGAAAATCAAAGGAGTCACGTTCAGAATAAACCAAGGTTGGAATTATTCTCAGACATTTATTTAAATAATTTAAATTAAAGGAAAAAATTTCTTTTAAAGATTCTCTTACGTCGACTTTGGTGATCAAGATCCCAAAACCATTCAAGATTCGCGAAAAGAAATTGAGAAATCTGATAACTTTTGGTTTGTAATTTAATTTCTGTGACATCGAACTTTCTTTAACTTTGAAAAATATTTTAGGTCGAGAGTAACAGCGGAAGAAATTGAACGCAATTGGAGAAACTCACTGACGACTAGGAAACCCTTCGAGAAAAGTCTTTGGGCTAAAAACTTAGAAGCTGTTCAAAGGGACACGGCCGGTAATTTTCAATCACATTCTTAAATTTTAATTGCAGATTTCAAATTTAATTTCAGCACTTTTATCAAATGAAATTCCCAAAAACTTATGCATCGGGTCGGGTGACGTTGATTCACAAATCTTTGAAGAAAGGTTCCACCATCGATCAAAGCGAGATGTCAACAGTCCTTACCATGATGCTCGACGAGTTCCCATTGAAATTCTAAGAAGGAATTTGAATTCAAACGCTGAAGATAAATTCACTACAATCAATAATGAAGAAAGTTTGATTGAAAATAATCCAAGTTATCATTACACAAAGTTTTCGGATCCGCAAACTCAGTTGGCAAGAGAAACAGATTTGAGAAGATCCGAAATATTCTGGAGAAATGCTCAGATCCGTGAAGAGAATCGAAAGCGAATCCAATCTATACAACCACGAGATCCGGTTCGAGTTCAAGAGGAATCAAACAAATTCTTTGCTGAAGTTCACGATTTAGAAGTCGCAGAGAAAGAAAGTAAGGAACTTCCTTTAAATCTTAGAGAATTTAACTAATTCAATGAAACGATCAACAGACAAAGAAATTCGAGACAGATTGAGACAACAATTCTGCGTTAGCAAATTCAATTCTTTTGGAAACATGAACAGTCGAGTTGAGAACAACAAATTGTGAGTTTCATTCGATCAATTGAGCTTTTAAATTTCAAGTCATTTTCCTGTAGGGTCGCTGAGATCATTCAAAAAAACGGTCCTCATACTCCAGAAGTGTTAGAATACGAAAGGAAACGATCACAAATATTTTGGAATTACAATTAAAATGCTGACTCTTCTAAAATCATTTCCGGGAAATGTTTTTTTAAGGACTTAATTGACTTTTCAATGTCAAAACTTGGAGCTTGTAGTTCGATCATGTTTCCTGATCAAGTTTTTGTTCGAAAAAATCAAAATTTCTAGCAATAAAAGGCGACAGCTTTCCATCAATTGTTATCAAAATGGTGAAGTTCTCTGTTATTTTGTTTTTAGTCGTTCTCAGCTGTGCAAGCCTAGAAGCTCAGAAAGAGGTTCAAGCCAAAGCCGCTGCCAAACCGAAAAATGACAAAGCCACCGTTTTGAACGTAAAAAAGGTTTCGCTTGGAGTTTCGTCTTTCGCTTTTGATTTGGTGCAAAATCGTGAGTTCATTTGAATCTGAGACGAATTAAATTATTAAATTTTAAATTTGATTAGTGACCATGATCATGCCGATTCCGATTCCTATTCCTCGCGAATTGGAACAATTCTTGGCGCCTACCGGAATCAAATGTAAGTTGTCTACTTCAAACTTCAGAAACTTTTAAATAATCTTCAAATTTTCAGTTCAACTTCCTTTCAAATATGATTTCTCATTGTTTGGATTCGATGCCAACATTAAAATCGCTTAAATAATTTGAAAAAATAAAAATATTTGTCAACTAAAAAAAGCTTTCGAGTCTTAATTGATATCAGTTTCGCTATAATACTTTTTCGAAACATGAAAACTCTGTTATCAGATCAATAATTTAACAAAATAAGACATTTATCACCGGCAATTATTTTTTTTTCCAGTAATTTCGTTTTTGGTTAAAAACCGTGGCAAGCGAAAGAATTTTATTCATTCACGTTAACGATGGCATTGTGGCTCGTGATTTTGTCGACGCTTCACATATTTTTTGAAAGCTCGTCAGCGCAATCAACTTTTTGCGAGAAGAGCTGTCCAGTAAACGAAGTGTTCGCGTATAACGTTTCGCAGTGTCACAATACTTGCTACGAAAGGAACTTCAACACGACAGCGACGTGTACAATCGCTCCTGGCTGTGTTTGCAAAGCTGGCTTCATTCGAGATCAAGACACTTTTCAGTGCATCAAAATCGGATCTTGCTCCGAAAAGAGACACAACAAGAAATGTCCTGAGAACGAATTCTACTCAGACTGCGACGCTGGATGTCCGAGAACTTGTTTAAACAGAAACATTGCGATTCGATGTCGTTGCAAAAGTGGCTGCACTTGTCGAACTGGATTCGTTCGAAGTGACGTAAACTTTCAGTGTATTCCAATTAATCTTTGTCAGGGTAAAGTGGAAAGCTTCACGTCTGCTCGGTTGAAATTAACATTTTCCTATCTCAGGCTGTCCAGCTGGTTACACATTCTCTCAAGTCTCAATGACTTGCGAGTTAAACTGCAAGCAATGTCGACAGAACGAAGTCTTCAAGTCCTGCGGTTCACCATGTGAACAAACTTGCTCGAATCAGAAAAGCGGAGTTTGCATTCAGTCGTGCAAAGAAGGTTGCTTTTGCAGAGACGGTTACGTCAGAGATGATAGAAGCGGCTTGTGCGTTCTGATTCAAAATTGCCCCAACACGAGTGCGAAATAAATTAAGTTTTTTAGTTAAAATTTATTAAAAAGTGGAATTTCCAGCTTGTCCGGAGAACGAAGAATTCCAATGCGGAAATCCCCTGTGCGAGACAACTTGTCAAACGATTGATCAACGATGCACAAAATATCCAAAACGTTGTACAGGTGAGAGTGTGATTCACACGTTTTTACTCCAGAAACCTAATTGCTTTGACTTTGCTTTCGCAGATAAATGTTATTGCATCAACGGATACGTTCGAGCTTTGGATAATGGACAATGTGTGAGCGTTAATCAGTGTCCGATTATAAACAACAACAACCGGATAAACTAAAATATTTGTCGAAGCGTCTTGAAATAAATTTTCTGCTTCGTTGAATTCGGAATAGTTTCATTTGAAATTTTTAATTTTTGGTGATTTCGAAACATTTTTTAAGCGAAATAATACAAATTTACTTTTTTCTTTGCTTGCACTTCGGAAACTGCTTCCATGAAGTCTTCATGAGTGATTGTAGTGGCATTGCGACGAAGAGCAATCATTCCAGCTTCAGTCGACGTAGCTTTGCATTGAGCTCCGTTGAACTCTTCAGTTGATCGAGCTAATTCTTGGAAGTTGACGTCAGGACTGATATTCATCTTTCTCGAGTGAATTTGCATGATATGAGCGCGACCATCTTCATTTGGATGAGGAAACTCAATCTTTCGATCTAATCGACCGGAGCGAACCAAAGCAGGATCGAGAATGTCAATTCGATTTGTAGCAGCGATTAATTTGATTTCGTCGGTTGTACTGAAGCCATCGAGTTGATTCAAAAGCTCCAACATTGTTCGCTGCACTTCACGATCTCCTGCTTTGCCTGAGTCAAATCGCTTTGTGCCAACTGCGTCGATTTCATCGATAAACATTATGGTCGGAGCTTTTTCCTTAGCCAAAGCAAAAGCATCGCGAACTAGTTTGGCGCCTTCTCCAATTTGCATTTGCACGAGTTGAGATCCAGCCAATTTCAGAAAAGTTGCTTTGGTTTGAGCTGCACAAGCTCGAGCGAGTAAAGTTTTGCCAGTTCCTGGTGGGCCATAAAGTAAAACTCCTTTCGGTGGATGAATTCCAAGTTTCTCAAACTTTGATTTGTGTGTCAAAGGTAAGACAACTGCTTCGACCAGTTCTTGGATTTGTTTGTCTAATCCTCCGATATCGCTGTAGTCCTCAGTTGGACGTTCAACGACTTCCATTGCATTGACTCGTGAATCATGTTCTGGTGGAATCGTCTCGAGGATGAGAAAAGAATCTTTGTTAACTCCAACGAGATCTCCAGGCCGTAATTTGCTTGTATCAACTAATCCTGCAACTGGAAGGAAGATAATTTGTCGAGTTGAAGTATTGATCACTGCGCTGTTTCCTTTCTGTTGAGTGTCAACGAAATTCGCGGCTCCGTCGTCATCTTCGTTCAAATCAACATCCAGAATCTCAACAATGTTTGAAACCAAAAATGGCAAAGTCTTGTTTACTTTTATCTTTGATTCATTGTCCTTGATTGTTGACTTTTGTGTTGCTAGCTCGCGTCTCAAAACATTCAGTTCTTGATTCATTATTTTAATTTGATTATCGATCAATCGAGTTCGATCCAAAATTTCCGTCGTTGACATTCGAAGAACTTCATTAAATGACGATTCAATTTCATCAAATTGTTCATTGTCTGGAAGAGACATTTTAAAGAATTTTCAATTGATTGCAATTGACTGTGAGACAGAAGATTTTTTAAAGCGAAAATTTTAAATCGGGCGACTGCGATTTTAACTGATTCTTCGTTTTCAAAAGCTTCAACTTCAAGTTAACCGTTATTTTATTTTCAAATTTTTGTTTTTCTTCAAAGCTTTGTGTAATCTCAGATTTATTTTCATTCAATCATCGAGAGAATAATTATAAAGCTGCATATCAACTGCTGCTCCTCTCATACCGGCTCAGCAGATCATCGTAAACAAATAATTTTTTTCAGGAAAACAAACTTTAAGTTCCAGTTGAAATTTCAATTTCTTTACGATCGGATGTGACTTTTTGTTTTTCTTATTTTATTGAAGAAGAAGACTAAAAGCAAATAAAATTTGAGAGAACTTAATTGGAAACTTTTATTACGAAGATTAGGGTTTCAAATAAAAAAGTTATTAAAAATTCAAAAGTGATAGGAAAACAAAACTGTTCGGGTCGCCTCAACATGACTTTCTGCGCATTAAGATCATTTCCAAGGGCGCTGTCTCTTGGACTCAACGAACGCATTGCCCTTTTGTCTCCATCATCTGCAACGTTCAAACTTAAGCTCGCTGTCAATATTTACGTAGGTTGAAATTCTTTATTAAACGATTTATGTTTCTCGTGAATCGCTGAATGAGAAAGATAAGAAGAGAATGAAAAAATTTAGGCTGAGACGACAGCAGATGTTCGTGAGTGATATCAAGAATTTTCTCTTCAAACATCGCGAACGATTCTCTTCAATTAAAAACTCATTTCGATCTTAATCCGATAAAAGCTTTTTCTTGCTTTTACTTTCGTTCCAATCTCACGGTAAATGTCAGAGATCAAATGACCTGTCGTCGACGAAGCAAAAAATCTGATGTGCTCACAATCAGTTCGCGAGCAATAAACTTTTTATTTTTAAACCAGATTTCCATACACAACTAAGCAAACAGAGATAGGCAGCCCTTGCAAAGCACTTTTATCAGCAACCGACAGTTTACTCAATTTTAATTGCAATTTCTCTTTGCTTTGTCGGGAAAATTTCAAGTTTTTCCATTCGAATGCATTTGAAGTTATCAACTCAATTTAACCACATGTTGATGAAATTTTGCGATGCTGTTTCAGTCACGTTCTCAGTATTCGTTTTTATTTTAGCCTCTGACAACCTCTGCTGTGATCCAATGCTCCAAAAAAAGTAACACAATCAAGTCATCGAATATATTCGAGCAAGCTCGAACCTTTTCCGAGCGTCTCAGCGGAAAGAAGAATGAGAATAAATATGTGAGCGACATTGACACGGACTCTGATTCGGATATCGAGAAAAGAAAGAAGGTGAAGTTGAGCTTAACCTCGTATTTTGAAAATTCTTTTAACTTTTGTTCTCGATCTTTAGAAAGATGCTTACACGAGCGAATTCTGGCGACAGAAAATGAGAACAATGCATAAAATCTTTGACGTTAACAACGATGGCGTTATCTCGTACGACGACTTTGTTATGCTTGCTGAAAAGTTCGAAAAGCTTGGACACTTGTCGAAGAAAGAGATGGACGAGTTTCGGGCTGTTCTCAAGGTAAAGTAAAAATCGCAATTACTTTCAAGCTTCCAAGCGTTCATCAATCTCTTGCTGTCATTTTAGTCAACGTGGGAGACGAACTGGGGCGAAGTTTCGACTTACAATCACGTTTCCGTCGAACAATATCTTAAAGATATGCACCACGTCATGACTGACAAAGATCTTAAGAAGAAGGTTCACAGATTCCTTCCGTTTCTGTTTCAAGCAGTCGATAAAGATTCTTCGGGAGAGATTTCAATTGACGAGTTCAAGTTATTCTTCAAGTGTTTGGGGTTGACAGATCACGATGCCGTCGTTTCCTTTCGAGCAATCGATAAGAACAACGATGGAATGCTATCGATGAAGGAGTTTGTTAAGCTTGGTCGTGACTTCTTCCTCACGGAAAACCCAAAGCGCGTGTCGAAGAATTTCTGGGGGCCCTTGGTTGCTCATAAATGAAAGTCTGAAGCGAAATGAATTAATAAAGTTTTCAAGTTCACATGTAACAATCTCTTCATCCGGAGGAAGCTGCAATAAGAAGCGGTATAACCATAAATCACTTTCAGCGCTTATCTCTAGCGGAAAAATCAATAAGCAATCTTCATCCGATGCTCTACAATTTTATCATCAAAAATTGTTATTGCCGTTGAGGAAAGCGAAGCGAAAGGCTTCGATGGTGAAACAATATTAAAAATTTGCTCTATTTTACCCGGCGAACATGAAGTCTCGCAGCACAGAAAGAACTTAAACTGGTTCGTTGATGTTTCTTCTTTGCCTTGCTTCGCTCTCGAAGTTTCCCTCTGATTAAGACACTCAAGGACTTTAATTCTCACCTGCTCGGAATCGTTTCGACTCTGCACACTAAGAAATCCGGTATCGGCGAACGAAGGAACAGACAGAGAGACCAAAAGTTTTTATTTTTTCTTCACTTCATGCTTATTGCTTCACCAACATTCGGAAGCAATAAAAATAATAATGCCGTTGCATGTTGATAGTGTTTAAAGGAAAAGAAAAATTCACGTAAAGAATGTTATTCAATGCTAAGAGTTTCGGCTTCGGGAGCAATAGTCAGGAATCGGAGCAACCGGCAAATAGAAAATACGAGGAAAACATGTCTCGTCGATTTAAGTCAAGAATTAAATTCTTTTTTAATTGAAGCGTTGCGCAATGTTTGTGGGGAAGGTTCGTCGAGTAGGTTGCTCAAGAGTTTGATGGGAAATTTCTTTAATTAAAAAGTTCTCAAAGTAATTGAAATTACCTTCAAAATTTCACTTTCTCCTTCACGTAACTTACGAACAAACCCAGTGAAATGAAATCTCTCTCATTGGCAAATTAGTCGACTTAATCGACTTTTGCAATTCCTCCCATTTTGTGGAAATGAGAAATTATCGTTTCGCCGTAAGGCAAAGTTTGATGCAGATGGACACGGAAGTCGAACATTGGCTGCTGACATTTAATTTACGATCTCGACTGGGCGCCTTCATAAATTTTCTTCTTTAATCGTCTTTCGAAGAAGAGCAAAGTTCTTTCTCCGTCGTGGTTTGTAAAAAAGCAGCCGCAACATTTGTCAACCCATCAAGAGTCGTCACACATGTGGAAGCGCCCTCCAGCTTCTCTTAAACAAAAATTACAGAAAGCAAATTGCGAACGATGCCAATTCTAATGTCAATTGAGATTTGAACGAGATACAAAAATCAATGATGGAAGCAACGAAGTCTGTTCTGATTATCATTCCAAACAAGAAGTTTGTTTGCTTTCCCCAATCGAGTCTAAAGTGCTGAAACTCTAAGCTGATGTTATAAGTTTACATTTTAATTCAGAGTTTCCATATTTCCCGGTTAATCTAAGAAACATAAAAATTATTTTGTCTCTGCAGTGTCAAGCCACTAAATCAAGTTACTGAGATTGCGAATAAACTATTTATGTAGACTTGGAGCCTCGCTTGACATTTCACTTACATCGTTGTCATTTCGTTGTCATTCATTGCTTCCTATGCCGTTGCAGAGATTTCACAAAACGGAGCGACGACGTGTTTTATGTTTCTTCGCTTTGCCGCAAGGAATTCATAATTGGATTCGAGGGAATTAAGTCATTGCTACCTCTTCGTCCTTGCCTCTATGTTTTCATCTACAGGACGACGTTCGAATCATTATTTAATGTTTTTCTTCATGTTCGGTGCCAACGTGCATTAAATTTTTTGTGAAATATTTCAACGATCGTGTAATGTTTCTGACACAATTTGCACCTGAAGATTCTCGAGAAAGGGGAAATCGAAGATTTTCGTATTTAAATTCAACTTTGTCCTTATCGAAAACACGTTTGTGTTAAACGAGAGGCACTTCCGTGATTCTCATCTTCGTGCAAAAGCTCATTGCGGCAATAAAAGCTCGAGTTGTATCATCATTGTGTGATAAATTGTTGTTGATGTCTCGTTTCGCTGCGATTAGCCTGAAAGGAAGATGATAAATGATTTCGTTTTTGTTGGAAGCGGTTTGAACTTTTCTGATTACCGATTTCTCCAGTTCAAGGGGAAGCAGCCGAATGAGCTTAGCGCATGTTAGATTAAGCTCGAAATGAGCACGCCTGTGCTATGCAAAAGTCAATACGAAATTGCGTGAGCGAAACGGCAAGAAAATTGCACAGAAGCGAGACAAGAACATCGCTGAAAATCGAAGAAAAACGGAGTAGTTTTAAATCGTTGATTGTTCTTATTTTTAGAATCAAATCGAAGCCGGTTTTCTTCTCAATCTCTCACGAGCATCGTCAAGAACTTTTTTCTAGAAACTTTACAAAACTTCTTCACTCGAAAATAACTCAAAACCTTAATTATCAAAGAGCCCGGCAAAATCACGCCGCATGTCAACAATCTCAGCTGTTTCCTCTCTCAAAGTCAAGCGCATGCTTCGCCATCCCCACCAACCGTCGCGATTGAAATTTTCACAACGTTCGGAGAAACCGTAAACCGATTGCTGTTTCAATGAAACTTTCGTCATTCCATTCCTCACCGTGACTAACATCAGACTCGTTTACAAAACGCCGGTCGAAAATTTTCACAGCAAAGAAGAAGAATTGAAAAAGTTTTCACTCAAAATTTATCAAAGTTTGCGAAAGTTTCCCGAGAATTTTCCTTTGCCGAAAGATTTCAACCGTGTCCAAAAAGATTCTCCGCACAATTTTGATCGAAATTATCTGTCGAGAAGTTTGAAAAATCGCGAATTAGGCTGAAGGAGTAGAGCAAGAAGGAAAATTGAAGAAGAGTGAAAAATCGATAATTTCGTCAGAAGGAGAATTGTTGTTGGCAATAGTGCGAGAAAAAAGAAACAGTGTTGGGTAATAAAAGTGCTTTAGTGGAATAGAGTGAGTGAGAGAGAAAGAGATATCCTAAAATATAAGTTTTCGATCTGTTCTCATTCAGTTTTTCTTTATCCTCGGGCGCGGCCATTACATGCAGGCGAAATTTCGAAAGGCATAAGGAGAGAAAAGAAAAAGTTCGCGATCAACTTTCGTTCGAGGAGAATTAAGTTCATTTTTTCAAAAGCAAAACTTTTTAAAAGTTTAAAAGACTTTTCCCGAGACTCAACAAAGTTGCGACCAGAGAAACAAAAGTTTCTTGTTTCCGTTTCCATTCGATGGACAACATGGGAGATGAAAATGCTGCGGGCACCAATCTGGCAGCATCGGAAGTGACCGAAGCTGGAGAGAATCCGTCACTGGCCGATCTCGGAGTGTCGTCTGGACCTCCCTCTCTGGGATTAGCGGTAGGACCGCCAAGTCCTTTGACAGGATGTTACTTGCTGATTGTCATTGGCGAGCCTTACACGCAGGAGCACAAGGACATTATCCTTCAGAAGCTGGTGAAGGGTAAGTGGAAATTATCTTTATTCCGCATCCGCGGTCGCTGTTAAACATCATCAAACTCATTTCCCTCTACTGACATAGAACAAGACGAACCACAAGTACCATAACTCGCTTGCGTCAGCTTTTTCTTTTTCGAAAAAATAAACACGGCTGCCTTATTAAGAGACTAAAAATAAACCAGTTTCGAAGACATTACGATAACAATCTAAGGCTTGAATGCGAATTAAGAGATTTACTTGACTAAAGAGAGGAGGATGGGAAGTCATTTTTCAAGGGGTGGCAAATAGGAGTGAAGCTCGAGGCTTTGAAAAAATATTTTTTGTTAGCTTTAAGCTTTTGGGGTTTCTCCTTCGAACGACAACGATTGGAAGTAATCCCTAGAGAACTTTTTCCATGAACTTTTGAGCTGCAGCGAGATGAAGATTGAAGACATCTTGCAGCCGTCTTCTTCTTCTTTTTATTATTTGATCTCGAGATGGATTTTCTGCTTGCCTCTGCAGAATGAAATTAGTTCTTCCGATTGACTTGAAAGTGCTCTCGTTTTTCGTTTCTCCTCTGTATGTTGTCACAGAGCTTTGTTGGCAAGGTGTATTGGATCGATAGTTTTATTGAAGAAGAGGCAAAGCAACGAGCCGTAGCTCATGCATGGAGAGAACCGACATATCGGATTTTCCCTTTTTATAGTTTTTATAGTTCTCTCTTTGCACCGCCACGTTTCCTTTTTTTGTTCGGAACAAGAGACAAACCGACATCTCATCAAACTTCCACTTGCCTATTGTCTCAGCATTAATGCAGAGCGATTTATAATTGCTCGAGTAGAACAAACAAAACAAAGAAACGCCTGGAATAACAAAAGGAGGTTTTATGACGACCAAGAAAATCCATCAACCCTGATCACACTAAATAAAAATAATTTTGACTTGAGGGCGACGGCACAAAAAAATTGAAATGTCTGCCGGCTGACACATAAAATCGTTCCGTTCACGTTGTTGCCTTTTATGTCGGCTCGTAAACTAAGAGCTTTGACGTTTCACCCTCCCGGCCAATTGCGGAAAACTTTTACGATAAAAAAAATGATTTTGCAAACATTGTTTAATTTGTATTAAGTTGCAAAGTTTGCATTTTCCGAAAGAGATTTCCTCCTTTCGCCGCATGCACCACAAACAAGATTAGAAACTTCCAGATGTGACGAAGCTCATAGTTCTTCACTGAACTTTGATTGGCGACCGGAGGTGTTTGCTTCGCTTTTATGGCTTTCTTGCCTGACTTTATTTTTTTGCGAAAAGAGAAAAATAATAAATAAAATAAACATTTTCCGATGCTTGTGACATTTATAACATTTTTCAAGCAGCATAAATTGATTTTGCTTTCAACGACAGACATTGCGACAAATAGTTTGCCCTTAGACGTAACTTTCAAGAATCTACTGCTGTTTATGATTCTTCTTATCGTTTTATATCTCTCTCGCGGTTAGCTCACAAAAGATTTTCTTTACTTCCCAGTTTCCACCCAAAACTGGAGCGAGAGCCTACACAAAGCAGACATTGTCAAACCAACTTTTCTTCTGTTCAATTTCATTTTGTTGAATTGTGCGAACAAATTTGAGTTGGAATAATTGAAAAAGTTTTTTCGTTTCCTTTTTGTTTTCTCCCGGGGAAAATTTTTCCGAAAGTGTTTACATAACATCTGCTTTGAGTATTCACAAAGAGCAAGAAGAGTTCCTTTCATTAAATTGAAAGGGCTTTCGTCATTCAAAGTTTTGAGAGGAAAACGCGAGGAAGTTTCCACTTTGAATCTCGAATTCTTCATTCTCTTCAAGCCTTTAATGCATTCTCGCGATGGCTTACCGTTGTAAGCCTAACGTTCGTATGTTCTCTCAACTGAATATAATGAGTAAGTGGAGTTGCGATGTGGGAAGAGCCAAACGATAGAAAATTTATGCAATTAGATTGCAACGTTATGCAATAGAGGTGGAAGAGGAAAAAGCTCTTGTTAAAATAACATGAAGCTTTCGTGGAGCATGCTGGACCTTTTCTTTCGGCTGCTTTCGTAATCTAATGGATTGCAAATTTATGGACGATGTCACGGAGAAGGAAACCTTGGGACAAACGACAATTTTTGTTACTCTGGAGCTTTTTTGGAAGGTCGTCGAGGAAGTTTTTTTTATACAAAGCCAACCGGAATCTCTTTGTTGCGTAGCCTGTTGTTCGAGAAAAATTGCTGCCATTCAATCGTCCTTTATATGATTTTTACTTAAACTTAGGAATTGATTTATGGGAGCTTTTGACATTTTACGCAATTTATCTTTCCTTTCCTCACATTTCGTAACGCAACACGAAGCTTTGTTTAGTTCAGTTTTGTGCGGTTGATGATAACTCGGATCATTGACTAAAAGGATTTGTAACCTTCGCGGCGGTGAAACAGAAAACTCATTTCCTTGAGAGAAATAAAATTGTCGAGGAAAGTTTTCCTCTCGACCCGCTCAGTTGACATTTATTTAACCTTTTCGTTTTCTGCTTCTGAGACGTTGATTAACATTTCACGAAGAAAATCGCGTCTCAGATGTTCTTCAAGGTGCGGCGGAAATTCTAAGCTTTGAATACAAATTCTGGTTGAAGCGTAAACCTAATTCATCAATCAACTTGATTTGTCGCGAATTGTTTACAATTTTCTTCATTAATTCAACAAAGCACTTTGCGTGCGATGGCTTTTATAGCTCATTTAAGGCTACGCAGCGATTCCCCCTTACATTGTATGAGAATGTGATGAAAAAAGGATTAAATTGGCATTAATTGGGTTGAGCGAGACATTTTTTTTAGTTCGTAGCCACAAACTGTGCTTCGACATGAAACGTGATGAGTGGGAGAACCAACGACGTGCGAAAAACACGAAAACCGACAATTTGTGTTCGCACAATGATTAAGAAATTATCTTCGACCAAAAGTGAAAAGCTAAATTCCGAGGCTGCTTAAGTTTCAAAGTCATTGGAGCACAGACTTTGATGCTGAATTAAATTTCGTTACGGTCGTCGACGAAAATAAATTTCAAGGTTTTTCTGTCGGATTTTCTTTCTTTCGGTGTGAAAAGGTTCTCGTTTGTTTAAGGCATCGACTTGACAAAGCCAAATATAGTCGCTTACTTCGACACCTCCTACAACGATACAACAGCATTGGCTTTGAGCTATTTTTAACTCGATCGGATTACGATGCGGCAGAACAACGTTTCCAGCCTCGAAAACGAATGTTGTGCATTGAACTAAAATTACATGCAATTTCGGCATTAATTTTCGGTTCGTGTGGCGTCGAGTGCAATTCTTTCCGATGGGTTTGTTCTCAATTGATGTGGGAAAGCTCCTGGCAAGAAAGAAAGTTTTTAATTGAAGAATTTTCATTTTAAATTATTTTTAATTTAAAAAGTTTTTGCCAAAATTTGAGAAATGGTTTTTCTGACGTAACTTAGAAGTTTTCCTTGTTGCAGGAAACTCTCCAAACCCGACAAAAAAAACTCTTGTAATAAATTAAAATCATTGAAATAATCAACTCCGGGAATTGCAATCAAAGCGGTTTCAGGCTCTCAATTTATACTTTGAAATCAAAGCTTTTCACCTACAAAAACATTAAATCAGAGTAAGCTTCACGGCTTCTAGTTTCAGCTTAAGGAATTTCCGGTTGAAAGGGAGGCAAAGCTGAGATCATTGCAGCGCAGAAATCATAACTACATTTGTTTTTCAAACAAGTACTCTGAGCTTTTGATTGCAAAAAGCAAAGTTTTACATGCAAGCTCTCTTGAATCCAATTAAACTGTCGTTAAACATAATAATGTTGCTTGCGCTTGAAGAACTATGTCATTAAACTAATTCAATCCTTAGCGATTTTGCGGGCTCTGCACTAAGTCGTCGGTTGGTTTAAATTAGCGTTGCTGATTGCGGTGTATCCGTTTCATTAAAGAAAGGAGGAGAGCAAAGTTTATACGATGATCTTGATGATAAAATAAGCGTTCAGAGTTAACAGCCAATTAATCTGGTTTAGATTCACCTCGAGCCTTTAAAGTTTCTAAGTGAAAATTCGATGATTACCTTAACTTAAACGGCAATCATTCCTTTTAATGTTGGCAGTAAAATAATTACGGAAATGCGATTTTCACTGCATCAATTATTGCTGAACATTCAACATGAAATGCGGTTTAGCCGCTAAATAATCGATGGATCGAAATTGTTGATTTATTGTGGCGTTGACGTCAGAAGAATGAAAACTAGTTCGTCGTACACTTATTTCTTTTCCCTCGAGAGGCTAAGAAGAAATTCACATTGGTTAATGTCATACTCAAGCTGATGCAGAACGTTTCGAGAGAGCTTTATAATTAAGCGATTCTCGATTGAATAAACACAATTTGCTTAATTGATTTCCATTGCGGAGGCTCTAGAATCGATTCGAATTTATCAATTTGGGAAAGGAAGAATATTCCGGAAGTTTGAAAAAGCTCTTCGAGGGTGTGTGTGGCGATATTATTTAAATGGAATCGAGTATGTTTGCTATCGAACGACGAGTCAGGGTTGAGAGAAACGAGTTGTAATCGATAAGTTCATGAGAAGCTCCAATTGCTGTTCTGTGTCATTTCCGATTTCCCTCCACACGTCTTTTCATTTAATTTACGTTTAGGCATGCTCAAGGCCGCGTTAGGGCTCAAACTCTCTTCTAAAATGTTTTAATCGACAAAGACAAAACTGAATTTTTGCTGAATCAGAAAAGAGAAGCTTGCGTAAGCGAATTTTAATGAGAACTGGAAACTCATATTTGCTGACCATTGTCTTATGCTAAATTTGTTATGGCATGAGTCCCGTTCATCATTGTTTCTTCATATTCTTTATTAAAATTCTCATTAAATTTTGAAACCTGCATAAAGCAGAAACCGATTGTCATCCACATTCGCTCAAGTCGAGCACGATCCTCAATCAAGATTTAGAAAACGTGATTACCGTTTGGCATGTAAATCAAAAATTTATGTGTGAATCGCTTTAGGCGGAAGAATTTTATGACAAACAAGAGTGACACACACCCACACACTTGCGTCATATGAAAAATGAGCTAAAGACTCAGCGGATCGATCAATTATACGATTTTTTAGTAATCAAGCATTTGCCTCATCGCTTTTTCTGCTTTAAGAGATAAATTCAAATTTGATTAATCGAGTGGGAGTATCCGAGAGTTGCGGCACAATTTGTTTTATTCGAGTTGATTAAAAGTTAATGAAACCTTCCATAAAACTGTAATTAAAGCCAAGAGAGCAGTGCCTTGAGAATTTTCGGTAATCTAATCATGAATTTAATATTATTCATCCCAAAAGTTTCCTTGTCGTATCATTAGTTTAACAAGCAAATGAAATCGTTTTATAATAAATCAAAGGCAGTTCAGCCGCTGTCTTGAATTACTCAGCAACCCAAATCAAGTTGAAAGAATTTTTTTTCTTACAAATACTTATCCTCTCCGTGACGTCATTGAAGTTGTTCCTCTGCGACAGGAAAATTCTTTAATTGAATGAAATGGTTTTCCTAATTTAAAAATCAATAGATCGTTCCACCTCCAAAAGCAGACGAAGTTATGAGTCCAGAGTCATGAACAAAAAAGCTGCTGTCGTTAGCGTGAGAAGTAACTGAATTATGCACGGTATTTTCCATTACAGAACAAGGCTCGGAACTATTTTTAAAACTGAGCTTCGCGTGGGCCTCTCGAGAGTCGGAGCTTAAAAGTTACATTCGTGTCGGAATTCAAAGCTCTTCGTGATGTTTTTTTATAGCTCGAACAAGCCGTAGAGCTTGTGAATTTGGAAATGTATTGCTCGATTACACGTTAACCCAATTAAACTTCACAGTGTTCGTTTTATCACAACGCCGACAGCGAAATTCATTTCACTATCAGCATGGTGAATGCTAATTAAGCAGCGAGACAAAGTTAATTGTTGGACCATCACTCAAGCTTATTTTTCTCTTAACTACTTGCAGGTCTCCTGTCATGGAGCTCCGTCAACTGTCATGTCAATTTGGAGGAGGAATTGAATACAATCACCGCGCAGGCTTTGGAGGGCGAGGAAGGAAAGAATGGTAAGTTGACTAATTAATTACGACGAGTTAAAGTTCCACGAAAAAAAAAATCTATGTTGCAACAAGAAGAATTACACGAGCAGGAAAGTCCACAAAAAGGTTTGTTTAATGTTCACCACGGGACGACTAGATAAACATCATGAACAATCAGGACTCGAAACTCGAGTTCCGTATAACTTTTCAAATGGTGGCCGCACGCCCAGAAAAACCAACGGAAACGAAAAAAAAGAAAAAACTTAAATTAATCTCCCGTGTACAATTGATAATGGCAAATCGATTACGAAAGTCTATTCATAGAAAGCCAGATTTTCCACTCCATTCACCGCCATCTCGCAAATCGTTAAGAAAATTAGGAGGCGGAAAATTTTCGATTTACAACGTTAAATGGATCGTTCTCGACAATAAAAACACCTCAAAAAGAATAAGGCGCCCATTGGCCTTCGTTCCATTGTGGAATCCTATCAGGATTGTGTTTAATTCAATTTTCAGTTCTTCCTTTTATTGTTTGCTTATCAATAAGAGACAGAACGACTCACACCATCGATAGCATAATCGATAATGCTGTGACGAGAGAGCTTTCAACTCGTGCTCTATAAATAAAAAGTTTATTCGACGGCCTACAGTAATAAAAGCGTCGTTGTCGTAGCTCAGACATAAGCGATGAGCTTCCTTTGCTCATAAACCTTTTCCTTTTCGCCGAAAAAGAAGTCGAAACTTTCCACTCGCGAAACTAAACTAGAAACTTGAGACATGAACGTCGTGCCCTAATGTACTCGCAACGAATTTCCTTTCCTTGACTCTTCGACCTAAATTAAGATCAAGCTGAATTATCATCAATTTTATGAACGAAGAAAAATGAGTCGGAATTCCTTTTTTTTTTGTTGGAACAAACAAACCCCAAGCGACTTTGCCTTCTCCTTTGGAATAACTTAACATTCAAAAACATTAAATATTTTATGAGATGAAAGCAACGCCTGCGATGAAAACAAATTGCCGAGTCTTCGCTTTCTGCACGCGTTTTACTCAAAACAAGAGAAGCCTCACATGTTGCGCACTTAAATATTGATGGCTCAATTCTTAATCAAATGAATTTAACTTATCGGAGAAAAGTTCGCAGTTTAAAATAAATGGCAAACATTCATCGTCAGTTCCATGATTAGAGTTTGAGGAGGAAGAAAGGTTAAGGAAATATTTTCTTTACGACAATCAAATTTGACGACTCCTCGAACCTCAACCCAAAAACATTATTGAATGATGAAAATTGATTGAGCATTTGATAGCTCTGAGCTTTCTTCCAAGGTCGAACCTTCAACGGAGAAATTTACGGAGAAAGTTTTGTTTCCATCTTACACCTTTTGAAGTTTATGACTCGGAGGCTTTTAAACATTCACAAAACTCGCTAAGATAAGCTTTGGTACATAATTAATGACTGGCACAAAAGCTTTTACGCTCGCACGAGAAAAATAAGAAAATCTTCATGTCCTTTGACTCAAGACGATAACGAAAGTATTCTTGCTCGCTCTGTTCCATAGCGACATGACCTTCAGCAATGTTATCCGTCTTGAGTCACTTGTGAAGGTGAAAAGAACTTCACGGCGAAGTGGATGAGGATTATGACGAGAGGGCAAAAGCAATCATTGGTTTTCGGTGATACTTAATTAAGTGGCTGCTCATGAAAGCACTTGCGATCAGCTGAAAGCGAAAAAGTTTGGTGCTGTGAATAATTTACTCTTCGAAAACTTTTCCATAACCGTTGCGGGATATTATTTAATCAAGTGGCATCTTTTATTCATTCGAATTCAAGATGCTACTTGCTATCGGAAGGCAGTTATGTAATTTCATTATATTCTTCTCTTACATTCTGATCATAGGCGAGCGTCTCATTCAGTATGCGAGCGAGAATTTAGTTACGGAAATTCTCATTCATCCGCAAACGAATACATTCATTCAATGTATGCGCAATTTGCTGAGCAGCTTCACTCGACACCGACACATTATACACGCTGGCTACACGTTCACTGGCAACGGCTCGTGGATATTACAGGTGAGGGCGAAGTTAATTAATTGCGACGGTGACAGGAAAGCGATTTGACACTATTTTTTTCTTGACGACGTGTAGGACGGAACTTTCTCTGTGTTGGACTTTTGCGACGCTTTTCTAGAGAACGAGGTGCAGCGTGTGTTACGCGCTTATCCTGATACCATCTCCATTGACATTCATTGCGCTCAATTGGGACACTGGTCATCATTGCCGGATAAGAACTTTACTAAACTCTGCAAAATTCGTATAAATCCTGTCGACGTGCTCGACTCGGGCAACGAGATATTGAATGCTTTCGCTGGTGAGTTGAATTTGATTACCTTGGGGCCTTCGCAAGCAGCAAGAGGGCTGTCTAAAAATAAAACTTTTTCCTTCTGCTTTACTAACGTTCGACTTCTTTCTAGATTATTTATCTTCCATGGTAGTTCCTGGAGATCTTAATAGTTTGCTTGAAAGCTCTGAAGTCGTAGGCAACATTCGCTTTAGTCATCCCACGCTTTATGTCTTCCCCGGCGGGCAAGGTGACTCTGCACTCTTTGGAATTAACGGCTTCAACATGTTAGGTGAGTTTTGCCGTGAGATTTTCTTCTTCTGGGAAAAAGGGCTAACGTAAAGTTCATGTCATGTCGTTTCAGTTGATGGCGGTTTTCCGAAAAAGGCTTGCTTTTGGGACTTTGTTCGTCATCTAGATCGATTAGATGCTGTTTTAATGACTCGCTTGAATAACAGCAACATCTGCGGCATGAGCGCTGTTATCGAAAGAAAGAGCTCCAACCCAGTTTATCCACAAATCGGTCACTTCTTCGCTAATATTCCAGAGCGTCGCGCTATTATGAGTCCAGACGGTGATAAAGATCGCAATCCTTTGGAGGTAGATTTGATTGATGAAGGAAGCCGTCTTGTGTCGAATTTGAAGACAATTAATTTGAAGCCGCAAACTTGTTATCGTGACAATGAACCAATCAATCTTTATCACAAAGTTGGTCATGGCACACTCGACATGTACATCATAAGTCCATCGAAGGAATCAAAAGAAGTTAAAGAGTTTCTTCAGAAGTGGCACGCTAATGATCAAAAGCTTTTCGCTTCGAAGGATTCAAAAGAGTTTAGCTTCCCAATTCAAAATGTTGTCTCAATTTGCGCTCTGCTTGTTTGGCAGCCAGCAAATCCAGAAGATAATATTACGAGAATTCTCTTTCCTGGCAGTACTCCTGACTCAAAAATCTTCGAGGGACTCGAGAAAGTAAAGTCTCTAGAGTTCTTGAAGCATCCAATTTGCACAGTTAAGACTGTTACTCCAAGTCTCTCAACTTCAATTTTGTCGAAGAAAGCCTTGAAGGCTGAAAAAGTTATCGACGCTCCGGTGAAGCCAGTAAAAGAAAACAAGATCAGCGAGAGAAAAGCTGAGATGGAAAAGAAAGCAGAGTCGGATGATAAAAATTCTCAGCCCGATAATCGTCTCATTGAGGAGCAAAACAATGTTTGCGCCACCGAAGCGAAAATTGAGAAAACTGTTGTTAAGTCGGTGACCAAGAGAGTCGTCACTAAAAAATCTGAAGAGAAAAAAGTGGAAGCTAAAAAAGTTGAAACTGAAAAGGCTGTAACTGAGAAAAGTGATAAGGATGAGACTGATGTCAAGTCTGGTGATGAACCTGAGGTTCCATCACAAGACAAAGACGAAAAGACGACTGTGAAGAAAGATGAAGCTGTTGAAACAAAGCCACGCGCTAAGATTAACAAACCTAAGACAGAGTCCAAGACTCAAGTCAAATCACGCATCGATTCAAAGCCACCGAAATCGATGGATAAGAAAACAAAGAAAGACGATAAAGAACAAACATCTTCGCCAACGACACCGAAGAAATCTGCAGAGAACGGAAAATTGCCAAATGGATCAGCCGTTGCTGTTAAAGATATTTCTCCCAAAGAGAAGGAACAGCCAATAAAAGCTAAAGTCGCTCCGCGTGTCGTTAAAGCAAGTCCAAAGAGCACTCCAGCTAAAAGCACAAAAGATGCTAATAATCGAAAAGTTCTTGAAGCTCGCCAAAAGCCACAAGCTTCAACAACTGTTCGCGCTGCAAAGGTGGAAGAAACCAAGAAAGAAGTCAAGACTATTGAGAAGAAATCTGTTGCAAAGCGTACTATTCGTAAAGCTGGCAGTCCAATGAAGACATCGCGTAAAGACGCAGCTGCTAAGAAGTCTGTAAAATTGGATAAGAATGGAACAACTGACTCGAGTTTAGTTTCGACGCCAAGCGCTGAAGATGTTCCAAAGAAAATCGTTTCTGGCGGCGGCGACCCCAAAAAGCAAAAGGAGCTCAATGAATTGAAGGAAGAACAAGAAGCCGTTCGAGAAATTGAAGCTGTTTTCCAAAAGGCACAAGCTAAACAACAAACTCACGGCATCATAATGGAACATCGTGAGTTGCATGAAGGCACAGCTGAAGTCGAGGAAGAAGAGGAATATTTAATTATCGAGAAGGAAGAGCCATACACAGAAGATTCAATCAATGAACATGAAGACGATGCTCAGAAAATTCAACGAGACTCAGATGACTCTGAGAAGAAACTTAAAGACGATTCTAAAGAAAAGGAACCGATTGGAGAAGCTGTTGAAGGAGAACAAGCTGACGAGAATGAAAAAGAGATTGACGAGAAAGAGGGTGACAAGCACAAAACTGACGAAGAAGAATCTAAGGATTTAATCAAAGAAGAAATTAAAACTGAAGTTCAAGACATTTTGATGTCGGCAACAGAAATTGCTAAAAATAAAATGGAAACTAGTGTTGAATGCCTTCAGAAAACTGATGAGTTTTCAGCACCAAGTCCCGATGATAAATTAAGCAGCACGAAGAAAACGACAGACACTAAAGATGATGAACAGAAGGACGAACAAAAAGAAGGTGGAATGGAAAATGATCCGATCATGATTGAGAGTCAGCCAGAAGAGCGATTCTCCGCCACTTCTGGAGCCACAACTGCTCCCACAATGCCAGAGGACGAAGTTAAAGAAGGTCCTCCACTCGAAGAAATTGAAGAAGATGTTGTTGAAGAAAAATATAACAAAGAAGAAACGAAGGAAAGTGATATTGTTGTAACGAAGCTTCCGGTGGTGTTTGAGCCTTTGCAAAATAATGAAAAGTCTGGTTTCCCCGGCCAAAGCTCTCATCTCAGAGACATTGTAAAAACTCCCGATGAAGTTGCCGACTTGCCGATGCACGAAGTTGTTGATTATCAAGGTTACGTTGAGTATAGTGGCAAGCGAGTAGAAAAGGTCGAAGAAAAGCAAGACGTGAAGCCCGATGAGAATCAAGGCGATGACGACAAAAAAGACGACGACGATGACAATTTAGAAGAAGCGAAATCTGATGAAAAGAAATTATCGGACGTTAAACCCATGTCACCCGAAGCTTTAAAACTCGAAATAACCGAAAAAGCTCTTGACGAAGAAGGAAAAGCTCACGACCTTGAAATCTCTGCTGCTTTCTCAAGTGACATCAGAGAAACTCATATTACTACCGTTGACTCACCGCAAATTGACGATAAATCTTTCGATGACGGCAAAAAGGATCAGAAACCTTCATACAAAATCGAGGAAATCAAATTCATTCCGATTGACGAAACAAGCCTCAATGACATTAAAGAAGAAGATGAACATGGAGCCTCGCCTCCACCTAAACAAGACAACATTGAGAAATTGACCGCTTCGCCTAAGCTTCAGCCCCGTGCTCGCACTCCCGAAGATGTAATGAAAATTGTTACGAAAGTCGCTGAAGTTTTGAAAACCGATAAAGATCTTGTTGAAATTATCCCAGATTTTGACGAAAAAGAGCTTGAGCGACGTTTATCGGCAAAACCTTTAATTGATGATGAAAATGATGAATTGGAAGCCGCTCCAACTGTACAGAGAATGCTTGTTACTGCAAGCAGTGAAGATGGTGGCATTGAAACAGAAATTTGCCCACCTGGAAGCATAAATTTTGCAACAACACCAGAAAAGAAACCATTCGAGTCAGCTTTATCAGATGAAGGTGAAAAACTTACTAAGGATTTGAAAACTCCACCATCGTCCGGCAAATCATCGCCTGAACTTAAGACATCTACATTCTCAGTTGAAGAAAAGGAGAAGAATGAAGTTCCAGAGAAAAATGAATCCTACATTCAGAAGTCCCCAGAAAACATTGCATCGAGGTTTGCAAAAGAGGAAGCCGAGCTGGTTGAACTAAGAAGAGAATCGGCTATCAGCATGTTCAGTGAAAAAGATTATACGAAAGATGAAAGTTCAATTGTTATTGAGAAGGCGCAATCAAGAAGTCAGTCAATAACATCAAACATTCTTGACTTGGATCATGATGAAATTCTCGATCAAGAAGCACGAAAACTATCATCCGAAGATATAAAAACCCATCGCAAGGAATCTGACACAAATGAAGTGGAAACAATTATTGACGAGATGAAAAGTACAGAAACAAAAGATTCTCGCCCAGCATCTCAAGCCAGTGCAGTCAGTGACAAGCACGAAGCAGAAGACAAGACAGTTGATCGTAAAGAGTCCATTGCATCAGTCGCTTCAGCAATGAAAGTGGAAGATACTAATGATTCTCGTCCAGCATCTCAAGCCAGTGCAGTCAGTGACAAGCACGAAGCAGAAGAGAAAACAGTTGATCGTAAAGAGTCCATTGCATCAGTCACTTCAGCAATGAAAGTAGAAGATACTAAAGATTCTCGCCCAGCATCTCAAGCCAGTGCAGTCAGTGACAAGCACGAAGCAGAAGACAAAACAGTTGATCGTAAAGAGTCCATTGCATCAGTCGCTTCAGCAATGAAAGTAGAAGATACTAAAGATTCTCGTCCAGCATCTCAAGCCAGTGCAGTCAGTGACAAGCACGAAGCAGAAGACAAAACAGTTGATCGTAAAGAGTCCATTGCATCAGTCGCTTCAGCAATGAAAGTAGAAGATACTAAAGATTCTCGCCCAGCATCTCAAGCCAGTGCAGTCAGTGACAAGCACGAAGCAGAAGAGAAAACAGTTGATCGTAAAGAGTCCATTGCATCAGTCGCTTCAGCAATGAAAGTAGAAGATACTAAAGATTCTCGCCCAGCATCTCAAGCCAGTGCAGTCAGTGACAAGCACGAAGCAGAAGAGAAAACAATTGATCGCAAAGAGTCCATTGCCTCAGTCGCTTCAGCAATGAAAGTGGAAGATACTAAAGATTCTCGCCCAGCATCTCAAGCCAGCGCTATCAGTGACAAGCACGAAGCAGAAGAGAAAACAGTTGATCGTAAAGAGTCCATTGCATCAGTCGCTTCAGCAATGAAAGAGGAAGATACTAAAGATTCTCGCCCAGCATCTCAAGCCAGTGCTGTCAGTGATAAACACGAAGTTGAAGAAAAAGCAATTGATCGTAAAGAGTCCATTGCATCAGTCGCTTCAGCAATGAAAGTAGAAGATACTAAAGATTCTCGCCCAGCATCTCAAGCCAGTGCTGTCAGTGATAAGCATGAAGTTGAAGAGAAAACAGTTGATCGTAAAGAGTCCATTGCATCAGTCGCTTCAGCAATGAAAGTGGAAGATACTAAAGATTCTCGCCCAGCATCTCAAGCCAGTGCTGTCAGTGACAAGCACGAAGATGAAGAGAAAACAGTTGATCGTAAAGAGTCCATTGCATCAGTCGCTTCAGCAATGAAAGTAGAAGATACTAAAGATTCTCGCCCAGCATCTCAAGCCAGTGCTGTCAGTGATAAGCATGAAGTTGAAGAGAAAACAGTTGATCGTAAAGAGTCCATTGCATCAGTCGCTTCAGCAATGAAAGTAGAAGATACTAAAGATTCTCGCCCAGCATCTCAAGCCAGTGCTGTCAGTGATAAACATGAAGTTGAAGAGAAAACAGTTGATCGTAAAGAGTCCATTGCATCAGTCGCTTCAGCAATGAAAGTAGAAGATACTAAAGATTCTCGCCCAGCATCTCAAGCCAGTGCTGTCAGTGATAAACATGAAGTTGAAGAGAAAACAGTTGATCGTGAAGAGTCCATTGCATCAGTCGCTTCAGCAATGAAAGTGGAAGATACTAAAGATTCTCGCCCAGCATCTCAAGCCAGTGCTGTCAGTGATAAACATGAAGTTGAAGAGAAAACAGTTGATCGTAAAGAGTCCATTGCATCAGTCGCTTCAGCAATGAAAGTAGAAGATACTAAAGATTCTCGCCCAGCATCTCAAGCCAGTGCTGTCAGTGATAAGCATGAAGTTGAAGAGAAAACAGTTGATCGTAAAGAGTCCATTGCATCAGTCGCTTCAGCAATGAAAGAGGAAGATACTAAAGATTCTCGCCCAGCATCTCAAGCCAGTGCTGTCAGTGATAAACACGAAGTTGAAGAAAAAGCAATTGATCGTAAAGAGTCCATTGCATCAGTCGCTTCAGCAATGAAAGTAGAAGATACTAAAGATTCTCGCCCAGCATCTCAAGCCAGTGCTGTCAGTGATAAGCATGAAGTTGAAGAGAAAACAGTTGATCGTGAAGAGTCCATTGCATCAGTCGCTTCAGTAATGAAAGTGGAAAATACTAAAGATTCTCGTCCAGCATCTCAAGCCAGTGCTGTCAGTGATAAACACGAAGTTGAAGAAAAAGCAATTGATCGTAAAGAGTCCATTGCATCAGTCGCTTCAGCAATGAAAGTAGAAGATACTAAAGATTCTCGCCCAGCATCTCAAGCCAGTGCTGTCAGTGATAAACACGAAGTTGAAGAGAAAGCAATTGATCGTAAAGAGTCCATTGCATCAGTCGCTTCAGCAATGAAAGTAGAAGATACTAAAGATTCTCGTCCAGCATCTCAAGCCAGTGCAGTCAGTGACAAGCAAGAAGCTGAAGAAAAAGCAGTTGATCGTAAAGAGTCCATTGCATCAGTCGCTTCAGCAATGAAAGTAGAAGATACTAAAGATTCTCGTCCAGCATCTCAAGCCAGTGCAGTCAGTGACAAGCACGAAGCAGAAGACAAAACAGTTGATCGTAAAGAGTCCATTGCATCAGTCGCTTCAGCAATGAAAGTAGAAGATACTAAAGATTCTCGTCCAGCATCTCAAGCCAGTGCTGTCAGTGACAAGCACGAAGCAGAAGAGAAAACAGTTGATCGTAAAGAGTCCATTGCATCAGTCGCTTCAGCAATGAAAGTAGAAGATACTAAAGATTCTCGCCCAGCATCTCAAGCCAGTGCTGTCAGTGACAAGCACGAAGCAGAAGAGAAAACAGTTGATCGTAAAGAGTCCATTGCATCAGTCGCTTCAGCAATGAAAGTAGAAGATACTAAAGATTCTCGTCCAGCATCTCAAGCCAGTGCTGTCAGTGATAAACATGAAGTTGAAGAGAAAACAGTTGATCGTAAAGAGTCCATTGCATCAGTCGCTTCAGCAATGAAAGTAGAAGATACTAAAGATTCTCGCCCAGCATCTCAAGCCAGTGCTGTCAGTGACAAGCACGAAGCTGAAGTGAAAACAGTTGATCGTAAAGAGTCCATTGCATCAGTCGCTTCAGCAATGAAAGTAGAAGATACTAAAGATTCTCGCCCAGCATCACAAGCCAGTGCTGTCAGTGACAAGCACGAAGCTGAAGTGAAAACAGTTGATCGTAAAGATTCGATTGCATCAGTCGCTTCAGCAATTAAAGTGGAAGAAACCAAAGAATCTCGACCAGCATCACAAGCCAGTGCTGTCAGTGATAAGCATGAAGTTGAAGAGAAAGCAGTTGATCGTAAAGATTCGATTGCTTCAGTCGCTTCAGAAAAGAAGGTAGAAGAAACCAAAGAATCTCGACCAGCATCACAAGCTAGTGCTGTCAGTGATAAGCATGAAGTTGAAGAGAAAGCAGTTGATCGTAAAGATTCGATTGCTTCAGTCGCTTCAGAAAAGAAAGTAGAAGAAACCAAAGAATCTCGACCAGCATCACAAGCCAGTGCTGTCAGTGATAAGCATGAAGTTGAAGAGAAAGCAGTTGATCGTAAAGATTCGATTGCTTCAGTCGCTTCAGAAAAGAAAGTAGAAGAAACCAAAGAATCTCGACCAGCATCACAAGCTAGTGCTGTCAGTGATAAGCATGAAGTTGAAGAGAAAGCAGTTGATCGTAAAGATTCGATTGCTTCAGTCGCTTCAGAAAAGAAAGTAGAAGAAACCAAAGAATCTCGACCAGCATCACAAGCTAGTGCTGTCAGTGATAAGCATGAAGTTGAAGAGAAAGCAGTTGATCGTAAAGATTCGATTGCTTCAGTCGCTTCAGCAAAGGTAGAAGAAACCAAAGAATCTCGACCAGCATCACAAGCCAGTGCTGTCAGTGATAAGCATGAAGTTGAAGAGAAAGCAGTTGATCGTAAAGATTCGATTGCTTCAGTCGCTTCAGAAAAGAAGGTAGAAGAAACCAAAGAATCTCGACCAGCATCACAAGCTAGTGCTGTCAGTGATAAGCATGAAGTTGAAGAGAAAGCAGTTGATCGTAAAGATTCGATTGCTTCAGTCGCTTCAGAAAAGAAGGTAGAAGAAACCAAAGAATCTCGACCAGCATCACAAGCTAGTGCTGTCAGTGATAAGCATGAAGTTGAAGAGAAAGCAGTTGATCGTAAAGATTCGATTGCTTCAGTCGCTTCAGAAAAGAAGGTAGAAGAAACCAAAGAATCTCGACCAGCATCACAAGCTAGTGCTGTCAGTGATAAGCATGAAGTTGAAGAGAAAGCAGTTGATCGTAAAGATTCGATTGCTTCAGTCGCTTCAGAAAAGAAGGTAGAAGAAACCAAAGAATCTCGACCAGCATCACAAGCTAGTGCTGTCAGTGATAAGCATGAAGTTGAAGAGAAAGCAGTTGATCGTAAAGATTCGATTGCTTCAGTCGCTTCAGAAAAGAAGGTAGAAGAAACCAAAGAATCTCGACCAGCATCACAAGCTAGTGCTGTCAGTGATAAGCATGAAGTTGAAGAGAAAGCAGTTGATCGTAAAGATTCGATTGCTTCAGTCGCTTCAGAAAAGAAAGTAGAAGAAACCAAAGAATCTCGACCAGCATCACAAGCTAGTGCTGTCAGTGATAAGCATGAAGTTGAAGAGAAAGCAGTTGATCGTAAAGATTCGATTGCTTCAGTCGCTTCAGAAAAGAAGGTAGAAGAAACCAAAGAATCTCGACCAGCATCACAAGCTAGTGCTGTCAGTGATAAGCATGAAGTTGAAGAGAAAGCAGTTGATCGTAAAGATTCGATTGCTTCAGTCGCTTCAGAAAAGAAGGTAGAAGAAACCAAAGAATCTCGACCAGCATCACAAGCTAGTGCTGTCAGTGATAAGCATGAAGTTGAAGAGAAAGCAGTTGATCGTAAAGATTCGATTGCTTCAGTCGCTTCAGAAAAGAAGGTAGAAGAAACCAAAGAATCTCGACCAGCATCACAAGCTAGTGCTGTCAGTGATAAGCATGAAGTTGAAGAGAAAGCAGTTGATCGTAAAGATTCGATTGCTTCAGTCGCTTCAGAAAAGAAGGTAGAAGAAACCAAAGAATCTCGACCAGCATCACAAGCTAGTGCTGTCAGTGATAAGCATGAAGTTGAAGAGAAAGCAGTTGATCGTAAAGATTCGATTGCTTCAGTCGCTTCAGAAAAGAAGGTAGAAGAAACCAAAGAATCTCGACCAGCATCACAAGCTAGTGCTGTCAGTGATAAGCATGAAGTTGAAGAGAAAGCAGTTGATCGTAAAGATTCGATTGCTTCAGTCGCTTCAGAAAAGAAGGTAGAAGAAACCAAAGAATCTCGACCAGCATCACAAGCTAGTGCTGTCAGTGATAAGCATGAAGTTGAAGAGAAAGCAGTTGATCGTAAAGATTCGATTGCTTCAGTCGCTTCAGAAAAGAAAGGTAGAAGAAACCAAAGAATCTCGACCAGCATCACAAGCTAGTGCTGTCAGTGATAAGCATGAAGTTGAAGAGAAAGCAGTTGATCGTAAAGATTCGATTGCTTCAGTCGCTTCAGAAAAGAAGGTAGAAGAAACCAAAGAATCTCGACCAGCATCACAAGCTAGTGCTGTCAGTGATAAGCATGAAGTTGAAGAGAAAGCAGTTGATCGTAAAGATTCGATTGCTTCAGTCGCTTCAGAAAAGAAGGTAGAAGAAACCAAAGAATCTCGTCCAGCATCACAAGCTAGTGCTGTCAGTGATAAGCATGAAGTTGAAGAGAAAGCAGTTGATCGTAAAGATTCGATTGCTTCAGTCGCTTCAGAAAAGAAGGTAGAAGAAACCAAAGAATCTCGACCAGCATCACAAGCTAGTGCTGTCAGTGATAAGCATGAAGTTGAAGAGAAAGCAGTTGATCGTAAAGATTCGATTGCTTCAGTCGCTTCAGAAAAGAAGGTAGAAGAAACCAAAGAATCTCGACCAGCATCACAAGCTAGTGCTGTCAGTGATAAGCATGAAGTTGAAGAGAAAGCAGTTGATCGTAAAGATTCGATTGCTTCAGTCGCTTCAGAAAAGAAGGTAGAAGAAACCAAAGAATCTCGACCAGCATCACAAGCTAGTGCTGTCAGTGATAAGCATGAAGTTGAAGAGAAAGCAGTTGATCGTAAAGATTCGATTGCTTCAGTCGCTTCAGAAAAGAAGGTAGAAGAAACCAAAGAATCTCGACCAGCATCACAAGCTAGTGCTGTCAGTGATAAGCATGAAGTTGAAGAGAAAGCAGTTGATCGTAAAGATTCGATTGCTTCAGTCGCTTCAGAAAAGAAGGTAGAAGAAACCAAAGAATCTCGTCCAGCATCACAAGCTAGTGCTGTCAGTGATAAGCATGAAGTTGAAGAGAAAGCAGTTGATCGTAAAGATTCGATTGCTTCAGTCGCTTCAGAAAAGAAGGTAGAAGAAACCAAAGAATCTCGACCAGCATCACAAGCTAGTGCTGTCAGTGATAAGCATGAAGTTGAAGAGAAAGCAGTTGATCGTAAAGATTCGATTGCTTCAGTCGCTTCAGAAAAGAAGGTAGAAGAAACCAAAGAATCTCGTCCAGCATCACAAGCTAGTGCTGTCAGTGATAAGCATGAAGTTGAAGAGAAAGCAGTTGATCGTAAAGATTCGATTGCTTCAGTCGCTTCAGAAAAGAAGGTAGAAGAAACCAAAGAATCTCGACCAGCATCACAAGCCAGTGCTGTCAGTGATAAGCATGAAGTTGAAGAGAAAGCAGTTGATCGTAAAGATTCGATTGCTTCAGTCGCTTCAGAAAAGAAGGTAGAAGAAACCAAAGAATCTCGACCAGCATCACAAGCTAGTGCTGTCAGTGATAAGCATGAAGTTGAAGAGAAAGCAGTTGATCGTAAAGATTCGATTGCTTCAGTCGCTTCAGAAAAGAAGGTAGAAGAAACCAAAGAATCTCGACCAGCATCACAAGCTAGTGCTGTCAGTGATAAGCATGAAGTTGAAGAGAAAGCAGTTGATCGTAAAGATTCGATTGCTTCAGTCGCTTCAGAAAAGAAGGTAGAAGAAACCAAAGAATCTCGACCAGCATCACAAGCTAGTGCTGTCAGTGATAAGCATGAAGTTGAAGAGAAAGCAGTTGATCGTAAAGATTCGATTGCTTCAGTCGCTTCAGAAAAGAAGGTAGAAGAAACCAAAGAATCTCGACCAGCATCACAAGCCAGTGCTGTCAGTGATAAGCATGAAGTTGAAGAGAAAGCAGTTGATCGTAAAGATTCGATTGCTTCAGTCGCTTCAGAAAAGAAGGTAGAAGAAACCAAAGAATCTCGACCAGCATCACAAGCTAGTGCTGTCAGTGATAAGCATGAAGTTGAAGAGAAAGCAGTTGATCGTAAAGATTCGATTGCTTCAGTCGCTTCAGAAAAGAAGGTAGAAGAAACTAAAGAATCTCGTCCAGCATCACAAGCTAGTGCTGTCAGTGATAAGCATGAAGTTGAAGAGAAAGCAGTTGATCGTAAAGATTCGATTGCTTCAGTCGCTTCAGAAAAGAAGGTAGAAGAAACTAAAGAATCTCGTCCAGCATCACAAGCTAGTGCTGTCAGTGATAAGCATGAAGTTGAAGAGAAAGCAGTTGATCGTAAAGATTCGATTGCTTCAGTCGCTTCAGAAAAGAAAGTAGAAGAAACCAAAGAATCTCGACCAGCATCACAAGCTAGTGCTGTCAGTGATAAGCATGAAGTTGAAGAGAAAGCAGTTGATCGTAAAGATTCGATTGCTTCAGTCGCTTCAGAAAAGAAAGTAGAAGAAACCAAAGAATCTCGACCAGTATCACAAGCTAGTGCTTTCAGTGATAAGCATGAAGTTGAAGAGAAAGCAGTTGATCGTAAAGATTCGATTGCTTCAGTCGCTTCAGAAAAGAAAGTTGAAGAAACCAAAGAATCTCGACCAGCATCACAAGCTACTGCTGTCAGTGATAAGCATGAAGTTGAAGAGAAAGCATTTGATCGTAAAGAGTCCATTGCTTCAGTCGCCACAGAAAAAAATGTTGAAGAAACTAAAGATTCTCGTCCCGCATCACAAATAAGTATGGCTAGCGAGAAATCACAACATATGGAATGTGTCGAAAAGTCACATGGTCAACAAATGTCAAACGTTTGCAAAGAAAAGCTTGATGATTTGAAAGATTCTGTTTCGTCGCTTGCATCGTTCGCGTTGGAGAAAACTTCAAAAGTTATGTCGAACATTTCAAAAGAAATGAGTTCTCATGATACTCAAGATGCCTCTCAGCATGAGTTCGTCATTCGTCGAAAATCATCAGTTTCAGATGCTTCAGATCATTCACATCGTGACGAAGATTTTGATCGACCTGATTCTCCACCAAGCATTGGTAAAGAAATAAAAGAAGCTCAATTTAAAGACTCCTCAGGGAAAGAAAGCGAATTCATAGAAACTGCAATCAGAAGGAAGTCATCTGTTTCTGTTGCTTCTGATCAAACAAATCGCGATGAAGATTTCTCCAGACCTGAAACACCTTTGAGCGCTGGAGATCAAGAACATGATTACGTAATTGATTCACAAGACATCTTAGCTAAGATGATCGCTGAAACCACAGACCGACGAGACTCTGAAATTAAACATGAAAAATTATCGGATTCCAGACGAGAGTCTCACAAGTCAATCGACGATAGCTCAATTGCTTTCCACACTACTAAAGATTTTGAAGACTTGGACGAAAAGATTTATGTGAAAGAATCGAGATCGAAATCTGTATCATCGATTTGCTCAACGTCAAGTAGAGCCGAAGACTTTGGAAAATTGTCAGCAATCGAAGAAACTCTTGCATGTTCGAAAGATGATCTGGTAGCCTTTAGCGAAGTACCTTCTACAAGTATTACGACAACACAGACAGTCGAGACTATAACTTCATCAGGCTTCCCCGTAACAACGATAACCACAAAAGTATCAACAGCTTTCCCTGTTGTCCAAGAAACTAGCTCAATGTCTTCAACCATAAGCGAAGGCCTTACTCGCAAAATAGATTCAGTCACAATTGAAACTACAAAAACTTTCTTAGAAATGGAAGGCGGATTCATTGAAACCGTTGAAGGTAAAAAGACTCCTCCAACTGTCCCTGTCAGTCCAAATGTGATTACAACCAAGAAAGAATCAATCGAATCAGTTACAAAAGTCATCGAAACAACCGGCAAAATCTCAGGTGTTTCAACACCGAAAGGTTCAGTTCATTCTGGAAGATCGAGTCCTGATAGTGCGGCTTCAAAGTCAATTGCTTTGGGTCATGGATCTGCTGTTGAAGAATCACCCGATTCATCTCCAAAACCAACTTCACCATTCCCAAAGACAATTGATGCTTTGAGATCTGAGGATGATCTTAAGACATCTTCGGGTATAAGCTCACCTGACATGACAAGAACATCTACGCCAGACACAACTGAAAAATTCGTTGAGACATCGAAATCAAGCACCGTTCAAGAGCAGTCGACAGAATTCAAGTCGAAAGTTCACACTCAAGACTTTAGCTTCAGGACAGAGAAAGAAAGTTCAAGCGAGAAAAAATCAAGCTCAGACTCTTTCCACAGCCAGTGGACGACAAGTTACAAACATGACGATGATGAAAATGTTTATTCACAAGAACAACATTTTGTTTATGAAGGTTTGTTATCCAATTTAAAGTTTATAAAATATTTAATTCTTGAACTATTTAGAACAAGATGACGTGCCTCCACAATACGAGGAAGTGAAGTCTGCTATGTCAATCAGCTCCACATTCAAATCCGATCCAATGAGTACTTCCTTTTACGGCTCTCTGCCAGAGTCCACAACATCAGACAATGCAACATCCGTGCCAATTCCGATAACAACAACCGTCACCAGAACATACGTTGAATACACTTCAAGTCCAGAAATAAGCAGCGTGGAGTCTACAAAGAAATTTACGAAATATTTAGATGATGCCGACCTTGACTTTGAAAAAACCTTCCAGCAACAAGCAGCCACAGTCACCACCACCACAACAACTCAAATCATTCAATCATCAAGCACTGGAACAGCCACAGAAGTGAAAGAAAGCTCAACGACCACAGTGGAAAAAGTTGAAGCTTCGGGAGTACAGAAAGATGGAAAGCTTTGGGATAAGCCCTTAGGTAAGAGAGTTTTGCTTTTATCGAATCCAATTGAAAGATAATAATCATTCAATCAATCTTCAGGTTTACCATCACCCGCACCAACATTCCCTGACAACAACACAACGCCAAAGCGTGAACGAAAACTTCTTGCCAATAAGAACAAAATGAACCTTCAGAAGCGCTCACAAAGTCCGATGGCTGGAAAGAAGCTTTCGCCAATCTACATGGATTTGGCCTATGTACCACATCATGGAAATAGCTACTACACTCATGTCGAGTTCTTTAAGAAGATCCGAGCAAGATATTACGTATTCTCAGGCACAGAGCCAAGCAAAGAAGCTTACAATGCTCTCCTCGAAGCGAAGCAAACATGGGAAGATAAGAACCTTGGTAAACTTCTTAAAACTTTTCCTATTGAATGTTTAATGAATCTGAATTTACTTTTGTAGAAGTCACAATCATCCCAACTTATGACACGGACGTGCTCGGCTATTGGGTGTCGGAGAATGAAGAATTATTGGCCAAGAATCACATCGATCTATCGCCATCAGCAGCACGTTGCACAATCAACTTGCAAGACCATGAAACATCATGCTCCGCTTATCGGTTGGAATTCTAGGCGACGGGTATTTTCGTACAGTTTCCAATATTTTTCACTCCCAATTTAAATGAGTAGACGGAACTATGTTCATTACCTTTCTTAGTGAAGTCTAATTTGTATTGATAATAGAAAAGGAAACCCCATGCAAAACTAGAGGATCCAAAGATGAAAGAAAGAAAGTTTTTTCAGGTACCTTTTATCAATTTTTAGAAATCATAATAATCGAGCTTAGTAGTCGAACCTTATTCGATATGAAATCTTGAGTTTCCGTTACGTTCCTCCCTAGAAATTATTGACCGCATTTTGAAGAAACCTCTTACGTAATAGAATGATTAGAATGACAAACAATGTGAAGTTAAACTGGAAATTTTTTTGATAACAAAAAGCAGATCAATGCTTTGTCCATTTTTCAATAGAAAAACAAAAGCTTCAACACGCACTTTTATAATTTTCCAATCGACAGATCAATCTGCGCATTTAGACAGTTCAACATTATAAAAAAAAAACAATTTAATCGCATTTTAGATTTTTTGGCAAATTATATTTTTGGAAAATATCTAAGACAAAAAAAAAGAAGAGCACGAATTTAAGAGTTTCTAGTAAAAATTATCATTGAGGAAAAAAAGCGTTTGATCATCAAAAATGTGAAGCAAATTTAAATTTGAAGCGAATGAAAAATTTATTGAAATTTAATTGGTTGAAAATTTATCGGAGTCGATCGTAAATTGCGACGCACAAGATTCAATGTTTGCTGCAATTTATGATCGATTCCATATCATGACAAAAAGAAAAAATTTATCAATAATATTAATATTTAAATGATTCAATGTTACATGTTAAATATTTAGATGAAGAAGACAAATAGTTGATGGAGTTTGTCATAATGATGAATGGAAGCGAACTGTGTAACTCTTGAGAATTGGAAGTTGATTTTGTTTTATGTTTTACCAAAGAAAAAACATTTAGAAGTTTAATATCTACGCAAATTTAATAATAATAGTCAGATTAACAGCCAACCTAATACTTCATGCAATAAATTACCCTCAAAGTGCACAAAAATATCTGAGTGGCCATCGAATGAGCATTTTTTACATGTGAGAATGGTTTTAGAATATTCAATGCTTGTGATAAACTTATCAATGGACGGGAAGGCATTAACAAATAGTGAGGAAGACTTTGTAGGTGCAAAAACCTTTTGATAATTTTTGATATGACGCCCGCCACACAGTCACAATTTGTTTCAAGCTTTTTACTATCGGCCAGCGCAGAGATCTCTTCTAGTTCGAGTCTCGAAGCTTTCGTGAAGAGAATTCTTAGATAGAAATACAAATTTTGTTATCAGTTGCGTTTTTGTGTAGTGAACAATAATTGATGAAAAGGCCTTTAGTTAGAGAAAGCAATGTTTAAGTTTTTAAACTCAACTTATGAGAGCGAAGGTTGATGAACAAAATTATAAAAACACGTGATGAGATCAGGAGCTTTTCTACAATGAAAGAAGATGGAGATTAAAAAGTATTTTTCCAGTAAAAGTCGCTTTACATGTAATCAAGTTCCCCCTTTCTTAAAATGTCTCTTAAAATGAGAACAAGACGACTCATAATGTCAGAAGGAAGATAATGCTAAAGATTCGAGATCGGTGCTAAACGATGATAAACCTAAATAAGGAATTTGCCTTTAAATAAATGGGAAACTACACTGGGAATGTCCGACAGACGATTGAATGGAAAGAAAATTTGCTTCTGCCATCGTTACGTTCAAAAGTTCATTATTAAATGTAAACGTTACTCAAATGATATTCGAATGAAGATTTATCGAGAAACTCTCTGAGGATTTTTCTGAGTTCACTTGATCAACGTCTGTTCGGTGAGGAAATGGAAAATTAATCGTTCGACCCGATTCGATGTCTCATTTAGAATTCTTTCAGAGTTTCCCTACTTCTTCTTTTCTACCCCTTTTAATTCTCCTTCAAACTTTCTTCGAAACCTTAGAATTTGAACTTTCATCTTAGCTTTGATGTTGATGAAAACACTGAAACCTTTAAAGTATTTATAAAGTTAAAAGAAGCTTAACGCATTATCATGTTTATTCTCAAATATTAAAATGTTATTCAATGTAACGAGAAAAAAAGAACAAAATTGTCAAAATAAAAATCAAATAAACTAAACATTCTTTTGAGATTTGAACGACGAATTTCCCGCTTGAAAGTGAGGGCCAAGCAAGCTCTAGCAAGTCGCTCATGGTGGATTGGTAGATTTGTGTTCATAACTGCAAAATTAAAATTTTAATTCAGGAAAAAACCACTATATTTAATTTTTCAGTATTAAGTGATCATAAGCGACGGCCGGACTCGTCGGAGAGACGAGAAAATGAACACACAGAAGACCAGACGATGAAACTCACATGCTTGATTTCTTTATTTTTATTTCAGCTCACGTTTCGAGTCTGATGATGTGACTCTCGAGTTTTATGTTCGCCTCTTACTAACCGGACGAAAAACAGTTTGTTTTCAATATATTTTCCCAAACAAGCATTTCACTAACGAAGGCAAAGGCGATAAAAACGGTTCAACGTTCTGCTCGTGGGAAAAAACTCCTCAACGTGTGACGCTTTCTCACATATCGTCGTTTTCCTCACGCGATCGAAAAGCCTGCGCTACTGAACGCAGGAATTCGAAGCTCTTCTCGTAGACGAAAGACGCCGCTACGCGTGCCACTTTACGTCTACAGTTACAACACAAAACAAGAGCAGCTTACAATATAAATTAAGCTCGATGGGACTCATTGCACTCGAGTGCACTTACTACTAGCTTGCAATGAGTTTTGTTACTTCGACAAGTGCATGACTGCATGATCGCCTAATCGATTGCTTGTAAGTTTTTTCATTTTTCTCGATGAATTTTCCCAACCTTAGAAATGAAAGCGTCTAAGGGGCGTTTTGCCGCAGCGCGTCCAAAATTTGCGGCTGCGGCGATGTCGAGCGGCATTAGCGGGACCCAAAGTGTAGTATATTTGAAATAATTCGCGGCTTGATGTTTTTTACCAACCAGAGTCACATGAAACACGAGAGCTACTAACAAAAACCGAGAGCTCGTCATCACATTTTCATGTACGAGCGACTCGAATATTTGTTCGCGGTGTTATTCTTGTTTCTTCAATACGCTGCGCACTTAACAGAAATATTTTCAAGCGTCGACGCGCGTATAAAGCACAGACTCGCCATTTTTGCCGCTTGTTCTTTTGTACTGGGGAAAAATAATCAAAGCCAAGCTAGTCGCTGTGACATTGACGATGGCAATGAAGCTCAAGGATTTTCTCATTGCCAAATGCGATTATTCAAGGTGATGTGCTATTTCTTTGTGAGTTTCGGGGTCGTTTAAGATGCGAAAAATCCTTGAGAATTTCAGAACTTTTCTGGGTCGAGCTTCACGAAGAATGTTCTGCTGCAATCTATCGCAACTCTGGATTGCGACTTAACAACATGCCAGAAGTCTCAGTCGAATGTGAAAATAGCAAGAATTTCATGGATCCAGAAACGAAGTCGAATTATTTTATTTCACTTTCGTTTTTTTTCTTGTTCAGTCTTCTTGCTACTTTTGAACAAGAGATCATGATAGTCAGCAAGTCTTTTAGAGGCAAAATCGTTTGTATTTTCTCGCTGCGACTTTTACTAAACTCTTCGATGGAAGCGACTCGGAGAGTGAGCAAAGTTTTTCAACGAGACATGCCTGCAAAATATTGAATACACAATTTGATGTCACCCGCTCCAACAGCTTATTCGAACAATAAAATTGTACTGCTTAGACTTGCGTCCAAGCTTCTTTTACACTTCGTACTATAAAATCTTGTTGTCCTTGGATGAAAAATGAAATGCGCTACCAGGGCCACATGATAAATGAGAGCTCGGAAGACAAAACAAAGAGAGAGAAATAGGAGTGGGTTTCATTTGAGCAAAGGAGAAGTCACTAAGTGTGGGAAGAATTCTTTTAAATAATTGATAGAGAAATGAAGTTAATTATATCAAGAGTTATATTTTATTGTAATTAAAATTATGAAGAGTTTACTTAACACGTTTAATCTAAGTTTCATTAAATAATTTGCGAACTTATTTGATTGACTGCTGTGCCATCTTTTGAATGTTCCTAGAAAATATTTTTTAAAACTTGAAATGTTCAGTAAAAAAGTAAAAATATTTCAGAATCATAAGTTATGACTCCTTTCTCAGGAGACTTCTTAACTCAAAACTGAACATAGTTCATGAACAAACTCTCAACGATTCCCGAATTGAAGAAGTCACAAAAATCATTTGAAAGATGTTACATTTGAAAATGTTTCAATTTCTTTATCTTCTCCAGAAAACGTCTTCAACGACACACACGCACATCTTATGGAACTTCTTTTGAAAAGTAGGGATGAATAATCGAGAAGTTGAAATCAGTCGCATCGCATTGCTCAAAGTTATCTCTTGTTTTGAATCAGAATTTAATCCTCGTATAGCTTGAGAATGATAAATTTGAAGAATAAAAGTTACTTCGCTCTAACGCTGATTTTGTTCGCAATAAATATTTTCGTACGTGTTCATTCGACAGAGAGCGGAGAAATTTACACAAACAGTTCGACAATCGCAAGAAGTCGCATGAAGCGATTTCTGATTTTTCAACCCGGCACGAGGATTTTCGTGAGAGTACACTTCTCGAGTTGAAGATTTATGCGTGACATTTGTTATCGATTTACAGTTTCGAGTGAACGTCAAGGACAACATTATAAAAGTTAATCAAATTTTCGCGCACGCATTTGGCTTTCGCGCCAACATTGATCTACTTCAGCCGAATCGACCAGCATTAACCGGACACAAAGTTCGAAGACGAGAAGTTTATGAAACGCTTGAGGAATTGATTAACCAGTTGGTGCACGTTTCCGATACCTTGAGATGCTTATAAATTGTCTATTTCTCTACAGACATGGCTTCGACGGACGGGCGTGCATACTAAAAACGTTTTGCGATGCTTCAAAGGAGGTAACGCCTCAAAGTGGAATGCTGTTTAAAATCTTCAAAATGATCTTTACGTAAGCTTTCGTTTACCCTTTTCTCTCTTTTTTCTTATTTTTTATATTAAACCCAAGAATTACGAGCAAGAAGAAGAATCATTTAAAGTTTATCCGAAGCTCGAGATAAAACAAAGACCGGTCGCAACCTCTTTTCTATCTTTTGCGCTTCCTCCATTCACTTCCGCTCTCCGCCGTCTGATCAGAAAAGTTTTCCATTATACGAGATATAAATGGTTGAACGGAGAGGCCATCCAGGGCAATTCTCCGCCGAACATTCCTCACGAAGTAAAATGTTCGCCTTAATTAAAATTCACTCCATCATCCTCTCCATCCAATGAATCAATTCGACGACGAACGATGATCCGTTAAAACAGGTTTTCTCCTTCTTGCTCTACTTTCGACGATCTGAATAGAAAAAAGGATATTAAACAAAGGCCGGAAAAAAGGACCTGAAAAGGTGAAATCGCTTGAAAGGGTAATGAGGAGATGTTTGAGTGTCCGTGCTGATGTAACACAAAAGCTCAATGAAAGAGCTTGTTGACTGATAATATAATTAAATCACATAAAAGTATCAACTGACAATTAGTTTTGTATCCATTCGTTGCAACGACTATCATTATCGTTTGAATCACGAGAGAGGGAAAGGATTCAATCAGAAATCAGAATTTAATTTGACATGATCATTGTTCGTCTCTAAAATAACATTTCTCTTTGATTCCGCTAATTTAGACAAAACCCATCATCAAAGCTGGCCGATAGTTCACTGGAAAACAACTGCGAGGAGCTGCACAAACACTGTCCATTGTCGCTGCTTGAAATGAGTCCATACACTGATGTTTGATAGTTTTAAGTTTTGTTTGATTTCAATCATAAATTGGGCGAAGCTGTGCATGGAGATTAACCAGAGAAATAATGAATAAAATTTATTTATCGATGGTTAATCACGTTTTCTCATATTTCAATCATCGGAAAAATTAATTGAAAATTTCTATAGAACTTAACTGAATAAATGATTTACTTTTAATTAAAATTTCCACATCGAATGTCAATGTTTTCGCTTCGAGGCGCGCTCTTGACATCGAGAACCGACTCGTTTCGTGATAATATGTCGCCTTGGCAATCTCCCCTTTGCGATCTGATAATTGGACAATTTTTCATCCTCGTTCCGCGACATTGCGAAGAGAAATATTACACGGCAAATGCAGACAAAGATAGAACCATCTGCAGCGCATCGAGGATTTATATTTTCATAAAAAGACGACGATTATGGCTGAAAGGTGAGAATTTAAGTCTTTAATGACGTCTCTTCAGCGTTTTACAGTAGCATCGCTAAAATATTCTCATTGCAATGTCATGAACTCTCGTCGTCATTAAGAATTTAGTTCTTTTCACTGCAACGTAACGAGTTGAGGTTAAGAGATGACACTTCCAGAACTCTTCCGAAGTTTTAAAAATTCAAAAGAAAAGTTTACATCACCTGGAACCTAAGCTACGATTGTCAATTGCTTTTTGCATATCAAAATTATTCCTGCATCCATTTGTCAATTTAGTGAAGAGCATGTAGGGAGAGAAAGGCTTTTGTGCAAAAAGTAACGCTGAGATGTTAGCTTAGACATTATTAATTCAAGTTGTTTGCTGTAAATGTTGCTCCAAAGATCTATAAACAATGACAATTCTTCCAGTTGAAAACACGCTGCTAAAGAATCTGCAAACTTCTCCATGAAGAAGATTTCAAAGTTTTACGAGCGATGAAGTCGGAATACTTTATGCTCACGAAAGAAAGAAGAGAAATAAATTGTTTGGATGCCACGAATATTCTCGTTGAGTGCTCGACAGTAAAGAACCTAAAAGTCTACATTCAACAAATGATGCATTTTTCTCAGAGAATCTTTCCACAACGAAGGATGAATTTGAAATTTTTTTCACTTGAACACTTTTCTTTTGTTCTGCTGAGGTAACGTAGCGAAAAGCTTCTTTGTCAATAGGCAAACCATCATAAATTCATGTCAAACCGTTGAATATCAAAAAGTCCTCCGCGATTTTCGATGCCTCGTCTCAGCGTGTGAATGTGTGTAGAACAATCATTCCATTTTCTGTCGGCTCAGCTTAAATGGCAGAGAGGGGTGGCAATTACAACCCACCATCACAAAGCAACATAAATACTTCCATGTCATGTAACCGAAAGCGATAGTTTCTGTTTCAACAACGCAAAAAAGTGGGAAAAGCATGAAAGTCATCATCTTGTTGAACGGATGAGAGAGGCGGGGGAACGAGCGGAATAAAATTAAACGCTTCAACATTATTTAATTAACAAGCAGTTTTTTTTCTGTTGTTGATGTGCCGTGACATCGAACTTAAGTAATGTTTATTTTTCGGGACCTGAGGTTGTTGACTTTTGATCCACAGATCCCGAGGCTGTCAAATGTTTTTAATTTCAGAGTTTTTTTTCTGTGTCAGACGTTGTTTGTGCCATTCCCGGAAGAGTCGACTCCGAAACGAGATTCTGTCGAGACCCGTTTGATTTTAACACAATTTAGTTTATCGACACAGAAAAGCCCAACGGGACTCGATGTTTGCTTCCAAAATCAGTTCATCAGAATCGGAGCGTGAAGCTGAGAATCAGGAGAATCAACAAAGGAAAGAAAAGAAAATTTGTGGAATCTGACAATATCGCTCTAATTTCTTTCGAGTACATTCTCGACCATTCCCACTAACGATTAAAAGCTTTCGTTGTGTTTAAATTCGTGATTTTCTTGTGTGTGCAAGACCAAATCTCGACAGAAATGGAGACCAGAAGAAAAAAACTTTTCTAACTGCAGTTTAATGAAAAATATTTCCACAGCCAGCAGTATTTCGTTGGTAACACAAAAAAAACACGGCTCGGGAGAGAAGTTTTGTTTTTGTGCTGGCTTAAGGAAACGAAAAATGAAAAGCGAACCGTCAGTTGTGAAATGTTTGAAAAGCAGTTAAATCACTAGCGAATAACGAAAGCAATTGTTAAACGGTTATGCTTTTAATTAAGCAACAAAAAACTTGCAACTGAGCGAAAATAGAAAAAAAAAAGTTTATTAATTAAAAGTTTTCGTCCTTGCGCTGAATAATCAATATCGAGTCAACAAGCAAAAGTTTTAATTTTGAACTGTGGTAGCAAAAAGACATTCGAGTGAACAGAACAGACAGCAATATGGCAACAAGGAATTATTTTTTAAAGCGCGTCAGTGTAATTACAATCGTTTTAATTTATTGCATGGCGAGTAGTTTTTGCGAGCAACAGCCCGAGCAGAATTGCACATCCGGCGCTTGCTGGAGTCGCGATAATGACAGTGTCAGAATTTTATCGCGCAAGCGACGAAGCTTGACGTTTCCCGAAGGAAGTTCCTTACAGCTTGGTATGACACGACTAGATTACACAAATTTTAAAAGTTTGCCGAAGTTTTGTGCGGGGTTGATTAACAAACAACGACGTTGCCTTTTTGGAAAAGTTCTTGAATATTTAATTCCAAAGCGTCAAAGTTTCATTAAATTACAAACACGTGAGAAAGCTAATGCGACGTTTAACAAGTTTAAGCTTTGAAATTTTCATTGCCACATCACATCATTCACGAATTAACTTCACGTTCGTAGCAATCAACTTCGTTCAGCCATCTCTCATCTCATTTTAATGAAAGAAATATTTCCGTTGCTAACTCGAGCTCTGCGTTGTAATAAAATTAAATCAGAATCAATGCGATCACTTGAAAACGAAATGAAAAATGCAGAAACGCCATTGGAATTTCCACTCAATAAATCCTGATTAAATTACTGAGATTCTTCCTTTCATACTTCCTGACGTTAGTGCTCCCCTCTCGAACGGGCAGGATGATAGAAATTTCCGAGAGTTTCCTCATTCGACTGAGTTTTGCATGCGCATTTTTCCTTCTTCTCGCTTTCATATGCTAACGTCATTCTCTCGATATGTTCAGAACGTGTTGCGACGATTGTTGCTGTCGAGAGAGTGTAAGAAATAAATTCCAAAGTTTTCTTAAATTTGCGGGTCGGGTCAACAACGATGCGCTCGTTTGTTCCTTCCTTACCAAGTTGCCTCAGTCGACAGCAGAGATGGGAGAGAGGTTGTGTAATTATTTAATATTTAATTCGCATTCTTTACCCTGACACAAAAAAAAAGAGTTGCCGAGCACACAGAAATTTCAAACATTAAAGAAATTTCCTCTTTGAACACAAGTCTCTCTAAATATTTCATTTGTCGTCGCATGAAATGCTTGCGGGGGCGGACACACAAAGTCACAAAGGATTCTCGTTCGAAAGATAAAGAGTTCTGTTGCAGATAATGGCTTTGCCGGCTTCCGAGATAAAGTCATTACTGAATTATTAAACGAAAAGTTAGGCAAAGTAAATTTCCCAAGGAAGAAATTAAAGTTTGAACGGCAATGAGAATTAACGAAATCAGCCCGAATTAATCGAAGTCATTAAATTTTATGTCTTTAGCTGATACGAATTGAGTTATGAATTAATAAAACTTTCTTCCATCTCTCAGTTTACGATCAAACGATTCCGATTGTCGCCTCGCAGCTTTTGTTCACAGTTGGCGTAACTTGTGCCTTAGCTTTCGAGTTACCCAGTGAACCAATCTACAAAATCACTCAACAGATCAGGAACAACTTACTTGGCATTAAGAACGAAGACGATGAAGACTCTGGGGAAGTGGAAGATGAGACAACAACTCCAATGCCGCCTCCGGCAGACTACGATTACCCTCACCATGACCATGAGCATGAGCATGAACATAGCCGCATTGATTTGAATAATAAGCGATTGAATTATGCGAACTACAACAAGCAAAATTATTATAATTCAATGAACAAGCACAACTACTATTATGCTGGAAACTCCAATAACAAATATTATCATAAGCCATTATCGCAAAACTATTATTTCAGCGATAAATCAGACAATTACTTGGACAATTACAATAATCAGTCCAATAAATTAACCAATCAGCAGCATGAGCCATCAATTTTCGTCACGCCGAAGCCTCTCAATCAGACTTCCAACGTTTGGACGAACGTGCTGAAAACGTGAGTGTCATCATAACGATCCCAAATTTGTATCCCTTCGTCCAATCAATGAATCTCTTCCCTTTATGTTTAGTTTCGTTGACAAGTATGGGAAGAAAGTTATCACTAAAAAGTTATTCAAGGGAAAGAAGTTCAAGGGCAAAAAGATTCTCGGAAATATCTTCCTTCGCAAGCACAATCGAGTCTTTCCGGTTTTTGGTAAACGAAGCGTTGACGACCATCTTACAGATGAAGAGAAATTTTACATGGAACATCATCGTAGCTCAAGGTTCAGCTTATACGAGAAAATCGAGGGATTCCTAAAAGGGTAAAGCGATCTTTCTCTCCGCTTTGTGACGGAACAAAAATGAAAATTGTTTCTTTGTTGTTGAAGGCAGGGCAAGGACGGGAAATCTTGTGTACTAAGGGCGCTTTGTGAAACTGGTCAAAGGAATCAAAACGAGGAGAAGGGACCGTTTTTACTTGAGATCCTTCGAGCAGTCTTTAGCTTGCCCCATCAGGTCGAGTCCTACAAAGACCATTCCCATCAACACTTTGATGACGCACACTCTGAACTTGGGAAAGATTGCAGTCAACTCTATCCGGAATGTAAAGACAGCATTTGGTCTGAGGAATTTAAATTTTAGTTTTATTTCTTTCAAATTGAATAAAAACAAGATTTCTCAATCAAATTAAATTTGTGAGCTTATTTACAATTTACAATTCCTTCGTATAAATCTGACATCTTCTCAATATAAACTTTCCTTTCAGCCTCAAGAGCTTCATCAGATATTCCAAGTTCGCCGAGTATTGCAACTTTCGTGCTGGCCTCTAAAATATTGAATTGCTTTACAGTTTTAGCGATGCAGCGCTTTGCTAATTTAGGGATTTCAGTTTCTTCGAATTCCGTCTTGAAAGCTGTCTCGAAAGCATCAGCTGCGTCCTTAACGGCTTGATCGCAAGCAGTTTCATTTGAGACATCAACGTTGTGGGGATTCAAATTTATTTTGTAAGCAGTTGTGTTGATGAAATTATTCTCGATCATGTATTTGCGTAAGCAAAAGTCTTCAAACTTCTCATCGTCGCTATCTTCTTCATGTTTCTTCTGACCTTCAGTGTAAAGTTCAGTGAAGACTGCTCCGAAAGTAACTTCGAGTGTGCAAAGTTTAACTGCTGTTGTCATTTTCTTTTCAATTGCATAGTCGATCGTCTTAATTGCCTTAGTTCTCTTCCTCTTTGACATTTTCTTGGTTTGTTCGTAAATGATTTTTTTCATCGAAATCTCAGCGACGTGGAGTTTTTTCATCTGGTCGACCATACAATCTGCGATTTCCTTCATCTCTTCATCAACTTTAAGTTGTTCTGCAACAGTTGTGTAGAAAACTGTGCGAAAGTAATCCAATCGAGCGTCGCAATCAGTCTGAGCGATGCTGTTCGATACATAGAACTCTTTGTCGAGCATGTCTTGAGTTTTTAAGTAAGTTCCAAAGCAAGAATAAAGATCTTCTTCGGCATCATTCGTATCCGCAAAGCAACTTGCTGCAAGAGCAATTGACACAACAAGAACAAATCTAAATCAAGATGAATTAATTAAGACGATTTAACTTGCACTGAATTAAAAATTTATTACCTCAAACCCATTGCTAATATTTCGTCTCACAAAACGACTGTGAGTGAATGATTAAATGCTTCTGTTTATATTCGAAATATTTTCATGAGATGACCTCGTCTTTATCAAATGTCATATTTAAAGAGAGGAAACTTTTCTTAGAATGAGGAGAGCTTCTTTATTAAATTCTCAATTATTGCTGTGACTCAGAGCTGTTTTGTGATCTACATAACAAAATGTTTTTCCTCAGATTCATCATTTTACTGATGAATATTTTCTTTTCTTTGTTCCTCACTTCTTTGGGAACTCCAATCTCTCCGAGTACAGTCACTTTTTCACAATTTGCGAAGAAGTTATGTGATCGAATGGTTGTCTTGAGACATTGCGAAATTATATTCGAAGGTCGATCAAAGTCTTCCTCGTACTCTTCAAGAAGTTTTAGTTCAGTTTCTTCAATAATATTTTCGTTAATTTCATCACAATCAAGACTAGTGACGTTTATTCTGAGCGGATTTGTTTTCACTTTGTACTCATCGGTGTTGATGAAGTTGTTGTCAATTAAATAACGGCGAACGCAATAATCTTGCAAAGCAGTTTCCTCTCCGAGTTTATAACGATTCACACCTTTGTCAAATCGTGAGTAAAAGATGTCAGTGATATATTGGATGGCGCCGCAAAATGAAATCGCCTTCTCCTTGCTTTGCTCCAGAGCTGTGCCAAGTGTTCTCAAAGTTTCCCTTCGATCTTTGTTCGAAATGCTCTCAGAGATCGCACAACTCATTTGTTTGATCATAAGTTCATCGGCATTTGCTTTTTTAAGTCTGTCAATTACGCAATCGGCGATATCCAGATCAGCAAACTGAGAACTCATCGAAGAATAAAATTGATTTCTTAATTCGTCAATGAACTTGTCACACATTTTCGACCTCTCTTCTTTGACCTTTACATATTCTCCTAATAAACATTTCCGAGCAAAATGAACTGAGTTTCCATGGCACAAATTGATAATCAGAATCACTGGTAGAGCGATAAACAGTTTTAAGTCCATTATTGCAATTAAAAATATTCAAACACTTCTCTCTTTATGAAAATCGAAATCACAAATGAATTGAACCGCATGTCACACGAGTTGATAACAGAAATTCATTCAAAGTTCTTGTTTATAATGAAAGTTATTTAAGAATTGCTGCTGACCAATTTAAACCGCTCGTCTTAAAGCATCAGTGAGCGGCCTGATCAGCAAGAGATGAAACGTTTCCAAAACAGTCAAAATAGAAACGCCAGCAAATAAACCAAGAAGACCACCAATGGAGCTCAAGAAGTCCGTTGTTGGAAACTGTCGATAACGTTTGAGCACAATCACTTCGCTGTCCTTAAACTTAAAGCTTAAAGTGACCTCCGACAAAAAACTGAAATTTAAAAATATTTTTACCAAAAATTTAAGAAAACATTAGATTACTTTTTGTTGTGAGATTTGTCAATGCGAGTTGTTATCAATTCCGTGTCGTAACTGATTGAGTCGCAAAGTGGTAAGCAATGTCGAGAGAACTCAGTGTTGTCTTTTCCGTCGTGAACATATTTCTTCTGTTGATTAGCGCAAGGCCATCGCGAGACATCGCAGATCTCCATTGTCTTGTTTCTGATGTAATTGAAAGGAACGCAGCCACATTTCTTGAAAGTAATCTCGCTCAGAACTTCCATGTCGCATTGTGACTTTGTGTAGTGCTTGAAGTACTTCAATTGAAATTCATTCTTCAAGTAACATTTGCGATATTTGAGATCCATTCCTTCAATGCTCTCGTCAGATCTGATGACTTCTGGTTTGATCAAAACTTCCATTGAATGCCCGAAGAGAATTTTCGTGAATTTTTTGTAATGAAAGTTCAGTGTAGATTCGTATGATGAATGGACTGATAAAGCTGCGCTGATGCAACGATCGTTCAAGTCGATATTGTTAATCAGATGTGAATGATTAGTCAGCGAGATCGTGAAATCGTTGTTGATACTAAGCAAAGTTCTCCATGGGACAATTTCTCTTGATTTGACATTCTTCTCGCTTTGGATTCGAAAGAAATCTTCTGAAACACTTTAAATGTTTTAAGCTTTAGATTAAATCTTTCATTTAATAATTCGTTGCTCACATATTTCGATTGAAAACTTCGTCAGCATCAAAAGTGTTGTAAGTGTATCCAATTCCTCTCGACGACAATGTCTCGACATATTTTGGATTCGTGTCTCCCTGCCAGGTTGCATTTCTTTCATTAAACCAAAGCTTTTGTTTACTTGATGTGATGTTTATCAACATATCGAAGAAATCTGAGTTCATTGAGTAATTAAAACGTTTTCTGTCTAATTCGTAATCTGGTTCATCTTTACAAACGAACATTTCAACCATCGTTCTTAGCAATAATAAAAATTATTATTCAATTAGAGTTCGCAACTTCCGTACTTACTGAAGCGTAAAGAGATTGCACAGTTCATCCTCACATGTTCCAAAAGAAGTGAAAAATCTATAGTAATAATCTTCTAGTAACTCATTATACGAATGCTCAAAATCGCCAATGATTGTGATTGCGGGAAATGGAATCTAATTAATTAAAAATTAGAAATTTTGAATCAGGTAACTCAGCACATTTAACTAACTTCATTGATAGTTGTAGGGCGAGAGTCTTGCTGTACCGAAACAACGTTTGAAGAAAACCTTTGATAAGAACTGGTCGACATTGAATAGAAACCGAAGATCGAGAGAGCGAAGGCGAATATCCAAAAGAGTCTGTTGGAGTTTTTGTCAATCAAATTACAATCAAGATTCTGTGAACCACAAATATTTACCTTTTAAGAAAATTATCTTCAGTGCTGATGTAATGAAAACTGTGAACTGAAGAATTTTCCATAAACTTTTTAAAGAAGCTTCTCGTGATCTGCGAATTATTGTCGCTGTGGAAAGGATAAACCTTTGAGGGCGATTTATAATAATTCATGAGCACACGAACGCTGAAGAAGTAAATCACTTCAATGACTGATAAAGCAGATAATCCAGCAAATAAACCAAGAAGTCCGCCAGTGAATGCAATAATTTCAACAAACGTGTAAGGACTTTTGAAAATTAATTGGTAAAACACGTCGTCACTGAACTTAACTTCGAGAGATGCGCATTTAAAAATTTCCCTAAGAGGAGAGAAATTTAGAAGTTCTCATCTGTAAAAAGCTAAAATAAGTTGATTACACATTGAAATCAATTATTTTCATCTGAACATCATAATGAAGTCTTCTGCATGATTCTAAGCAATTGCATTGACTTCTAGAACGAGGAAAATTTTCTTCAATTTTCTTGAAACACTTTGAGTCTTCAAGTCCGCAAATTTTTGTCGTTTCATCCCTAATCATCCAAAATTGTACACATTTACAAACAGTCAGTGTTAGATTTGCCAGACACTCATGATCGCAGTTGATTCTGCTGTAGACTTTGAAGAATTTCAAAAGTTTCTCGTTCGGCAGAGAGCAATTTCGTCTGAAATCGACAAAAGAAGAAACTTTGCAATTAATTGAAATGTTAATCATTTCTCACTGTTCTGGGAGATAAGAAGAAATTGATTCGTCGTAGTCGAACTTATTCGGATAAACTTTAAAGAGACTGGTCCTGTTCAAAATTGCAAAGTAATTTGGAGAGTCTCTTGAGATGACATCGAATGGATCATGAAATGTTAAGTGATATCCGTCTTCGATATTTGCTGAAATAAATTCCACGCTTTTTTCGTTTATGTAGAAAGATCTCGTTTTTTGGATATCACCAACGATTCCCAGATCAGCGATCGTTGTCTTCAAAGGATAAATGTGAGTTGCATTATCACGAATATCTGGATAAGTTCTCGTTGCAACTGATTTGTTGTAGTTGAAATCACTTGAAAGCTCTTTGACGTTGAAAAAGTTTTCGCTCTTTGGGAAATTAAAAGTGAAGCAAAAACCATTTTGGCCGATGACTTGCGTGAAGTTAATGTGGAATCTTTTGGTCCAGTTGCCATGATCTTGGTATTGTGTTTTTCCTCCTTTAAATCTCTCGCCATGAAAATTAAGGAAATCCTCAAGTCGATCGATGAAGTTTTCCGTTGAGATTGAAACGTTGAACTGAGACAGAAAATCATCATTCGTAGCCAAACTGATCACTTGAAGACGCTGGAGTCTAAAAAAATATTTGAAAATCTATTTTGCTTCTTCAATTTGTTTCCACTTACTCGAGTTCTGTAAAGTTTCGCAAGTCGACTTTTCCAGATTTTATTTCATCAACAAATTGATTGTAGTCAACTCCATCGACCAAATAACTCATTCCTGGACATATTGACATTGACGGAAAATAAATCTCTGTCACGTGAATTGGCGTGTCGTCGAGGGAAACAATGATTGGAGTTCGCGCGAGCTTTGCGACTAACTCAAATAGCCACGAGCCAGTGAAAATCAACGAAACGATCAGCGAAATGATCCAGAATATTCTGAAAATGAATTTAGTTGTCATCGAAATTAAAATAAGATTCGTCTCAACTTCTCAACGATTTTAGTTCTTGAATGCCCAATGTAGACAACTCCATGGACCGTGGATTTATCACAATAACTTTTTAAGTACGAGCGCAACATTTTACCGAATAAGTTCAACTGTGAAAGTGCCACTTTCCAGAGTGAAAATAGAAAACTCAGTTTTATTGCGTGAGTTAGTCAGTTTACGACAACGTCAAGTTATCTTGATTAGACAAAGTGTCGTGATTAATTTGTAATTTATTTAAGTTTGTTTCATTATTTATTAAACGAAACGCGATTTCAAATTTACTTCATATTTAGAGCTTTGATTACCTTCGTTAAATGGATCACTGAAAACGCTCAGCGTAGCAGTAAACATTTTAAGGAAAAATATTAATAAAACCGGAAACACAAGTCCAAAGTTAAGTTATTCTCATTGAGAATCATTCACTAACCAACATTGAAACTCGTGAAATTGGAGTACACACATAAATCAAAGTTTTGGAACCACAAATTGAAATCTCAGATTTCCCTAACCTCGACAGTCACATTATACAAATTTAATTGAAAACTTTTATTTTGAGCGGACTGACAGAAGCAAACTGGGACCAGAAGCAACCAAAAGGAATCTCAACTCCTTAGACTTCCTTGTGACGATAAATTCCACGAGGCCTTTGGTAGATTGAATGAGGTACGGAAAAACTGAGCTCTGTATCGATCCACTGAAGAAGTGCCGCCTAACCGGCGTTGAAATCATCGATAAAAGAATAATTTTCCCGTTTACTCAACTTGAGGTAGCTTCACTGTAAGTACTGCAGACGGAGGAGGGATACTCCACTGTATGTCACCTCAACTTGCTGTTAACTAAGGGTAGATAGAGCAGGTTTTTCCTATAGTATCTGCTGGTCGTTACCTTTCCTGCATAAGGCGGTAATCAAGTCACTTACGCCAGCATATGGTATTGTGGCAGACAAGACGCCGATCGACTACTCTGGGATCTTAAAGCGGTGCCTTTAGCTGTGAAGATCACGCCTTTTAGTGAATATTTCACGCCGCTAAATACTAGTCTTAGAGGAACACACAACAGTCTGATCACAACATGTGTAATCTAGAGGTCTTAGAGGAGTACCGCTACAACCAGCTCCTTAAGGATCTTCAAATCTGGATTGTAATTGGAATCTAAAGAGTACCACAACATTCAACGAGAAAATCAAACGAAACCCAAGTCTCATTCGACAGCCGTAACACAAACCTTGATTCGACAAAACAAAAGGGGCTCAAACTACTTAGATTAGTTGAGACGCAAACCATTTAAACCGAGAAAGGAATAAAACTGAGAGATTACAGCGACGGGAAAACTGAAAAAGGTGATTCTAATGAAATTTCTGAAATGAAGAAAACTCAGCATCACAGCCCTAGAACATCAAATTTCCAACCAGAGTGAAGATATTTTCTGTCGGATGATATCTGCAATCCAAATGTAAACATCAAATACTCGAGGGGACCATTCCCATTCTGAGTCGCAAGGAAAAGTTAATTACACAGAGCCTTATCTTGGAAGAACGAAGAAAATCTTGCCACATCATTCATGACTGTACACTAAATTCCAAGGGTGAGTGAACTATGCAATTGGGCGACCAATTCGCCACTGACGAAACTGATCACTATCAACATCTGCTCACAAGACAAAGCCAAAAAGCTGCGATATCCAAAAATCAGCTAAATACCAAAATGCTCGTCTGTGTAATGCTTATCAGCAAGGCGGAGCGGTCAGTCTCCCAACCGTAATGGCGAATTGGGAGACATCCAAGACCATATCCGCCTTCTTTCCCTTCCAATTCCCGAAGGGCACTCACACCCTGGTAGTGAGTGTCTAGGGACAGCAAGCAGAAAACCTCCGTGTCTTAATGCACCTCCTTCGAGGTCCTTGGTCCTACTCAGTGTAGGATCATTGCTGAAGAATCCATCCATCCATCCACCTTCGTTAAATAATTTGTCAAGTTCATTCATCAAAATCATTTGCTTGATCATAAGTTCATCGACATTCGGTTTTTTAAGTCTGTCAATTACGCAATCGACGATATCCAGCTGAGCAAACTGAGAACTCATTAAAGAATAAAATTCGAAGTGGAAGCGTGCGGGGCCCATAACCTATTATGACCTTCACTTCCTGCTGGGGTCGAGATGAACTTTAGTTAACTTCAGTTTAATTATTAAAACTCTGATTTGTCTTTTATTTCAATGATCGTGACTTCAAAATAACAAACCAATAATCATAGCTTTAAAGTTTAAATTAAAGTGCATTAAATACTGACAGTATTAATTTACTCTTATAATATAAACTCGTCACTCATTTTCGACATTTATTCTTTGACCTTTGCATATTCTTCTAATAAACAATTCCGAGCAAAATGAACTGAGTTTCCTTGTCAAAAAATGATAATCAGAATCACTGGTAGAGCGATAAACAGTTTTAAGTCCATTATTGCAATTAAAAATACTCAAACACTTCTCTCTTAATGAAAATCGAAATCACAAATGAATTGAACCGCACGTCACACGAGTTGATAACAAAAATTTATTTAAAGTTCTTGTTTGCAATAAAATTTTTTCAAAATTTGCTGCTGACCAATTTAAACTGCTCGTCTTAAAGCATCAGTGAGCGGCCTGATGAGCAAGAGATGAAACGTTTCCAAAACAGTCAAAATAGAAACACCAGCGAATAAACCAAGAAGACCACCAATGGAGCTCAAGAAGTCCGTTGTTGGAAACTGTCGATAACGTTTGAGCACAATCACTTCGCTGTCCTTAAACTCAAAGCTTAAAGTGACCTCCGACATAAAACTGAAATTTAAAAATATTTTTAACAAAAATTTAAGAAAACATAAAATTACTTTTTGTTGTGAGATTTGTCAATACGAGTTGTTATCAATTCCGTGTCGTAACTGATTGAGTCGCAAAGTGGTAAGCAATGTCTAGAAAACTCAGTGTTGTCTTTTCCGTCGTGAACATATTTCTTCTGTCGATTAGCGCAAGGCCATCGCGACACATCGCAGATCTCCATTGTCTTGTTTCTGATGTAATTGAAGGGAACGCAACCGCATTTCTTGTAAGTGATTTCGCTCAGAACTTCCATGTCGCATTGAGACTTTGTGTAGTGCTTGAAGTACTTCAATTGAAATTCATTCTTCAAGTAACATTTGCGATATTTGAGATCCATTCCTTCAATGCTCTCGTCAGATCTGATGACTTCTGGTTTGATCAAAACTTCCATTGAATGCCCGAAGAGAATTTTCGTGAATTTTTTGTAATGAAAGTTCAGTGGAGATTCGTATGATGAATGGACTGAGAAAGCTGCGGTAATGCAACGATCGTTCAAGTCGATATTGTTTATCAGATGTGAATGATTAGTCAGCGAGATCGTGAAATCGTTGTTGATACTAAGCAGACTTCTCCATGGGACACTTTCTCTTGATTTGACATTCTTCTCGCTTTGGATTCGAAAGAAATCTTCTGAAACACTTTAAATGTTTTAAGCTTTAGATTAAATCTTTCATTTAATAATTCGTTGCTCACATATTTCGATTGAAAACTTCGTCAGCATCAAAAGTGTTGTAAGTAAATCCAATTCCACTCGACGACAATGTCTCGACATATTTTGGATTTGCGTCTCCTTGCCAGGTTGCATTTCTTTCATTAAACCAAAGCTTTTGTTTACTTGATGTGATGTTTATCAACATATCGAAGAAATCTGAGTTCATCGAGTAATTAAAACGTTTTTTGTCTAATTCGTACTCTGGTTCATCTTCACAAACGAACATTTCTACCATCGTCCTTAGCAATAATAAAAATTATTATTCAATTAAAGTTTGCAACTTCTGAACTTACTGAAGCGTAAAGAGACGAACTTTGCAATCCTTACATGCTTTCCAGGGATAAAAGAATCTGTTGTAAAAATCAGTCATAAACTCTTGATATGAATGCTCAAAATCGCCAATGATTGTGATTGCTGGAAACGGAATCTAATTAAACAAAAATTAGAAATTTTGAATCAGGTAACTCAACTGTAGAAAAGTTAGCCGGCCGGCTGATCCATGGATCCGATCCATGGATCCAAATTGATGCAAAAACGAAATTTCGATCCATGGATCGGACAATCCATGGATCGGAAAAAGATGCGAAAACCAATCCATGGATCCAAAAAGATGCAAGAGCGGTCTATGGATACA